>OZ004644.1:8965496-9713937 GCA_963924495.1 Nemapogon koenigi | reverse complement strand
CGATGCTTGCACAATTCTTTCATTAGTTTGTGGACACCACCATGTCGCAGGTTTGCTATGGAGGCTGCTAGAGATCCGGGAACTAATTCATGGTTTTTCATACCCATTTCAACCTAAAAATAAGTGTTAATTTTATTTTAGGTTATGTTAGAAAATAAACCTTACATTCTGTACAATTTTTGTTACTATTCGATTTAGCAATACAGATTTAAACATATATAGTTATTTGATAAAGAAATAAAGGATAATTTGGATATACATAGAACTTAAATTATCTTACTTACTGCAGTTAAAACTCGAAAATCTTCGCCCGTTAGATATCTTAGAATAGCGACATCTAATTTTCCCATCTTTATTTATTTATTATAGATTTTACCAGAGTGAAAAACAATATTCAAATAAATAATAAAAAATTACAAAACAACACACACATCACGTCCACATTCCACATTGTTTGTTGTCACTCTGTATCATAAGTTACTCTATGCTCTGTATTACTATTTTTTTCTATTTCTATTTTTTTTTCAAAATGGCTCCATCAGGGTCTTGATGATTCCGCCAATGTCAAGTATTATAGACGTCACAGCAACAATAAGCCGATAATCGGTAGGTAGAATGCTCCCGCCGGCCGCGATATGTCCTATTAATCACTGACTAATCACAACCATCACAGCACGGACGGGATTAAACTGGATTCCCCAACACGTCTTCGCGGCGCGTGCGCTTTCCACCAAGGCGTGTCTTTGCTTGTCACGTTGTTGTGAACACTTGTTTTTTTAATATTAGATTGAGGAAGGGACAGCAATTATGCCAAAGTGTATATTATTGTTACAGTGTTTTGGTAAAATACTCACTCCTAATTTATTTTTAAATCTTCGTTTTTTCGGAATGGATCTTATAATGAATTGTTATTTTAATAGGCCTAATCTAATAGAGATTGAAACAAGTATGTATAGTCTAGGAAAAAGCGTGTACATTCGTCGGTGAAATATATCTAATACCTATATAAAATATAAATAATACTGCCAGCGAGTAATCGAAGAGACATAATTTTTCCTATCTAGATTTTGCACAGGGCGAGGAGGAACTCTCTAGGAACTAAAGGCATGGGAACTAGCCAAACCAAACATTTTGCAAAATCTATTTAGGTAGGTCTTTTACTTGCTCTGTGTAGGTAGGTACCGTGTAGTACGTAGGTATTGTACATAACTACTGTGTACTGTAGCCTTTTAGCAGACATTTTCATCGGTCGGTTTTTGAGCAATTTGCTGTGAAAGAGGTAAAAACGGACAAAAACGTATAAACGGACAAAATATTTACACAGAAGTGTTAAAACAATAAAACTCCCTGCCTGGCTAGATTTACGGTTCACAAGTGACGGCCCTAAAAAATAAATAAATAAAAATTAATAACACTTGAGGTTCCCTATATAATAATAAAGCCATACCAATTTGTCTGTCCTTCAGGCAAGGCATAGATACATTCAATAATTTTCTATTTCAACACTTTCATAGAAAATTGTTTAAAAATCGACCGACAAAATATGTTTCTTATTTTCTAACACATTTTCAATTTATGGTTTCGAAGCACAAGAGCCGAGAAAATGTGTAACATCTTAATTTTCCCTATGTAGCATAAAGTATGAAGTTACGTCAATCCGTTCGCATTTATAATATTAGTATGTAGGTAATAAGAAAACTTAAGTCTTCTGTGGTATTATTTAGTTCGTTCTAATCAAGTTTAGTTCTGCACAAACTTTGAGCATGGATCCTGAAAAGTAGATAACAATAGAAATAAGAAAATGTTGGCAAGTAACGAAATTTTAGAATCTACGTCATGTCATGGCGATCCGTCGACTGTGATAGTTGTGTTAGTCAGTGATTAACACAGATCTTTTAGTTCTGTGGTGATTAATAAGACATCGCACAGTCGGCGGGATTATCTTAGATACCGATTAATATATATAATGTATATATATATTGATACTGAAAGGCTATAATACTAGACATTGGTATCTATGGAGCCACAATAAAAGAAGAAGAACAAATTAATTTAATAAGTAGGTAAGTACCATACCCTACCTATGTGATTTCTTTATATAAGAACTTGGTAAATCTAATTGTAATAAAGTTGGGATTTTTTATTCAATTGCACACTTTGACGGTAAATTCAGGATCCGACTAACTAGCGTAACTTTATTCATTCGGGGGGATCGTCTCGGACATAACTCTCGATATATTTATATATTAAGTACCTACATAAGTACTATGTAAGTATTGGTTTTTTTATTTATTACATGAAATTTAATGAGTGAAATCAAACGAAATAAGCATTGCCAAGCGCAAGTTTTACGCGCGGCTTATTTTGTTCATATCTCGTTAGAAAGATGTGAGCGAGATGGACTACTATTAAAATCAATAAGGTAACCAAGGATAAGATAAGATAGACCAATATTCACGTACCATATACACGAGAAAGTACGATTTCTCAACAAAATCGGTATTTCTAAAAACACGAAAAGGACTTCGGCTTTTCTATGCTTTTACAAAAACTATTGGAATTATAAAATTCTAGTTAGTGTATTCTTAAAGTAGGTACCTATGTGATATTATCTATCTTTTGATGTCGATAAAATTGTAAATTAGTAAATATATTAAGAGAATTCGAGAGAACTTGGCTGAAATCGCGTGAAATTCAAGGATTCATAAAACTTTAATGTAAGTAACTGATTTTAGTTATTTTCTTTCCATGAGAAAATTTAGAATATATATATGAGGTGTCTCCTCAGATTGTATTCCCTGCTCTGAGGGTGTCTCCTTATGTACATATTATAATTTTTTATACATATTGTTTTATTTACCTAGTACCTAACTAATGGCGACCGCGGCTCCCGACTTCCCACGGGTACCTACAATATGAATTTACAACAATTTTAATACCTACATAAATACTTACGCTTATAAGTATAACTCCTTACTAGATAATAATTTTATTTATGTATCAACTCTCACCCACCATCCAGCTAACCCATAAATTATCATTATCTAAGTTTATTTTCACACAACGCCTTCGATCATAATAAAATTATAATGTACCTTAGAGTAGGTACATAATAGGTAGTATTTGAAGAATGTGATTTTTGCTGGGATGGGCAGTGAATTCAACAGAAGGATTTTAGTTGTAACATAGGTCCAAGTACAACCTCAGATATATAATTATCTCTATATAATATTTTTCAAATATTTGTCGGTATCAAAAATCTTACTGTATGATACCATTGATACCTAAGTAGGTAAGTACGCCATTTTGAAGATATTTTTTTCCTCTAAGGACCAAAAAATATATTTAAAATTTCTTTTAAAATCTGTTGGAGATCAGTTGAACTAACGGTGCGAAGTATTCGCACGGGTCATCTTGTATTATATAAATTAGATATACAATAATCCTAGCCACAAAATAAATAACTGTAGTTACTAGGGTTTAAATATAAATCTACGGAAATCGGAATCGTAGTATGGTTATAAAATAAATCGATTTGTGGCACCAAGTGACACCACTGCATCTTTTATTTACATGTAGTTTTCTATAAATTATTCATAAAATGTTCTGTCTCTCTGTGTATTTGTTCACCGCTAGACGAATAAGCACAGTAAGGACTGAACAGATTTGGATGAAATATTACAAATGCTAAAAATCAAGTTACAAAAACTTTTAAACTTTCTCAAACATCACACTAGATTAACAGTAGGTAACTAATAAATTAGGTACCTACATTCTTCAATATGGAAGCATGGAGGAATTTTATCCTCAAAATATCCTAACATTCCCAACGGTGCTGGCCATTCGTTAGATGTAGACTCATGAAGAAAAATTTCAATAACTACATAAGCGTAATTTATGTTTTACACTAGCATCACGATTTCAGCCTTCAGTCCCGGCTTCGTCCGTGGAGCCCATATTAACTTTAATCCCGTATTATGATCTTGAGTTCATGCAAAAATAAAAAAAAAAACTGACAACTTTTACAATTATTCTTTCCTTATTCAGACTATTACGAAAATAAAAAAAAATTGCCAAACTGGTCCAGCTGTTCTCAAATGGTGCGCTTACCAACGAACAGCATTTCATTTTTATTTTACAGATTAATTACCTACATACTTATTTTCCATTATATTTCACATTCCACATGCAAAAAAGAGAACCGTAGGTCCTGTATAAATTAAATACGAAGTAATTTTATTCAGGCAATGGACAGAATGTAGGCACACTTGGTACTTGGTACTTGGTGATCGGCTCGTTTTCCGCAACTCGACGTCTAAAGGCGCCTATTTTGCGTGTGGTGGGAACTACATCACTCTTCCCATCCCAGCTCCTCCAAAAAGCCCAGCAGACCTCCGATGTTGTTGCAGGCCTCCAGTAGCGTTCCAAAGGACCCGAGGTGTTTCAATCTATATACGGCCACTCCCTCGCACTCTAGGAGTATGTGAGCAGCCGTTTCTTCAGTCAGCATGCAAGCCCTGCATAGCGGACTATCTGTAATGCCAATGTTATATAAGTGTTTGTTAAAAGGACCATGACCAGTGATGGCTTGAGTCACCGATCTTAGTTGGGTTCTTTTTAGTTTCAAGATCTTCTTTGAGAGTCTTGTGTTTATGGTTGGTAGAGCTGCCCTGGTTTGTCTACATTCCATAAGATTATGCCATTCGAGATTGTGCATGCATTTTGTTCTCTGTTTGAGTTGTGATGTAAACCAGCCGCTAGGCAGGGGCACTAGGGGCTCGGGGCCAATTACAGTCATGCTTGCACCAGCTCTCGCTAGCTCATCCGCCGCGTCATTTCCGCGGGAGTTGCTGTGTCCTTTGATCCATTGTATCGTTAAGGTGTTGTTAAGGTTACATACCTTGTTTAGTGCTGTATGACACTCAAGTATGAGACCTGATTTAAACTTATTACTTACCAGGGCGTGTAGAACAGATTTACTGTCCGACAGTATGCGGATAGACTGGTTGATTACTTTCCTCTTGGTTATCGCTTGGGCCGCTAGGCAGATTGCCATACATTCTGCTTGGAAGACTGTATTGCTCATGCCTAGCGGTGTGGAAGTGCGCATATGTAGGTCATCTGAGAAAACCCCAGATCCAGTGCCAGACCTTGTCTTTGAACCGTCTGTGAATATTCTTAAGTCCGACATATTTAGTCCGTCTTCCACTTCCTCAGACAGCTGTATCTTATATTTCTTATCAAAAATATACTTTACCGGTATTTTGTCATTTTTGGATTCTGCTAGTGGCAGATCAGACATTAATGTTTCCAAAAGTGAGGTGTGTGTGGTACCAGTATGTTTCCATAGACCAAGTGATTTCAGTCTGTATGCTGATGCCGCTGCCTCCTGCTGTATAAACAGGTGCAGTGGTGGGATGTTAAGCATGACTTCGAGAGCTGAGGTTGGTGTAGTCCTCATGCAGCCGGTTATGGCCATGCAGGGCATCCTCTGAAATTGCTGTAGTTTGGATTTTAAAGTAGTCAGTCGTGTGCGTGCCCACCATACAACTGCTCCATAGCATAGTATAGGCCTAATCACAGCAGTATATAGCCACATGCATATTTTGGGGGTAAGTCCCCACTTTTTCCCCATCATCCTGCGGCATTGCCAGAAAGTTATACTTGCCTTATTTATTTTATTGTCTAGATGCTTGTTCCAGTTCAGTTTACTATCCAGGATGACGCCCAGGTATTTTACATCACTAGATAGTTTCAGTTCCGTATTGAATAAGGTTGGTAGTTTATACTTACCCAGATTACGTTTGTTAGTAAACATCACCAATTCAGTCTTTGTGACATTCACCGATAGTTCGTACTTGTGGCACCATTTTTCTACTGTGTGTAGAGCAGATTGCATGACTTCGCAAATGGTGCCGGCAAATTTACCTGATATTAGGATAGTGAGATCATCAGCGTATCCAATTGTGTAGAAGTGTTTACCATTTAGTGACGCGATGAGATCGTTTACCACAAGGTTCCACAGGAGTGGCGATAGTACGCCTCCCTGTGGACAACCCTTGGCCACCATGGCTCCTCCCTTCAGATCTGTATTGGACCTAATTACTCTTTTGCTTAGCATGTTGACGATCCAATCTGTGATAGCCGCATCGACATTGTGCCTAGTCAGCGCGGTTTTGATGCTAGAGAAGCTTGTTTTGTCAAAGGCCCCTTCGATGTCAATGAAAGTGCCTAGACATAGGCCTTTGTCAGTTAACGCCTCCTCGATTCTACCAACTACTCTGTGTAGCGCAGACTCAGTGGATTTACCAGAGGAGTAAGCGTGTTGGTTCGGGTGCATAGGTACCCTTAATAGAGTGTTGTCCCTGATGTCTCTGTCGATTAACCTCTCCAGCGTCTTTAGGATAAACGATGTGAGACTGATGGGTCTGAATGATTTGGCATTTGTGTAGTCACTTTTGCCCGGTTTGGGGATAAAGATTACTTTAACTTCCCTCCACAGTTTAGGGATATATCTTAGTGCTAGGCATGCTGTCAGGATGCGTGTTAGTCTACAAACTACCGGATCCCCACCCCATTGCATAAGTGCCGGGAAGATTCCGTCCAGGCCAGCAGCCTTGAAAGGTTTGAAGCTGTTGATAGCCCAATGTGTTTTTTCATAGTTTATCACTCTTTCAGCCGTAGTCCAGCTTACTGTGGTTGGTGTAGTTGAACCCTCCTCCCAGAGCGTTTCTCTTACCAGATGGCAGCCGGGAAAGTGTGTTTCTAGCAGTACCCTTTGTGCTTCTTCTGGTGTGTTAGTAAATGTATTGTCAGGTTTACGTAAAGAGCCTATGTCATGGTTCACTTGACTGCATAGTATTTTCCTTACCCTGTTGGCTTGTTCGTTTGATTCAACATTTTCACAGAAATTTTTCCATGAACGTGTTCTGAAGAATCTAATACGTTTTTTATATTTTTGTTTTGTTACCTTGTAGTTATCCCAGTCGAACTTGTCACATGTGTTCATGGCCCTATTAAAGAGCTTCCTTACCTTCTTCCTGAGTCTTTCCAGTTCAGGTCCCCACCAGTGATTTTGGCGGTCACCGCTGGAGTCCTTAGGGTAGGTCAGGGGACAAGTTGAGTGATAGCAATCAGTTATACTTTTTGTCAACAGGTTTATCTGTTTTTCGATTAGTTCAGTGGTTACCTCCTCGTCAGACAGATTAGTTTTGAGGAGCGTACGTTCTAGTAGTTCAGCATACCTCTTCCTGTCTGTTTTGCGTGGGTTTCTGTGTGGTGCTGTAGTTTTATTTTGTACCTGTATATTATATTGGATCCATCTATGGTCAGAGCAGGATGCCTCGCTTGAGACATGCCAACCCGAAATAAGGTTTGCCGCTCCGTAGGTGGCCAAGGTAAGGTCTATTATGGTTTTGCTACGTCTGGTAACAAATGTAGGTTCCGAGCCCGTATTGATTACATCCAAAGCTGTGGTAGATAGGTATTCTAGAAGTGACTTACCTCTACAGTTTGTGTTTGTACTACCCCATAGAGTATGGTGTGCATTTGCGTCTGTAGAAATTATAAGATCATACTTACTAATCTCACAGTGATTGATAAGCCGCACCATTTCTGGTGGTGGTGGGTTTTCATTTTCTGGCATGTAAACCGTTGCTACAATTAGGTCCTGCAGGCACGTCCCACGTATAGACGGGAGTTTCACAGCACACAGGTCCCTAGTGCAGAAATCGTTCAACGGTTGCATATTTATGTTTTTAGATACATAGATACAAGTTCTGGGTAGGGATTGCATATCAGCTATTATCTTACCTTTCATATTGCCAAGTCCCTGGATTCTTCCTGTTTTGCTAATCCACGGCTCCTGGATTAACGCAATCGAAGTGTCTGTTACCTCAAGCCATTTCCGCAGTTGAGCCGTGGCGGTCATGCTGTGGTTGAGGTTTATTTGTGTAATGATACATTTGTTGGGGAGGGTCTCTTTTAAACGTCCGAGCCCTCCTCCTCCCCAATACGTATGTTGTCCATCACTCCCATCCATTCATCGCCGCTGTCTGGGTTACCGGTAGATGTTGTGTCCATACCCTCGATCGGCAATGTGGATTTCGCTGGTCCTGCCGGGTTAGCAACAGGTACCTCGCTCTGTGGTGTTGTTTCCTCGTCTACTTTAGCGGGTTCTAGGTCTTGTCCGGGCAAAGGGGGAGTGGTCACAAACGACTTCCCCGGTCCCTGGAAGCGGACATAGACGGGCTCCAGGAGGTAGGTCAGACGCCTCCCCCTCTGCATCAGCGGTTCAATGACCGCCTCCGGAATGCCCACTATAATGAAGGTAGAATCCTTACATTTATTCGAGGAGTAGAGCTGCCATTTGTCAACTTGAGCCCATCGGTTTTGCATCTTTAGGTGCAGCCCCATCTCCTTGAAGCTCTCGTCACCGGGCATAAAGATGCCGCATCTCACCCGTTTAAATAGGTCGCAAGGTCTGACCACCTTTAATCTAACATCCGGTTGTATAGTCAGACCTTCCACCTTCTTTTTTACCCAATCTAGGGTTTCTTTGTTTGCGCACAAGAGTTTCAGGGCCCCATCTGAATAGGAGGGTTTGCCCGTGAACTCAGGTTGTGCGACTTCAACTGATGGATCTTGTTCCATCAGATTGCTGATCCTTATGTTGTCCGCACGCAGTGCCTCATGTAGGGCCTTTTGTGCGAGGGTCGATTGCGTGCCGTTCAACATACCCGTGCCGTCCGTCACAATGCACGCTATCAAATCGTTTTTAAGGGCCATAGCGTAGTTGCCGGTCGGTTGTCTGATAAAGGGCTCAACCTTCGCCTTTTTGTGGTCACCTCTAGGGGAGTTGGTGTCGTCTAGGCGAGCCCTTTTGGTGTTTGCTTTCACCGTCACATTCTTGCTACCTTCCGTTCCCGACACTGGCTCCCTGTATACCCGCGGTTGACTCGGGCCAGGTCCAGCATCGGTGTCTTGGGTATTTTCTGTTTTCCGGTCCTTCCGGGCTTTTCGGAATCTTTTCCTTTGCCTGGCGTTCGGTTTTTTTATATATTCCCTTCCGACGGTCAAACTGCCCTCTTGTTTGTGGGGTGTACTCTGCCGGATTTTCGGTTTAACTATGGTCCATGATTCCCCTAGTTCTTCGTCCAGGGGGATTGCAGTTCCTGCCGATGTTGTTGCAGTGGCTGCTACCATAGTTTTTGCTTGCGGACACATCGGTTTGCTCGCCACGTTGGTTGTGGGCTGTCCCGTAGTTATCCGTTGCGTGTTTTGATGGCTTGGCCCTGCAACAGGAGTTCCACTTTGGGGTTTCCCCTTTAGCTTTCCTCCCG
The DNA here is from genome assembly GCA_963924495.1 of Nemapogon koenigi. Lineage (NCBI taxonomy): Eukaryota > Metazoa > Arthropoda > Insecta > Lepidoptera > Tineidae > Nemapogon > Nemapogon koenigi. The sequence goes on along the minus strand of OZ004644.1, from coordinate 9,704,596 downwards.
TCACTATTGGCTTCGCCACGGCACTCTGCCCAGGGACACGAGGTTTGCCTGCGGGTGAACCCGCCAACAGTTTACCTGTAGTCCCCGGAACAGACTGTGCCGTTTTCTCAAGTGTTTTTCTGACGGGTTTGCCAGGGTTTTGATTCCCCGACACATTCCCCGTTTCTTTGTTTATTATACCTTCGTTTGGTTCCATTTATTGATGTAGTTTAAATTCGTCAACCAGGCTTCCCACCCTCCATGGAGCCCTCAAATGGGAGTGTCGTTACACTAGGATTACCTGGTCGATATAGCTGTGAAGGTTGGCGGATCAGCGCGACATCAGGAGCTCGGAGTAAACGACAGAGACGGGTCGGTATGTAGCCCGCCAGTGCCCGTCCACAGCCTTACCCCTTCAGCTTGGCCTACCCCCATCCACAGCACGTCTTGAAAAAGACATGTGTGGACCCTCCCCCAGCTCACCTGTGACCCTCTGACGGGGCACTCGGCCATTTCCCCCACGGTGGTTAGCCGAGAGGGCTACCGTTTAGCCTGAAATTAGGGCCAAAGAGGGCGTGTTGCCTACGGGGGGACGCATCCCCTTTTCAGCTCAACCCCCCAGGATCCCGTCATCCCTGCGTACGGCGTTCAACTGCACAGGTCCTAGTGCAGGTAGGGGTTGAAAGTACCTGCATCCGAACACCCCTACTGAGCCCGGAAGAGGATTGAGAGGGCCACATATTGTGTGCCATATATACATAAACTAGAGTACAGGTGGGACAAAAACTAAGAAGGCCACGGAATAGATATATTCATAAATATGTAGTTATATATTATATACATTATTTATATTATACACATAAAATAAGGGTTGTGGTAGGGATATGATTTGTAAAGGGTGGGATGTGTTTAGGGAATTAGGGAGAAAGAAGAAGGGGGGTGTTTTTAGGTATGGGAATCGCCAAGCTATTTCAGTTGTACCTATTTCTGAGGGAATTAGGCTTATAACAGGCAGCAACCACGTGAAGGATAACGCTTGACTTGCACTGGGAATGTGTGAAGCACTATTACCAGGGCCAATTGCCAGATTACCTATTGGGAATTATAGGTAAAATAGGTGCAGACCCATGTCACACTGCATTGCGTTGTCATGGACCTACCCCCGCCCGAATGTAGGCACAGCTGGGATCTCAATATTTGTGGACTACAATAAACACATTCAGTGTTTAACAAAGAACGTTAACGTTCAGTCGTGTCGGAAAATTTCGTGAAAAATTTCCGAAATACGAAATTTTTGTGAAGGAAACTTTCATACTGAAAAAGGGACTAAAAATTTATTCAGTGATGTAGTTATTAATATTTATACTAAATTCTAAAACTTCACTGAAAATTTTCCTGATTTTTACGAGAAAAAGGTATGTCACTACATAACTTTCTTTTCTAAATTTATTTAAGGGAGCGTCGGTGGTCGAGTGAGTAAAACGTCGGCTCACAACTCAGGAGTCTCGGGTTCGATCCCCTATATCCGACCATGTACCAATGGGTTTCTATAATCAAAAATCTATGTAAACTATCTGACAAACCGTACAAAGAAGTTTTTCCATCAACATACCTCAAAAAATCTTCGGCTAAGTGAGGAAGACTTTGTCTCTTCCATATGGAGCAACCCGTGAAGATTTTTTTTTCTCAAATTATTACACTGAACGTAACTTATTACAGAGTAGGTAGATTATTTGTATGAAGTAGGTAGGTATGTAAATAAAGGTGAAAACGTAGATTCAGAACAAAGTTATGGTGCAAACTTGTTTTTGCTTCGAACTAAGCGTAGGTACCTACTATTTTTGTGGAAAAAGAAATTTCGGACAATTATTTTTCGGGTTTCTCTATGTATATATATTTTCACATTCTATAATTTCAGTTGATATTTTCATTTTTTTTTGTTTTGTTCGTTATAATACAGGGGTGGTTTAGAAGGAAAAAAAGTTGGAATAGTTTGTGGTAGTGGTAGGGGTAGGAGTCGAGGTAGGGTAGGGGTAGTGGTAGTTGTTTTCCACGGACGAAGGAAAGTAAATAGCAGGCAAGCCAACCTTTGGGCAGGACAACGTCTGCGGGGTCCGCTAGTTTAGTTTTATATATTTTTTAAATGAATTCAGTGATATTTTATTTTATATTTGTAATTTAGTATTTAAGATAATTTTAATACCTATAGGTACCTATTTCTGTATGTAAATCAAAATTAAATGTTTTATATTCTGTAACTTTTATTCAAACTAAAATTAAACATAAATCTAAAAATATTAATATCTACATAAAAAAGAAATAAATAAAAAGTGGTTACCTACCTATACCTTCCTTACTCGTAGCCTATACCTACTAGTGGCTACTACATACACCCCACACACACTAAAATTATAAATAAAATATTTGTTCTAGGAACTCTGACGACTCTCCTAGAGTGCCGAGAATTCTCTTTGAATTTCTAGCGCAACGAGTCTTATAAAAAAAGCCCTTATTATCTGCAATCACTAGATGCATTGATTAAAAGTTTTCCAATCTTTTCGGCAAATATCTTTGCTTCCGGTGACCATACACCCATAAAACAGTCTGAATTTTTGTTTTTATTTTTATTTGACATTTTGGACATTTTATAATTATTATTGTAGGTATTTTGACGGTATTTTGTGATTGATTTTTTTTAATTAAATTGAAATTTTTTGACATTTGACATTTTTAGTTGTACTTTTTGACTTTTGATTTTAATTATTATTTGTAGGTACTGCTTTTGTATTTTATTTTTTATTGTTGTGTGATCTAATTTATAATTTATATGTCTGCTTATTTTTCAAAATGTTTATATTGTGGACTGTTGTGGTTTTTGTAAATCTATTTGTAAATAAATATACTTAAGTATATATATTTATAATTTAAATCTGAAACAAAAACAAATATACACTTTCGTGCTCACACACTTGACTGAAAATATGTAGTTTGGTAGAAGGTAACAATGCAGTCCAATAAGAGCTTAGTATTGGTTTGTTCTCAAAACCACTTTGGCTTTAACAAGTTCGCGGTACAGAGGAAATTTTTGTAGAGCACTTTGTAAAGCTTTGTTAGTTTTTAGGGTTCCGTAATGACAACTGGACTCTTTTTATGGTGTTTGTGACGCCTGTCTGTCTGTTTGTGACAAGTTTGACAGTTTTCAGAAGTAGAAGTTAATCTCTCTCTATAATTCGGTATATAAAGTAAACACTAAACAGTATTTTAAATAAATCGAAAAAAAAAAATTTTTAAGAAAATAATCTGAATATTTTTGTTTTCTATGCAGTAGTTTTTTAAGTTTAGCCGACAGATGACAAAGTAACTTCATCATTCAGGTAAAAGAGTTATTCATTTCTAAACCCATTTATCTACGACATTATCGCTCCGGGCTTTTATCATAAATGAGTAGTGCCACGAGACAGAAAAGCTGCTTTATCTAAATAAAAATATCTCTTCTGTCGGCAAAACTTTGAAAATAAATAAAACAATAAGAAAATTGAAATTACCTACTTTCTAAAAAATTAAAAAATATACTAAGGTAAGTTTTTACTTTTTTTTTTAGTCTTCACGGGTTACCTTACAGCTCCCGGGAACCGTTGCCGACCCCAGGGTACCCAGTGGAAGACATAGTCTTCCTCATTTAGCCTGCCTAACGAGCTCTGTTGAGGTATGTAGGTGAAAAACCCTCTTTGTACGGTTTGTCGGATAATGTACATAGATTTTTTATTATAAAAACCCATTGGTACATTTTCAGTTGCGAGCCGACGTCTTACCCACTCGACCACCGACGCCCGTTTTTACTTATTAGGAAAATTTTAAAGTTATTTCCTGATTTTCAGAAAGGACTGAACAGTAAACTTGCTTCTTCAAAATAATGAGCTTCTTTTTTATTTTTTATATTCGCGCATAATAATTATGAACCGATTTGGATGATTTCTCTTTTGTTTGAAATAGCTATTTCCTTCTGAAATAATTCCATTATTCAGTAGACATCATGCATTTGTATGAGTGAGTATAATGACATCAAATTAAATCAAAGTCGATAAAGTACGAGTATAATAATATAATATACGAGTATATACACCTATTTTCTACTGTATCTTATCTGAACAGCATCCGTTGTATTTAAGGACTGTATTGCGTTCAAGTTTATTGGCAAAATAATATTTAATATTATTACAGTTTATAGTAGAGTACTACCTACTTATTGACATTCCGTTTTCCTCAGGTTGTTATAGCTGTTGCAAATTGGATCTGTTTAGTAAAAAAATCCACATGGATCCCCCAGGGGATCTGTTTGGATAAAAAATCCACATGGATCACCCAGGGGATCCAAACGAGGGGAGCCAAGTGGACGGAGAGGTCTTACGGAACCCAATACCTATAGTGAAATAGTTTTCAAACTTATTTATTACAGCTAGTTCGTGGAGCTCTTTCTAATTTTCATACCCTATTATACCCACTTATGGGGGTGGATTAAATAAAAGTAGCATATTATTATGTCCTTACCTAGGGTTCAAGCTTTCTCCGTATCAAATTTCATCAAATCCAGTGGTTTAGTTGTGAAAGCATAACGAAATACTAAGCAAAAAAGCCGCATTATCGCTATCAGGTTTCGCGGTAACAGCCTCTGAAGGCTGTGATAGGTTAGACTCGGGGTTCCTGGAGCTCTGGACTGGGTTACTTGTTCCGGTGGCCCGGTACAGGGTTCCATGAGAAAATGTTAGAGTTACCTTTAATATAATATAAATATAAATACATCAAATACTTAACATAGCTGTAAGTTTAATACTACATGAGTGGATCTTTGTTGTCTGAATAAATAAATTTTAATTATATTATTATAACAGACAGACAGATTCGCATTTATAATATTAGTATGGTCAAAGTCACACTTTCTTCTTGATTATCCACTGTGCTATTGCCAAAAAGCAATGCTTGCGGATTTTCGCTGATGTTTTGTCGTGAGAGAAGAACAGACAAATACACTTTCGTATTTTTCGGACTATTTAAATTAAATTCTTATTAGTGCATCCACCTTATTAAATATCGAGTAGCGGCTTGGTCACATGTTTGCCCTACAATGTGCTTACAATAATACTACGCACTTGAAAAAACATAACAAACTAGGTAGTAGAGTGACACTGTAGAGAATTGCTTCAAACAAAATTACACCACATACCTACTTACATGTATTTACATTTTATAAATACAGACAACCTTGTAAGCCTTAGCAGCTGTTCTTTAAACTCTTAAACATGTAACCAAAATAACTTAAAAATATTTATTTATCTTGCATTAATTTTTCCTTCTTACAGCTCCCGAAACCGTGTACGCAGAAGACCAAGTCTCCCTCGTTTAGCCGATGGTATTTGTGAGGCTAAACCTAACGAGTGGCTAGTTCTGTTGAGGTATATTTAGATTGAAAATCCTCTAAATTGTCGGATTATGTACAATAAGTTTTTAATTAAAAAACCCATGTAGGCCCAGATCCGTGGTCTGCCTAGTTAATACCAGACGTCTTAACCACTCGGCCACTAACACACATTATTTATTTAATTAAATTTGGAACTGTATTTTTTTAAATCCCCTAAAAGGCCTCAAGTGGCAGGTTCACGATGCAAGATCCACGCGGCCCCACTGGTAAAAATATGGGAAAAGAAATTATAGAAATCGGTACATATAGGTATAGGTATGCTCATATATATATACACTAATAGTTTTCCGCCTCCGGCTTCGCCCGTAGATATTAAAAAAAATTGCCTGTATTCTACTCAGGGATATCGTAGCTTTCTATTCGTAAAATAATTTTTAGAATCGGTTCAGTAGTTTGAGAGATTACCCCCTATATCCAAACTTACCACTTTATAGCCTTCTTGGATATTTCGATCAGCAAGTTCTTTTCTCCGATCTTGTTGATGTTCATGTCTCCAACGAAACTCTTGCAAGGTAGCCACAAAATATCTCCGTTTCCACGATGGGAGAACGAAATTCTCGAGCGAAGGTTAAGGATGCTGCGGTACACCCGGTACCCGGTCATTTAGTAAGTACACAAACATAAACTACCGATTAGAAAAAGCTATTGATTAATTTATTTAGTGTAAGTTTTTGAAATCAAACTATTGACAATTACATTATTATAAGTAAAACACATTACATAGTTTTAAGTAACGTACCTACCTCTAAACAAATAAATTGTGAAACACTTTTTCAAAATTTTTATTCATTATAGATACATACAATAATAATTAATAACATAAAAAAATAATATAATATAAAAACCTTAAAATAGACTTAATACAATTATAAAATCTAAAACTAAATTTATAAATAAAAAATTTGTCCCAGGTCCCCAGACATTGGAAGTGTACCCAGAAGGCTGGCTGCATTTCCTCGTTGAATTGCAAGGCTAATGCGTTGTGCGAAGTACGTACCAGCCTTCTGGTCATTTGTAGATCTAATTAGGCGTTTTGAAATTTCTTTACAAATTGAATGAGCGCTTGGTCCCCAAGGCCCAAGTGTTTCAAATCCAAGTGGCGCAAATATGTAGTCGTCGCTGAGGCCGACATATCTGCGCCGCTTTGCGTTTTCTGCTATGGCTGCTGCTGATCCTGCCTTAGAGGAAGTAAATGAAAGATGGGACTGGGCGAGGGTATCGACGCAAGTTGCATCCCAAACTAGTGATCGTCCCATCTTCCAAGGTGCCAGCGTCATGCCGTCGGGCCTCTTTCCGTCGTCTCGTGATAAGCCGTGGGTTCGAGTATAGCAGGTGCGTCTGCGGTTACAAGGGCTCGACGGATGACGTCGTTGAGGTCAGCATGTCTAGGGAGGCGTCCGGCACTCTTACAGCAGGACAGCCCATGGTGGCCGAGTTGATCCACAGGTCGGCCACATCGGCATTGATGTGTCTCGTTACATGGTGCGCCTAGGCGCAGAGCTGTGGCTAACCTGAAAGAGGTACGATCAAGTAGCGTTCCAATATGGGCTGACGGTAGTGCATGAAGCCATAGCCCTGACTCCCATTCGCTGACAGCTAGGAGACGAGCACGATCTGCAGAATTGGTAGCCGCGTTTAAAAGATTATTTCGCGCCAATCTGCAAAGGGGTTCGTCCCACATCTTCTGCGAGGAGGAAATTGTCGGAGGTTCTGTATCTTGTGGGCAGATTGTAATCCAAAGTTTTTTGGCCTCAGTAGAATATGAAATGTCATCGGAAATCGAAAGGATTTTTTCTGTGAGGGGTTTTGTACTGTGCACCGAGGCCAGGAAAGCTGGCAGGGAGACACTAGATATTTTGCGGATGCCTAAACCTCCGTGCTTAATAGGCAGAGAGGCTTGAGACCAGATGTGATTATTGAAACGAATATTTAAAATTGATGATAAAGTGAATAGGATAGTGTCGTCAAGGCGTAAGAGCAGATCAGGATGTCTCCATAGTTGACAGCATCGAAGAACATAAGTAAATTTTGGAACGAAAAGGCAGTATCGGAGAATAAAGTATGCCATGTGGGTATTTATACGACTGAGGCGGTCTATAACAGGTGTAAAATGTGTAACATCTTTTCTCTCGTTTTCCTGCAATCTGTGGGAGTGATTTCGTGAAAAGGGACGGAAGTGTGTGACAGGAAGCCGAGTTGGCCGTCAGATGGTACCAACCCATTTCCCGCGAGGTTGATACTGTCAACCAATAGTGTGTGCGTGTGTGTGACGAGAAAGAGAAAGGGAAATAGAGAAGGAGAACGCATCAGTTGTGTATAAAGTGTATCAAGTGTATGTATATAATGTTGGTGAGATGTCAGATGTTACACATCATATGCGACTACTGTAAAGTTGGCTTGTTTTTTTTTCATGCAAACATAATACAGTACAGCAATAAATTGTCAAGCTATGGTATAGCTTTGTTCGTTAAAATATTATACACAAGAATATGCCCAAAATCTTTAAGTTTACTAAACTCCTAATGTTACAATTAAGAAAGTATCAAGTTTGTTCTGCCGCAATTTGTCTTCTTCAGTATACCTAATTAGAATTCTCAAGTAACTTTTATCCGGATAGTTCATGATATGGCACCTTTTCAGATAAGATCAGATTTCAAAATGTTACCTTAAATTTTGCAACCGTGTTTTGAGCTCATGACAGTTCAGGGTCTTTATAAAGTATACCGATTTCAAACATTGTTCACTGAAAAGCAAGAAATAATTGAAGTCGGTTGGTGCCAAAATTGAAATAGATTCTAAAGCACTCTTGAAATAAATATCGCCGCAATCCTAATTCACCTAGACCAATTTCTAATGTGGTTCAATGTTATCTATGTTTGTAATTAATTGTCTAGATTACTGAAATTTAGAGCTAGGTATATTCTAATTTGGCACCAACCGTCTTCAAATACAACGGCGAAACGAAATATTTTATTATTTTTTGCGTTTCAGTAAATAAACAATGTTTGAAGTCGATTTACTTTTTAAAAAAGTAAAGTAATTTTTCCCTTTCAAATGATTTTGCTGTTAATAACATCATAATATCAGTAGCTTTTGCCAGCGACTCCGTCGGCGTTGATGTCAGGATTAATAAAAGTTTCTTTTCTGTACCCGATTTCTTCCCCATCTTTTAAACTTTCATCTCTATTATGTCTCTCAGGACAAAGGAAAAAATTAAACTATAAAAATTGTACCGACTTAAAAACTACTTGGCTCTAAATTTTACTAATCTAGCCAATTAATTACAAACATTTATTTTATATACATCTATCTTTGTTACTTATACAGAGTTAAAAAGAGTAGAACATATAAACTTAATATTAAAACTATATACCTATCTATCTAAATGTAATACGCTATAATAAAAATTTATAGAAAGAAAACCCCTCCAAAATACCTCCCTGCGGCATACTTAAATTTTATACTAATTTGAAACCAATCGTCTTCAAATTCTACGACAAAATACAATTATTTTTTAATTTTAAGACGATAAATACTTTTAAATTTTGGACCATTTTTTGGAGATACCTATTCAATATTTTTTGCTGATTTTGACCCCAATTTTGAACCCTTTTGAATTTTAGAAATATCCTTTCTTAGTACATATCCTATACCCTTTAAGGAATATACCTTCCAATTTTCATATTTATATCTTTAGTGGTTTAGGCTGTGCGTTGTATGCCACTCAGTCAGCGACACGGAAGTTTTGTATAATTTAGTTAGAAAGATACCAAACTGATTTTCATGAAATATCTATGAGACAACAGAACACACTTAAAAATTCCTGAAAAACTAATTAAAGAAGTAATTTTCGTGAAAAGACTGATTGATCTATGGATTTACAAAATATGTAGGAATATTTTTCGATACTTATACGCAAGTTATAATTTTATTTCGGTTTTCCCATACATCATAAGACGACAAAGTACCTAAGTAATCGCTTTCGGAAGTCCCTTATTTATTACTACGGTTCGATTTATTGCTTCTCCATTGTTACACGAAGTACTAATTTATAATGGCGCCATTGTATGTTATGATGTTATAATGCAGTAGGCTAAAGGCTTACTTACATATTTGTAAGTACAGTATAATTAATTTTGCGTTGAGATATATTGACACTGAAATTCAATCAATTTTTGATAATCATCAGTATTGAATCACTACATATTATATAATTTGCCTTTTTAAAAAAAGTGTACCGACTTCAAAAATGATGCACTGTAAAGTATGCTTTCCGAAAGCAAATGCACAAGCCACTATAAAAAAACCGGCCAAGTGCGAAAAAAATTTCAAATCGATCCAGGCGTCTTCAAGTAATCGGGGAACATACCTACATAAAAAAAAAGATTCCGACGAATTGAGACCCTCCTCCTTTTTTGAAGTCCGTTAAAAACACAGTCTCCCGCCGCGTCTGTCTGTCAGTCTGTGCCCTTTTCGTGCAAAAACTACTCAACGGATTAGAAGGTTTTGGACGTTTAGGAGCTGAGTTGAGTATTAACAATATAAGTGAATCAAGTCGGGGAAAAAGTTAGCCCAAGCAAGTTTTCATGACGTGTGCTGTCTAAGCCGTCAGAGATATAACAAAATGATGTAGAAACGAATTATCTATACTCTATACTATCATACTAATATAGAGAGAAAAGATTTGATTTTTTGTATTTTTGTTTGTAATGAAGCCTCTCAAAAACTACTGGATCGCTTTTAAAAAATATTTCACCTTACTGCTTATACTTACACTTATACTTTATTATCACTGAGTAACATAGGCTATCTAATATATAAAAATGTATACTTGTTTGTTCGTATTCTATAGACTCAAAAAATATAATGAATAAACTCAAAAACTACTGGACCGATATAAAAATATATTTTTTCATTTGATATCCTAATTTTTGGGGAAGGTTAACATCACGCTACCTACCCAAGGGGGTGAATTGTATTCCTAAATACAATAAGTACCTACCGGGCAATAAGTGAAGAGAGAGATAAATAGAGGGCCCGAAACTGGAGAGTGACCAAGTTTTATTAAGTGACGAAAAACCCTCATTTTGCAGTAGTCGTATTGTTCTCGTTAGTAATAGCTTGCTCAACTTACGAATTATTATCGAAGTTAACCTTATAAAACTACAAAAGTGAGTCACATTGACTTACTTGAGAGTTCAGGTGCGATTTATTAATTTTCCCAAAATAAGTTCTCAAAACATAGTAACTAAACTATGTTATAAATTCTTACAAATCTGTCATTCAACATGAAAGTCTAAGACAGAACTACGTTTAAACTAAACACTGGTTAAACAAGGTTTTGTGGTAAGGGGTATTGGACGAGCCGTTTTAATATACATAATACACAAATCCATCTCTACATACATCCTTCTTTTTTTCCTTACCCACGACCTGGAACAATGGATTTAAAATCCCACAGATAATTGATACGTCAATGAAAGGACCACACTTCTTCGTGGGACCTTCATACACACGGTATTGACGCGAGGAGGTAATATCAGTTGCATGAATATTAACCATCTCCAGCAGTGTGATTTGATGTCAGACCAGCAGAGCTTCTCTGAAATACAGTTCCACTAAACGCCAAGGTGAAAGTAAGGTCATTCCCTTTTTCCAATTAGAATACCCAACAGGATTATAGTAATAAAATCGTGTAATGTTTCTTTTCCCTGAAATATTTTCTGGGTAACTTTTCCTCAAAATAATTAATTTACTTACATGTATTTGTAATAGTTTTTCTTTATTTACAAGGTTATTCTTTTAAGGTGTCACAGCGCAACGAACTCAGTTTTACGCGCGACTTATTTTTCCATATATCGATATAGAAAGAATTATAAGATTTTTATTACGTCTTTTCGAAATAAAAATATATAAAACAAAAATAGGTGGATCGCGTTTCTGGTTCAAGGTGAAGATAAAGAAACGAAGAAATATATATATTTAAGTTTATAATAAAATACTATAAAAAAAAGAAGAAAAACAATTCAGATCGATAAGTTCAACGCCAGATAGAATCTCTCCAAAAAGTGTACACTTTAGGGATCCTTGCCAGGCATATACATTGTACAGTCTCAGAGTAAATTATTATTAAAACGAATAACAAAGCCTACGTAATGGATGCAAAGTACTTGCCTTTTAAAGCTCTAAGGATTAATTTAAGAAACACAGTGCCATTGTTGGGGCTTTTGGTTTTAGGCCTGTCAGCTATACAAGGTAGTTTTACCTCTATGTTAATTAGATTATCTCAACTATTTATCGTATCTCTTCTCTGTCCCTTTGGCCGTGGTTTCGCTCGTATGGAAACGGTATAGGTTGTTTAACAAGAGTTGGCTTCAATAAAATATATGATATCCTCTAATAAATTCAAATATCGAATGTACCAGCTCTTTTATATTGTTACGAGCTGGGGTTCGAAGAGATTTAAAATACCGATTAAATAAACAAACTTTACTTCAACACCACAAAAACACAGTTACATAAATGAAAACACTAAAATAACACTTAGTCGCACTAAATTCCACTTCACTGTTTCGCTTTGATCGCTCTTATTCGCACTGTCTCCTCCCGGCGACGATCCTCTGTTTATATTGCCCTCCGAACATTCGAGAAACGCCGAGATTGTTGTACAGAGTTGTAGACGCGGCTCGATGCGACTCGGCGCCAAATACCTACACACAGACCGCGCCCGATTTTGGTACCTATGGCTAGGCACATACGGTCCATTTTCGTTTGTACTTGATTCTCTCTGGATGTTTCTAGAGACGTCTATCGACCTTGATGTGTTTAGGTATTTATTTGTGTAATTTAAGTACCTACTCGTTACACTGCCCCCCGCTTAGACTTGCTCGTCCCGAGCAATATTCGAGCCTTTGTAAGGAGCCAGTCGATCAATATGGACAACCTTTAACTGTCCACGCGGGCATCGTTGGATCCGATAGGTCACGTCATTGATCCTCGTGATGACCTTATACGGGCCTTCCCAGCGGTTCTGCAGCTTGGGAGATTTGCCTTTTCGGCGTTTCGGGTTGTGCAGCCACACCAACGATCCCTCGTCAAAACCGTTACTATTGAAGTTCCTATCGTACCTGGTCTTCATCTTTGTACTGGCCACAAGACTGCTCTGACGAATCTGGTCATGTATGTCGCACATCTTGTTTTTCAGGTTCGATACGTAGTCACTTACAGGTTGCGGCGCATCCGGAGGTCCGCCGGTCAGGAGATCAACTGGTAGTCGGAGTTCTCTCCCAAAGTTGGCATAAGCAGGAGTCACCTTTATGCTTTCATGCTCTGCGGATCGATATGAGAGCAAGAACAAGGGAATATATTGGTCCCAGTCCCTCTGGTGATCCTCAACCAGTTTCGCCAAATGAGTCTCCAAAGTGCGGTTGAACCTTTCAACCATTCCGTCGGACTGTGGATGATACGCCGTAGTCCTCGTTTTATTTATTCCCAGGAGACGGCATACTTCCTGGAACAACTGCGACTCAAAGTTACGCCCTTGATCAGAATGTATCTCCATTGGTAGCCCGAACCTGCAGAATACTTCGTTGACCAACTTAGTCGCCACTGTTGTCGCTTCCTGGTTGGGAATTGCGAAGACCTCCGGCCACTTCGTGAAGTAGTCCATCACGACCATAAAGTACTTGTTCCCATCTTCAGTGACCGGGAACGGTCCAGCAACGTCCACCGCAATTCGTTCCCATGGAGCGCCAACATTGTACAGCTGCATACGTCCCCTCGTACGTGTCGTAGGTCCCTTCACGGCCGCACATACTGTGCACTTGCGACACCAATCCTCGACATCTTGCCGGCAATGAACCCAATAAAATCGTTTCCTGATTTTCGCCAGGGTTCGATTCATGCCCAGATGTCCTCCCGAGGATCCATCGTGCACGGACTCAAGCACTGCGCGCACCTTTGACCTAGGCACGACCAGCTGCATCAATGTCTCCTGTCCACTTGGCGACTCCCACTTGCGGTACAGCAACCCGTTGTGCAGCACTAGACTTTCCCACTGAGCCCAGTAGCTTTTCGTGGTGGAACTCATGGCTGATAAAACATTCCAGCCGGGCCTTGGAACATTCTGCGTCTTCCATTCCATTATCGGCGCCAAGTTGTTATCCTTGAGTTGCTCGTCTCTCGTCCTCTCGTTCGCCCATTCGTCACTAAGGTTGTTAGTCGTAATGACTTTGATGACAGAATCACCGATTTCACGCCTCGAGCAGTGTTTACAATCTTCAGGGCACGGCCTGCGTGACAGTGCGTCAGCGTTGCCATGCGTCCGTCCTCGTCGATGTTCGATCGTGAAATCGAATTCTTGTAACTGCTCGATCCACCGAGCGACTTGTCCTTCGGGATCCTTGAATTGAAGTAACCATTTCAACGCCGCATGGTCTGTCCGTAGCTTGAACTTCCTTCCGATGAGATACTTGTTGAAGTGTCGTACTGTCTTCACTACGGCCAGAAGTTCGCGTCTGGTTACACAGTAGTTCCTTTCTGGTTTTGACAGAGCCTTGCTGAAATACGCTATCACAACTTCCTTGTCCCCCTTCCGTTGTGACAGGACACCTCCAATAGCGATGTTGCTTGCGTCTGTGTCCACCACAAACTCGCCGACTTGGTCCGGGTAGCCCAATACAGGTGTTTCACACAGCCGTTGTTTCAGTTCCTGGAACGACTTCTCACAGTCCTCAGTCCATTGAAACGAACGCTTGTCCTCCGTCAGCCGATGTAGGGGCTTGGCTACTCCCGCGAAGTCGTATACGAAGCGGCGGTAGTATGAGCACAGACCAAGAAACGCCCGAACATCTGTTTTGTTCCGCGGGGTGGGCCATTCTCGTACAGCTACTGTCTTGACAGGGTCGGTTTCTACGCCATCCTTTGTAATTACATGCCCGAGGTAATTTACACGTTTCTTGAAGAAGCTACACTTCTTGGCATGCAATTTCAGGTTCGCGAGCTTCAACTTGGCAAACACTCTTTCTAAATTCCCCAGGTGCTCGTTGAAGTCGCGTCCCATGATGATGACGTCATCCAGGTAGACTAGGCAAGCTTTTCCAACGAGATCCGCAAGCACAACTTCCATCAGCCTTTCGAACGTTGCGGGAGCATTGCATAACCCGAAAGGCATGACGTTGAACTGCCACAGTCCATTTCCGGTCGAGAAAGCAGTCTTTTCCTTGTCCTTGGGATCGATCTCTACTTGCCAGTATCCACTCTTCAAATCCAGTGTTGAGAACCACTGGTTTCCACTCAACTTGTCCAAGGTGTCGTCAATCCGGGGTAGAGGGTAGCTGTCCTTTCTGGTTACGTCGTTCAGTCGACGATAATCCACACAGAAGCGAGTGCTGCCATCCTTCTTCTTAACTAGCACAACCGGAGAACACCATGGGCTCAAAGAAGGTTCGATGACATTAGCCTTCTTCATGTCTTCCAGCATGCACTGTACTTCGGCTTCTCTTCCAACTGGGATTCGTCGAGCACGTTGACGTATAGGTAACTCGTTTCCTGTGTTGATGGTGTGTTTCACCAATGACGTCCTGCCGAGATGCCCATCTCTGTCACTAAAGATGTCAATGTAACGAGTGAGCATCTCCTTCGCTCTTTTGTACTCGGAAATAGACAAGTCCTTCTTCGAAATATCGACGAGTTCCAAGGGGTTTGTACTGTTATTTTTCATCGCCGACAGCTTCCCTTGGGTGCAGCTCCGCATCCAATTCGCCTCGTCGCACTTCGCCACGACTTGATCCTTATTAAGAGTGACAGGAGCGCCATTGAAGTTGGTCACCCTTACTACAGCTCGTCGACTCTGGCTGTTTACTAAAGTTGGAGTGAGTAACCAGCCTTTATGTTTAGGACGTTCCAGGTGGTCGATGATGGAGCACCTCGTATTGGAGGGGTCCCCATTAGTTGGTAACTCCACATCGACAAGCGTTTCCGAGTATGGGTTCAGCTTGACGCCCTTGGCACAACGCACATAGCCAGCATAACCGCCTTTCAAAAATACCTGTTCCTGGCCGCACTGCAGTACACCGTTGCGCAAGTCGATGCCAAACTGGAACCGCTTCATAAAGTCGAGTCCGAGAATGCAGTCGTCTATAATGTCGGCCACGATGACGGTGTGTGGATACTCCCCGTCACCCACCTTGAGTGTCACCGGCAGCTTGTCGTATGCGGGTATTGGCTGACCGGTTGCCGTGAAGAGTTTCAGATGGGAAGATGGACCTCTGGTTCTTCTCGTAGATCGTCCCAACAACTGAGGTCTCACAACCGTACGCGTTGCTCCTGTGTCGATCGTCATCTCACATGGCGTCCCGTTGACCTCGCCGGCGATCACCAGACTGTTCCCGTCGAAAACTTGTCGGATGGTAACTTTGGGGGCTGTGTCACGAGCAGCCAGTACCTGCCCCGCGGCTCTGGCTGTTACTCGTTTCCCGGAAGCTCCGTAGTTACGGCACGGACATCAGCTTCGACGTCCCGTTTCGGCACTCGTTGATCCGCGCCTTGTCGTTTAAGCGCCGGGCAGCTTGCTTTAAGGTGCCCCAGCTTGTGGCAGTAGAAGCAGCGGGGTAAGTAGCTACGCCTCTCTGCTACAGGTGTCGTTGTTGGAGTGGCCTCCTCCGCCACTTGTTGCAATCGCTGAGATCGAGGCTCCTGTCTCACGGCTTCCACCTCTAGGGCATGGGCCAGTGCATCTTTCAGGGCGCTGTGGTGGCCCAGTCGAACTGCAGCTCTGACCTCCATGCTGCGGATGCCGTCGATGAATGCTTGAACGAGGTTCGCAGCAATGAACTCTTGTCCGGCAGATGGGTACGCCTTCCTCACGATCTTCTCGATCTCCAGAGCCCATTGTTGCAGATTCTCACCAGCATGTTGCGTCCTGTCCCTCAGCTGCGCTCGGTAGACGTGCTCCAGGTGTTTGTCGCCGTACCTGGAGTCCATTGCATCGATCAGGTTCCCGTACGTGGTGCAGCTGTCTGGAGAGGCCTCCAGAACCGATAGTGCACGGCCCCTTAAAGCCACTGTCAAGGCGGTCAGAGATTGCTCGTCTGTCCAGCCGTTGGCAGAGGCGACCGTTTGGAACTGCAATTTGTACGCTGTCCAGGATGTAGTCCCGTCGTACGGCGGCACCTTGACTCGGGGGCCGGAGACGATGGCGCCTCCAGAAACAGGAGCGGTCAGCTTCAGTTTCCTTACTTCATTCTGGAGCCCCTTGCATTGGCTGTCAAGTCGTGCCTCCAACTCTCCGTAGCGGTCGTCAAGTCTTGCATCCAGTTCTCTGCTCATCCTAGTCTGTATTTCCTTGCAATGCTGTTGGAGGTCTTCATAACGAATGTCGAGGTCTTCGATTCTCTCCTCGTGCATGTCTGTAACCCTCTGTAGCTGCTTCACCTCCATAGTCACCTTTCCCAGTGACTCTGAAAGCAGCTCCTTAAGGTTAGCAGACTGCTCCTTTAACAGCCGGCAAGTCTGCTCCTCCCGAAGTCTGGCCTCCTCCTCTTGTCGTCGGGCCTGCTCCTCCTGACGTCGGGCCTGTTCCTCAAATAGGTGTCGAGTCTGCTCCTCCTGACGTCTGGCCTCCTCCTCCTGTCGTCTGGCCTGCTCCTCCTGACGCCGGGCCTGCTCCTCTTGACGCCTGGCCTGCTCCTCCAATAGCTGCCGAGTCTGCTCCTCCCGAAGTCTGGCCTCCTCCTCTTGTCGTCTGGCCTGCTCCTCCTGTCGTCGGGTCTGCTCCTCCTGTCGTCGGGCCTGCTCCTCCTGACGTCGGGCCTGCTCCTCCATCAGCTGAAACAGCATCCCCATATCGAATGCCTGAGGAGCACCCGCAGCACCCGTATCAACTCCAGCAGCAGCTCCAGCACCAACAGCAGCAGTCCCAGCAGCACCAGCAGCGGCTCCAGCAGCAGCTCCGGCACCACCAGCAGCATTCCCAGCAGCACCAGCAGCGGCTCCAGCAGCAGCAGCCTCGTCGACCTCCTCGCCGTGATGTCCAGCAGTAGTTTGTCGTGTTTTGGGTCGCCGTGATGACGACGAGTCACGTGGTGTAATCGGCATTTTTGAATCCCACACTCCTGACACCAATTTGTTACGAGCTGGGGTTCGAAGAGATTTAAAATACCGATTAAATAAACAAACTTTACTTCAACACCACAAAAACACAGTTACATAAATGAAAACACTAAAATAACACTTAGTCGCACTAAATTCCACTTCACTGTTTCGCTTTGATCGCTCTTATTCGCACTGTCTCCTCCCGGCGACGATCCTCTGTTTATATTGCCCTCCGAACATTCGAGAAACGCCGAGATTGTTGTACAGAGTTGTAGACGCGGCTCGATGCGACTCGGCGCCAAATACCTACACACAGACCGCGCCCGATTTTGGTACCTATGGCTAGGCACATACGGTCCATTTTCGTTTGTACATGATTCTCTCTGGATGTTTCTAGAGACGTCTATCGACCTTGATGTGTTTAGGTATTTATTTGTGTAATTTAAGTACCTACTCGTTACAATATTCAAAAGAACATGCCAGCTTTTTGAGGATTGTTATGTTGTAAGATTTTATACAGAATACATTTGATTCAAATTATTTACACATAACAATATAAAAACCTTAAATCTAAGCTAAACTTAAAAATAACTGAATAAACCAGGTCCGCGTGGAATAGTGGCAAGATTACTGGCTGCATTTTCCCGCTGAATCGCGATGCTGATTCGTTGAGCGAGGAAGGAGCCAGCCCTATTGATGAGAGAGATGATCAGTCGAAGGAATATATTTAAGTAATAAACTTTTTAGCATTTTAACCCCACCTAGAGTTTCTACACCAAACGGCACAAATTTGTAGTTTTCAATAAATAACTATACTATATTTTACTATTTATAAATACTATATTTGCGCCGTTTGTTGGACTCTGCGATTTCCGCCGCAGCTTTCGCTTTTATTACTGTTTCCCTGAGATTCTGATGAGACGGGGTTAATGTGTCCACGCACGTAGCATCCCATACAAAGATCCGACCTCGCTCCCAGGGAATCAGAGTAATTCCATCGGGTCTCTTGCCGTCTTCCCGGATTATTCCCGTTGGCTCTAGGAGAGCAGGGACTTCTATTGACGCAAGAGCCCTTTTGATGGTATTTGAGGGAGCTGTGGCGAGAAAGGCTGCCTGCACTTTTTATGCAGCAAAGTCCGTGATTTCCAAATTGATCAACCTCCTTTCCACACGGACATCTATGTTCGCAACATACTGGTGCTCCTAACCTTAGGCCTATACTGATTCTGTGATTAAAATGTTCCATCGTGGCGTAAGTTGTCTTTATGTATCGTTTTTATATCATTCTGTATGACCAGAATGTCTTTCAACAGACGTGTCACGTCAATGTGATCGAAAGGTATAGGCGGCAGCTTATGCAAATTCCTAGCCACAAATACAGGTGTAACATAATGTAGGCGTGCTTCTTCTTCTTGTTCTTATAAGGAAATAAATAAACAAAAACTGGGACACGCCATTATTACAACAAATAAAGGAGGAGGTTCTCAATTCGGTTGTATTTAAAAAAAATGTTTGTTACCTCAGAACTCCGTCATTTATAAACCGATTTGGGAGGATATCCTATATAAGTTTTGGTAAAAATTGGTTAAGTAGTTTTCCAGAAATAAAAAAAAGGCAGTTTTTGTCATAATTCGATGAAATTTATGTCGATTTCGATGATTTATTTTTGTAATGTAATGTAATGATGTATTAACAGCAAAATAACTAAGGGAAAATATTTTAAAAAAAGTATACCTACCGACTTCAGGACATTGTTACCTGAAAAGCAAGAAATAATTAAATATTTCGTTTCGCCGTTGAATTTGAAGACGGTTGGTGCCAAATTAGCCTAATTATTAATTTAAATTAAATATTTCTTGCTTTTCAGTAAATAATGTCAGAAGTCGGTATACCTACGTTTTAATAGGTTATAATGAGTGCAATATATGAGTTCAATGATCAGCGTACAGGTATAGAGATGGCTACATTTCAATATATTGCTTTTAAGGTTTAAGATGATAAAAATTGGTTAATTTTGGTACCTACTTTAAATTTTTTTTAATTCTGGTGGCTCTAATTTATCTTTTCATAACTGTCTTTATCCGTAGACCCATTGGTTGTCCCATTGATGTGACTACGGAAAAGTCAATTAACCGTAGTTCATATCTACGACAGAAGTGTGCACTCGTTAGGATAGCCTCACAAATACCATCTGTCATGTGTATCAGATATGTTACCGTCTGTTTTCTATTGTTACAGGAAGGGACAGCATCCTTTGACGAAACATGGTGAAAGAAGACAGCAATAACACAATATTATTTGAATTTACGGATGAATTCCCATACAAATATGAAAATTTAACGGCCAACGATACGGATTATGAACGATGGCCGATAGAGGAATGCATAAATAGAAATTTTACCAACGATACAAAAGTAGATATATCTTATAGATTGTATTATTCCTACAACGAGACTAGAGTAAGATGTTTAAGTCACGCCCCGATTTTGACTCAATCCTCAATAATAAAAGTGGCTATCCTTTTGACTATAGCCTTTTTGTCATTTATTGGAAACATAGCAACTATGATTAGTATAAAACGTGGTAAGAGAAACACAAGGTCAAGACCATCATGGACTGCTATTTATAGTTTGATATTTCAGCTTAGTATAGCTGATGTATTGGTGACGCTGTTTTGTATCGTTGGGGATGCAGCATGGTCATTTACAGTAGAATGGTACGCGGGGAATGTGGCTTGTAAATTATTTAAATTTCTGCAAATGTTTTCCTTGCACTTAAGTACGTTTGTACTGCTGTTAATTGGAGTGGATAGATGGTTGGCTGTGAAGTATCCTATGAGAAGTATGGCAACGGCCACAAGGAGTGGCAGACTTGTCGTTCTTGCTTGGATATTTAGTTTTGTCTTAAGTATACCTCAAGTAAGTACGTTTTTATGTAATTATTAAGTAACTTTTCAATATGTGTTTCAAAACTGCAACAAAACTTTCCAATAAACCCTATGCATTCTTTTCACAATCATAAATCAACGTATAGCGTTGTATAAACAACAGAAAACTGTTGTGTTCGGTTTTCTGTGGTATAAACCGAGACGATATAAAAGTTGAATTTGAAGTCGGTTGGTGCTAAATTAGGCTACAAAATTAAAATAGATTCTAAAGAAGATCTGTTCAATGTTATCTATGTTTGTAATTAATTGACTTAAATGGAATGTAGAGCTAGGTAGTTTCTAATTTAACACCAACCGTCTTTAAATTTAACGGCGAAACGAATTTCTTGCTTTTCAGGAAGTTAAACAATGTTTGAAATCGGTATACTTTTTCCCTTTGCATTACATTAAAATATAAATCCAAATTTCATTGAGTTATGATAAAAAGTTTTCTTTAAATTTCTGAAAAACTACTGAACCAATTTATACCAAAACAAAAAGTGCAACCAATCTGGAAGAGTATCCTTAAAAAAAGAATTTTCCAAATCGGTTTATGAATGACGGAGTTCTGAGGTAACAAACATAAAAAACAATTGAATTCTAAAAATTATTTCACAAATAGAAAGTTTTGTGTAAAGGCCGATTTAAGACGTTACTAGTGTTTAGTAGAGTGCGTAGGTGGCACTCGAATGCCAGTGCATTAGTAGACGTTTATACTTCTTCCAGTAGATTGCCACTTTGTACGCCAAAACACACATTCGTCCCTTTGTTTACTTGTGCAATCTACTAACAGCGCGGGGGGTTGAGCGGGCGCGGAAGGGTGTCACTTGAAACAAAAATAAAAAGCGATTCTATTTGAGTCTAGTTGAAAGGCGAGTGGAACGTACGAGTACTAGTACGAGTACTAGAAACTACCGTTTACATGTAGGCTATATTCGATTTGGTTGACAACATCCACGGGCAAATTATTATCTATGTACTTGTCTATCATTACGCCTTTTATCCCTACGATCCTGACATACCTCTTTCGCTTCATGTATGTTCATCATACATGCTCTGCAATTATGTCTACTTATATTCGATCAAAACATTTTTTATATGTTCAATAAAAGTACACCTAGGTCGTCCTCTGCCAGCATTTCCTTTCACTTCTGCCATATAAACCGTTTTTTTGTCAATCTTTCATCCTTCATTCTTTCAACGTGTCCAAACCAGCGTAAACTACTTTTCTTCATTTTAATCACAACATCATCTTTCACTCTTTGCTACCAAACTAACTATATTAAAGATATACTTACTGATTTTTTGTAAACAAATACTTTTGCTCGATTTGTTTCTGATTACTTCAAGCATTTCGCGAGGAGGATTTTACGGTTTACGGTGAGATCCTATTTCTGAAAAAATATTAATTGTTTGAGAAAAATACTACGCAACAGTAAATACCTCAGTAAGGGCTGTGTGAAGTTGGCAGAAAATTTTTGGTGGACAAACGTGGACTAACGATGGACAAACGAACCTGATGAAAAAAAACTGAAAAAACCAATTTGGGGGTGCCAACTTCACACAGCTCTCAGTAAGGCCTCAATTCCCACAAATCTTGCTCAACACTTCGAACTGTGTGATAGCCAGCTTTTCAAACTTACAGAACGTTTGGAATAAAAAGCATGAAAGTAAGATAAATGCATTGAAAAATGGAAATTCTGAAAAACAGGCATTTATCTGCCTATTTTACTACACTATATAAACGTGATGATATAAAAACCTAGCAAAGTTTTTATTATTCAAAATGTAATATAAAAAGTATTACAATCGTATAAGAAACCATAGCTCTGCCTTGCGGTTGCACCTGCGTTAATAGTTACTGCATCGGCTTCTTTAGGTCGTAGCGTGATCTTATACAGCCTTAACCTTCCCCAAGAATTGGGCTATCAAATGCAACAATATTTTTTCAAATACGACTGTAAGTTCCAGAGACTAGCGCGTTCCAAAAAACAAACAAAGTCTTCAGATTTATTATAGTAAGATAATATTCAGCATTTCTTTAATAAAACTAATATATATGCCTTTGTTACTTTTATGTAAGTGTTTTAATGTCTGTTTTAACACATTTGGTTAGCATAGTATTTTTTAAAGTTTAGAATATTTTTAGGGGTCCGTACATCCGATTAAAAAACGGAACCCTTATATCACTCTTGTGTCTGTCTGTCCGTCTGTCACAGGCTCACAGCTTATGAATCTACTGGACGAAAAGAAGTTGAATTTGGTACATAATAATATGTAGAGTTTGATGACCTAATCACGGACGTATAGCGTAAAATATTTCGATTTTAACATTTTTTTTACTTGTATCATGTGACATTTCAAATTTATCTAATATAATGTAATGTATATAAAAATCATAATTTGTTTGTTTATTTGTTTGTTCGTATTCTATAGACTCGAAAACTACCCAATAGCCCAATTAGTTAGAGAGCTGGACATATTCTGCTGAGCCTTAGATACGATAGTAGGTAGTGCACTGTAACGGTAAAATTCGCGGACCGTTACAGGGCGACTTGGGGCACTACCTACTATCGTATTTAAGGCTCAGCAGACGGTAGCCATACCTGTCACTTGTCAGTAAATCATATGGCCAGCTCTCTAACTAAATTCCTAGGGAAGGTTATAGGCTATTTTACATCACGCTACCTACCCAAGGGGGTGAAATTTGTATTCCTAATACGAGTACGATTTTTATAATTTTAAAATGCATAGTTGAAAATATACGAAAATTAAGCGTTCCCGGGGAGCTTTAAAGGGGGAGGGGAGGGCTTTAAAAAATACTGAGTCTAAAATTTTGAAAAAAAAATTATAAAAATTAAGAAAAATAGGGCCTTACTCATAGTTTACAGAAAAGTCGGAAAACGGAATGGTACGTAAACTACTCCACGCGAGTTGGATTCGCACTTGGCCAATTTTCTAACCAAATTAATTAACATAGGTTTATGAATATGGCTAACTTATTCGCAATAACTGTTTTATATATTTGCGTGATGCTTTACGGCTCCCGGAACCGTGTTAATTAATTCATAAAAAATAAACTACTTTGTAATAATGGCAATAGATTTGAAACTGGAATATGAAAGTTCTGGGTTAAAAGTAAATCATCTTTCTTTGAAAATAGTGTTCTACTTCTGAAAATAAGTCCATATCTCTTTAGAAAGATGTGAGCGAGATGAACTACTATTAAAATCGATAAGGTAAGCAAGGAGAAGATAAGATAAACCAATATTTACGTACCAGAAACATGAGAAAGTACGATTTCTCAATAAAATCGGTATTTCGAAAAACACGAAAAAAACTTTTTACAAAAACTATTAGAATTATCTAATTCTAGTTAGTGTATTCTTAAATTATGTGAATATATCTATAAATATATTAAGAGAACTCGAGTCGCAAACTTGGCTGAAATACGCGTGAAATTGAGGATTTTCAAGGCTTCATAATACTTAGGTGTAACTGATTTGGTTATTTTCTTTCCATGAGAAACTTTAGAATATACTTATCTTTGAAAAGCAATCTTTTAGCCTAGCACATACAGTTATCGCGTAAAGCTGGAAAAGCGAAACATCTGATTTGTATGGGACAAAAATCTTGAGACGCTCGTTAAGACAAAACGAAAAAAGCGACAGTCTTGCCACCTGATAAATGAGGACATTGATATCAGCCACACCACAAGGTAAAGGCCGTAATGATGCGTTTTTGTGTAATGATTTGTTTCGGAACGTATGCAGTTAGGAATGTATCAGTAATTTATGTGTAGAATCACAAGTCTTCTTTATGATAAATACGTAAATGTTAAGCCTATTATGGGTTTTACATGATAAAAGATTTCCTACCGTTCCAAATTCATATTTTATGTGTTCTCTATTACCAAAATGACAAGGATAAACATAAAAATGTCCTCAAATGAGGTCGCTTATTGAGATGATTTTTGTATTGAATGAAGTTGAAACTGGTTCAAGTTTGTAAAGTCATTGGTTCAAGTCACAGAACATTATTTATTAATTGTTCTAGTCATAAATACTGTTAAATATAGAAAAAAATCTGTCATTATCTGTCATTCTATTTTGAATATATATACATATTATATGAGTAGGTATAATTAAATATTAATTGTTTTCTATATATATATACTAATATTATAAAGAGGAAAGATTTGTATTTTTGTATGTTTGTAACGAATAAACTCAAAAACTACTGGACGGATTTTGATCATTCTTTCACCATTGGAATGCTACATTATCCCTGAGTAACATCACATAACATCACGGCATGGCGACGGGAACGGGGTGGGCAGAGGTGAACATGACAAAAGCTATGTATGAAGTGTATGTTTGCCAACATTCTAAAATAGTCACGTACGAAGTCGTGGGAAACAGCTAGTTTTTTATAATTTTGACGCCAAATCGTTATTAATAATCTGAAGAAATCCCGTCTGGAAGCAAAAGATTTTATCTATAATCTTGTCGCATATTTTAGGACTTTGTCATTTTTAACTGATTATTAAAGCTATCATATTTATTTATAAATCTATTGTAATAAATGTTTGATGTAAATAATAGAAAGAAAACAGTGATTATATAGATAGAGTCGGTAGGGTTGTCCGGTATCAAAATTTTAAGACTCCTCCTTTTATTGTTTCCTCTAACGACTTAATTTCTTTACGGTTGGTCGCTGCCATTGTAAATCCAAGTTACGATTGCGACCGTTTGTTTCCCCTGAGTTCAATATCAAAGGGCTTAACTCCGACTTTCTAAGAACATGTTCTGAAAATAGTACCTTGAAGTACCATAACGTGCAGTGACAATCTGTACAACTACGAAATAAATAATATTAGGTATACTAGCATAAAGTTAAGCACTACATAAAAAAATGCTAACTCAATGTTTCTAAATATATAAATTCATTTTCTATAAATTTATTAATCTATAATATCAGTTGCTCTAATGGATTGTTAAAATAATTATACTCACTATATTTTAAAAAGTATAACTTAATTCTATTTACATTTACAAATATTTAAGCATAAAAAATAATTTACTATAATGAAATCAATTTAAATAATTAAATTATTATTAAAATTTACAGTAGTTTTTGTTAATCTTAACCTGTTGCAGTAATTTTCAATTCCTATTCCCCTAATTTGTAAATAAAAATAGGTTAGCGAAGAGCGAAGAGACGAGCGTGGTTTGAATAGTGCTAAAACGGAGCGCAAGCCGAGCGAGCGAAGCGAGCGTTCCGCGGTAGCGGACGGCGAAGTGCCAGAAACCCAAAACTAGCTAAACAACCATCACTTGTTGATAATAGATTTGAAAAAAGGTTATGTTAACACTCAGGCTATATCTGTGCAAAAAAAAACATTTATCCGTAGCTCTGTTTTGATTTGAAAGAAGGACATACAGACACACTTTCGCATTTATAGGAAGGAAGATTTTATATCTTTTACTCTTAATAGATTTCACTTATATAATTTTGCTAACAAATAAAAAATTATAAAATCGGGCTAGTAGGAATCGCACTAGTGGGAATCGGGCTAGTGGGAATCGGGCTAGTGGGAATCGAGCTAGTGGGAATCGGGCTAGTGTCATGGGAAAAATTTGGGCACGTAACTAAACTGTGAAATTGATGAGATATGTAGAACACTTAAGTAAGATCCATGGCCGATAAGTAAGATCCATGGCTTAAATCCACGGATCTTACGGCCATGGATCTCACGACAATTCAAGAGTGAAGTTATTTCTCTAAAACTATAAAAGCAATCGCATTCATTCTAATATCAATACCCACTCAGGGATATACGCATTCATAGACTTGGGACAGTTAAGTGTAAATATTATCAATTTACTAGCAAAACGAGCCACCAGTTTCACCCAACCTACCAAACCAAAGTTTCAAAAATTTGAAGAACCTGCCTAAAAATGTTGGCGACAAAGATAGCGACATGTTTATCCCGTCGTAGCACAACGGGACACCTGACGATATTTAGCACCAATGAGTAGACACTTACTGCGTGTATTCAAACCATATAAACATACTTTCGTTGCGCGTTTTCAACTTAGGTCGCCGCGTGACATTTGATTGAACGACTACAGACACAAGAGTTTTAGTTTTAGTAGAACAATGGATACATGACTTGATAGATTCACTCTTTACGTATTCAGAAAAGTATAAATTATCGCAGTATTGTACATGTGAGTAAAACAACACACAATAACATACCAGGCGCCGCGCGTGTGACAAGTAAAAAACTTACAAAATCACCCAATTTGTCAGCTTCAAAGTGATATTTTAGCAATTTTCTCTATGAAGTATTGATTTTAACAGTTATGCCTCAATACTGCGTTAGTTAAGTAGACGGTTAAGTGCTGTCGGGTGGTGGGGTAGCCAGGAGGCCGGGTATGTATAGCAGGAAAACTCGTAGTAAACTTTCACCATTCGTTTATTGGTCGAATTAACAAGGAAGGAACAAGCATAGAGCAGCAAAAGAACAACCAGTAAAAGGATCCGTAAGGAACCAAGGACCGCACTGTAATAAAAATGAACTACACATTACTACAGGGCGTTAAGCTATTGAAGTAACACAATACAAAGTATGATAAAAATACTTTTGCTGCTCCATGCTTGTTCCTTCCTTGTTAATTCGACCAATAAACGAATGGTGAAAGTTTACTACGAATTTTCCTGCTATACATACCCGGCCTCCTGGCTACCCCACCGCCCGACAATGCTAATTTAGTACTGTATGTTTTAACTTTAATTATATAATAGGGTGTGACTCTTAAAATCGAGTGCGCCAGGAATCACCCGTATAAGGTACCGGGACGGTTCTTGAGCGGTGGCCGTTAGATGCACAGAACACTATTTTTGGGTCTGCTTGACGGTATGAGGTATTAATTTTTATTTTACCAGCAGTAAAAAGCAATCGTAAAAACAAACACCAATAAATCAATTTTATAATAAATATACAAGTTATATTGCACTCGAATTACATATGCGCAAACATTCCTCCACTTTTTCATCGAGCGCTCAAGAACTTACCGTCCCGGTACCTATACACTGTACTCAAATTCAGTCTTCTTCTTTTTTTTCTTTCTTCACGGTTGCCTTACAGCTCCCAAAACCGTGTTACGGTTCTAGGGTATCCAGCGGAAGACCAAGTGGTATCTAACGAGTGGCCAGTTCTGTTGAGGTATATTTAGATGGAAAAGCCTCTAAGTGTGGTTTGTCGGATTTGAATAATTTAAAAAAAATGGCCGGGATCCGGGATTGAACCTGTGGTCTTGATTCAGTCTTTTTTTTCTTTCTTTCTTCACAGTTTATGTGTGTTCGCGGATAACTTCGTCGTTTATGAACCGATTTTGATAATTTCTTTTTTAATCGATAGATAATTCTTCCGGATTAGTCCCATTTTTATGTCATAAAAATTGGTTAGTTTTTCAGTAATTTTGAAAAAAACTTTATAAGTCAATTATCAGTATCTCGATGAAATATTTACCGATTTTGACGACTTATTTTTTTAAGGATATAATAATTTCTCGACATTATCTCACAGATGACGAAAATCGGTTTAGTAGTTTTTCAGAAATTCAATAATTTGTCTCTGTTTACGGCTGAAACTTATGTATCAGAGAAAAGCCTTAGCAACGGTTGCTATTGACACGAAGTTGTCAATATTTGTATCGACGGTGGTCTAAAGGCTAAAGGTATGGTATGGTATGGTGCAGCTCAAGATGCAAATGGTTCAAATCCCATCCACAGCATATTTTTTTCCATTTTTTTTTATTTGCGTTATTATTTGTCTCTCAGGGCAGCAAAACCACTTAAAAGGGAAAAATAAATTAACTTTAAAAAAAAGTTACTTAGATGTTTACTTAATTTTGTATCCTAATTTGCCACCAACCGTCTTCAAATTCTACGACGAATTTGAAGTCGGTACACTTTTTTAAAAGTTAATTTATAGTTGTAAGTAGTTGTAGTCCACCAAATACCTTGCTTCCCGCTTTCACTCTCCTTTCAATTTACTTGTCTATCCTCTTACGATGGTCGAGTGGGTAAAACGTCGGCTCACAACTGCAAAGTAGCGGGTTCGATCCCCACATCCGACCATGTACCTATGGGTTTTTATAGAAAACATCTACCTATGTAATCGTACAAAGAGGCTTTTCCATCTACATACCTCAACAGAGCTCGGCCACTCGTTAGCTATATCCTCAATAAATCTTCGGCTAAGTGAGGAAGGCTTTGTCTTCCGCTGCAATGTGTACAGTTTTTTCACTTCTTGTAATAACTCATTAAATGGATCAAACTATAAAACTAAAAAGTAAAAATCAATTTATTAGTAAGTTTATAGTTTGTGGAACGGCCCCAAAACAGGTCTAAGCTACGACGTCATGGTCTACGCCTCTGGACGTCAGTGCTACGCCGTAGTCATCCAATCTGCTACGAGAAAAGATAACGGTACCATTTTCACAGTAACAGGTCATTTCGTACAAAAAATAACCTAAACTTATCTTCTATACTAATAATAATAAAGCTGAAGACTTTCTTTGTTTGTCTGATTTGATTTATTTTTGCATTTGATCCAATTCTTGAGGAATTAGCGGAGCAGTAACTATTAACGCGGGTGCAACCGCAAGGCACAGCTAGTTAATAAAGAAAATTGAATTGTCTGTCTGTGACTACAATATCTGAGTTGAATTTTTGTCTTTCTGTCCCAATGTTTGTACAGAAAATGCTCCAAAGCTCCTCACTGGATTTTAATAAATTATAATCTGTTTTTGTTCCTTTCATAGAAAAATAAAAAAACCATTGCCGATGTTATGTTATGGCTTTATTAACTTTGGCTTCAAAGTTCCATGAGCCAAACAAGCGCGGAAAGCTAGTATTAGATTTTTTTTAAATCTGCATTCAGCCTTAGTCATTGCAATACGATAATTTGTTTTTTTAATACCTAAATAATAATAAAAATAATATACTAAACAAAGGGAATTTCGATAAAAAATCAATTTTCTTTTTTTTATTTACTGGTTGCCTTACCTTCGTTTAACCGATGGTATTTGTGAGGCTATACTTAACGAGTGGCTAGTTCTATTGAGGTATATTTAGATGGAAAAAGCCTCTAAGTGTGGTTTGTCGGATTATGTGCATACATAAGATTTTAATTAAAAAAACCTTTTAGTACAACGCCGCGATCCGGGATCGAACCCGTGGTCTGCATAGTTAATACCAGACCTCATAACCACTCGGCCACCGACGCACTTTTTATTATCATGTATATTCGCATAGAATGTTTGGGAGTTCATTTGTTGCTCGCGCCTCAACGGCTGATGGGCTTTTGATGAAACTTGGAGGGTACATAGTTTAAAATATAGGCACAGAATACTTTTTATTCTAAACTAGTATGTATGTAATGCAAATAATTCTCAAAACATAATTTAGGCTTGTCTTCTTTAGGCGCCGTACAGCAGCATTATTAGTTCCGAGTCTGCGAATTTCGAGTTGATAAATATGCGAACGTTTGACTTACGGTAGAGCACTAACAAATGATTTATTAACATTTAGCCTGTTAATTTTGAAAATGACAGGTTTTGCAAATTAGTGAGGAATATGCTGTATATTATTTATGTGAGTACGGGTACTTAAAATATTATTTATAATGTAATTTTCTTTGTAAATCTTACCTTATATAAACTAACAGTTGCCCCCGACTTCGTACGCGCACACTTAGAAATCCGAATAATGACGTATCAAAGATATTTTTGATCTTTACTTTTTACCCCCGTAGTTGCCCCGTAGGTACATTTAGAAATTCGCAAATCTGTAAATTCTGTAAATATCTTCCCCTCCCTCTTTGAAATAAAAAAAAAACCGGATTGAAAAGTAGCCAAGATCACTCCATCATCAGGCCTTCCAAGTCTACAGATTTTTCTATTTTAAGTAGTAATTGCTAAGTAAGTAGTTTTGTTTGATAAGCATTGCTCTATATAATAATACAAATATAATATTAATAGAAGTTGATAGCTTAGTGCCAAAAATGCTAGGTACCTACCACGCACGTAGGTAAAGCCGGTAAATCTTAAAAGTATCTGTTACTTATTTATACGTGTGGTGCCCTCCGAAGCTCGAGAAGTCATTCTGCCCCGTGAGCATGACCACGAAGAAAGAATCGTCACGTCGAAAGAGTAACGTCGCGGAAACCGGTCCTTTTTGTCTTGTTTCTTTCTGACTGAGATTCAGTCTTCGATTCAGTCTTCTCAGTCTTCTTGGTCATGCTCGCGGGGCTGAAGTACCTATATATTTTAATTCTGAGGGGATGCCATAATAATATAATTTATATAAATTATTCTTTCATCCTATCCTAACTTTTTTTTCATCACGGGTTGTCTTACAGCTCCCTAAACCGTGTTACGGTTCCAGTGTACCCAGCGGAAGACCAGACTCCCTCGTTTAGCCGATGGTATTTGTGAGGCTATACCTAACGAGTGGCCAGTTCTGTTCCTCTAAGTGTGGTTTGTCGGATTATGTACGATAAGTTTTGACGTGACAACGTCTTATAATTCGATGAAGCCGGCTGCACGCACGAAAAAACATGACTCATGCGGCGTTACCTCGCTTTGAGGCGTTCCATTTAAGGCTTGAAGTGCAAGCGAGAGCGCGGAACAGGCACAATCGGCCTCCATCTGTCTCTCTCCTACTTGAGTGAGCGATGCGTCCGCGTGGACAGCTTTCTTATGACGTTGTCACGTTCAACTATCGTCAGTAAACCGACTTTATTTAATTAAAAAAACTATCCAAACTAATATTATAAATGCGAATCAACGACATTTTTTGCACAGAAATAGTTGACCGGTAGGGTAGGGCCGGAGAGTGACATAGGCTTCTTTATATCCCGGAAATCCTTCAGGATAAAAATTCTTATGTCACATTTCAATAAGTGCAATATGCAATGTGATGTGGAATCCCATGTGCGACCTCACTTGGCGTATGAACAAATTGAACATTCTATTTTTTGACTGAAGTTACCTGTCAACTGTTAAAATAGCATCTTCTTCTACTTTATTTATTATGGCTCCGCCAATGTTCATCGGTGATTTGCCAATGTCAAGTATTATATAGTCTTTATGCTGTTTATAGCCGATTAATCGGTTTTTTTTTTTTTTTTAATATTTTCAATAAAAGTACATCTAGGTCGTCCTCTGCTAGCATTTCCTTTCACTTCAGCCATATGTTGATCGAAGGAAATATTAAAAGTACACACAATCGCCGAGCATGTATGAAAGGTATGATGAATACAAAAGAAGCAAAAGAGATATGTCAGGATCGTAACAAATGGCATTCGATTGTCTCTGCCTACCCCTCTTGTGATGAAAGGCGTGATGATAGATAGATATCTATCTAGATAGATAGATAGATAATCGGTATTTAAGATAATCCCGCCCGCCAACCGTGATATTATGTCTTATTTGTCGTCGACTAATCACAACCATCACAGCACGGACAGGATTAAACTGGATTCCCCATCACGTCTTGGCGGGCGCGTGCGTTGTTCACATTTGTATTTGCTATTTTGACAGATAAAACGAACAGTGAACACCCAAGTGAGGTCTTTCCTTAATTATTGGCAAACTTGACATTGGCAAATCATCGGAATAACTGTTAGAGCCATAATAAAATAAAAAGAAAATGGTATCTACTCTGTCTGTGGTGAGGTCGCACTATTGTTTGTTTAATTTGTTGCAGGTAATAGTGTTCAGAGTAGTCCAAGGACCTTTCTATGAAGAGTTCTACCAGTGTGTAACTCATGGATTTTATACAGAACGATGGCAAGAGCAAACCTATGTAATCTTCTCTTTGTTTTTTATATTCATCTTGCCACTGATAATACTTGTCTCTACATATGTGTCGACGGTACGAACTATAGCAAGTGAGTTTATAATATATTACCTGCCTATTAGCTTTCCGGTCCCGCTATACTTTGTAAAATCTAGCTCATAGATGTAGTATGCTGGCGCTCTAATAGATCGGCAATGTCGCGATTAGAACGAGACCAAAAATTTATACATCAGTGTGCGTGACAATTAATGTGTAATTCTGTGGATTTTTCATCTTAGATTACTTACATCCAGGGACTGCATCCTAATTAATCACATCTATTAAACACTAAATTATATTTTAAACCAGGATATTTTACAAAAATAAGCGAAATTACTACTGACGCTAGGCTTTCACAGTATTCAAAAATAGGTCACGTCTATCTGTCTCGCTTTATGATACGCGTATCCATAGAGTAAGTTATAGCAACCACTATGTTCTTTAATAAGAGTCTGGAATGCCATACATTAAAATGAAATCAAACTTAGGGCTGAAAGGTACTGCCAACCTACTGTGGATTGGTATAGAAATATTTGCTATCTCTGACATCTGTATATGGCGTGAAAGAGATGTCGATACGATGCCATTAGTATTGGCTCATTTATTTTTCCTAGCCCAAATTCTTTGTTCTAAGTTGCGCCAGCCTGCGCGTATCTATGCGCTTTCTCTTTTGTATTGCCAATCTAGTAAAGCGCCCGAGCGACTATACTAACTTGATTAAAATAACAGGTGTCAAGCTTGTTTTGTTAGTGATGTAACGTTATCGATGAATTCACGTCATGTTATCGATGTAATGTAAAAGGTCCTCTATCAAAACTACTTTCGATACCAGGTTTCGTAGACGTACGTAGATATTCATCAGTACGCTGAGAGGAACCATTGACAGACGGACGGATAGCGGAGCCTCAGTAATAGGGTTCCCGTTTGCACTCTTTGGGTACAGAACCCTAAAAAATCATAACTGAAATTAATATAGAACAACTCTCAACTTGGTATACTAATATTACAAAAAGGTAAAGTTTGTAAGTTTGGATGGAGAATATTTCACTAATAGGAAACTACATCCTACAACTA
The DNA here is from genome assembly GCA_963924495.1 of Nemapogon koenigi. NCBI lineage: Eukaryota > Metazoa > Arthropoda > Insecta > Lepidoptera > Tineidae > Nemapogon > Nemapogon koenigi. The sequence goes on along the minus strand of OZ004644.1, from coordinate 9,671,135 downwards.
CATCACTACATTATTGGGTGCTACAGACTATATTTATTTTGTACCAAATATCTACGGGCGAAGCCGAGGACAGAAAGCTAAATAAAGAAGCTCAATGGAGGTTTTATTGTATTTTGATGTGAGTATATCCTCGCGGGCTTTGGTAGATAGACTCGAGCTTTAGCACGTAATGGCGAAAGTGATTTTCGGAATAAACTCGAAAACTCATAATACAGATCGAACCAGAATATAGTATTTTATTTTAGAGTAATATTTTTATCCTCAGTTTAAACAATTTCTACGGATTTTGGTTTGTTCTGTATTCTGAGCTCGAATGGATAAAAAATATTTAAAGTAGGTTTTCAAAAAATTTCATAGCCGTCGGTAATATGAAAATAATCGGTAATATTTATAAATGAGAAAGCGTGTCTGTTTGTTTGTGGTTATTCTACGTCCAAACAGAGCAACGTATTGACGTGATTTTTTTTGCACAGAGATAGTTGGAGAGCTGGAGAGTGAGAGAGCAACTTTTACCCCGAAAATTGTTGTTGAAAAAAGTTTCTATGAATGAATGAATATATGGCTTAATCCAATTTAAAATAATTACTAAGTATTAATAATTTGAGTTGAAAATCTTGTACAAATAAACTAATTTTCTAGGATTAATTGATATTTGCCATATTTTTGATAAATATAAAATCGCCGACAGCCACGGACCCATAATTGTAATGTAATTGACGCCACGTATGCCTAAATGAGCGATAGACAGACTATTGGGAACTACCCTATATTATAGTAATTACGAATGAGTAGGCAACGAATATTTGAACGAAAGTTTAACAAAAACTGGCATTATCACAAAATTCCTGAAAAGCTGCTAAACCAATTTTTGGATTCTCTTAAATAATATTTAATGTGTCAGCTCTTATAAAATTAAATGTGACATGTGACGTTGCCACCGCCTGTTTGGTGGTTGGTCCATGAATGCGCGAAATACGAGATGCTTTTTCACGCTTCGGTTGTAGGAAGCAGGAAAGACCTACGCCGGAAGTTCGTTCCACTTTTTGACAGTGCGATGCAGGAACGAGTCACTGAACTTTTTCGTTCGTATAGTGTGAGGATGAAACCTATATCTTGTGCGAGCAGGGAGGGTGCGAAAAAGGGATGGAGAGACGAGGTGCCAGCTTTTATCAAACATTACTAATAAAGACGCGACGCGACGTAACGTTGAGTCTACACTCTGCAGTTATAAAATTGTTTATCAACAACAAGTGACTGTTATTTTATCGTTTTCTGATACACAAAGTAGCATATAAAACACATGGACTTTTTACATTACTATTACGCACTAAGGCTTTTGACTTTACATATTTTTTTAATTTTAGCAAAGAGTTACTATATTTAAAAATTTTAAGTAAAAATATTTTTGAGTAGGTAATTAAAAATATGATCGTCTAAAAATATTCATCAAATTATTGATTTTACTTTAATTTATGTTATAATTACAAAAATATGCAGTTTATTATATTTTTAAAATTAGCTGGCTGTTTGGCGGCTTAGCCTTGTACCTCTTCATCCACCTGCGCGAGGCACGACCCGCCAAAAAATAAAACCCCGCGCCATTTCTTGCTGCTTTAGAAAAATCCTCACAAGTGTGTGTGTGTATGACACGCGTGAGCCTCGGACGTAATGACCAACTCAACTCACTTGTATCATAATGTACTATTATAGTATAACTACGAAACTCTAAAAACATTTGCATGTTTAGCAATGTTTTGTCAAAGTCGCGCGCAATTTTTAATAAATTATTTGAACTTTCAGAAAGCGAGAGAGCATTTGAACCTGAAGTAAGGCTCCATGATATATACTTGACTCCGGATCAGAACCGGCGAAGACTTATAGATCGAGCTAAAATGAAGTCTTTGCGCATGTCTGTAGTTATAGTTGCTGCTTTTATTGTATGGTGGACACCTTACCATGTTATGATGATTATATTTACATTTCTCAATCCAGACAAGATTGTAAGTACCTAGTTACAAACCGCGTCAAAAACTAGCGCTAGTAGTGGTACAGAATAAACAATACTTAGTACTACTAATAACGCATCTCCCACATTTGAAATTCGAATGAAAATGAAAATACAAAACGATGGGATGGTCACGCGCAAATTTAAATAAAGCTTTGGCAGTTCAAATAATGTTTTTCCACTTCAGCGGGGGGAAGTAAATTTCGTGAAAAGCTAAGTAAGACAGGCCTGCTAGTGGGAAGGACGCCCAAATAAATCCTAAGAATCCGTTAAAATAATCCATTAGCGGCATAATCTCTCGGATCCAATGGATCACCCACAGAATCACCCATAACGTGACGTGGTTAGTCCACATAGTGAGGATCTTATATCCTTGGCATCACACGTTTTAGCAGTTAGCAGTGTGAGATATGTCAGTCAGTATCGAGGATTTAGCCTGGTTTTCTGCCAAAGCTAATGCCAAGAAGCTGAACGGCGAGCGGGGAAAAATCCATCAGTATGATTGCGAGGCTAGGAAAACGAAGCAATCTTATTGTTACATTTTTTCCTTGCTCACCGCTCAGCTTTATCGCACATCTCTATAGGAATTTCAGCTTTACTACAAATAAACAAAACATGTAAATCGCTGTCTACTGGAAAAGTACCCAACAGACTGGCTGCATTGCCTCGTATGGAAGACATGGCATGTGAGCTTTCTAATTAATCGTTTCCTTAGTTACTAAATTACTTGTGCCTACGTTAATGTGGCAGATAGCGATTTATTCTTCGGATCTTGGGTTCCTAATGTACTGCACACCTTATAATAGCTAATAGGGTTTAGGCGTGATCCACATATGAAATTTTTATTTATATTTCCTTTGTTACAGCAAAGCGAAGATCTATTGAAAGGAATTTTTTTCTTCGGCATGTCAAACAGTCTAGTCAACCCTATTATTTATGGAGCATTCCACTTGTGGCCAAAGAAAAAAAATGGGACAAGGTGAGATATTTTGCATTTTTCCTATGATGGAGAATCTTTTATGCTCTATGGCTTCTATTAAACTATCATATTTCTCGGATCATATAATTATGATGTGTGAACTTGTGAAGCTACTACCACTGTCATGAGCCCATCCCCTTTCTTTCATCCCCTATTACACAACCCTAGGAGGGTGGATTAAAAAAAATAGCCTATGTCCTTTCCTAGGGTTGAAGCTTACTGCGTATCAAATTTCATCAAAATCGGTTTAGCCGTGAATAAAGTGAGACAAAGTTACTTTCGCATTTATAATTTATTTATTTTTACATTTATTTTTGACAGATTCACAAGTGGCAGGGCTTACTTCGTACACATTATTATATCCTTGAAAATTACTAAGTGTCTAATTTAGGACATTAAGGCGCGAGAGGGTCTAATTTATAGTTTCAATATATGTCAAGTAATTTCTGCTTTTCGCGCCCATTTCCAGACAAACGGAGAAAACGTTTTACTACCCCTAAATATTATCTGATTTCAACGAAATTTTAGTATGTTATAAATAAAAACCGGGTTCCGTACCGGTGGTACATAAAAAATTGTTTAGTAAAAAAAATTGCGTGAGTCCGACTCACACTTGAACTTGCATTATAGTTACACTAGTTAGACGTTTGTATGTATTGCCATTATTGAGATCGAGCAAAAAGCGCCAAAAAACATACGTATCTTGTATGGGGAACCCTTTAATTTTTATATTTATAGCAGTCATCTGTGAAAATTTCAAGTGTTTACTTATTACGGTTCAAAAGATATGTGTCAGACGGACGGACAAACAGCGGAGTCTTAGGCTGTTTGTCCACGGTCCGGTTTTGTCTCGGATGACTGATGGCGCCGTTTCATCGAAACGCTTATCGCAATACAACGTCCGATTAAATGACTGAGACCGATTAAATGACTAAACAATTTATTGTTGCGTGCACTTCGGAGTGCGGACCGACCGTTTCCTATCCGAGATCCGATGTAGCGGTTCATCCGAACAAGCCAAATTCCCAGAAGCCGTCAAATAGCCAGACGACGGATCTCGGACGCCGAACATCGAGTGGACAGATGGTCTCTATATAAATATAGAGGCCGCTCAGTCATTTAATCGGACGTTGTATTGCGATAAGCATTTCGATAAAACACCGCCATCCGTCATCCGAGACAAAATCGGACCGTGGACAAACGGCCTTAGTAATAGGGTTTCCGTTGGCACCCTTTGAATACGGAACCCTACAAACTAGGTCCCCGTAAGTTTTCTTCTTTTTCTAAATTCTAAGCCACTGCATACAGCTTTACTTTGAAATAACTTTACGTTCCTATAGATGCCCCGTGCGAATATTTCTCACCGTTAGTGGTGTTGTTGTCATAGTTCAACTGACGTCCAATACATGGCGCCTTTTATAAAATAAATAAATTAGTCTAAGTTTAAAAGAAACATTTATTTTTGTATTGTTTGTTTATTTTTCGTTTGAGAAATAATATAAAGAGATACTTCATATTTATATTAAATGTATAATACTAATCTACTTTAAATACAAATATACAGCTAAATAATAACCCATTACATTACCTATTACCCATTACATCTATGGCTGTACTGTACCTACGTGTCGTGCGTGGGCAAAAGAGGGTCAAGTCGAGTCTAGTAAAAAGACGGTTTATTTCATTTATATCGATTATTTGGTTGGAAACGGTTATGTTGGTGAATTTAACCAAAGAGGGATATAATTACTACGTTTTAAATTTAACGTTCACCCTTTTTCGTGACGTCTAACCTCGTCTCACTGACTGACAGACAAAACCGGTGGACCTAGAGAAATATTCCTTGAGTACCAGGGGTAAAAAGGGTGGTAAAATTTGTATTTTTAGTTACGACACTTCAAAAGAAATAAAATAAAACTTTTTCTTTATTTTTGAAAATTTATCTCATAAGTAAACATCGATGGAAAATCCCCATGGGCACACTGCTAGTACTAAATAATAATAATAAAATAAAGCTTTTAATTCAGAATTTAATGTTTCAATCTTACAAAGTTACAAAATTTAGCAAGTCATGAGTTTTGTAATATCATAAAATAAAGGTAGGTACTTAAAATATAGCTTGATAATAAAAGTGCGATGCCCGACCATCTTGATGGACCATCGGCTTCCGCGTGTCTGTCTCCTCCTCCAACCTTACCAGAGTTTTCTATCGGTATCTAATATAAATTTAATTCCACAGAGAATCTGGGACGCAGAACTTTTTAAGAAGAGATCAAAACACTTGTTCCTTTCGTCTTACTACGACCATAAGACCGGTCAGATGTTCTGCTGCTCTTCCCAATGGACAGGACACAAGACTCTTATAGCGAAAATAATAATATCGTGTAATTTTGACAGATTCAACAACAATCTATACAAATAAATTTAAATTAAGTGTTGTTTGTTGTTATTTATAACTGTTTTAAGTATAAATTCTACGTCACGTCAACCCAGTTTAATCCCGTTCACGCTGTGATAGTTGTGATTAGTCTGTGATTAATAAAATATATCACAGACGGCGGGATCATCTTAGCTACCGATTAATCGGCATATTGATACTGTAACGTCTATAATAGGTACTTGACATTGGCGGAATTATCAAAACCGATGGAGCCATAACACAAAAATAGAATAGAATAGGAGAATAGGTAAGTATGTTTGTCTGCTTGGGTTGTCCAGAATAAGCTCCGAAACTGATGAATTTATAAAACTTTCAGCAACTTTTGCTATATAAAAGTTATAGGTATGTGATAATATAAAACGCCTGAACGGATTTGGATAAGAACAAAGATAGGTATTATTTTTTGTTATGTAGGTACATTTAAATTTTTGTTGTCCCCTTCCTCAAGTTCAAGCTTAAGAGCCTATATATATGTTTTTGGAAATACTTTTAAATTATAGCTAATGAAATAATTAGAAAGTATTCGTTGTTTTTAATTTTTATTTTAAAATTGCCGCGGTGACAGATTAGATAAAATAACAAGAAAATAACTTTGTGACAGATTGACAGACAGTTATTATAATATAGTTACTAGTCTGTGGTTAGTTATTTGAAATTTAGATGAAAGTGACGTCACTTTCCATTTGCGGTCACGTGACCGGAAGTATGAATTATAGATTTTTCATTTAGATATTAAATTAGATAGGTATATTTATATCATTTTGTTATATATGTATTTGACGGATTAGATAGTATACTCCATGGAAATGTGCTGGAGCTTGCTTTTCTCCTGACTTGATTCACTCCTTAACATGATAGATATTTAATACTCGTAAACCTTCCCAGTGAATCAACCTATCTAATAGTGAAAACCACAAAAAAATCCGTTTTATAGTTTATGGGTGAAAAGGTCACATCACATACAGACAGACAGACAGACGCAGTGGGGCACTTTGTTTTTCTTTAATACTAAATTATACTAGGTATGATAAAAAATATTATTGTGTATTTATTTTTTTTCACTGTCAACATCCATATTCCAACCAATACAATCCAATCTAATAATTTATAACTACAAAAATACTAAATTGCTATCCTGTCCTGCCCACCATTTTCCGTATGAATGATTCAATAATCTGTAGAAACTTTTTAGATAATCCTATTGGATTGTTGAGTCGTTTAAAAAGTATAAGAAAAGCAAAGAAATACCTAAGCAGAGATGGGGATTGGAAATAAGAAAAGTTTTAATACAAAATGTTTGTTAGTAAAGTAACAAGGTAAGCCACCAAAAAGTCTGATGGCTTAGTTTGATTCGTTCGTAGATCACTGAAAAATAATAGATATATATATTATTATCTAGGCCAGTCGTCGGAGTTCCTAGAACAAATATATTTAACCGACTTAAAAAATAGGAGGTGGTTCTCAATTCCTCAGAATCTTTTTTTTATGTATGTTCCCCGATTACCTACTTGATGAATTTTCTTTTTGTTTGAAAGGGTATACTTACTTTCCAGGTGGTCCCATTGTCATATCCTGAAAAAAACTGTTCAAGTTTTATAGGCACACTTGAAGCGATTTGGGGTTTTTTTTTATAGTGACTTGTGCTTTGCTTTCGGAAAGCACACTTTTCTGTGAATAATTTTTAAAGTCGGTACACTTTTTTTAAAAAGGCAAATTATATTTGTAATTTTAGTGTGTGTGTGTAGGTAGGTAACCACTTTTAATTAATTTTTTTTATGTAGAGTTTTGTATAATTTAGATTTATGTATATTTAAATAAGTAAACATTTAAGATGTACTTACTTATAGGACACCAGTTACATGTTGCTGTAATATTTATTCGGCTATGTTATTTTAGAAATGCTTTACGTGCCCTTCCAAGCACGATAAGTCGATTAAAGCACTTTTAGCTATTGACTTATATTCTGTAGGTTTATTCGCTGTATTTTATTTGAAAAGTGGAGAGACCATGACGTAGGTATCTGCCGCAATTTTTTGACATGGACATCTGCTCGGACATTCGACTGTAATCCGCGAGACGTGATGTCGCTCTAATTAATGTAAATCCTAGCCTATAGCTCATATTTTAGGCAACTTATGTACATATCCCGATAAACCACACTGAGAGGCTTTTCCATAACTGGCCCACTCGAGGTATAGCCTCACAAATACCATCGGCTAAACAAGGGAGACTTGATCTTCCGTTGGGTACCCTAGAATCGTAACACGGTTTCGGGAGCTGTAAGGCAACCCGTGAAGAAATAAAAAAAAATTTTGAGCAACTGTGGCTAAAAAAATGTTACAATGAATATTTTTTGGAAGTTTATCGTTTATTTACTATGGAATACCTTGTAATTGTGTGTGTGTACTTTAATATTGCCATCAATCAATACATTTTTTATATGTTCTAACCTTGTCCGAACCAGCGTAAACTACTTTTCTTCATGTTAGTCACAACATCATCTTTCACTCCGCATTTTTCTCTAATAACGATGTCATGACCGGATGCGGTCAATACGCTTTATCCAATTTAATCGTTATTTACTATATGCATAGATGCATACGTACTAATTTATTTATATGAGAATAAAAATAAAGGGAGCGCGCGTGCGCGAAGTACAGCTTTCCGTTGGAATTTTAAAACTCGTTCGGTCGTTATAAAATTGCAATATCTTATTGATCTTAATTTCTATTTTTTTTATATTAAACATACTTATGTTCTCCTATTATCTAGCGCACATATTGGTTGCGTCATGGAATTTTAATGTCATTTTCGGGGTTGCGTGGCCATGACACTTCGATATTTATAAACTGATTATACCTCCCTTGATAGGGCAGGCTAACAGTCTAACGTCTGGAACGGCTGGCACTAAACGAACGAACCTATTGTTGTATTTAGTAGCTACTAAGCCAATACTAAAAAATGACTGTGCAAAATGCCTAATAAATTAACAATAATCGAAGAAAATTGGAATGAAAATTATTTAAGTTGCCAAAAGTTATAATTGACACATTGACCCAAAGTTATAATTGGAAGATAAAAGTTTTCTCATAATTTTTAAACAAACCATTGACAAGGCAACAAAATAAGCTTCTTTAGCGATTTTTTATAGAACTTATTCTATTGTGAGTTTCAAAGGTTTAAAAGACGTTTTCCCACTTTTGTGCTATTATTTTGTTGTTTTTTATGATTCCGTACCAAAAATAACTATAATTTTAGTTTTGTACCCGGACAATGTGGACTAGAGTCTAGCTAGCCTATTGACGTAAAAAAATCAGAGCTATGCTCACGTCCTTATTTTGTCTTTTTTCTAATTTTATTAAAAACAAAAATAAATAAATAATACATTAAGGGGCTGATAATCGTCAGCGTCCTTGACGATTTGATGTTTTAAGTCACGCCCTTTTTCCGACCTAGCCTGCGAGAGACTATCATAGTTAGAGAGACCACGCTTTTAGTTGCCGTCTGGGGTCTAATACTAGACTGTATGTGATCAGTAATTGTCGTCTGACACAGGACTGCATGTGATTATTTGTCTCCTAATACCATACATACTGTATGGGATTAGTTGTCGTTTAGTAATCTGTCAAAAAATATTTTATAAGATGTTGCTCCGTATTGACGTTAAAAAGGACAAATCAACAAACAAACAATCACTCTTTCACGTTTGTAATATTAGTAAGGAAGTAGGAATAACTACCTATTTACACGCTTGATGATAAAATGATGCTTTTTGCCCCGGCTTTGCTCGTGGAAATGTTTGAAATGTGACAAGCGAGCTCTGATATTTTATTAAAATTCAACATTATACTAGATTTCGACTAATTTTAGGACTCTGAATTCGAATTTGATATCGATTTCGCAATTCAATATGACGACATCTGTCAATTTCGTAAAATTCGACATTATACCAGATTTCGACTAATTTTAGGGTTGTGAATTCGAATTTGACATCGATTTCAAAATCGAATATGACGACATCTGTCAATTTCTTTAAATTCGACATTATACTACATTTCGACTAATTTTAGGGTTCTGAATTCGAATTTGATATCGATTTTACAATTAAATGTAACGATATCTGTAAATTTCTTTAAATTCGACATTGTACTAGATCTCGACTAGTTTTATGGTTCTGAATTCGAATTTGATATCGACTTCACAATTAAATATGACGACATCTGTCAATTTCTTTAAATTCGACATTATACTAGATTTCGACTATTTTTAGGGTTCTGAATTCGAATATGATATCGATTTCACAATTAAATATGACATCTGTCATTTTCTTTAAATTCGACATGATACTAGATTTCGACTAGTTTTAGGGTTCTAAATTCGAATTTGATATCGATTTCACAATTCAATATGACGACATCTGACAACTTCTTAAAATTCGACACACACATTTCGACTAATTTTAGGGTTCTGAATTCGAATTTGAATTTGATATCGAATTCAAAATTAAATATGACGACATCTGTCAATTTCGTAAAATTCGACATTATACTAGATTTCAACTAATTTTAGGGTTCTGAATTCGAATTTGATATCGATTTTACAATTAAATATAACGACATCTGTAAATTTCTTTAAATTCGACGTTATATTAGATTTCGACTAGTTTTAGGGTTCTGAATTCGAATTTGATATCGATTTCACAATTCAATATGACGACATCTGTCAACTTCTTAAAATTTGACGTTAATTTCAAAAGACATCTGTAATTTTTTTAAATTCGACATTATACTAAATTTCGACGAATTTTAAGGTTTCCTCTAACATTCATAACACATTAATATTGCACAAAATAGTGACTTTCTTTATAATAACAATAATTTCCATATAAATATGTGCTGCTCACATCAAAATTCCATAGTGAATGAATATTTTAAATTACCTGCATTTTATTCAAATCGTAAAAATATAAATCAAAACAAAATAAAATTCGCAACGTATGGGATTCGAATCGGCGACCTCAGCGTTTAGCAGCGCGGTGCCTCCCACCTAGCCACTTCGGCTTGAACTTGTTTAGTCGAAATTTGACATTGCATAGACATGTTAGTATTCACATTTTTAACCCATAACATAATATTCAAATAGTACTTTAATCCAAACATAAATGATGAACAAAATAAAAATATGTACAAATTTAGAAATTGTTAAAACTTAAATATCGTGAACATGTAGGTTGATTGGAGGGAAAATCTTTGTCAACTGTCGGTCTTGCAATTACATTCAGGTCTTGCTGTTGCAATACTATATTTTTATCTCCAATCGGTTCTCTTATTTGAAGCTTTCTGGTGAATCTAGGATCTACATTACCTTAAATTACAATACATTAAATTACATTACATTATTATTATAATATAACGTCAAGGTCAGGAACGTCATCGGTAGATTTAGAAAGAAGGGTAACATTTTCTTGAGTTTCTGCTAGTGACACATTGTTTAACCTGTAATAAAGTTTACAGTTATATGTAAAATTTCAAATTTTTTATAAACATTACACGACAAGTACAGGATGTAAAATAATAACTCCAAAAACAAGTGTGTTGTAAATCTATTAATTCTCAATTTTCGTACGAAGAAACTTACTCTGTCAATGAAAAATCTGACGTTTCAGTTGTTTCACACGTAGTATTTTCGTCCAACTGTTGTTTCTTCCTGATATAATAAAAAAATGTTTAATCACATACACTGTCTAGAACTCTAAAATTTGTCGAAATCTAGTATAATGTCGAATTTTAAGAAAATGAATGTAGATATATTGAATTTTGAAATCGATGTCAAATGCGAATTCAGAACCCTAAAATTAGTCCAAATCTAGTATATGTCGAATTTTAAGAAATTGACAGATGTCGTCATATTGAATTTTGAAATCGATATCAAATGCGAATTCAGAACCCTAAAATTAGTCCAAATCTAGTATAATGTCGAATTTTAAGAAATTGACAGATGTCGTCATATTGAATTTTGAAATCGATATCAAATTCGAATTCAGAACCCTAAAATTAGGCGAAATCTAGTATAATGTCGAATTTTAAGAAATTGACAGATGTCGTCATATTGAATTTTGAAATCGATATCAAATTCGAATTTAGAACCCTAAAATTTGTCGAAATCTAGTATAATGTCGAATTTTAAGAAATTGACAGATGTCGTGATATTGAATTTTGAAATCGATATCAAATTCTAATTCAGAACCCTAAAACTAGTCGAAATCTAGTATAATGTCGAATTTTAAGAAATTGACAGATGTCGTCATATCGAATTTTGAAATCGATATCAAATTCGAATTTAGAACCCTAAAATTAGTCGAAATCTAGTATAATGTCGAATTTTAAGAAATTGACAGATATCGTCATATTGAATTTTGAAATCGATATCAAATTCGAATTCAGAACCCTAAAATTAGTCGAAATCTAGTATAATGTCGAATTTTAAGAAATTGACAGATGTCGTCATATTGAATTTTGAAATCAATATCAAATTCGAACTCAGAACCCTAAAATTAGTCGAAATCTAGTATATGTCGAATTTTAAGAAATTGACAGATGTCGTGATATTGAATTTTGAAATCGATATCAAATTCGAATTCAGAACCCTAAAATTAGTCGAAATCTAGTATAATGTCGAATTAAAAATTTTGGCTGACCAGAGGCGTTGCGGCGTTGTCCAACCATGTAGAAGAGGTTCTATAATTCTACTTCTTTTACTTTTTTCACGTTTTGTGGAACAATGGATTGACGTGATTTTTTGCACAGAGATAGTTGGAGATATAGATAATGACATAGGCTACTTTATATCCCAAAAATTCTTCGGGCTTGCCACTCTTTAAATATTTCCACGACGAAGCCGGGGCGAATAGCTAGTATATCATAATTTTATTTGCCTTGCAATGACTTCTGCAATATGTTTCCCGTACGCATTTTCTATGTAATACCTACCTACCTACTTTGCTGTTTATTAACTTATTTCCAATACTGGAGTTAATTATTTAATATAATTACGCTCACAAAAAGCAACGCTGACTCCTAGACTAAAGTATACAAATAGCAACTTCCTTATGAAAATATTGCCTAATCGCTACGGTAATGTCATTTATGAATAAAGTTTACCATTAATAAATTAAATTTGAGCCAAAAAATACACAAATAATACAAAAACTTCTGAGCGATCGAGTGGCCGCGACCGTCTAGCATCACGATTCAGCCGTCACTGCCGACAAGGCGAGTGTGAATAAAGAAGAGCTAAAGCGTTTCCGCTCAGAGTAGAAATCGTAAGCGCCATTTGACATAATCATAATTTTTTAAATAACTATACAATTTATTTGAATATGCAAATGACAATTATATGGGTAATTGAATATTACAAAAACAAATTAAATGTCATAGTACTAAAATCACTAGTACCGCCGTTTTCTTTTTTTGAAAACTTTCAGAGACCACATTTTGGGATTATTTTCTATCGAGCGAAAATTGTGTAATCGCGTTTTCAGAATGACAATTATATCAATTATATCCTGTAGAATAATATATATTTTTTTCAATCTTGGAAATTGTCTTGTTTTTGCTAAAACATTCTTTAAATAATCGTATATAGGTGTTATCTGCCCCTTAAAAAAGGTTGTATGTATAGGTAAATTTGATTTACGAACTCTTTGGACCCCTTTTAAATTAATCTACATTTCGTTAAGTATTCTCTCAACCAAGTTTTCGGGATCCACCATGGGCCTGATTTTAAGTAAGTACCTACACCTTTTACTAATAAACCTGTATGAGAAAATGTTATCTTTTAATCTAATATACTTATAAAAAATAATATTTGTTTGTTTGTTCGTGTTCCATAGACTAAAAAAACTACTGGACCGATTTGAAACATTATTTCTGCTTTGCATAGCCCAAGTCTTCATGAAGGTTATAGGCTAACATCACGCTACCTATACCCTTAGGGGGTGAATTGTATTCTTAATACAACGTGTACGAAGTAGCGGGCAATCAGCTATAATAAATATTTTGTTATTCTCTCTCTCTAACTTTGTCATTGAATAGAGGAAGACCAAAATTTTAATTGAGAAATTATAGGGAAGTTTTATTTATTCGGAGATAATGTCACCATATCACTTTGATTATGTCACCATAAATCGTGTTTCCGAGGTGAGAGACTTGGGAGTTCAGTTAGACAATAAATTACTTTTCGATTCTCATATTAAGTATATTACTCAAAAGGCATACAAAATGATGGGTTTTGTACTGAGGGTCGGGAGGGATTTTAAAGAAATTAATACCATTTTGGTACTTTTTAATGCACTGGTTAGACCTATACTAGAATATAACTCCACAGTTTGGAACCCACAATATAAGATTTACATAAACATGATAGAATCCATCCAAAAAAAGTTTGTAAAACATATCGAATATAGATTCCCAGATGTTACAACAGATTCCAGGCTGTGCTCGTCTCTTTTGAAGCGCCGAACCGAGAGTGATCTAATATTTCTATATAAAATAATAAACAACTTCGTAGATTCTCCTTCTCTTTTGAATATGATTGAATTCAGATGTCCTCGTATCAATAGTAGGATTAAGCAAGTATTTGGTTTACAATTACGTAAAACCAAATTACATGCCAATATGCGTTTGTTCTCAGTTGTTCCTTTTGTAGTTCCTTTGGAGGAACTACTGAGCCTTTTTTGTCTCTGTAGTTCCTTCAAAGGGACTAAAGGAACTACTGGGACTTACCAAGTTCCTTTGACCGTTGACGAGTACAGGAAAAAGAATGTATGCTGTACCCCTTTCCACTTTCCCCGTACCCCCCCCCCTCCCCTGTCTCCCATAGATTTTTTTATTAATAGCGCGAGCGATGCCGCGGCAGCGGCTGGAGAAGCGCCAGTTATCATTTTATAAATTATTATATTATTTCCCAAACCCCCCTTTTCGCCCCCCTTATTTTTTTTGTTTTATATCTCGGAAACTACAAATCGGAGGGGGTAGGTGCCGAAACTAATAATGTTCAGGATCTGTTTCTATTAGCGAATCCGTTGAAAAAAAATTCTCCCATACAAAAAAAAACCCAATTTTTTTTTCTTTTCTCCAATTGATTTGGTTGTAAACTCCAATTGGGTTGGAGTAGGGGTAGTGGTAGTGGTAGGGGTTGGAGTAGGGGTAGTGGGAGTAGGGGTAGTGGGAGTAGTGTTGGTACGAGTAGGGAATTATTTGACGTGATAGGTGGCGGGCTTATCGCTGACTTGTAGCACGTCACTTTGGTGTGGGCAGCAGTATGTTCCCACACTGAAACCTCGACAGTTGCTTGCAACTCGCGCACTACACAACATACTAGTATTCTTATAAAATTAAAAACTAATGTTGTTCATACTATTTTTTTCGTGAATTCTGCTGTTTTTAACCGACTTCCAAAAAGAGAAGGAGAAGGTTCTCAATTCGGACCGTATTTTTTTTAACAACCGTCTTCAAATACTACGACGAAATTTTTATTATTTCTTACTTTTCAGTGCAACCCTACTCCAACCTACTCCAACCCCTACCACTACCTCTACCCCTACTCCAACCCCTACCACTACCTCTACCCCTACTCCAACCCCCACCCCTACCACTACCCCTACCCCTACTCCTACCCCTACCCCTAAGCGCGTATCGAAAACAACGGCTCTTTAGAACCCATGAATAATAAAAATATGGCTGAATCCATTTTCAAATAATAACAATCCTTTTGGGGTGAGGAGATTTTGTATAAATAAACTCACGTTTCCAGGATTAACTTAGATTTACCATATTTTTGACAGATACAAGATGACCTTGACCACCGCCCCTTAATGAGAGATTTGGTAACGTGGATATATTCGGTAGCACTCTTCCTAAGTTTAAGAAAGCCCTGAATGTTAACTATGATAACTGACTGGTTTTTGTTTTTTAAGTTTTTTAAGTTTTGATTAAATTTTTTGAATTCTCGTGTCTTTTATTCTGTATTCTATAATGTGTTTGTGTACCTATTTGTGTAATTAATGTGTGGAAACCTTGTTGGTTAATATGTATTATTAATGTTGTGTATGAAATTTGTTATTTTGTATACTGTTTGTTTCCCAAATATATAAATAAATAAATAAATAAATAAAATTGTAAATGGGAATTTGTTACAATTACAAATTAAATCTAAAATTAAAAATAACTAAATAAACCAGGTCCGTGTGGAATAGTAGTATTTGAAGACGCTGATACGTTGAGCGAGGAAGGAGCCAGCCCTCTTGTCGCCAGAGGACATGATCAGTTGTGGGTACAGATATTTTATTGTGGGTGTAAAAATAAGATGTATATGATGTATTTTAAGCATATTTATATAGTATATTTGTATGTTATTTTTAGGGTTTAATACATCCGATGAAAAAACGGAACCCTTATATGATCACTTTTGTGTCTGTCCATCTGTCACAGCTTATTTTCTTTCAAGTGCATATAAAGGACTCGTTATATGACAAACAATTTTTTTAATCATTTTAAAATGCATAGTTTAAATTATATTAAAGAAAATATACGAAATTTGAGCGTCCCCCTCTCCGAAATTATGGAGTCTAAAATTTTGAAATAAATAGAAAGTATAGGGCCTCGTTAATAGTTTACAGGAAAACCTAAAGGAAAATCGTGTCTAAAGTTCGCACAGAACAAAATGGTACGAAACACTTTACACGCAAGTTCGACTCGCTCCTAGCCAATTATTTTATTTTTAATATCCAACTCTCTTTTGAGCCTCAACTTGCATGTAGCCACCACAATTTTCTGCTTAGTCAGTGAGTAGGGTAGAGGGTGGATATTTTCGAAAGGAATAGATAATATTTAAAAACATATGATTTATATTAAACTAACCTTCTGGTTCTTGAAAAGAAAGCTCCAATACACTCCACTAATCAATTAATCTCCAGCTCTGCAGGTGCCGCTGCTTGAGGTCACTTTGAGTTTCTTGTTTTTGCGGTTGAGACTCTTGGCCCGTGGTCATCTGTTTGCTGATAAACTTCTTATCGAAAAATTCTGGTGATCACCGAGTTTTTTAATTCGCCGCATAACCTTGGAGATTCAAAGGGGTAACGCAGCAGCGAGTGTTATTGGCACTGTTGGACTTTCTTCAAAACTGTAGCAGATATTCTACCTTTGATTCCTCCACCCCTTTTCTTTTTTCTTTTTCTTATTAGTTTTATCGTAATTTTTTTATATTAAATTTTTAAGTACCTACTATTGTATTAAAAAAAACAATTAATAGAAAGAACAATGATAAATAAGTAAGCAATATTTTAAACAAATTGCTTAGATACGGTCTACGCTTCAACATAAAAATGGAAATTATTGTTATTGTTATTTTACTTAAGTATGTGAGATTATACTACAATTTACGAGAGGGTAAAAACAAAATGGCCATTTTTGCAATAAATGTGCTTTATTAATGAAATTTTAATTACAACACCCAGCCGTTATCCAAACGCTCTTCCATTGGTTTTGTAAAATATTGGCAACGGCGGAATTTTTCCAAAATCTCGACCTAAAAATATTAAAAACATTGTAATATTTGTAAATCAGAAATTTTTAGGGTTCAGTAGTAAACGGGGAACCCTTACAAGATCATTCAGTCCGTTCGTCCCATACACCCAGTCTGTAACAGCATTTTTTTTTGTAGTCTTCTTTCCGAAGAAAAGGCAAAGGTCTATTAAAGCCACAGTTCTATATATATATACTACTTCTAAGTAGGTATGTAGTATACATTATAGAAGTCTTTGGTCGTAGGACGTGGAATTTTAATATCTTCGCCGAATAAGGAACATTGACATTATTGGTTCACTCCGTTCTCAAAAGTCGTAGGGTGATATTTTATACACATAAACATTTCTTGTGAATTAGTATATCTTAGTGAAAACCACAGAAAACCGGCCGCCCTAAGATTTCCGATCTCTTTGGTGAAAACCGTATCAAAACGTAAATCACAAACAGACAGCCAGATATACCAATCAGTGGCGGCGCTAGACGTCGGCGAAGTACCTACATCATGTGACATATCAAATGAAAGGGCTCGTTATAAGAAATACAAAGGATTCCACATCCGGTCATGGCGACATACGCACGCGTTTTCGTCGTGGCGTGATGTGGAATCCAGTTTAATCCTGTTCGCGCTGTGATGGTTGTGATTAATCAGTGATTAATAAGACATATCACGGTCGGCGGGATTATCTTAAATACCGATTTATCGGCTATAAACACTATAAAGGCTATAATACTTGACATTGGCAAATCACCGATGAACATTGGTGGAGCCATAATAAAAAAGAAGAAGAAGAAGAAATACAAATACATTTTTTATAATTTTAAAATGCAGAGTTTAAATTATATAAAAGAAAATATACGAAAATCATAGTGGGTAAATAGATAAGACATAGAATCTACTTTTGGTGTCATCTAGGGTTCTTGTTAAGACGATACATTCAAAAAATTTCATAGTTTGAGGGGCGTGGCCTAGCTGCATACGATACTCTAGCGCTACCCAGCGCTACGTGATCGATTGGTCTCTCCGCTGAATCTCTCTCTGTCGCATTAAATAGAAACAAAAGAGATGAGGCGCACGGAAGGTGCTTGGAACAAACGTCCTAAGTGACAAATCAAAAATAATTTATTTAAATTAAAGGAGTAGCTTTATTGAAAATCTAAATTAACATATTACTTTAGTAATAGATGATACAAATTTGTACTTAATTTAATAAACAATACTTCATGTACTACTGAGAAATTTGGAAAAGAGACTATTTTCAGAGGCTACTTTGCATTTTTTTTCTATCGAGCAAAGTTTCTTAAAACATGTTTTATGATTAACAGATTATTATGAAATATGATTAATTATAACATGTAATTTTTTCTATATTTCTAAGAGCTTTAGGTGTCACTCAAAACGATTTGAAAAATATGATTTAATATGAAGGTAGCCTCGTAATTAAATAATTTATTGGTCAAGAGGTGGTCGAACTTGCGTACCATTTTTTTCCGTGAGGACTTTAACACTTTCGTTCAGGTTTTCCTGTAAACTATGAGTTTACCTAGGTATACCTAAACCTATATAGGTATACCTATACCTAGGTATATTTATTTATTTTTCTTCAAATTTTAGACTCAGAAGTTTCGGGAGAGGGAAGGCTCATTTTCATATATTTTCTTTAATGGATATAATTTAAACTATGCATTTTAAAAGTATAAATCCAAATAAATATTATTATTCGATTATTTAAGCTGTACGTCCGTCATTGGGTCATCAAACTCTACATAATTATGTACCAAATTTCAACTTTTTTCGTCCAATAGATTCGGAGAAATAATGCTGTAACAGACAGACACAAGAGTGATCCCATAAAGGGTTCCGTTTTTAGCACTGATATCAAAATTTCACGGGCGAGGCAGGGAAGGAAAGCAAGTTATTAACAAATAAAGAATATTTACCGGGCCCTGCTTTTTAATAGACTCGCTGTAAAACGTGACCGCACTAGAACCGGTACCATAGAGTGGATATCTAAGATGCATCTGAAACATAATTTCAATTTCATTATATCTATGCTAATCAGTAGTATTAAAAAGAGGTAAATATGGTGGGGGACAATCCTTCAAACTAATGAACCGATTCTAAAAAAAATACCTATTTCACGAATAGAAAGCTACGATATCCCTGAGTATTTCCCTGGCTATACCGACGAAGCCAGTATTTCGGAGGGTATCATAAAGATTTCGGCCATACCTTATAAGATCTGTTCAATACAAAGACATTTAATGTTCAATATTATCTATGTTTGTACTGATGATCATGCCACACAGCACGTGGCACTAAACATAAAAACAAACACATCTATCACGGCTTTCGTACCTTGCGGTGTGGCCAGAGACATCAATAACAGTGTCTATTTTAAATATTTAGATAGTTGTCCATTACTGCAATAGGTACCAAATTTAAGAGACCCAGCAATGAAGATCTATTTAAGTAGGTATATATTTCAGCATAGTGACTTCAGATGCAGATAATAATAAAAATAATAAAGATAATTTTGTATGAATAAGTACCTATAGCAAAAAAGAATGTTTTTGTAAATTTTGTTTACTTGCCTCCTTAAGAATTTCGCTAAGAAACATAGTTAAAAATAATACTTAAAAGCAAAGCCGTATTTAACCTAAATGAAAATGACCAAATGATCACTAAAAGTTTCGTGTGAATTTATTGAGCATTTCCCGAACTTATTGGACAAGTAGGTAATTTAGTTGTTCTTTAAAACTGATGTTTCTACAGCCAATTCTATACTTATTATTTAATGCCGTGTATTTATTGAATGGAAATAAATATAACTAAATAAACTAGCTTTCCGCCCCGCCCCGGCTTCGCAAATCGTCACTTTCGTCCTCCAACAATTTGTACAAAAAAAACACGTTTTGCAGTTGCTCTGTTTATAACAAATAAACACACTTTCGCATTTTTAATATTAGTTAGGATTGGGAAGGATCAGGATTAATATATAGGTACAAACGTTTTTATCGAGCGTAACTTCCAAGTTTCGACCTTCGAAGTTCTCCTTGATATAGTTAGCGTCGTATTCAGAGCAATATTCCGCCACAGGTTCAGCTGTGCCTACTTCACCAAGAACTTCTTCAAGCATTTGTTCCCAAAAGAAATCACGCATTAGTCTTTGACGAATGCCTGTGAATAAATATATAAAATTAATTTGTGCCATATTAAACTTGTGTTTTCTTGCTTTTGCCAACAAATGTCCCCCTCTGATGTAGGTACCTACCAAATCCTGGCTACGCAAAATTTGTCTAGAATAGGCGCCGAAACGCCGAAACTGTTCTTCTTTCGCCTCAAAACAAAACAGAGCAACGGATCATCGCTCACAGAGATAATTTGGAGGGCCGGAGAGTGGCATAGGCTACTTTTACCCCGGAAATCCTTCGAGATATTTTTATGTCATTTTAAAAAAAATCCACGGGCTATGATGGAGTAGAATTATTTGTGTGATTATTATTATTATGTAACTCTAAATTCACGGGCATAATACCCGGTTATTATTATTATTATTACCTATTCATACCTTCTAAGTGCGGAGGAGCTTTAGGAGTTTGATATTGTGTGCGCATTTCGCTGCTTTTATCAGGTACCTTGCGTCCATCTTGGAGTATCCAAGGTCTACTGAAGTTTTTCCCTTTCAAATAAGATGAAGGCTCAATCGGTGCTTTAGGCGGTAGTTTGATTCGTTCTAAAGGTCTAATTTTTAGTTCCTCTTTCGTCTCTGGCTCGGGGATATCTGCTTGGCATTCTTGACTGCTCATTGTTGTATTCATATAATATTAGTGATAATGGTTTATAAAGATTGTGCTGTAAATTAAATCCATAAAAACATTTAAAACATTCGTTGCCAAGGTAACTATCAAACAAAAGGTACCTTTGATTTGACTTTTACGCTTTGACTTTATTTAAATTTTTTTTGTAGGTACATTTGAACGCTAAGAAGAACACCCCAGCGTCCACAGTACTTTATTGTGCATTGTATTGCACTCTAGGTATTGCATTGATTGCAACTGGTTTGGTTCTTGCTCTGTCTATAATAATTTTATATCCTCCTAGCATGCGTATGTACCTAAAATCTTTTAGGCTTTGTATCTTATCAAAGCCTAAAATAAAGGAAGATAACAATAGGTATTTCAGGAAGTAAAATTGATATTAGTAGGTACCCATTTTCTGAGCGTATGAGGTACGATCTATGTGCTTATTCTGAGGGTTAACTATTTTGGCATGAATGCAATGTGCATGCTGAATGCATTAATATGTAGTACCTACTTATAGTTGGTGGTTGGCTTGACAAATTTTTTGGCGTGTATATTATCACTTATCAGAACAAATAGAATAATATAATTCTAATTTTATTAAATTTTCGAGTATTACAGGGTTTAATTTAATTTACAATTTACAACTTAACTAAAATGTACAATAATAATAAATAAATAATATTTTTAAAAACTATATTTACAAATTACAAAAATAATACCTCTTCCAGAACGCCTCCCTGTGGCATGGTTCCTAAAACACTGGCTGCGTTACCTCGCTGAATGGTTAAACTGATCCTTTGAGCGAGGTAAGAGCCAGCCTTTAGGTCACCTGAGGCGTGGACTAGTCTCGTAACTTAATTCTAATTATTCTTGTACAATCTTGTAATATTTCATAACGTAATTGTCTATGCCCAAATTAAAAAAAGTGTTGGTGTCGTCTGTGGTCTTGATAGCTGTCAACTAAATTCTATCTAGTCTATGGCTGGGTGTCGCCGACTGTGGTCGGATGGCGCCGTGTATTTTAGCAAAAATTAACTAATAAATATTAAGCAATGTCGTGTCCAGCGTATAGACAAGATCTCCCGCCTTCGTGCGGATACAAACCTATCCCATATAAGAGAGTAGCAGCTAAGACTTATTTTAGTGGTACGTACATAAAGAAGACTCAAAATACGCGACCCTTATGTAACCATTTTGCATGTTTATTTTTAATTTTTATTATGATTTTATAAGAATACTCTGTAGAACAATACTAAAAGGGCTTTTATCTAAAACAACAACAAAATAGAGACTTGACAGTAATTATAAAAATAATAAGTAAAAATATAGATTATAGAAGATATTGTGGTCTATGAGGAGTCCATTCAGTGGGGACTGCAAGCAATAACAAACACAAGTTGGGTGGCTCAAAAGTTGTTAAAGAGTGAGCAACTAAACCTACATTGATATTGATGTGATGATGTATTTGAGGTTGTAAAATTCCTACATAAGATATTTGCTACATTTTTGTATAGTTCACGCCGAATAAGTTGAGCCAGATTGAGCGCTGGAGTGGGGAGGACACCTATAGAAATTGTATGAAGTGCAGCCTAACTATGAGACCATAAGATCATGCATGCTTCAACACACACTTTAACTTTATTTTCTTATAGGAATGACACTCTTTGCGGGATATATTGCAATGACACTTGGTGCCCTATATCTTTACAAACTCACCGAGAAAAAAGTCAGGAAGGATGAAATTGAAATGAGATCTGGCAAAATGGCTATCTACCCCATGTTACTGGCAGAAAGAGATCGTGCTTACATGAAGCAGTTGAGAATTAACCGTGATGCTGAAACGGAGCTTATGAAGGATGTCCCTGGATGGGAGGTAGGATATCTTTTTCTTTTAGTCTGGCTTTACCAATGTTAATGGATGATATGCCAATGTCAAGTATTATAGCCTTTATAGTATCAATATGTTTATTAATCGGTATCTAACTGCGATATGTCTTATAAATCACAGCGCGGGCGGGATTAACCCCGATTCCCATCATGTCACGACGAAACGCGGCCGTCGGCGTGATTTCTTTTGCATTTCAAAAATCCCAAAAACGACAGTCCCCACCAATAAACAGCCAAGGAATGCCCGGTTCGAGACAAAACTAAAATTAAAAATGTTGCTGTAACCCCACTGTACTTGTTATACACAATAATTTTCAATGTCCCCTATCCTCTTTAATGGGTTTAATATTATCCTATGTATTAATCCAGGATAAATATCATATGTTGCAAATTTAATGTAACATAAATATGTTTAGCCATTCAGGAATAATTAAGTAGCAAATATGTGTATGAGATATTCCACTTTGTGTTAGATTGACACACACAGTCATGTCTAGCCCATAATCATGTGTAGAAATAATCTCGGTTAGAAAGAGAAAAATATATTATGTCCCATAGAGATAAAGTGAGACAAAAAGGACTGGTTTCCACAACACTACTTTTTGTCCTGCTTTGTCACTATGGAAAATTATATCTTTCTCTTTCTATATTTGCTTGTGGAAATTTTTGACTGCTCTACTTCTGTTATAAACCTATAACTTGGGCTATTTAATGCAAAAATATTTTTCAAATTGCACTGGTAGTTCCTGAGATTAGCATGTTCAAAGATACCTACAAACTTTTCAGCTTTATATATTTTAGTATAGATAACCAAATGTGTAACAGAACTCCCACTAAACTCACATAACATAGAGATTGTAATCTTAAAACTTCTAAACCTGTATTATTTTTTAGGTTGGAACCTACTATGGAGAAAAAGTATACAAGCTATTGCCACCTGATACTCTTGTTGAGCCCATCTTCCAGGAATATTATGCACATAGTGACCCTAAGGATTGGAAGCAGAAGGCTTTCCTCAGGCTTATGTGTTAAGCATGTGTCACCGGAGCTGCAAGAAATATTTATAAACAAAATTGGTTACTCAATTAATGAAAGTCCACTAAGAACAAAATTAGTTACAGCTCTGGGTATATAGATGGCATTAGTTCAATTTTTATGTAGAAAATAAATGCTGTGGTATGATTTTTCTTATTTTATTCTCTCACTGCAAAACCCAATTATTTGATGTAAGTATTTAGAAAGGAAAAATATCTTAATAAATTCCTAACATTTTTATATTTTATTATAAATGTTTACACACAACAATATAAACAACAAAAACAGTATTGATCAATGGCAAAATTAAAAGTACACACAATAACTGAGCATGTGTGAAAGGTATGATGAATATAAAAGAAGCTAAAGGGGTATGTCAGGATCGTAGCAAATGGCATTTGATTCTCTGCCTACCCCTGTTAGGATAAAAGGCGTAATGATAGAGCGCCACTTCTCTCAATCTATTTTTAGTACTACGTATTTGACCTTTTTTTAAGGACATCAGATATTTGATCAATGAAAGTTCGTCTTGGTCGCCCTTTTCTTCTACTATAGCTTTATATAATAAAATAAAATGTAAACATTAAAAATAGTGGCAAGAATATTGGCTGCATTTCCTTGCTGATTTGTTGAAGGAGGAAGGAGCTAGCCCTCTTGTCACCAGAGGAGACAATCAGATATATCTTTAATAAACTTTTGGCATTGAACCCCATGATCCTAGAGATTCTACTCCAAACGGCATAAAGTAGTTTTCAATAATTGAAAGATATTTGCGCCTTTTGTTACTCTGCGACTTCCGCTACCGCTTGGATTACTATTTCCCTGAAAGGAGATGGAGATAACGTGTCCACGGCCACGCAAGTAGCATCATCCCGGGCCCGACCTCGCTCCCATTATGATAAAAAGTTAAATAAAAGACGATTCAAGGAAATAAGAGACGAAAATAAAAAAAAAGTTATTTAAAAATTGATTTTTTTTATTTATAAATAAGTAAACAAATCTAATCTAAAATGTATTTTGCTTTAGAGTTACTCATTAGAGTATGTATGCGAATAACCATATCAATGGTACAAATTTTACCAAATGCCAAATAATAAATCTAGTAATAAATAAATGCACGTAAAAGTGACTACAACCCATAATTCAAACAACCATTTTATACAAATTATCATGATTAATTATAACCAAGTAGTTTAGCCCACAAATGAATTGAGCTTAAAAGAAAATATAAACACAACGTTTAACCTATAGTCATACTCATTAGTATTCAGCCCAAGTTTTCGACTCCCAGAGTCAGTAAAATATTTGTATGATAAAAGCAGTTATTCATTTCGAGGTCTTTGGTAGCCATAACACAAACATTAAGAAAGTGACAACCCTAAGCCAAATTTTACAATCATACAATGTTGAAACTATTGTACTACTACAGTAGAACCTCGATTATCCGAACCCTCAATTATCCGAACGATGACTTAGTAACATTGGCGCGAAAGATACCATTGTTGCTCGCTGCCACGGCGACGATTTTATAAAAAATAAACATTTTAAAAAGCATTCGATTTTTTCAGGTGTTAAAAACATATATGTATATAATATATATTTTAACGTTAATACGTATGTCCAATATTTATGTATGTAAAAATGGTGTCCTTTATGATCTCGTCCCAAAATAACCGCGTTTCGATTATCCGAACTAGTCTCGGTCCCAATTGGTTCAGATAATAATTGAGGTTCTACTGTGCTGGATTAAATTTAATGTCATAGGAATCTCAAAACTAATAAATTATTATGAATGTACCTGACAAGTTGCAATATTGATTCCTAAATGCCTAGAATTGGAATCAAAGGCATTTTGAAAGTCTGCAATTAAAAAGGGGTTTTCTTTAATATAAAATATACTGTACAGTATTGCTAAATTTATTTTTCTTTAGGCGCGTTGTTTTCTTCCTTCCTTTACTTAAATAGTCGTTTATAAAGAATATTCTAGAGGCAATATCATCATAATGAAAGGAACAATTTGAGGGACAGGAATTGAGTCTTAAGACGAATCAGAATTCACTGCAGCCCCGCAAGCATGATCAGGACTGAATCTCGTTGCGAAGAAATAATCTCAGTTAAGGGTCCTATACTGGGAATTTGTATGGAGATATTACTATTCCCAATTTCTCTGTAAATACTCCATCTGTGTAACTGTAATTTAGCATATAGTTACTTATTCAATATATCTAAGTGAAATAGTCGTTATTTTTTCAATTGGTTTTATTTAATAGGAAATATGGGTGGTAGAATAAAGGATTATTCTGCCCCTTCTGTATCTTTCATAATCTATCACAAAACTCTAAATTTTTTTTAAAGTGCTCTTATACCATTATTCTTCAATTATATATTTCGCTTTTTTTTGTAGCTTATTAAAAATTCAAAAAAATAAAATTTTATGATTTTTTAATTTGGCAAAAATAATAAAATAATTATTATTTTAAATTTTCAATAAGCTACCGAAAAATTCGACATATATAATTGAAGGGTAATGGTATAACAGCGCTTTTAAAAAAATTTAAAGTTTTGTGATAGATTATAAAAGAGACAGCAGGGGCAAAGTTAAACTACCCATATTTCCTATTCAATAAAACCCATTGAAAAAATAAGAGCTATTTCACTTAGATATATTCAATAAGTAACTATATGCTAAATTACAGTGATACAGGTGGATTATTTACAGAGAAATTGTAAATAGTTTATCCCAGAAAAATTCCCAATATAGGACCCTTAAAAAGAGAAAGATATAAAGTTCCATAGAGATAAAACAAGACAAAAAGCGACGCAGTGAGATTCAGTCTTCTTAGTGATGCACTCTCGGCAGGATACTCTACATCACATGAATTTGTCAATCAAGTTAATTTGTATGGCCAGATTAGGAATCAATATGGCTGAGTGTACACTCCTTCAAAATAAAATCTACTTAAGTTTTCTAATAATAGCTTTGGGACTTAGCTTAATACTCCGCAAATTGTACATATGCTTCATTAGTAAAAACAATCCAGGGAAAATTACCAGCATCAAATACATTCGCATGACTGTTGGCATGTGAAAAGCGAAGTTCCACGCATTAGGCAAAGATACGGTAAACCGTTGGGTTTCTTCAAAATAGGGTATGTTACGCAGAATCACTATACCCTCGCATACAACTCCGAGTGGATACAGAGGTAACCACATAGAGTACCGCAGCCAGGTGAGCAAGTAGTTCTCTCTCTTGTACAACTGGGATATGTAGAAGGGATATCTGAAACAAAATACGATTAAAATCAATGAACACTTGCGAAAATCGTGGGAAGTCTATCTATACAAACAAATATTAAGGGCCGTTGGTCAAGGTCATCTTATAATAAATAAATAAATAAATAACTGTCAAAAATATGTCAAATCTCAGTTAATCCTGAAAAGGTGAGTTTATTTATACAACATTTCCTTACCACACAGTTGATAGTTATTATTTTAAATTGGATTGAGCCATATTTTTATTATATAGGGTTCTAAATAGCCATAATTTCCAAAACGAGCATTGCTTTTGCGTTTAACTATCAACTGTGTGGTAATATGTATAAATAAACTCACCTTTCCAGGATTAACTGAAATTTGCCATATTTTTGACAGATACAAGATGACCTTGACCAACTATCCTTAAAAAGAGAGTGTGAATTTGTTTGTAAGAAAACTCCGATTTTAAAAGTTATTTCTCTATTATGAAGCTATATGACGACGACGACGACACGAACGAAGACTTACCCCAATAGATACGGTGAAATAATCATAAATGTGAAAGTGCGCTTCTGTGATTTTTACCACAAAAATAGTTGCGAGCTTGCGAGGGCCGGGGAGCGACATAGTCTACTTTTATCCCGGAAATCCTTAGGGATAAATTTTATTTACACGGCCAAAGCCAGGTCAGAAAGCTACCAATTTAAAACTATGAAAATAATGAATTACCTCACAATCTCAATGAGTGACCAAATACCAAACAGTATAAAGACCACAGGCTTCTCTTGCATTCTCGGTTCAGCTTCAATCATGGCAAACAGTACAATATTCCTCCCAGTAATTTGCAAAAATGGCATCAAGGGACTACCCTGAAATAATGTACCTATTTATGTCATTAAAATTAAATATTGCTAAACATAAATATTACGGCATAAAAAACACGCCACACGTGTGGTCATAACAACTAATAATGTCCACTTTTTGCGTTGTCCATATGGAAATAATGTCCACTTTTTGCGTTGTCCATATGGAACAGAACAAGTGGCAAAGCTTGTTGCTGCATTTAATGGACCTAGCAGGTGTCGCTTCTTTAACAGACGTAAAAATCAGTTATTTTTAGAAGAAGTGCATGAGGAGTCGATTAAAGCGTATTCTTAAAAGAAAAACCAACCTTGGTATACCCAAACATAGGATGCATAACTTCCAAATACTGCATGAGCTGCAGAAATTTCATTGCGGAGCCGACATGCTCGTACGTGCTAGGTATGGAGTCGCTCTCCAACTTCATATACCTCACAAGCATTACCATCAACACATATAGGAACCCAATAAATTGGAACAAATTGTAGCCAGCCAGGTATACTTTCCTCAAATCTTCTGAAACAACATTTAAATCAAATTCAATGTTGAACCAAAACTGCTGAACACGTTTTGTTAATGTTTGCGCGACTATATAAAATATCGCGCTACGTCTCTTGGGAGCCGAGCAGTAATCCATAATGTCAATATTCTTTATTTGACGAATTGTGTTAACGGGATTGGGTGAATAGTGCTATTAAAATTTCACAGACGAAGCCGGGGCGGGTAATTGGTATAGTCTCACAAATACCATCGGCTAAAGGAGAAAAACTCGTCTCCTGCTGGTTCTGGGAGTGAAGTTGATAAGACAAGAAATTTAATTAATTTTTAATCCTAACTTCATAACTAATATAATAAATGCAAAAGTGTGTTTGTTTGTTTGTCCTTCTTTCACTACTACCTAAAACCTAGCTAGTAGCTGGAACTGGAAGCTATTGCTTAAACCAGATTTTTTTTTGGAATATTTCACACAATTTTTTCTATGGGCTATGTTAGTTTATATATAGATACCTTTTCTATATCCAAATTCTTCCTTATGTAATTCATCATACATTCCCGGGTAGTCCTTCATTATGTCTCTCTTCTCCTCCTCACTGTCTTGGCCGTCTTCTAATTTTAGTAAATCAAAGTTTATCTGAAAAAAGAATACAAATATATGTAAAGTGTGTTTTTCTGTACTGTTGGTCAACAAACTTTGATTTTGCATGTCTTTTTTGTATATAGTTAATTTAAAATAACCATTTTAAAAACATTACTATTAGATCTGCAAATGGTAAATGTAAAAATATAAATTAATATGTAAAATTGTTAAAATAAAGCCTATAAAGAATTTTAAATGACAACTAAATTTAAAAAGACTTGCAAAGATTGTTTACTAAATAAGATAAGTCTAGAAACCTTGTTTTCTCTAAATGTGGAATATGTAACTTTTTTCAGTGGCTAGTTGACTGTCTATCTATTAGAAAATATTACTAGATCTTATTGGAAAATAATGTAAGAATATGTTATTAAAAATATACAATTAAAATTAGAAGTTATTATCTATTACATAAAATACAAAAGCATATAATAAACATACCACTGATTTTCCAATATTATTTATTTATAGTAGGTATATACAAAAATTACAAATTTCAGACACAACATTAATAATACATATTTACCAACAAGGTTACCACACATTCATTAGAAATATAGGGACACAATCATTAGTATTAGATTACTAGTAATATACTTAAATAAAAATATGATTTACTTAATAATATTTACAGTCTCAGTGTGATGTCCAAATGATACAAAATTAAATATAGTTACTCATTTTTGTTAAAAGGAAAATGTATTTGTTTGTAAATTGTAAAATAAGAATCATAAAAACATTATGAAGCACTAGCCTATGGCCATGGCATGTAAGGTACACATAAATTAAGTTTTAATGTGGTGATAGGTCTATTATAATAACAAATTGCATCCAAATTCATCAGCCACTATGGTGCGATGAGATCATCGGCGTAGCCATCACAGACCCCACCAGAAGGGGTCCATGCATAAATTATGTCACAATCATTTATGAGGGTGAGATTGAACTAGTTAAGGGTTCTTGGCAGTCGGCCATCTTACTTCTGTCAATAATATGGCAAATCTCAATTAATCCTAGAAAACAGAGTTTATTTATGCAACATTTTCAACTCAAATTGCTGATACTTATTATTTTAAATGGGATTAAGCCATATTTTTATTATTTAGGGTTCTAAATAGCTGTAGTTTTTAAATAAATAATTAATTAAAAATTAATAAACAAATGAATAATTGATATTAGCAATATTTTTGACAGATATAAGATGGCCGCCAGCCAAAGACCCTTAACAGCTAATTCCCATAAAGATATTTTTACCAAGAAATTACATGCCCTTTAAAGCAATATAAGTTGAATGAAGTCCTTAATTTTAGCTTTTTTGACCAATACATACACACACTATCACACCAGAGACACTTTGGTAACAACATACAAAACAATATTGCGTTTTTGACTTGAGTGAGGATTGAACCTGGAATCTCTGGTTTCAAATCTAATGCCTTAACTATTGCACCATAGACTATCTTATATTATAGACATGCTAAAAGGGATTTTAATTTGTTTATATAACAGTTAAATGTGTAACCTTCAACCAAGCAGGTTTCTGTGGTTGAGCTGTGAGTCGAGGCCACCAAGATGTCTTTGATTTTTGTAGTAAGATGTCCACTCTGTTGTCAAACACTCGCACTATAGTCGGATTATCAATTCCATCCTCATTCTGAAATGTATATGTCCCATTCTTTTAATTCTAATTAATATTATAAATGCAAAAGTGCATTTGTATGTTTCTTTGTCTTTTTTTCACATTAAAACAGAGCAACAGATGAATATATGTATATTATATTATTATATATATGACTTATTAATATATTTTTCGTAGATAGTATTACATAAAAGGAATAACTCATTGAAAGGAAACTAAAATAGGTATGAGATTTTTTGTGAAAGAGATTTGTCAAGTTTGTTTCGGCCTATCACGTCTCAGATAGTTACAATTAGGAACATCATGATGATAGGTTTGTATACCATTACAGTGCTTACGCAAAATAGGCGCTAAGACGTCGAGTTGCTGAGACCGAGCCCGATAACCAGAAACCTTTTTTTTGTTAATTTGTTCCTTTCAGGATCAGCATCACAGTGTTTACACCTTGAGGGGATTGGTAACAATGTAGGAGGTGCCAAGTATCAAAGTGTATATAATCCTGTCAAGTGCATATATTATGTAGGTATATAAATCAAATGTAGGTAATAAAAATGGTGCAGCGTTGTAGCTCTATTATTGATAGTGCTACTAATTTTGATTGTTGTGAATGTGTAAAAGATAACGTAACTTACAGTTTTTAAGTGTGAATACAAGTCCAGCGAGAATTCATATTTATTTTCACCTTGTGCGCCGACGCCTTGCGCAGAAAACTTTATATTATTTGCTACTCCTTTTATATCGGGCTCGCACACATTTGTGAGATCAATTTTCAGTGATGGTACTGGGACATTTTTCAGGTCGATCTTCAGGGAAATACCTGCGTCTGTTTGAGCCCAATAAACAAACGGACTTAGTACAACCATTGTATGTAATGAATGATTTTTTTATATCATATCTAAAATTTTCTTATTCGTTTCTTGTAGGATCACCAAGCACAGAGAAAGTAAAGACACCAAGCACTGTTTTATTTATAATAAATAGTAAGTACTTAATTTCTTGTTTGGTTATTTTTGTTGGAAAATTGCAGAAATAGAAGGATCAAGGGATCAAGGAAGGATTAATAAATAAGTTACTCTATGGATCAAGGGTTGATCCTGGGTTGATCAACACAGAGCAAGTTGATCAAGGGCGGCTGCCACAGAGCAAGTAAAGCGACTGCAACAAAAACAAACAAGGCGTAGACTGAGTATAAATAACTCAGATCGAGATAAATAAGGTAAAGCAGCGGTAGTCGGTCACAGTACATATTAGAGTTATCTGTGGCATCTGTGGTCACAATTATTATACTCTTTGGTGAAGGGTAGTATTATTATACTCTGTGCTTGGCACAGGCAAAAAATGAAGACGTGGCCTATGGCCTTGATTAAATAAAGACTGAAGAAGGAAAAAAAAAATTAATTATAATAAAATGAAGACGTGGCCTATGGCCTTGATTAAATAAAGACTGAAGAAGGAAAAAAAAAAAATGATGACTTGTGCTGTATGGACTCAGTTCCTTTGCCTGATCCTGAAAAGGAACAAATTAACAAAAAAAAAAAAAGCAAGCGAGCAAGTAAACAGCGGGGGAGTTAGCACAGATTTTGACAGCGACACTTTCGTTTCGGTCGAATGGCCTTGAACAGGCCAAAACGTTCATGTCCAACAAGGACCGGCCAGAGATAGCCCGGGGCCGAGAGTGTCGCTGTCAAAATATATGCTAACCCAGCTGGCAAGTAAAAGTAGAGTTGGGACCTCAGATTAACGACTACTAGATAGCCATGGCGTGGCCGCACATGAAATAGCATATTTTTGACGTGACTTCTTTCGTTTCGGCCGAATGGCCTTGAAAAGGCCAAAACGTTTTATGTCCAACAAGGACCGGCCAGAGAAAGCCTGGGCCGAGAGGTCCGGCCCAACAATGTGCGTGCAAATTTGCTATGCCGGGCAAAGATAAGTACACAGAATTTGCCCGCACATTGTTGGGCCGGACATTCTCGGTCCGGGTATGTCCTGCACAAGAATGCCGAGCAATTTGCTTGGCCGGACAAAGACAAGTACACGGAATTTTCCCGCACATTGTTGGGCCGGACTTCTCGGCCCGGGCTTTCTCTGGCCGGTCCTTGTTGGACATAAACGTTTCGTTTTGAAGACAAATCCCAAATCCGTAGCATATATTGACACAAGCAACTTCCGATCGACTCTGACGTCACACGTCACACCTTATTATGTCTTTGACTTGACTTTGTATCTTGTTTGGCCTCCCCCAGTGTCAGACTGACACACTTAGTCAGTACAATTTTTTTTTTTATTTTATTATATTAAGAAACAAACAGTCACACACAATTAATATTACAGTAAGAAAATAATATATCTAAAGACCTATAGTTTCCATAATTGTTTAAATAAAAAGTTGAGAAGACAATAAAATATAAAACAAAAGAAAATCAAAGTGAAATTGCTTATTGCTTAACCACATTACCTACTTATCAATGCTACCACAATGTTCACCTAATTACTTTAAGTTTAGAAATCTTACAGTTAAATATATCAATATCGGAGTCATTATATAACTTACAGGCGCGACATATGAAACTATTACTACCATAATTTGTTCTCCTTTGAGGTATTGAGAATACCCTTTTTTTTACACATCCTCCCTCGCGTCGACGTGGTACATGGAAACAAATATTTTGTAATAGTGCGGGGGCATCTACGAGATTGTTCATCAATTTATACAAAAATATAGTATCATTGACCTCGCGACGATTACTCAAAGACGACATTCCATAATGCGATAGGGCCTCTTCGTAGCTGTCATGCATCCTGCCCATCCTAAAATCTAGTGTTTTTACAAACTTCCTTTGCAGTCGCTCTATTCTGTCACTGTGAATTTTATATAGAGGGTTCCATACAGTAGATGCGAATTCAAAACGACTGCGAACATAACTATTAAAAAGAAGTCCATAAGTTGTTGGCAATTTAAATGGCCTTCCAATACGCAAAATAAATCCTAGTTGTTTATAAGCCATGTTAATGACTTTATCTATATGGGGCACATAAGTAAGTTTGGAGTCCATAATAACACCAAGGTCACGGGCCTGATATACTCTAGTCAATGGATTTTCACATAATACGTAATTGTAGTATATGGGTTTAAGCTTTCTTGTAAAGCTGATTATATGGCATTTTTCTGTGTTAAGGAACAATTTATTTTCCTTACAAAAGTTTTCAAAACACTTTAGGTCACTCTGCAACATATCACAATCACCACTATTTCGTATGACTTTAAATATTTTTGTGTCATCTGCATATAACAAAATGTTCGAGTGCAAAATTCCAGTTGTTATATTATTTAGGTAAAGAGTGAACAATAACGGACCCAAGTGCGACCCCTGAACTAACACTTCTGTAAGATGACGAATAACTTCCCAAGACTACCGCCTGACTCCGGTTTTCAATATATGATTTCAGCCATCGAAAAAGATCACCATGTATACCGAGCCGCCACAGTTTCAAGAGTAATGTATTGTGAGAAATTTTGTCAAAAGCCTTAGTAAAATCGGTATACACGGCATCTACCTGCCGAGTTAGCATACATTTTGACAGCGACACTTTCGTTTCGGTCGAATGGCCTTGAACAGGCCAAAACGTTCATGTCCAACAAGGACCGGCCAGAGATAGCCCGGGACCGAGAGGTCCGGCCCAACAATATGCGTGCAAATTTGCTATGCCAGGCAAAGACAAGTACACAGAATTTGCCCGCACATTGTTGGGCCGGACATTCTCGGACCGGGTATGTCCTGCACAAGAATGCCGAGCAATTTGCTTGGCCGGACAAAGACAAGTACACGGAATTTGCCCGCACATTGTTGGGCCGGACCTCTCGGCCCCGGGCTATCTCTGGCCGGTCCTTGTTGGACATGAACGTTTTGGCCTGTTCAAGGCCATTCGACCGAAACGAAAGTGTCGCTGTCAAAATCTGTGCTAACTCCGCTGGTAATTATTGTCCATAGCCCTAAGAACAATTTCAGTGAAAGACAGCAAGTTAGTGTCAACGCTACGACCTTTGTAGAATCCGTGTTGACTGGGAGTTATGTGTTTATGTACTATAGCAAATATCGCTTATAATTTTTTCTAATATTTTACTAAATTGACACAGCTTAGAAATAGGGCGGTACCTTTCCTGACTAATGGATCCTTTAGGAACTGCCGAGTTAGCATACATTTTGACAGCGACACTTTCGTTTTCATGTCCAACAAGGACCGGCCAGAGATAGCCCGGGGCCGAGAGGTCCGGCACAACAATGTGCGTGCAAATTTGCTATGCCGGGCAAAGACAAGTACACAGAATTTGCCCGCACATTGTTGGGCCGGACATTCTCGGACCGGGTATGTCCTGCACAAGAATGCCGAGCAATTTGCTTGGCCGGACAAAGACAAGTACACGGAATTTGCCCGCACATTGTTGGGCCGGACCTCTCGGCCCCGGGCTATCTCTGGCCGGTCCTTGTTGGACATGAACGTTTTGGCCTGTTCAAGGCCATTCGACCGAAACGAAAGTGTCGCTGTCAAAACTCCTGTTTCCAAATACTGGGGACGCGACCTTCAGTCAAGGATTTATTAAAAATTATAGTGACAGGTAAGGACAGACCAGTGAAGCATCTTTTAATTAGCATTGGATGGATTCCATCAGGTCCAGCCCCTTTATTCTCATTTAAGTTTTTTAAATGTTTTCTCACAATGCTTTGTGTAATTTCAATTGAGCTTAGATTAATATCTGAATCCGACAGCTCTTCGATCATGGAAGGAGTCTGAAACTCCGAGTCTACCGGTTCAAAAACAGAATGAAAATGATCACTGAAAGTATTACAGATTTGCTCCCCTCCATCAATAGTACGACCCCTGTAGTGCATAGTCTGTGGTAATGTTTTATTAGAAAAAATATTTAGGGTCAGATTTTATTCTATGTTCAGTATAATTGACATAATTATCCAGTTTAATCCCGCCCGCGCTGTAATAGTTGTGATTATATTCTCTTTGGTATATTACGGCCGGCGGGAGCATTCTACCTACCGATCAATCGGCTTATTGTTACTGTGACGTCTATATTACTTGACATTGGCGGAATCATCAAAACCCTGATGGAGCCATTTTGAAAAAAATAGAATAGAATTATAACAAGCCCGTTCCATCTTATTTGCCCTCTTCCTCAGGATTTTAAAAGATTCATAATCTAAGGGATTACCATATTGCTTCCATAATTTATGGTACTTTCGTTTTTCTTTTAAGAGTTTTTGCAGGGATTCAGAATGCCACAATGGTATGGAGTTAGAGGATCGCAGTACCCGTCGAGGAACAAACCTACCAATTAAATTATTCAGTATTGTGTAAAAAAATTCCACACAAACATCCAAACACTGCGTCATGAACAAAGAAGACCAATTTATTTCAAGCAATTCATCATTTATCCCCTCGTAGTTTGCTGCATGAAATTTATAAACGTATATTGAAGGTACTTTTAGTGGATCAATAACACAGTCAAGTGTAATCCTGATCCTGATTGACTTATGATGGACATCTTCGGGCACCAGAGGGTTGTCGCAACTTTCAACTCTGCATTCCAAACTTTCGTCACAAAGTATCAAATCAAGAATACGATTATTAATATTATACTCACTATTCACCTGTATTAAGTTGGAAAAAGACATGAATTCGCTGAGACATAGAACTGCATCCCCACCACCAGTATCAAGGGTCAAAATTGGGCAATTATTATAAGATAAGGAATGCAGCCACTTCGCGTCAGGGATATTAAAATCACCGGCTATCAAAAATGTGTCGTCCGGACGTTCAGTTAATATCTGTGAAGCAGTATCAAAGAAACTCCCAAGTGCATCGCGGTAACCAGGTCCGTGCGGAATATAAACACAAGCTATGTTCAAGAAGGAATTCTTATCTTTAGGTATAGATAACCATAAACAGTCGCAATGCGCGCGAGAGGGGCACGGCCAGTCGCGGCACAGCGGCTGTAGGCTTGCTCGCACCGCGACCGCCACCCCCCCGCCACGACGCGCGCCTCTGTCTGCTGAGCGGTCACAGCGGTAAACTATATATCTACCGTCAAAATATTCCCTATCATGAAATCCCTCAGTCAACCAACTCTCAGTTATGCATATGAAATCATAATCGTCAAGAGCAACCCGCGAAGAAAAATCACGTGATTTCGTTCGTAGTCCCCGCACGTTTTGATAATATCCATGCTTTTATCCATGTAACGTATTTTTTTTAGGTGTTATTATTTAATATAATAAAAAATGAATTTGTACAAATCGTACAAATACTTAAAGATATTTTTTGTACCAGGCGAGAGCGAGAAAGAATGGCAGAATGTAAATGTGTATTTAGTACTATATATATATCAATTTAATGTATATAGCATTATGGTTCATTTTAGAGCTGGTCGTTTTTTTGACAAACTGCTTCAAGAAACAGATTTTTGCCATGTAACGAACGAACGCTTTTATGACAGAAGGAAAATCAGTTTTTTTTAAAAAGCAGGTTTATTGCTTCGGCGATTCAACTGTACGTACGTACAATAGAGCCTGGTCGTTTTTTTTGACTAACCGTTTCAAGAATCAGATTTTTGCAACCATTTACATATTGCGCTTGTATGTGTAGTGTAGTGCCTGTGAGAAGTGTGAGAGGTTCTAGCTTCCTATTAATGAAATAAATTTTAAAATCGATTCTATAGTTTCAGAGATTACCCCTACATCAAATCTTATAAACTGTACCTCTTTATAATATTAGTATAGATTAGATACATGTACCCATAACACATGCTTTGGGGTTCCGTGTTATCATATTTAGAACCGCGACATCTTTCGTTTCGACTCGAAGGCCAAACCGACGAATCCATACAGGGCCAGCCAGGGAAGGAATGCACGGCCCGAGTGTGTCCAACAGCATAATGACCGACCCAGCAATTTGCTCGGCATTCTAGTGTTGGACATTCTCGGGCCGTGCATTCCTTTTCATTACCGATGACAGTACTTTCTATGCAAACAATAAATGGCTAAAATAATTGTTCTAAGTTTCCTCATTCTGGTCAAAATAAAAGATGTAGCGGGGGGTCCTATGTATGCTAAAAATAAAAATTCTACCAAAAATATTTACGACGCGGTTTTGAAAAAGAAACTGGTTTGCTGTTCTTTTAATATGGACGCTGTATAGTGTATAAATACATTAGACTGATATGGTACAGACTGTCGAATAAACGGTTTTTTTGAATGAATGAATTTAATATGTAGTATGTACGATTTACGCCTTATGAATAAAAAGCCGTTTCTTTTGGCACTGCTTTTCGAAGCAGTTTGTCGATTTATAAAATGGGTTACGTTCCGTTTCACGTAAAATACGAAACGACCCAGCTCTGCCGAGTTAGCATACATTTTGACAGCGACACTTTCGTTTCGGTCGAATGGCCTTGAACAGGCCAAAACGTTCATGTCCAACAAGGACCGGCCAGAGATAGCCCGGGGCCGAGAGGTCCGGCCCAACAATGTGCGGGAAAATTCTGTGTACTTGTCTTTGTCCGGCCAAGCAAATTGCTCGGCATTCTTGTGCAGGGCATGCCCGGTCCGGGCTATCTCTGGCCGGTCCTTGTTGGACATGAACGTTTTGGCCTGTTCAAGGCCATTCGACCGAAACGAAAGTGTCGCTGTCAAAATGTATGCTAACTCGGCTGGTTCATTTTAAGAGAACAGTGAACACCAAACCAGTTTCTTAGCGGAAAGAGTTTTGGTAGAATTTTGAACTTATTGCTAAAGGCATAGCGTTCATAGTTCTTTGCTTGGCGGCTGCCGCAGAGTGTACGCCGTGCTGAGTTGCCAACTCGGATTTTGAAAAAGACGTAGATAGTCTAGAAAATTATATACCTATGTTTATATTATTAAAATAAACGTAGAATTTGTAAAAATTGCATATTATGAAAAGTTCGTAGATCAACGTATTTTT
Organism: Nemapogon koenigi; assembly: GCA_963924495.1. Lineage (NCBI taxonomy): Eukaryota > Metazoa > Arthropoda > Insecta > Lepidoptera > Tineidae > Nemapogon > Nemapogon koenigi. Next base: position 9,632,518 of record OZ004644.1, on the reverse strand, counting down.
TATTTTAACTTTATTTACTTTAAGATTTTAAAGTTAACGGTAAAATCTAAGATCTAAGCAAAAACACGTGAACTGGCAACGCTGACAAACTTTCGTTCGACCGAAAACGAAAACGAAATATATTTATGACTATTGCCATACTAAAAAAATATCCCATATTATTAGTAAAATTGAATACGAAAGTCGGTTGCTCCATTACGCATTTATGAAACTATCTGTCACCACGCCTTTTAACCCAAGATTCAAAACAGACAATCGAATTCCATTTGCTACGATCATGACACACCTCTTTCGCTTCTTTTATATTCATCACACCGGCGATTGTGCCGTTGCCTTCAATCAATATAGGAGGTAGGAACAAGGAAGACATAAGCACGTCTCTTTAGGTACAATATAGATATATATTTACATCAAAATTCACTTGTGACTTATTGCTGTTTAGCCTCTGATGTTGTAATAAGGCTTTAATTGTACCCTCTTTGCTTTATAGTCCATGGAAGCATCATCAAAATTAACAGAACAAATTTTTGAATATTTTGTTGGATAGCAATTTTATTCTAGCCATTTCTTTTTTATTTCAGTATTAGATGGAAATCTGAAATATAAATTGTACATTTGTAAATTTTCTATGATATTTAGGTAAATAAAATTCACTACATGGCAACACTTAATCTGTTTTAGTTTTAGGTTATATTAGGATAAAATTATAAAAATATCTAAATTTTCTGACCCAAAAAATAAACAAACGCGCGGAGCGCGCCGAATCCACCATGATTAAACAACTTTTTTGTATTTTATAACAATAGAAAACACATATATTATTATTCTCTTTATTTCACATATTTCTTTAAATTATATTTTTACATATTTAGGTATAAAAAAAAACAAAAATATATAAAAATATAAAAAAAGGATTTATCCCCCCGGAAGCGAGGTTAATACCCAAACTACCGGTGGTTAGGGCTGCAGAGAGAGGAACTTCCTCACAATACGGGCCGTACTGAGGAGTACTGCCTTCTGGATCTGACCCTTGACCCAACTGCCAATCTCAAGTCTCCTAAGGTGACGGTCAAAACTCTTAGCAAAAAGACCATTGACCGTCACGACTATCGGTACAATGATCGCCGACTTCACATCCCACATGTCGACAATCTCGTTAGCCAAGTCAAGATATTTTGATTGTTTATCTTTCTCAGCTTTCACAAGATTGTCGTCATGTGGGATAGTGACATCGATTATCATTGCAAGGCGCGCTGATCGATCTACCAACACAATATCAGGCTTATTGGCAACAATAGTTCTGTCTGTGATGATAGATCGATCCCAGTAGAGCGTGGCATGACCATTTTCAAGAACTGGTTCAGGCACATACATGTAATACGGTACTTCAGTGACTACAAGGTTGTATCGTAAAGCAAGTTGTTGGTGTATAATCCTGGCTACTTGGTTGTGCCTGTGCAAGTACTCGCCGTTGGCAAGACGAGAACAACCGGAAATAACATGTCTGATTGACTCTCCGGGACGGTGGCATGCTCGACAGATGTCAGCCGTGCCGTCCTTCATGATGTATTTCCGGTAGTTATTTGTCTTGACAACTTCGTCCATAATTGCACAAGTAAAACCCTCGGTTTCTCCAAAGAGATCACCGAAGCGTAGCCAGGACACGGAAGTCAAAAGGTCTACATCAGAACCATGAAGAGCCTTGTAGAACCTTCCGTGTAACTCCTTGCTCTGCCATACCTCCTTGCGGTCATTGGTACTCAGTATTATAGGTTTGTGCCAGTTCTCTTTAGCCAAGGATAACGGGGTAAAGCCCTTGTCTACCTTGACCACATCTCCATGCATCACCCCCTCATTGTTGAGAAAATATTCTCTGAGACTGTATACCTCACGATTGTGGAGAGTCTTAGCGTTAAGAAAGCCACGACCTCCATATTTCCGTGGGATGTACAGTCTCATTACAGATGAGCGTGGGTGATGCATACGATATGCGGTCAATAGTGTCCGAACTCGTCTGTCCAGGGCGTCCAGTTCAGTTTGAGTCCACTTGAGTATGCCAAAGGAATACAATAATACAGGCATGACCCAACCATTAAAGGCACGCACTTTATTTCCACCTGATAAAAGACTCTTCAGTACTTTTTTCAGGCGGCCATAGAAGCGTTCCTTCAAAGATTGTTTCATGTCTGTCTCATTGATTGCTATTGCCTGTGACATACCCAAATACTTGTAGGTTTCGTTTTCAGAGAGTGAATCAAGTTTTACAGAATCTGTGAGTTGTGTACTCTCAGATTCCGTTATCACTCCTCGCTTCACATGTATGATCGCACATTTGTCCAAACCAAACTCCATACTGATAGATTTACTAAATTATTATTATTATTACGAGTGAAATGTTATTCAGTCCATTTTTTAGACCATAGAGAAACACTGAAAGTTAGAATGAATGAAATCCAACAAGTATATCAAACAGCACTACACTTTTACTTGCCTATGCACTACATGTGTGTCAGTGAGTGATCTATCTGTCAAAAATCCACAAAAGCCCAAAAGCCGTTGCTTGTTTGCTGCATTGCTGGTGTCGTTTCATTATTTTCTATTTTACAAGTAAATCCTTATAAAATTTACCCGCGTCTAAAATATGGCTGGGTGAAATGCTGATTTATTTAAAAATTTCGAAATACTGATTTTATTCTTCCTCAAGAAAGTCTGTAAACAGTCCAAAATGTCCGTCCCTACAACGGGCCTCAGCAAGCTAAAAAAGAAACATATTCGTGTAAAGCATCAAAAAGTCAAATTATTTCGTGCAAATGAGCCTTTGCTATCTGTGTTCATGTGGGGAGTAAATCATACGGTAAGTTACATTGTATGAAACATCTTAATACCTACTTATTAATGAGTTAACATCCCTACTACGTAACTGACAAAATATCTGCATATTATTTACATGAAAATATATTGTGTTTCATTTTTTATAAAACAACTTCTACTATAGTACTTACTATTGGCACAATATCAATGATATAAATTCCCTGTTAAATTACCTTGAACTTGTCTAGGTACCTACCTATATTATAAATAATAGCTACTTAAGCTCTTGAATACATATTTATCATAAATGATGTCCTAATGCCAAAGTGCCCATGCCATGACCATAATTAGTACAAATGTATGATATGCCTCTATAATTTTGGTTTCAGATAAATGAGCTAAGTCATGTCTCAATACCTGTCATGCTGTTACCTGATGATTTCCGAGCTTACTCTAAGCTCAAAGTGGACAATCATTTATTTAACAAGTAAGTGATGTTCATAATGTATTGTAATATATGTTAAGAAAAGTTGTGTTTAAAACTTTTATATATTTTTTTATACTGATTTGTAAATTTATATTGTAATTTTAATGATATTTCAGTTTGCCCCAATTTAGGTATCTCAATATAATCAATGACACTAATATGGGTCTGAGTGAAAGTGGAGGGCGCGGGTAGAATGTAGTGTGTGCTAAATAAGTTTAGCCAGATTGAGTCCTAAAGTAGGAAAGATGAGTAAGAGGCCCTTATATATCAGTGTTGCAATTATACTCAGGTACTATCAAGAGCATTAATGAACATACACTTAAAAAAAAGGTTCCATCAACACTTTACTGCATTTCCTTATCCATTCACCATGTAACCAAATAAAAAGAAATATTGTTTTCAATACATAATCTTAAAAATATTATTTATTTACTTTCAATACTCAATCTAAAATTATTGATGTTAAAGTTGATTTTGCGTAACTGAATGATCAAGTTGTGAAAAAATAAGTTAGTTAAGTTTTGATGTGATGGTTAACAATGTCATTGTACTTTTATGTGATTGGTGGCATTATGAAGGAAACAAATTTAAAGTGTCCTTCCAATCCTGCACTTTATAGTACATAAGTTTGTGTAGGTTGTTGTTCAACTAATTCAGTAGTCAATATAAAAAAAGTGCGCTTAAAAATAAAATAAAAATAATGTATGCCTGAATTGTTCCTCTTGAAAAGTTCTAAAAGAAGTCTGTGACTTATCTTTGTGATCTTCTATCTATCTTCTAGGATAACTCATAGTAACCATTTTTATAGTTCAAATTTTGATAAAAATAATGAGTTATTTACAAAGCTGGTGTTAATCTATATTTAAATAAATTTGTTTATTATCTTTAGTATTTAATTTAGAACATATTTTCCCTTTACACTATATAATTTAAATTATTATACAGAAGTTATCGCAGAACAAAAACTCTTTGCAACAAAATAATTAGGTACTATATCTAAAGAGGTAGTTTGTATGTTTGGATTAGGGGGTAATCTCTCAAACTATACTAATTTTAAAAATTCTTTCACAAATAGAAAGCTACAAATCCATGAGCAATATAGGTTATATTTTATTTTGTGCAAAATATCCACGGGCTTAGTGAATTATACAATAAGGAATATAGATTTGCTACACATTCATTGATTGTGATCTTTTATTTCTATACCCATTGAAATAAGAGATAAAAATTCCAAGTACTGATAAATGCACTATAAAACTACCACACTGTTTTAGTTGAAGTATACAAATCCAGTGAATACATGATATATTTTATATGTGCATATCTTTATTCTCACAGATAAGATTATGTCAATATTATTCTAGTCAGGAAATGACAGTTAAACACTATTTACTTTGTAATATACATATTTAGAATGTATTGTACTTTCTAAGCAAACATTTTTTTGTTGAATACTTAGGCAAACTTTCAGGGCTAAAAGAAAATGGTCCATACAATGCAACTAAAATAACAATAGGACTGGGCAAGCCCTATTTTGTCATTCAGTCACATCAAATCAGGCTTAGTAAGGTATTGTCTGTAAAAAAGTGTATTACAAGCGGAGTGAAAGATGATGTTGTGACTAAAATGAGGAAAAGTAGGGACACATTGAAAGTGGCTGAAGTGAAAGGAAATGCTGGCAGAAGAGACCTTTTTTTATTTAAATTCAATGAAAATTAATATTTTATTACTTAAGTATTTTTTTTTTATTCTTCAGATGCCCAGTCCTGTTGTTATTTTAATTGCAAAGTACCTGCATTATTTTTGAAAATATGAATTGAAATTCATACATGTCATGTTTGTTAATGCTCTATGAACAAAACTTTTTATGAAATTTTGTGAATGTGAAAATGAGATTAGTCTGGATTGTACATAAATGAGCCCTCTAATTTGTTTTTACTTTTGTCTCTAACTGACAGATTATCCCACCAATGGAACACCTGCTTTAATGCTATAATTTTTTTAATGTTATTAATATAAAGTTTCTTAATGTCACAATCAAACAATGGCTTCTTCACATTCACAGATTACATATAATTAAATCACAAATTATGGGAACCATTCATTCATTCATTCCAATTAGAAGTTGGTTTGTTCAATAATTTCCAAGTTAATTGTTTGCATTTTTTATGACCATGCTATTGTAGATTGGATTGTTTTAATTGAAAGAATGTAAAAAGAAATGCTACCTCTTTTTCCTGGTGTAATTTACTAATTTATCAACATTACTGTCAGTTTTATTTATTTAATATGATATGATAATTTTTTGCCATTTCATTTCCCTTTATTATTTATTTATTATTACCTATATTTTTTTTATTGTTTCTTTAATCTTTATCTTATACATATTTTAAGGTTCAAAATAGTCTCCAAATAGTTAATGGCCCTTATAGCCATTAATTCAGATAATATTCGTTGCTTTTAGCAAATTGGATATTGTCATAAGCAGTGTTTCGTCTGAATACTGGATATTATGTTCTTCTAAATCTAAATAATGTTGGTATAAATCTGTCTATCTATCATCACATCTTTTATCTTAAGGGGTAGGCAGAGACATTTAAATGACATTTGTCATGATCCTGACACCTCTTTTGCTTCTTTTATATTCATCATACAAATCAATAATTATTTTATATGTTCAATAAAAGTACACAGCATTTCCTTTCACTTCAGCCATATAAAGATTTTAGACAATCTTTCATCCTTCATTCTTTCAACTTGTCCAAACCACATAATTATTATTGACAAATATTACGGTATGAACTACATTATGCACACTCTTAATAACAATTTGAAGTAGGAAGTTCATCATAAAATGTACACACAAAATTAAAATATTTGAATCATGAATTTATGTAAGTAAAGAAAGATTGCTTCCATAATTTGTAAGTGATTCACAGTTTGTACTCACATGCTACATAATTTTCACGATTGTATGTGTTTATAGAATTGTAAGGTCAAAATATTTATTTTCACTATACTGTGAATAGTAGGAAGTATGATGCAAAAATTAACAAGGAATAGGAAAGGAAACCTCTTTAAATAATAAACTTTTTCTAAATTAAGGCAAGCAATAAGCACATTTTGATCTTTTTTTCTATATATTTACAGAGAGAACATGCCATCTCATTTCAAGGTGAAGGAGTACTGTCCCTTGGTGTTCAGGAATTTGCGAGAAAGATTTGGTATTGACGACATTGACTACAAAGAGTCGCTAACAAGGTAGGTTCCCACATGATTTCTCTATGTAGTTTTAAATATTCAAAAAGCCCCAAGCGCACAACTATACATATTATGTTTATTTCTGTCATATTTAGTATTTATTTTTATTTTCCTTCTCAATACAAACCCATTTCCCACCTCCTCGGTCGTCCTGCCTATAGGTTTAGGAAGCCAGATAACTACCTAAGCTCGCGGGTTCAGAAGAAGTTAATATCAAAACTGCGCCGCTCAGCGACCGCTCCCGACGGTGTTGCCAACATGAAAAACGAAGGGGGTGAGGGTCACCAGGACAGTATATTCCATGATGCGAGCGCGTTCGTCAAACGGGGATTGACTATAAAAAGACTGAGGTCAGACGAGTTGATTTTATTTCAGCAATTTGTTTCCGTGAATTTTTATTTTCTCCAGTATTTAACAGTATGTAGTGTGCCTTTTGTACTGACACGGCATTATATCATCTACCACCCCACAGTACACCTGGCTGTATATTGTTAGAGTTGGCCATTAAGACCTTATCTAACTGCATTCAATTAGTAAATAATTAAAATTTCATTTGAGTCAATTTACTTATTTGGAGGAATCAATTAGGTTTTTTTATTTAATCCCCAATGTTACTAATAACTTTGAATGGTTTTCCCCTTGTTTGTTGGATTATGGATGTTATATTTTGACGTGTTTACATTGTAACAACCTTTCTATACTCACTGCAATCCATCCTCTCATTTACATTATTTATATATTACAAAATAGTTACATTTTTGCCAGGACAATTGTCAATTACTTAAGGCAAATAGAAGTAATTACGGTTGTACACAGTTTAAGGGGCCTATTGACCACGTGATCAATTTACAATCTGTCAAAATTCGCACGAAAGTTGGCAACGTCGCAAATGAACGTTCGAAATATTCAAGTTTTAGAATTTGGTACCTATCAAAAATACAAGACTTTGCTATCTGTCAAAACTATTTGTAATTTTGACAACCAACGCTAGAGTTAACGTGGCGGAGCGGGAAAGTGTCTGCTCTTATAATGGAAGGTGCTAGGTTCGATTCCTATGTCACACAAATATTTTTTTATTTATCCTTTTTATTTTTACACGTATTTCAGAATAATTCAAAACAACCCCTAACAAGGGAGTGTTAAAATTTGTATGGGGGAAAATTTTTTGACCGGGTCTACTTGAAACTTTATCAGTAGGTACATAGGTTAGTTACCTACCTATGTAATTATAACTAATAATAAAAAATTCACATTTCACAAAACAATTTGCACACGTGGTACTTATGTTACCGAGGTCAAAAAAATAGTTTTTAGAATTTTTGTCTGCGTTTGTGCAGGCCAATCTCAGAAACGGCATGCTGTTTTCACTGATGTATTGTAGCAAGCTTCCCGTGTGTTTGTTTATTCCAATCAGTTCACAAACAAAAATGTTATCCGAATTCCACACGTACAAAGTCGTGGGCAACAGCTAGTAATAAGTAATAACGTAACTGTCCCCCGGTTTCGGACGAGTAAGTGTCGATTTACAACAATTGAAGCTGTTCCAAAAACCCTCACTCAACAAAATGCTGCAAGGTCAAAAATGCACCAATTCCACCTTCATCATACAAGGAAACACTGACATTTTTTAATTTTATACCTACGAAAAAAAAATTCAATGCGAAGTAAGAAATCGGTCTGCTATCATAAAATCAAAAACTTTTTATTTCTCAAGCAATCAGGAACTGATAAGAAATAAATACTTATTGTCCTTCAAAATAAAAGATGTTACACGCTCGCTGTATTTGACTTTCCAGCGACAACACTCTTCACTTATGAAGCATTATACCGATCTACCTCTCTCGTTTCATCTCGTTTACAGTTCAATTATCTTACTCTGTCATGTCAGAAGCCGTCTTGAGCGATCGGCGCATGCTAAAACGAAACGGAGAGTAAACTTTTTTAATACAAATGAAAGAGACAGATGTTTATCTATACTAATATTATAAAGAGAAAAGATTTGTATTTTTGTGAGTGTATGTTTGCAATGAATAAACTCAAAAATTACTGTGCCGAATTCACCCTGAGTGACATAGGCTACCTATATTCTATTTAAAAAAAAAATAGGGATCCTGTCTAAAATTCCAATAATGTAACCCAAGGTGTAAAAAAATTACCTAATAAATTCCTTACATCGCGTGCGCTGCGAAAACTATTGATGATAGAGGGGGTAGGGCTAGGGTATATTTTATTTTTTAGCTTTATAATTTCTATACTTATTGAAAATCAGTATGTATGCGTTTGTTTAGTTTGAAGAAAGTGGGATTATGGAGTAGGTAGGTATGTTTGGATTGATAAAATAGTATGAAATGTCGTTGATCCGTAGGTTGACAAATTCCTAAAAGGGAAGCCGAATGGAATCGGCTTGTATCGGCACTTCGCCTCTAGTACCTACACAATAATACGGACTACAAAATAAAACAAAGCTTAGTGAATAACATAATTTTATTTTACATAAAAATACAAGCTTATCTTAGGCAGAGGGAGGTGGGGCAAACTGATATACAGGGCACATACTACGGTTGTCTTAAAATTTATATTTTAGTCACAAATTTATTTATTGAAATATAAAAATTCAAGTAGGTACATATTTTTTCTGACGGTTAATTTTAGAATAATTATAGAATAAAATATCACATGTAATGTACAAGTATAAAATAGCTCATAATATCTAAAGAACATAATAGCAAACTCATTAGTCTCAGCTAAATACGAAGGAAGGGACAGACCTAAATATAAGTGACCTTCATTCATTCAAAAGACTGTCTTTACAATTTATTATAATTTTACAAAAAATCGACTTTTCGTGCTTCGTATGACGGCACGTAAAGCCGGGCACTTCTTCTAAAAATAACAGATAATTACTCAGCTATAAGAAGTGAGTGTAGCTTGCCACCTGTTCTGTATAAGATGGACAACTGAATACTGTCTTTGGCCACACCGCAAGGCATGAAAGCCGTGAGCATGTTTCGTATAATATTCTATATTTTAAGCTATTAGATATAATATATTGAAACATAAGAAAAACGTATTACCATAATGTCTCATAAACAAAATAATGCGTGGCGCAAAAACCAAATTTGACTTTGTTATAGACATATATATAAATGACATATGAAATGACAGTCTTTGCCTTTTACGACCTTTCAATCAAATAGCAGCTGCATTCAAAGCGCTTGTCTTTATTTTTTTCTTCTCTTCTATAGCTTGTGTTATGTACACAGGATCCCTGATATCCATCGAACGAGAGACACGGGGATCTACCAATTCTGGGAGCAAACAATCATAATAAAATTTTACTAACTTATTCTTCATTTTCGACTCCCAAAATTGGTCATCTCGGAAAATAAGATGGACTTTCATGGGCCTATCTTTACCAAACCAGATTCCAAGCATACATGTGTTTTCGCGGGTAATATGTAACTGGCCTTGTATTTGATAATACCAATTATGATTTACATTAATAATGTAATCATTTTGGCTACTACTAAACTTCCAAAAGGGATGTTTTTTTAAAGCATCTTCTAAGGCAAGAGTTGCTAAAGAAGACGGGCACTTAATTTCGACTATACCATCTGTATACTTGCCATCTGGTGTGGTTCCAAGGAAATTAAGCTCTTTATCAACGAACAAACCGCAATCTATTATAGTTACATTTTCTTGTTTTTCCAGTTGCTTAATTGCAACTTCTTCGTTATCTATACCATAACGTACAGCAGGAATTGTGGAGATATTACTACCATATACGATTTTTTTTACAAGAGAAGCGCAACTGGTAGCAATTCTCCTCTTGCAAACTTCACCAAAAATCGAAGATGTTAGTAACTTCCTCCTCCTGGTCATCCACTCTGCGCTGTTTCTCTGTTGTACTGTTTGTCTTTCAAGTTCCTCGCATTCAGCACAAGACATTTTCAAATTATCTAGAAAATGGGCCTTGGCTTCTTCAAACACTTCTGGACTCATATCGGGTTGCTGACTGTTTAAACCATAGTGGGCATCTTTCGATACAGAATGATGGAGTCTTTTTGGATGCGATACCGAATTAAGGACAAATTGTCTTCTACGATGCTCCACCTTCGCGATCAAATTTGGTTTAGAACCTAAAATAAATTCATGAGTAAAAGTATGAAGCGTACCCGTATTGAAAGATATAACAGCAGCAGCACAACGGCCTGCATAAGAACCACGCAGCGAGTAATTGATTCGCTTGCCTCCAACATACTTGGCAATCTGTGCATTAAAACTTTCAACTATATTACTCGTATGATTATGAACTAAACTTCGTGAATGATAGGACAACTTCCTACATATACCCTCAATTGCTACCATCAACCCAGAAGTAATCAAATCTGACATAACAGCCACTGATTCTATACGTCGAGTTTCTGGTAAACAAAAATAAATACTACAATTTTGATGATTGCCAAATACGTGTTGTGGACCATTTAGGATATCTTTTTTAAGATTTGAAACCTTTTCTTCGAAATTTATGTTTTGTACACCCCAGTGTTTAATCGCGGAAGTTACACCCTTTCTTAAACGTAAATACCTATCTTTTAGGTGTTTTCGTAGATTGCTTGGGTAAGATGTGTCTTGTGACAATTTTACCAAAGCGTTACAAAAGTTACGTAAAAGATGATTTTTACATTCAATTTTTTGAACAGTTAAATTTCCATACGGTCGCGAATCTAAAATGCGTTTATATGTACTAGAATCGCCGTCTGCAACAAATTGATGATATATGATTCCGTGGTCGGCCACGGAATTTTTAAACCCCTCTACAATAATAGACGATTCCATCCCGGAAGATGAACCTGAATAGTTCTTGAAGCACTTGTGCTCCCGAGGCAGTTGTTTCTTACTAGCAGCTCGTGCGCAGACCGTGCAATATTTATTTCTAACACCTAAATATAGCACTTTATTAAACTTCAAACCAACTATTGCTCCTGCACCCGATAGAGCCGAATAATTTTTGCCATATGATCGTTTTGACCAGCATCCATCAAGAGCAACAGCAACTAGTGGTACTCCATCTTCGTTAACATTTCCTATTGATATTGCATAATCTGCTTCCTCCGTAGCCGCTGTGGACATAGAGTGTGCTGCTGCCGCTTCCCACCAATCGCAAACTTGGTTATGTAATGTAATATACAAATTTGGTGAAATTCTGGGTAAATCTAATGATGCCGTTAAAGTTTCAAGATGTGTCTGACCCGACCCACATGACATGATAGCCGAAACAGCTTGATGATTAATATTCATTCGATCATCTTTTTTATCATCTAATCTTACAGTAAAAATTTCCGCACACATTCTGCATTTAATAGTAATTTTAGAATCCAGCCCATTTACTAATTCGGATATAATTTCAAGACAACTAAAATTACATCCGAATATCGAACCATGATCACTTATACTTTGAAATTGCCTAAATAGATAACCTATATTGGCTATCCTTCTTCCAACTTCTACACCAGTGGAAAGTTCTTCGACGGAGATTTGTAGCGAAGAATCATCCTAAACAAAAATAAAATAACTGTTAAAAAATAATACCCCCCCGAAAAGTATGAATCTTTAAAAAGTATCTGTATAAAGGCCATGACAGCTAGTATACACATATAACACACTAACTTACCGTCTGTTTGGCGTGAAGGACAAACAAACACACTTCCACATTATATTAGTATATATTACTCACCACTGGATCCGTGAGCTCGTGTCCGTTGTTCACGTGCGGCGGTAAGTCGGGCAAAGCGGTCGCGGGCAACGGTATGTTCTCCATGAGGCGGGGGGTGGGGACGTCCACTACATCTTGCCCGCCCTCCGTACTGGACTCGTTTTCTTTGGACGCCTGTGGTTAGAAATATCGCGCATCGGTACCAATTCGAACAATATTACTAAACAACAAAGCACATCTTATGGCCAGAGGCACCAATTAACAGGTTACCAAGCTAAAACGCTTGAAAGCTGAAAAGAAATAATCATAAAAGTCGATCCTGTAGTTTCTAAAAAAATCGCGTACATACAAATATACATACTAGGGGATAAGATCAACCTTCCTTTTTTAGTTAGTAGGAAGATAAATATGTACTATTATGTAGTACCATATCATAGACTAATACCATATGAACTAGGTAAATGACCGCTGCCACTCACATACCTTATATATCTTGTCCGTGGGGCTTTTTATTATTAATGTATCATACTTACCACTGTTCGTCGATTATTAGTTAACACAGCAAAAGGTACTCTAGAAAAAAAAATTACCTGTTAGCTGGGAATCGAACCTGAAACTTACTACCTACAATAAGTTAATTCCCCAGTGTCGCCCTTGTAATCCCTAAAAATGGTTTATAGAAATAATTTCTTTTTCTCTCTAAGAATAGGTTCATCTTACCCGAATTACTACCTTGCCCCTCCCTACCTTGTTTCACAAAATACCAAAATCAATAAAATTTATATTTACTTACCTATTTTTTGCACAAAAATTTAATTGTCTCAAATGACGTCTTAGCTTGGCACCACTTTTTGGTTTTGGCATCTGAAAATATATATAAAAAAGGAAGGAGGAAACGTGGCACTAAGAAAAAAGATTTTATATATGAATCAGCGACCGAAGCTCGAAAATGCAAAAATATATATCTTACATCCTATGGCACCATAAAAAAATCGTGTAATATTGAGTAGGTAATAGTGCCCCACTTGCTCCACTTGGTTGACATTTTTCATTATAGCGGCGCGGGGAGTAGTCTAGGTAGAAAGTTTCTGGGATAAAAGATTCTCCTTGTGATGCCTTTCATCCTATGGCATCATAAAAATTAGTGTAATATTGAGTAGGTAATAGTGCCCCACTTGCTCCACTTGGTTGAAATTTTTCATTATAGCGGCGCGGGGAGTAGTCTAGGTAGAAAGTTTCTGAGATAAAAGATTCTCCTTGTGATGCCTTTCATCCTATGGCACCATAAAAAAATTGTGTAATATTGAGTAGGTAATAGTGCCCCACTTGCTCCACTTGGTTGAAATTTTTCATTATAGCGGCGCGGGGAGTAGTCTAGGTAGAAAGTTTCTGGGATAAAAGATTCTCCTTGTGATGCCTTTCATCCTATGGCATCATAAAAAAATAGTGTAATATTGAGTAGGTAATAGTGCCCCACTTGCTCCACTTGGTTGAAATTTTTCATTATAGCGGCGCGGGGAGTAGTCTAGGTAGAAAGTTTCTGAGATAAAAGATTCTCCTTGTGATGCCTTTCATCCTATGGCACCATAAAAAAATTGTGTAATATTGAGTAGGTAATAGTGCCCCACTTGCTCCACTTGGTTGAAATTTTTCATTATAGCGGCGCGGGGAGTAGTCTAGGTAGAAAGTTTCTGGGATAAAAGATTCTCCTTGTGATGCCTTTCATCCTATGGCATCATAAAAATTAGTGTAATATTGAGTAGGTAATAGTGCCCCACTTGCTCCACTTGGTTGAAATTTTTCATTATAGCGGCGCGGGGAGTAGTCTAGGTAGAAAGTTTCTGAGATAAAAGATTCTCCTTGTGATGCCTTTCATCCTATGGCACCATAAAAAAATTGTGTAATATTGAGTAGGTAATAGTGCCCCACTTGCTCCACTTGGTTGAAATTTTTCATTATAGCGGCGCGGGGAGTAGTCTAGGTAGAAAGTTTCTGGGATAAAAGATTCTCCTTGTGATGCCTTTCATCCTATGGCATCATAAAAAAATAGTGTAATATTGAGTAGGTAATAGTGCCCCACTTGCTCCACTTGGTTGAAATTTTTCATTATAGCGGCGCGGGGAGTAGTCTAGGTAGAAAGTTTCTGGGATAAAAGATTCTCCTTGTGATGCCTTTCATCCTATGGCATCATAAAAATTAGTGTAATATTGAGTAGGTAATAGTGCCCCACTTGCTCCACTTGGTTGAAATTTTTCATTATAGCGGCGCGGGGAGTAGTCTAGGTAGAAAGTTTCTGAGATAAAAGATTCTCCTTGTGATGCCTTTCATCCTATGGCACCATAAAAAAATTGTGTAATATTGAGTAGGTAATAGTGCCCCACTTGCTCCACTTGGTTGAAATTTTTCATTATAGCGGCGCGGGGAGTAGTCTAGGTAGAAAGTTTCTGGGATAAAAGATTCTCCTTGTGATGCCTTTCATCCTATGGCATCATAAAAAAATAGTGTAATATTGAGTAGGTAATAGTGCCCCACTTGCTCTACTTGGTTGAAATTTTTCATTATAGCGGCGCGGGGACTAGTCTAGTTTCTGGGATAAAAAATTCTCCTTTTGATGCCTTTCATCATATGGAATCATAAAAAATGGGTGTTACATAGAAAAAAAAACGATCGAAAATTTTATTTTTTTCAGTGCCCCGCTTATTTTTCATTATAGCGGCGCGGGGAGTAGTCTAAGTAGAAAGTTTATGTGACAAAAGTTGCTCCTTGTGATGCCTTTCATTCTATGGCACCATAGGAAATGGGTGTTATATGGAGTAAAAAAGTCTTTATGAAAATCATGAAAAATCTTTTTGCACTTTCGAGCTTTGTCTAAGTTTATCCATATAATGGTTAAAAAATATTCCAAGTCTTTTTTTCTTAGTGCCCCGTTTCTTCCACTCTGACCCATTATGCTATATTTCTCTCTTCTTTTATATGTACACTATAAGACACATACAAACTGATAGAAATCCGGCAGACTGTCTCTGGATCACCCACATTATAATAATTATATAATATAATAATGATAATTATGATGAATAACTATTTAACTATCATCACAAGAGGGGTAGGCAGAGACAATCAAATGCCATTTGCTACGGTCCTGACATACCTCTTTCGCTTCTTTTATATTCATTATACCTTTCATTCATGCTCGGCGATTGTGTGTACTTTGTAATATTGCCTTCGATCAATACATTTTTAATATGTTCAATAGAAGTACACTTAGGTCGTCCTCTGCCAGCATATCCTTTCACTTCAACCATATACACCTTTTTAGTCAATCTTTCATCCTTCATTCTTTCAAACTATACCTATCTATGAAATAATGTACAAATTAAATTGACAAAAGTAATATTGAAATTATAAATTGGGAAATGATTTAAATAGTAAAAGAAGATAGGTAGGTATAGCTATGATGGGTGGCCAGACAAACAATTTAAATAAAGAAATGAAACCATATTTTATGAGGAGAAATGAAATAAGTGTTGATAGAAATTGTATATTTTGGGGTCACAAAATAATAATGCCAGAAAATTTAAAATGTCATGTATTGCAAGAATTGCACAAAAGTCATTTTGGGGTACCTACTAGGATCCGGATGACAGAAGTGGCTAAGTCATACCTACTTTTGGAGGCCTAAATAAAATGAGTGTTTGAGTTACAGCAATAGACCACACAAGGTATCTTTAAAAACATGGCTAGTCCACCATCTCCACCATCACATACATGCAGATTACTTAGCACCTCTTTGTGGAAAAATGTTTATGATAGTTACCAATATAATATCTTTACACTTTTAGTATAAATTATGATTTAGGTAAGTACTTACTTTATTGAAGCATATAGAAGTATTTTCCAGTATCAAAAATGTGGTTGTTGTTACAAATGTTTATGTATGTAATAAATAAATAACCATAAAAATAATCTGCAAAGATGCAAACGTCACAAAATGTCAAAAAAGTAAACAAACGCAATTCAACTCTCGTTTCATATACGATTTACAGATGGTATGACGCATGCGTTAATGCAAGCGTCACAGAGAAAGACAAAAGATATAGATTCTATGTTCATATTCAAATTTGCCTAGATGATAGTTGACAACGTTGTAATTTTAAACTTGAAACTCCTGAATTTTTGGTCTAACTTGATTTACGTAATTATTATTTTGATATTTCAATAAGCTACCAAAAAACGCAAGACGTTGAATTGAAGGGTAATGGTATAACAGCCCTTAAATAAAATTTAAGAGCTTCTTGATAGATTATGTAAGAGAAAACAGGGGCAAAATAATCCTTTATTTTACCACCCATATTTCCTATTCAATAAAACCAATTAAAAAAATAAAGACGTTGTCACTTAGATATATTCAATAAGTAACTATATGCTAAATTACAGTGACACAGGTGGATTATTTACAGAGAAATACGGCCTAGTTTAGCCCATACGATTACAGGATAGCCTCCTTAAGTGATGTGATTAGTTTGATGAGCATTTTATTGGGCGGCCGTGACCCTCAGTTTCTATTCCTTAACCTCCATTCACAATGTTCATGCTTGTGAATTTGTTCCACATTTTTTTTCTTTTTTCTGATATATTTTCTTCACTAATATAATATATTGTTTCTGTTTTATTTTCATTTTACACTTTTTGCACACACACACACACACACACTTCATTAGAATTATTAAGATTTTTAAACTTATTTATGTGTGTATGTAAAGTTATGTTTGTTTTATGAAAGGCTTTTTATCATGGGGCTATGTGAAATTGAAAATATTTTTAGGATAACAAAGTCGATACATCTGTTGTGTTAAATGCAAATGCTAGAAAAAAATCATTCGCCGGTACAATATTGTTTAGACAACATTATCCCACGAGAGCGAGCTGGCGGCAAACTTTTGCCTAAATTTTATTCAGCAATACCGTTAACGCTTTGCAGTTTGTAAGTTTGGATGTAGGGGGTAATCTTTGAAACTACTGATTCAATTCTGAAAATTCTTTCACTAATAGGAAGCTACATTATCCCTGAGTGTTATAGGCTATATTTTATTTTGTTTGAAAATATCATTATATACAAAAATCGCGACAGCAGACCCAGCGTGGGCCATTTTATATTATTAGTCGGGTAGAGTTAGCTGATTCGTGGCCTAAGAGAACATGTAACTGCGATCGTTAAAATACTAAAAAACTACTGGACCGATCGGAGCTCAAAAAAAACTCATTAGATTCGTATTTTTGATGCGCATTTTTTATTTAATTACACTTTATTTTGTCAAATGCATAGTTTTTCCGTAAATCACAAAAAAGTGATTTTGACGAATTTTGACTTTTTTTTACTATCGTGCGGTACTGGGGTCGGCGTTTAAACTAAACATGTTATTTGTATTGTTATTATCTAACAAATAAAAATTTAAAGTTGAAGTTCGCACTTACATGCGACAGATTTGCTAACTCAACCCGATTATATGTAGTGATCAAGAACTTGTAGTGTGCCAATAAACAGGTGAAATTATTTTTATTCTAAATTATTTTGTCTCATCTCTTTCTCTGAATATATTTGTCACATAATATTTGTGGATGTCGAATATTTCGAATAAATAATAAAGGGATTGTTGTATTTAGGTTAATTGTAAAAAAAACAGGAGAATGGGATCATTATAATAATATTTTGTTTAGGAAAATGTATCACAAAGATAAATTAGATATAACTGACATTGTAATCTGTTGTGAGTAATTGCTGATATAATGTGAAAGCAATGATAACAATTTTCTACGGGATTTGAGCTGGGTTTTCAAAATATTTTTACGTCTATTATTTGAGGTCAGTCTTTTCATTTTAGTAGTCCAATTTTGTCCTAATCCATACTAATATTATAAATGCGAAAGTAAGTTACTTTCGCAATACCAATGTTGTAATAAGCGGAATGTTTATATGGATATTTGTATGGGAATTCAGCCGAAACCTACAGATTTCGTAACCGATACCACATTTTACCTATATACTTTCGCATCAATAATGGTTACCTAGTATGGATTTTGGCAGTCATCTAGTAACAACTGTCAAATCGTAGAAACTCATCGTACAAATATTATATAGAAAGAAGCTTTGTTTGTTTTTAACAATTCTCAAAAAAACACTACTAATCTGATTAGATATCAAGCGGTTACAATAAAATAGCAGTTTCTATAGGGATAATAATAATATGACGTTTACTGTAGGTATGTCAAATTGTTAAGATTATTGTGTTTTTTATTCACGAGTTTTAGCAGTTAGTTCCGGAAAACTCTCAAAAAGGGGACAGAATCTTTTTATTTTAATTGACCCACTATGCAAGGGTTGATCCCCATCTGCATACGCGATCTGATGTCATCACATACTAAAACAGGCGCGATCTGTGACACATGTGGTGGTTGCAATATTTTTCATGGATTTTAGTTGAAATTTCATGATCTTTTTAATTTTTGGAACGAAGTTTCTTAATATCGCACATTACACTCCAGACTAGGGAATGCAATACCGGGATACTGAGATACCGGGATCCCGAAATACCGGGATCCCGCGTACATGTTGCGGGACTAATCTCGGTCGAAAAATTTGCGGGATCCCGCTGGACTGGCGGGATTACAGAGAAGGGTGGTACATACGTGTTTCTCTAAGGTGCGGGGCGCCGAGCCCTAGGGGAACGGTGTGAAGGCGCGGGGCAAAGAGTTCCCCACCCGCCCCCTTGTTTGATTACTTATATTTTGCCAGTTACAACTTGTAATTATGACGCAATGCAATGATTTATTCATTGAATATTGATTGTTATAGAATCTATAGATAAATCAAAATCAAACTGAACTTTATAAGAAATACTATTATTTTTGGAACCATCGGGCCGGGTACCCTGCAAACACCTGCGTCACACCTGCGACCTTTTCTAAGATTTTTTTTTATATTTTTTATATTATTAAACCATTTAAAATGTACCAAAAATCTTATTTAATTTGGGTTAAAATTAAAACCATAAAAACGAGGTATATTAGGTCATTATTACGATTATTTACGGTTGATTTCAGAGGTTTAAGTCGACCCTGCGGGATCCCGCAAATACCTGGATTGAAATTATTTTGCGGGATTGCATTCCCTACTCCAGACACTTGGCGAATGTGAGCTAGGCCGAAATAGTGTAAGACTTCGACCGTCACGACACGTCTTTTGCTTTAGCAAGCCGTGCGCGTCATAATACTCATAACTAGGGAATGCAATCCCGTAAAAGAATTTCAATCCCGGTATTTGCGGGACTGAACCATCTTAATCCCGCGGGATCCAGGTATTTGCGGGATCCCGCAGGGTCGACTTAAACCTCTGAAATCAATCGTAAATAATCGTAATAAAGACCTAATAGACCTCGTTTTCACGGTTTTAATTTTAACCCAAATTAAATAAGCTTTTTGTTACATTTTAAATGGTTTATTAATATAATAAATATAAAAAATAAAATTCTTAAAAAAGGTCGCAGGTGTGACGCAGGTGTTTGCAGGGTACCCGGCCCGATGGTTCCAAAAATAATAGTATTTCTTATAAAGTTCAGTTTGATTTTGATTTATCTATAGATTCTATGACAATCAATATTCAATGAATAAATCATTGCATTGCGTCATAATTACAAGTTGTAACTGGCAAAATATAAGTAATCAAACGCCTTCACACCGTTCCCCTAGGGCTCGGCGCCCCGCACCTTAGAGAAACGCGTATGTACCACGCTTCTTTGTAATACCGCCAGTCCAGCGGGATCCCGCAAATTTTTCGACCGAGATTATCCCGCAACATGTATGCGGGATCCCGGTATTTCGGGATCCCGGTATCCCGGTATTGCATTCCCTACTCATAACCTCTTAAAAAAAAATTCTAAGGTTGTTTCTACATTATGGTAATGGGGGACGGCAGGGATCATCTCACTGTTTCATTTTATTGTTGGTGATAGTGGTATTTGATGTCATTTCATATTGTATTTTAAGTTGTTCATGTATTCATAGTTTAACTGTCTTATAATAATGTAATAAACGCTGTACAAAGTTATAGAGTGTTTTGTGTCTCGCTTGTTAGAGGGAGACATAGACATTTTGTACAGCGTTTATAAGGAAGGGGGTAAGTGTACAAAATAAATAGTAATTAATTTATTGGTAATTATAGACAGATCAGTAAAAATAAATAAAAGTAATTTAATGAAAAGATTACAAAATGTTACATTTATTCGCTCAGTCTTTTGTACAGTCAGTAACAAAAATGAGTTGTGCAATCAACTTTTTTTTTCAAGAACTCAAATATATTCTGTACAGTCAAGATCTTTAATTTCGGACCTATTTTAAAAAGTTCTAAGTCATGGCGCAAACAAATAATTAACAATTTTACCCACTTACTAATAGATAATGTACAAACAAAGTTATAGAATTCGTCTGTCTTGAATAAATCTGTCTTTCAATATGGTGCGTTGGTGGCCGAGTGGTTAAGACATCTGGTATTAACTAGGCAGACCACGGGTTCGATCCCGGATCCCGGCCATGTACCAATAAATATACCTCAACAGAACTGGCAACTCGTTAGGTATAGCCTCACATATATAACATCGGCTTAAAGTACCCTAAGACGGTTTGGGGAGTTTAACCCGTGAAGAAAGAAAAAAAATATGAAAGAGGGAGACGAAACATTGCATAACTTTGTACAAAGTTAATTAGTAAGGGGTATGTGTGTAAAATATTCGAATATCGAACGTGTCACCTCTTGACACTTTCAATAATATAGAACGTGCCTGCTCTTATACATTCAAATATGGAACGTGCCAGGAGTTAGTCGGTGTTCGAAATTAAATTCCTCGACTGTATAACTCGCGCCAAATAAGTTGAACCGAAAATGATCACGTGGTTAGAGTGCGTTCCATACGATCTCGAACTTATTTGGCGCGCATGTAGTTTGTTGCTGGTGTGTTAAGGTGTTTTCCTTGTTGACAGATCTCAGCCCATACCTGACGACTCGTCCGGCAAGTCGGGAGCTAAGTTCTACCAGAGCTACGACAGACTGTTCATATTGAAGACGCTCACGTCTGAAGAAGTGGAGCGGATGCACTCATTCCTGAAACAATATCATCCGGTATGTTCTCATTGATAGTAAAATTAGTTTACCAACTGTACAAAGTTATAAAAAAGTCCAAAAAGCAAAAATTACAAGACTTCTAATTATGTATATATCGCATTCATTAATTTATTATTTCAAGTATAGCATGTCATTGAAAATTTGATAACATTTTAAACTTCATTTTCTGCAAATTAATTGTTTTTGAAATAGTCCATTATTGAAGTGGATAGACGATATGATACTTATTTGTAACTAGCTTATTGCCGCTACATTGTACGTTGTATTAAGAATCTATCTTCCCCAGGAATTGGGCTATCAAATGCAAAAATATTTTTTCAAATCGGTCTAGTAGTTTTTGAGTTTGATTGCATAGAGAAAACTGTGGTAAAGTAATAAAATTGGTACCTGGGGGTTCAAGTGGAACTTGCGATCAGTTACCAAGGCCCAGTGGAGTAGGAGTCTTACAAGAAGAAGTGAATACAACCAAAACCGTGTATAATTTAAAAATTAAAAACCCTCAACAACAAATAAGAATTTTTAAAAAGGATCAAATAATGTATAATGTACTGGCTCGAAAAGCAGTCATAAGTGCGTAGGGGACACACAGACATAGGCATTTTGTAAATACTTGTGGGAAAATATGTGGCATAAGTCTAGCGTTTTATTCACAAAATTATTCTCCACCATTCTATATATATATGCAGAATGTTTTACCACTTGGCAATTGCGCTAATTTGTAATGTCACTCCCCCAGCTTTTTTGATATGATAAGAATAAGATATACTAGCTTTCTGACCAGTTTCGCTGGTGGACATTTTTGAAATACGACTAGAATTATCTTGAAGGATTTCCTGTAAATTAAAAATTAAGGTGTGCGTGCTATTTTAAGAAAGTAATTTAAATATTTTTGTTTTCTATTCTGTGGTTTTTATATAATAAATGTTCAAAGTTTTGCCAACAGACGACAAAATGACGTCATCATTTGGATAAAGTTAGACATTCTGCCCCATTGCTCAACTCATTTGTATTACTGCCGGTTACAGCAAGTTTTGAGCCGTGGTACTACTTTTATTACAAATGAGTAGTACCACGGGACAGAAACGCTACTTTACCTAAATTATGACGTCAGTTTGTCGTCTGTCGCCCATACTTTGAAAATATTAATTATTACTGCATAGATAGCTTAATCTAATCTAATCTAAAATATAAAAAATCATACATAAACGCACTTTTGCATTTATAAAATTAGTTTAGGATTCCTGGGATCGGATTACCCAGACTCTCTGTTTTCATGGATTTGCCATTTAATTTTTCCATCTGGATTTACAACAAAATTTGTTTTCAGTACATTGTGGAGAGACACGGCAAGACCTTGCTGCCTCAGTACCTTGGCATGTACCGGCTGACTGTGGACGGTATTGAGCATTATCTCGTGGCCACAAGGAATGTCTTTTCCAACCATCTCAATATTCACAGGTAGATCCTAGTCAATTGGTTATGTTTTCCCTCGACTTCATTCACCAATACTGTTAATGCTAAACGTGATGGGCCTGAACAATCAGACGCTTGAAAGCTATCGTAGTTCTTTCGTGGAGCGTTTATATATTTTTTTCGGTATCAAATATCTCCCTTAATACTGTATCAAAGTGAATGTTTGATACGCCATTTTGAAGATTAATTTTCCATCTAATGAAGAATAATAAAAAACAAATCAAAATTAAATGTTTCTTTAAAAATTAGAGTAATTTATTTATTTTGTAAAAGGTGCCATCTATTGGAAATCAGTTGAACTATCACAACAATATTGACACCACAAACGGTGCGAAGTATTCGCACGGGTTATCTAATTTGCTAAGTGTAATTTTGTAGCTTGAATAGCGCACGCTTCTCCCGACTTCCTATTTAGTTATTTACACATTACTGTCACATACACGAATTAGTCCCACCAAATGCGAATGCTAACACATCGAGAAACCGTGGATGTATATTTCAGGAAGTACGACTTGAAAGGGTCGACGGTCGACCGCGAGGCTTCTGACAAGGAGCTCGAAAAGGAGCTGCCGACCCTGAAAGACAACGACTTCATAAAGCAGGGTGTGCGGGTGGACATCGGGGAAGCGGCCAAGGACAAACTGCTTGAGACACTCTCAGCCGACGTTGAGGTAATAAAACTGTAGACAGTTCAATGAATTACATGAAAGAGTCCCTTTGAGGTTAAGTTGAAGACGCGTCAACGATTTCGAAATGGCGGCGGGTATAGAGGGAGTTGAGTCAAATTTATTTTTACATAAATAGGGTTTGAATTTTTGTAGCGTTTAGTTTTAAAAAAGGGCCGAAGTCCATAAAGAAAGTATCTGCTATTTCTTCTAGAAGAGTAGGCTGCCATAGAGTCTCCAGTTAAATAAAATTGCCATGAAATTGACATTAATATTATTACATTTACAATGCGATTAAAATAAGAATGGACTGGGCATGCGCCATTGTGTCATTCAGTTACGTTAAATCGGACTTAGTAAAAATACTGGAAAAAAAGTGCATTACAATTTTTTTTTAAATATATAATTAACGGTGTCATTAGAGAAGAATGCGGAGTGAAAGATATGTTGTGACTAAAATGAGGAAAAGTAGTTTACGCTGGTTTAGTAGACGGACACGTTGAAAGTGACTGAAGTGAAAATAATTTTTATTTAAATTCAAAGAAAATTATTATTTTATTACTTATATTAAAATAAAATTACCATACTGTTTTTTTGGCAACCATACTTTAATATTCAAAATGGCGCATGCTCAGTCCTATTGTTATTTTAATCGCATAGTATACTATCTCACAATATCCCACTTCTGATTTCCGCTTTACCCAACAGTTTCTGACCAAGCTGCACCTGATGGACTACTCGTTGTTGCTTGGTGTTCATGAGTGCGGACGCGGCGAGGCTGAGGCTGAGGCAGCGCGGCTCCGGGAAGCTGAGTGTGATAGCGAGCCGGCTGACACTGAAAGTGACAGTGATACTGACAATAGGCATCATCATGGTGACAGGTACGCGTCAAGTCCGTATTTTAGGGTTCCGTGCTAACATAAACATGGTAGGGTGCCATTAAAAAAAGTATTTTGAAATAATTATGTATGAAGATTCATTGATATTAAGTTTTGTTTACGAGATATTAAGCATCAAAGTTGTCTGCAAAGTGTCCGTTCCCCGCGTAACTTAAAAAAAGAACAAATAAAGATATGAAAAAATAAGGAACACTATACCCTTAGTAAATACTACAAATGAAAATTATAACGGGCACCGAGATAAAATCAACCTTATGATGTACGAAATAGAGTCTGTTTTATAGATAGTACCTATTACCACATCCTGGGTTGGAGGAGAGACTACGGAAGCCTATTCTCTATGTATGGCCTGACACGCACTTGGCTTAATTTTCAATACCCTAACGCATGGGTGTAAACCAGGATTTGGATCAGGGGCGGGCAAGGAAACCCGGAGGAAAAATAGTTTTTTTTTGTATATTTTTCGCTTGACTACATGGCCCAGTTCAAGTGTCCCACCCTGTCTACGCCACCCATGTCTTTACGGGCTGAGAATAATTTTTAAATTTCTTAAGGAATGGCCAGTTCTGATTATTTTAAGATGGAAATACCTCTTAGTTCGGTTGCGTTGTAGTTATTTGTAAATATCAATGTTATCGCTCCATTACTTAATATTTATTTGAGAATCTGATAAAGATCTTTCTTTTGATAAGGATATTTCTACATGCATTCTCGACTTAAGAGTTTCATGAAAGTCACGGCGTTTTTGGGGTTGGAAAATCTGCCTGCTAGGGTTGACATCTTCGGAGAAATCCATTTTCAGGTATAATTTTTCAGATAGCTAAAATCTAACATTAGCAACAAAATTTTGTATTTTAGCTTCTGGAATTTCCGGAAAATCTGGGATCAAAGTTACCAGTCTCCAGTTGCTTGCTGTGGTAAAATTTTTAGATTAGTGTTGAAATGAAATAATTTTATAAAATCGATCTATCTATCATCAAGTCTTTTATCCTAAGAGGGGTAGGCAGACACAATCGAATACCGTTTGCTACGATCCTGACATACCTCTTTCGCTTCTTTTATATTCATCATATCTTCCATACTGCCCATTCCATGCTCGGCGATTGTGTGTACTTCTAATATTTCCATCGATCAATAATTTTTTTATATGTTCAATAAAAGTACACCTAGGTCGTGCTCTGCCAACATTTCCTTTCACTTCAGCCATATAAACCTTTTTAGTCAATATTTCATCCTTAATTTTCAACGTGTCCAAACCAGCGTAAACTACTTTTCTTCATCTACTACTACTTCTCTAATGACATCGTTCCGGATGCGGTCAATACGCTTTATATCACACATTCTACGTAAAGACCGCATTTATCTTACTTTCATGCTTCTTATTTCATATCCAAGTCTCCCTTAAGTAAGCAGATAAAAGAAAAATTTACCTTAGGTGAAACTATCTATGTATCAACTATCATTTTATCCCAAGAGGGGATAGGCAGTGTATGTCATTTGCTACCTCTTTCGACTCTAACTGCGTAATTATGGCTAATTGCCTTATCTAGCCTCTAAAGCCTACCACCGGGGCTAAAATCGGGCATGAACATGTCTGTTTGTTGTCAGATGGGGCTGGAACACGCCGCCGGACAGCCCGCGAGGTCTCGCACGACAGAGCTCCTTCAGGTACACCGGCATCATACCCGAGTTGGACATCTATGCTATACCCAGCCAGGAGGGTGAGTTCTTACTGTTCAATGATTAACTGGATACCGACAGGTGTTAGCGCAAACTGTATCGCGTTAGTGATGAACTAGAATCTATATAATAATATATGTACTTAATAGGCTCTTACCAATTTATAACTTACTAGCTGTGCCTTGCGGTTGCACGCAAAATAGTGCGTTCAAACAAACAAAATTTTCAGCTTAATTATTAGTATAAATAAAACACAAAAATATATAAATTAATTGATCACATGGAAAAAGGGGTTGTTTTTTCAGTGCATATTTTACTTTTTTTAAAAGTTTCTATATTTTTCATGAAACATATTATTATATTGTTGCTCTTTTATAAATTATAACACAATTATTAATAATTGAGATAGAAATTATATATTTAATGCCTATTCACTAATAGTAGACATGCAAAATAAAAGTATTTCATTTGACATTTCAGGGGCAACTAAGAAAGAAATATATTTTGTTGCGCTCATTGATGTGCTCACTCACTACGGTGTGAAGAAGCAGGTTTGTGTTATTTTATTTAAGTATTTCCGGAATAAAAAGTAATAGCCTGTGCCACTCTCCGGCCCTCGCAACTGTCGTTCTGCATCAAAAAATCACGTCTGCATCAAACAATCTGCAAGGGGCTCTGTTTTGACGTGAAAAAAAGACAAACAAACAAACACATTTTCACATTTATAATATTTGTTAGGATATAAACAGAAACCGAACCCCACTTTCAGATGAAACAGAGAAATTGTAAATATAAAACCCACTATGATCACAACTCGTTCAGCAGTTTCGGAGTCTATTCAAGACACACATTATGCTCAAATATGCGGAAAAAATAAATATTTTTCTACATTATAGCGGTGCAAGTAATCTTCAAAACGATTAGTTCAATGGTTTTGATGTAGTATTAAGGAAGATATGGTGTACTGTACCGACAAAAAACAGAAATTTCACATCGCTTCGATAGATGTCGCATCGCAATACTATCTCAATACTAAAACCTGTATCGCGCTAGTAAACACATTTAATAGATTGGTATATACAACTTTCCAGCGACACGCGTTGGGGAGTGTTCTCTTCTACTCACAGTCGTTGGATTGTTGTGTGTATTGCCACATCTACGATCCTACTTTTACTTCCCACTGATAATAATCAGTCTTGACCAGATCTCCCGGCATGACATGACGACAGGTCATTCCTTCATCACGGCAGGTGATTCCGCCGCATATACAGTTAACCACTGGCGCAGTCCATCACATCTGACATCTCGCAATATTGTCTCAATACTAAAAGAATTTGTGTAAATCTCTTGCAGAAACAAATAAATCTTTCCACTTTACAATGTTATGAAATATGTTACAGGCCGCGAAAGCAGCGAAAACTGTGAAGTACGGAAGCAACGTGGACGGCATATCCACATGCGACCCCGAGCAGTACGGGAAGCGGTTCATAGAGTTTGTGGCGAAGGCGATCGAGGGGAATTAATGCCCGCCGTATATACTCACTTCCTCTAGTACATCCTTTGGAATATTTTAGTCTTGCCACATTCGTGTTAAGGACTCTACACACTGAACAATTTTGAACGATGTTTTGAAATTAATTTAAATGTCATTCAGCCAGTACTGTGTGTGGAACTCCTTTTAGAAATTGGTTATTATTTCGTATTCTTGAGTGAGAGACAATAGTGGTTTAGATGAAGTTATCTGAATGAATGACCATTTTCTTAGTGAGCTGAGCAAGTCGAGAAATGTTCTTACTTTTTCTCAACTACGACATTAAAGTACAATCTTAGGTCTTGTGAATGGATAACGGTGATCACAGGGTGTTGTAGTTTGTAGTGAGGGTAGATTTTTATATTTTTTTAAATTTCGTCCGACGGTTATGTACTAGAGGAAGAGTGTCGCAATAATTGTTATACTCATCTAAGATGGGGCTAGTTAACGAGTTGATGCTTAAATGCAAATAATGTTCACGTGTTGAAAGTAGAAATGTAAAATTAAAATTTTGCTATAAATATAGGAAAAGTAAAAATACTGATTCAGGTTTTTCAAAACACAGCGAAGTTTTTCTCTTAAATAAATCAATTAAATCTTCTAGCACTAAATTTTTTACACTAAAACACAAGCTAATTGCTTATGTGTAAGGGCCCGTACACACTGTAGGCCAACTTAACCGAACATTTGTTGGCGAATTAAAGTTGGCCGATAGTGTGTAGGCCCCGTAAGAAATTTTCTTCATAAGCTTTAATGTTCAAATATTACCATGTAGCTCAGGTCTAATGGCCATATAATATTAATATGATATCAATTTAGCGAGAGAAAGAAAATGTCAAATTTATTATGAAGGGTTTATTAAAGGTATAGAAATATCAGACTATATCATATGTAATTAAATTATTAATCTTTTTCGCATAGTTCTTTCACGGGTTTTGGCTGTTGTATTCTATCTCAATATCGGTAGTAAATACATTTATATATATTTTATATGGCGCGCCTGTCCTAAGAGTGATTGGCTGAAACATTTTTTTTAACCCAATTTATGTCGATTAACATATATACAACAAGTATTACTGCCATAGTGTGCCTACCAATCATATTAATATGACCCTTTTAAAAAGTTTATATTGGATTAAAAAAAATATTTAAATACTGATAAAAAAATTGTATAATCAGTCATTTGTTTGTTTATTATATAATCAATGACATTCATTTACAAAAAAATATCGAATTGTACCTTTCTGTTTTGTAATGTCAGTAGCGTCCGTGAAAGGTTGTGTTTGATAATATTTTCTGATTTTAATATTAATTTTGATAAAAGAAACATTTTTCGCTCTTACGAGACAGGCTCGCACCTATAGTATTGGGTATTTAAATATTTCTCTAAGTGCGGCAGCGCGTCGTCATAATTTTGCCAATTTAATAGTTTGCTTAGTTTGTCTAGATAAGTATTTTTAAGGTTTTGTTATTTATTCGACATTGATTAAGACTTGGATTATTGAAGCTTAGTGTCAGTCAAAAAATTGTTCGAAATTGTTTCTTTTGTATAAGTTTGTGTAATTTTATTCAAAGGTTTTTGAAAAGTGATAATTTAAGGAATATTCATAATACTTTGCTAATTTAATGACAAGAATTTTCAAAGACTACTACCCTAATTTTGATTGTTCTGTTCAATATGGACAACTGCCTAAAAGTGGACACTGTTAGTGGTGTCTCTGGCCACACCCGCAAGGTGTAAAGGCCGTGAAGGTGTTTTGATTTAAAGTTAAAGTGTGTTATTTTCTGCCTTGTCATTTATTAAAAATACATACTACAATACTGAATATAAATCTTGCAAGTGAAGAAATAATTATTCGAAAGCTTGAGATGAAAGGATTACAATGGATACTAAAAAGATGGTAAGTTAGCAAGATTTAATAGTATTGTTCTACGCACTAATTCTTTCCGCTCTGAGGTGCCAGCGAATGGCCGATTTTGCATTTTTTAAATTTAAATTGTAAAAGCGGCCAATATCCTTATGCACGGTTATAAGGCCTGACAGCTTTATATATATTTAATCACTATATTATAAAACGTATGCCTAGATTTTATATTCACTCACTATATCTTTCTATATACTATGTTATTATCGGTTTTTTTCTTTGTACTGCTCAGCAACGTCATCGAAAATTCTAAATTTATGAAGGTACAACAAGATGCATGTAACTCGTGCTAGCAACTCGGATATCTTTTTAACTGCCTTCGTAACTAAGTTCATAGCGGAAAAGATCAGTGCGTGCATATTTCCCTGTCACTTGATATTGAAAATAATGCTAGTTTTGTGATAATGTAAATCGATTTTAGATAATAAAACTCATGTTCCAATCTATGATCAATGTTAACCAAATATCGGTTTTGATTATATTTATATCTATATAATATCGGGTTTGACAACAATAATATTTATATAAATGTAGGAGATCAGTTATGTTTTGTTGGTTTATTTGGTGAATTTGCTTTTGTTATTTTAAATTCCCTATGAAATTAAAAGGACCGACCTAACTAAACCGACAAATTGTGGACCGACTGCTAAAGCTCATTTTACATGCCACAACATATAAACCATTTCATTAGGATCAAATATCACTGTTTATATATTTATATATCACCTGACACCTAATCAATACCGATGTTTGTGTGTTGATCTAATGTAATTAATTCTATTACAAAGGCAATAAATGCTAGGTACAAAATTACTGATTAATGTGTTGTGTATATCCAGAACTTTTTGCTGTTGAACATAAAAAATTACCACACCCTGGTTAGGTTTTTTCAAAATTTGTATTCTAGATGTTAACATGCAGTTTTAGTTTGACTCGCTTTCGATTTTTTTTAATTGTGCGGTTATTAGACAATTATTTAGCAGCTCATTTTTGATTCTGACTTTACGTTTTAGTCGCAAGATCCATAAAAAAAATCAAGGGGCGTAGATTCAGAATACATAATGGCTCACTTGTTATTATCTGTGGACACCGTCGTAAACATGTTTCTACCTTCTATTCACAAGGACCGACATACATTGAGAAAAATAGTCTCATGTGATTAGCCCGATTTTTTGTGATTACCGTGATTGGTTGAACCAACCAATTAGGCCAATGATTACAGCCAATCACGGGCGATTGCGTTTTCTCAGTGCCAGGTCAGGACGCACCAATCGTGCACTCACAAAACCACTACCCTACATAGATTTTAATGGGTCTTGCTAACCAAGCTAATCTGGTTTAGACAGCCTACTGGAATGAAAATATTGTCCAGAGTCTGGACTAATTTAACATGCTAGCACTGGACTGCCATTGTGTTATAGGAATTGGTAAAAAAAAAGACAAAAAAGTCTTAAAATAGTCTCCAATGGTGTAAAATTTATTTAGAAAAGCAAACAGGCTGCAGCACAAGCTCCAACTGCAGGCCCCACCAATTAATCACTTGAAAAGTGCGCGCTTCTCCCCACTTCCTGTTAAACGTTTCCGTTGCATTTTCACGAAATCGGCGACTAGTCGGTCGAATATTCGGCACTTATGATGGTACAGGAAACTGGAAATAAGTGGTACTAAGTAAATAGTACTTACTTTTTTTATTCAAGTAGCAAATCAGTATTTTTTAATTGTCAATTAATCAGTACTTGTTAGGGGAATATATCGACCGAATAGTCTGTAAAGCCGGAATATCACTAAAAATCATCAAATTGCACAATTAAAAAAAAAGTCAGTTGGTCAAACGCGTATTCCTGAACAATGTGTTAGTCATGAAATGATTGAATCACGTCATAATGTGTTGCCATTGTTTAGGTTGGTATTTTTAGTTGTAATATATTATGTTGGTGATGGTGAACGTCGACATCTAACTACGCGATATCAATGTTAATTCTCTAGTCTCCTAATCTTGTAAAGACAACAATTGTATGAAAATTGAACTTAATTATAAAAAATATTCTGTTTATAAAGTTTCTGCATTTGTTGGTTTTATTTTGTTCCTCATAAATTATACTAAAGTCCGTTTTTCTAGTCTTATTTAATAAACTTTGTGTCTTTTAATTCTTAAAAAATATCAATATAAAAAAAAAGTCTAAAAGGCATGGGGACTGCAAACAGAAGTGAAAACTTAAAACCATGAAAAACAGTGGTTTTTAATTTATAATATATAGTATATAACGTATATCTAGCGCCCGATTAAAGAAATTTTCAAAATAAAAATCTCGGGTCGGCATTTGTGCCTAGAGCATGTCGCGAATCCATAAGGTTTACCCCTACCAAAAATAGCTCAACGCGCCTAAATAAGTTTTCACTTCAAAAATGCACTTATACTTTCACTATAGGGTTGGCATATCTGATAAAATATGTATTAATAAATTCACTATTTTTCGGCGAGGTAAGGAGTTGATTGAATATCGTAAAGGGTACAGTAAACTTGATTTAAACCTTATTAAGATAACGCCATTGATTGATTGAGCCTCAGAATAATTTTCAACTAACACTCTTGTTTTATTCATTGCATGTCAATGGTACTGTAAGTTTCAGGTCGTTATGTATTCGCAACATGTAAAATGCAACTTAAGATTGTACCAAGCGAAGCTGGGTTCGAAGGAAGTCAATGATAATGACACAAAAAAAGTATTAAATTTTTTTTATTAAAAGAAAAGTACATACAAATAATAGACCTTAATTAATCCATCCTAGTCTTGACATGTTTTTCAGTTATTTTGTCTTTCTCAATAATGTAGACCACAGCGCCCCAACCAGAGATAGCGTCCCTGTCGGCTGCATTTACTAATGCCTGAAAAACAAATCATTGAAGGCTCTTTATATAACTAACCTAACCTACTATTTCAATAAATGAAAATATAATATTGGAATGTATTTGATGCCGGCATCGCGCTACAGTTCAAAGGCACGGGGCAGTAACCATAAACATCCATCTAAAATCCAAAAGCAGCCACTTCAAATCTTGATATTTAGAGATAAATTACATACATAGAATCTACACTCCCGGACATCTGAATCGAGCCACCTTGCATTTTAATGTTTAAGAGTACTGAAGCTTTAAAAAAATGTATGACAAAGGAAAAAGTTTTGATGCAGTTTTGAAGCTAATATACTAAATATCGTTTTAGTATGCCATTGTTCTAAGTTTGAACTAAATTTGTACTAAAGAAATCGAGTTAAGATTGATCAAGTCGATATCGTCTTTTTTCAAAGCACAATTTGTTTGAGAAAAAATATGGTTTAATTTAAAAAAAAGTTTATTTAGTAACTTGTATTACCCCCGAGTGAATTTATCACGGCCGTTATACGGTTTGGCATAGAATTTATCAACGCCATTATGACGTGTTGAGGAATGTTCTCCCATTCTTCCAAGATGACGGTTTTCAGCTCCTGTATGGTTTGCGGGGCAGGGTAGTGAGCTCGAACACGCCTCTTCAGCTCATCCCATAAATGCTCTATAGGGTTCATATCAGGGCTTCGTGCTGGCCATCTCATGACAGTGACACCAACGTCATTTAGGTACTCCCTGACGATTCCCGCAGTGTGGGCCCTTGCATTATCGTGCATAAAAATGAAACCTTGGCCAATAAATCCAACATATGGCATCACATGGTTCTCTAAGCATTGAAGAATGTATCGGTTGCCATTTAAGCGCGGCAGCCGTGGTCCCGTTACAACCTCAAGCTCAGTTTTGCCTTCCATAGAAATTCCTCCCCAGACTGTCCATGATCCTCCACCATAACTCACTTTCTCATCAATACAGCATTGCGCGAAACGCTCGCCCTCCCTTCGGTACACCTTACTCCTTCCATCATTACCGTACAGCATTATCTTGGATTCATCAGTGAAGAGTACCTGGCTCCATTGTTGTTGAGTCCAATTTAAATGTTCACGCGCAAACTGTAGGCGAGCCATTCGGTGAGCTCGTGTCAATTTGAGTCCATTGGCTGGCTTATGTGGTTTTAGACCACGTTCATTGAGTCCCCTTCTAATGGTCCGAGAGCTTACAGCCACTCCATTGAAGTCTCGCGAGGTTTCTTTGTATCTGAACAGACGTCAGGTGTCGATTTCGTAAGGTGGTAGTGAAAATAAACCGATATTGTCTTGCCGTTGTCACTCGGAAACGAGGTCCACCTGCTCGGCGAACGAAGGTGCCAGTCTCTAGATACCGCTGGTATGCTCTTTGAACGGCAGAACGACTTATGTTAAGTTGTGCACTTACGTTTCGTTGACCTTAGCCCAGATTGAAAAAGCGCTACGGCTTGCGCGGCAACTTCAGGTGTAGTATCCATAATTTTAAAGCCGAAATCAGTTTAAATTATAAGAAAAAACTGTACTAAACTTTTTTTAAACAGTTATCATTAAATAAAAAAAAATAACAAACTTAAATTGCTTCAATCACAACTTTCTGCAGTTGTATTTTTTCAAATCAGTGACCTAGCTCGGCTTTTTTCTGTAATTTAAATTTGGAATAATACTCAGTAGAAAAATAGTTAAATGTGCCAGCATTAATACTGCATCAAAACTTTTTCCTTCATCATACATTTTTTTTAAGCTTCAGTACTCCAAACCTTAAAATGCAAGGTGGCTCGATTCAGATGTCCGGGAGTGTAGTATCCATGGTGAAAACAATAAATTAAAATAGTACATAGCTTTTGGAAATAAACCAGAAATACCTAGCCGTAATATATCTTTTTACAAAAATATTTTTTTACCCTATATGTGCTAAATAAGCTAATCTATATTAGTATATAGAATGAAGTTAATGAATGTTTGTTTGTTTGAATGCGCCAATCTCTGAAACTACCAGTCTGATTATCAAACTTGCATTTAATAGCCCAATTCTTGAGGAAGGTCTATAGGCCATATGACATCACGGTATGACTCAATAGAGCAAGGCGCAGCTATCCAGGATATAAATGATTTATCCTCTAAAGGTCATCCAGATCCTTTCAGCCATTAAGACGTGATTAAGCAAGAAACATACAAACTTGTAACACTGCTTTATCAGACTTTATTAATAAACTTTTAACAAGTCCAAGTGAATCCTACTAATATTATAATTGCGAAAGTTCGAATGTTTGTTGCTCATGACAATCATGCCTTAACAGACAAACACCAATGATTAAAGAAAAATACCTGAGAGATTGTTTCAAAGAGTTCATCAGGAGTGAGGTTGGGTTCCCACAGAGCTTCACACATGCCATACAGCTGCTCGCCACAAGTACCAGCAACTACAAAATCTTCAGGTTCATTCATGCATCCAATCTGAAGAAAAAAAATGTATACATCTGTAAGGAGTGAAATTTCTTTAGCTTATTATAATTAAGAATTAAATATACTAAAACATCTATTCAACATAATTACGTAATAAATAAATATGGATTTATTGTTAACAAGTTTTCTTAAATGAGACAATTTTAATACTTGTTAGATGATTTTTAATTGCTCTTGTGAGTGCATGTATTTGCATGGATTCCAGCAAAATATATATGTTGTAATGGACCTAGTGCACCCTTGTAATGGACAATGCAGCATGGCAGTGAGTATTGTGCACACCAAATAAATAAGTGCCAGCCAGATTAAGCAATAGAGTGGGGAAGAGCCTATACACATCATATGGAGCGCAGTTCAATATATTTGTTACTAGTTATACCAACATAATGTTATATGCCCTACTTTTATTTAACACTGGATTTTGTGTAAGTAAATAAATACTAGCGTTTTTATATGGGTACAGGCAACTAATCTAATTGGTTTGTGTGAAGGTAGGTTATGTATAAATTATTGTAATTGCTATTCTCCTGTATTAGAGATTTCTGACATTGCAGAGTTACATACATCTCCGATGAAATAACTGGGAACCCTTATACAATCACTCTTGTGTCTGTCTGTCCATCTGACACAGCTTATTTTCTCCGAATGTACTGGACGGAAAAAGTCCAAGCTTGGTATGTATGTAGAGTTTGATGACCCAATAATGTTGATGGAAAAATTAAAACTTCAAAAATAAACTTTTTTCAAGTGCATCATGTGACATACCAAAGGGCTCCTTATAAGAAATACATTTTTTTTTATACTTTTAAAATGCATAATTCAAATTATTTAAAGACTAACAAAAATTTGCCATTCCCCCCCTTTACCTTCTAAACTACCAAGTCTAAAAATTTGAAAAAATAGGGAATATAAGGCTTTTCTTATAGCTTACAGGAAAACCTAAACAAAAAGTTGTACTTGCAATTTGCCCAATTTCTTGCATGCAGTCTAGCAAGCATGCTACTCTACCCAGCATGCAATAAGGCAGAATATGTTTAGGTATTTACCAGATCCATGTTGCATACATAAGGTAAATTTGTAGTGGGATCCAGCCCTGCTACCACAGGCTCAATGAAGTAAGGACCAAATCTCCGCTCATAAAGAATGTTTGACAGCATTGCTGAGAATGTTTTGGGACGCATGATGCGGTTTTCTTTCAGTTCATATAGATTTAACCTGAAAAGTAGTTTTAACATACATATTTAACAAAATTAAATTAAATACTTTTATAGGCTAGTTGTTTTTTTATTCACAAGAGACACTGATTTTGAAACACCTCTAAATAAGAAATGTTTATTCTGACTAAAATTGTGATATCCCAAGTTTAATTGACTTCAAGGTTCTTATTTATACTATAATATATTATGTCAGACATTTTTTAATTTTTTTTTTAATTTATAGTCTTTAAAGCAATTATCTATACTCCATAATAAAAACACTTTAACTTGCACATTAAAAATAACTTGTATTTAGCTTGTATTTTTAATAGATGTGTTGATGATGGTAAATTTCCAGACTTGATGAAGCACAGTAGAGTCATACCTTTATTTAAAGTTGGTAGTACAACAGACCCCACTAATTTTAGGCCTATATCAATCCTACCGACTCTAAGTAAAATTTTTGAAAAAATTATTCTTAACCAGTTAGTTACTTATTTTTGCAGTAACAAACTGATGTCTAATAAGCAATTTGGTTTTACTAAGGGCCGCTCAACAACTGACGCAGGTATCGAGCTCTTAAATCATATTTTTGATGCTTGGGAAGACTCGCGGGATGCCATAGGAGTATTCTGCGACTTGTCCAAGGCCTTTGACTGCGTTCAACATGACATTCTAATAAAGAAATTAAATTATTATGGTGTAATTGGTCCTGCTCTTGACCTTTTGACTTCATATTTAAGTGACAGAGTCCAGAGGGTTGATATAAATGGTAGTACATCATCAGGGTCCGCAGTCAGTATAGGTGTCCCCCAAGGCTCTATTCTCGGGCCTTTTCTATTTCTAGTCTATATAAATGATTTAACAAACGTTGTAAAAGACAAATATGAAATAGTATTGTTCGCTGATGACACTTCATTACTATTTACGATGTGAACAATACTATCTCTCAAGTAGTAGAATGGTTTACTGCAAATAATTTGTTACTTAATGAAAAAAAAAACTAAATGTATTAAATTTGTTTTACCTAATGTAATGGAGGTACCCACAAATATAGTTATAAAAAATGACAATGTAGAACTTGTAGAATCTACTACATTCCTGGGCATTACTTTGGATGCTAAATTACAATGGGGTTCTCATATTGGTGAATTGGCGAAGAAGCTCAGCTCTGCTGCATATGCAGTCAAAAGAATTAGACAAATATCAAACATAAATACAGCTAGATTGGTATACTTCGGTTATTTCCACAGCCTGATGACTTACGGCATTTTGCTGTGGGGAAACGCCGCGGGTATAAATACGATATTTGTTTTGCAAAAAAGAGCTGTGCGTTCAATTTACCAATTGAAACCAAGAGTGTCTCTTAGAGATAAGTTTAAGGACTATGGCATTCTCACCTTTCCTTCACAATATATATTTGAAAATTTAATTTATGTCAAAAAGAACATTGATTCATATAAAAGAAATAGAGATATACACAACGTCAATACTAGAAATAAAGATAAACTTGTGGGTTGTGTGAGTCGACTTCACAAAATCAAAAATTCCTATAAGGGGTTATGTATCCAATTTTATAATAAGGTCCCCTCTGACATACAAAATCTACCATTTAATGCATTCAAAGTTACAATAAAACTTAAATTAATTAACAAAAGTTATTATAAGATATCTGAGTACTTGGATGATAAGCATCCGTGGGCATAGCTTGTGATCGTTCTGGCAGGCTGTCTCGTTTCAATAATTAGATAGGCATATAAATTAATTTTTAACTATCGATTTCATGTTTCAATTTTGTTTTTTTTAATTGTAATTGTATTTTAGTGACATATTATTTAGACATTTTATTATATAAATTGTATTTTACTGTTAATCTGCTAATTCAAAAGTGTATTGTATTTCTAATTGACTGTTTCAAGTGTGCCTTGTGTACCTACGAAATAAATATATTTTGAATTGAATTGAATTGAACTAAATAAAACAGGTATATGTGTAATAGTGGCAAGAATACTGGCTGCATATCCCGTTGTTGAGAGGATATACTATATCTTTAATACACATTTTTGGCATTTGAACCTCTCCCCATAAACCTAGTTTCTACATCAAATGGCAAAATTTGCATTCTTCTATTACTGCCATTTTATCTATATGTTCAAACTGAACTTGACTGACTTGAAAACATGTTTACCTGAACTTTAATCTTTGTTGTACTGTTTGTGTATCAGTGGCCAGGCCCGGGAGTCCTACAAATAATGTAGGTCCCATCTTGAATACTTTTGGGAAATTGGTAGACACGGTTTGTGCCTGGATACCGTAGCGTTTGTCTGTGGCAATCGCTACACAGTCTTTACCCTTCATTGCTACCACAGCACCCCCATTGTATGCCAAGATTGACTGAAAATATAGGTAATCAATTAAAACAACACAAAGTTAGTAAAGAAAAAATATTTTTGCATTGTAATGTTCAATTATTGTAACCTAATAGGCCGGTTTTCATTCATAATTATTTTATGAACAAGTACATTTATGATGAAACTAGAACACACTCCAAGGGAACTTACCATTTTTAGTTTCTAGTTCTACTTTATAAAGTTTTTAACGAATATCTAATAGCGAAGAAATAGAAACGAATATGTTTTTGATTTGTAAATTGCAAGCAATCGAAAAATGACATATCACTCTTCCAGTGTTGCTAGACTAAAAAATAGTTCTGCTTGTTGTAGGACAGTGACAGTTGGCACCGATTAGACATATTCAGAAAACTTTCATTAATTAATTTATAATTTCCACCACAGGTTGACGTGTCACGCCTTGATGGATAGCGCAAGCGCCTGCAGATACGTGATGAGAAGGGGCGGTGGTCAAGGTCATCTTGTATCTGTCAAAAATATGATAAATCTAAGTTAATCCTGGAAACGTGAGTTTATTTATACAAAATCTCCTCACCCCAAAAGGATTGTTATTATTTGAAATTGGATTCAGCCATATTTTTATTATTCATGGGTTCTAAAGAGACGTTGTTTTCGATACGCGAAGGCACTGCTCGTATCGAAAACAACGGCTCTTTAGAACCCATGAATAATAAAAATATGGCTGAATCCAATTTCAAATAATAACAATCCTTTTGGGGTGAGGAGATTTTGTATAAATAAACTCACGTTTCCAGGATTAACTTAGATTTACCATATTTTTGACAGATACAAGTTGACTGAGAGCCAAGGGTCCTTAATCCCGTCCGCGCTGTCATAGTTGTGATTAGTCAGTGATTAGTTTATCGGCTTATTTATTGACTGTGACGTCTATACTATTATAATACTTGACATTGGCGGAATCATCAAAACCCTGATGGAGCCATTTTGAAAAAAAATAAATAAATAGAATAGAATAGAATAAAATTAATTTAACTAGCTGTTGCCCGCAGTTTTACCCGAATGGAACCAATACTTACCTATAAGAAATAATCCTGTTAACAAAAAAAATACTGGAGGAAACCAATGATTACCATGGTAAGTAAATAGATGCAGAGCAACGAAACATAATACCACAGATAGATACCTACTTCAAGTTCTCCCTGTTTTCGAGGGTGCTGGTCTGCTGGTCACAAATTTAACGAATTTCGTGTTCACAATTTTATTTTTGATGTGAATGAAACACATAGGTATATTGGCGCGCTTAGGGGGTGAGACCGACTCGTATGTTGGGACCAAGGAATATACTACTCTCTACTGAGAGAAGAACGCCAACTCCATACAAAAAATTTGGCGCACACTCACACTGACACACACGCTGCAGCAGCGCGTCGATGTAATCGCATATGAACTAAAAGTGGCGGCAATTACAAAAACTGGGCCACGCCTCCTCTCCTCCGCCTCTCTCTATACTAAGAAACGGCTGAATGGATATGAAACTTCCAGGGATCGTATAGTGGGTATTTAGACTTGGAATCTGTTCCTTACATAACCGATATGTGACGGACGTATTGTATCCGAATACGAATCCGTGGCCAGAATTTAAAAAAAACGTCATTCCCCCACACCTCCGCCGCTTTCTAATCCCCCTCTCCGTCGCCGCTCTGTACTCCCTTGTATGTGTGTGGCGCATATACTATATACCTACTTCGAGGTTATTATAACCACTACTTCGAGGTTTCTCCGTCAGTGCGACTGTGTGTACTGCGCGTAGATGGATTAACTAGCGTGTGTCTATATATTCGACTACAGTATTCTTGGCTCGTCAATTTCGATTATCTGCCGGGTGCCCCTTGACGTCCACCTTTTTTACTGACTGCAACGTGCTGTTGCTGCTGATTGTGATATGCCTAAGTTCACTAAATACTAAATAATGTAATATACCTACACTATTTATATAAATAAAATTAAATATTTTTTGATAGGTAGGTACTTGAAAACAAAGTTTTTGGTTTGACTCCAAGATTCAAGGGGATACGCGCATGCTTACCAAACTACCAAGTCCACTGTAACAACACTTTATTATTCTGTTTAAGTATTAGGTAGCTTATCAAGAAGGCTATCTGAAAGAAACAACCGCTCGTTAAATAATTAAAATTTCATAACAATAAAGTAGTAAAATATTTTATAACATCTAGGATTCCTATATGGATCCTACTTTATATTTAGTAGGTACATCTTAAAACATTGTCAAATAAATAAAAAGTAAATTTTCCGTTTATGTTTTTTATTTATTGACGAAATTATTTAATTCCTTTGCATATACATCTAGTCTTTGAGTCATATTAAAACCCCACTTATCTTTAATTTGTCGACACAAATTCAAATCGACCTCTGCAATAAGCAATCCGTCGTTTAGTCTCGAAAGTCCGGGAGTTCTGCACCCGTCTGGTGATGTGATGTAACTGGATCCATAATAATTTCTGCTTACAGTTTTAATTTCATCACAATTTTCATCAAAAATAGCAAAATTTTCTGTTCCCACTTTGTTTAAGCTGCATGTAAAATAGCTATTAGCTACAGCGGCATTTCTAGCTTCGATGCCCCAAAACGATTCTCCAAATTCAGAAATAGTTGCTGAAGGATTAAATACGATTTCAGCACCGTTTACACCAAACATCAGCCAATTTAAAGCTAGGTGACGTCCATAACAAATATTCACAGCTATCTTACCATATTTAGTGTCAAAAACAGGATGTCCAGTGTTTCCTGGTTCATAAAAGGAAGTCTCACTAAAACTTCCAACACTTGGCAAATGATTTTTACGATGTTTTCCAAGTATATCACCAGTTTCATCTATTACAACAGCTGTATTCCACCATTTTCCAGAAGTATCTTTTTCCAAAATAGGAGATACAATAACAATATTTAATCGTTTAGCTAATTCTCTAAGGAACAATATACTAGGCCCATTTTCGGTCGATTCAGCAAATTCACACCAAGGTTCCTTTTGTCCTGTGCATAGAAAAAATGGCATAGACCACGCTTCTTGCAGGCAAACAATGTTTACATCTTCTGCAGCAGCAAATTCAATAATTTTTTGAACCTTTTTGAAAATAGCATCTCTCTGATGTGATATTGTATCACCTGTTCGCAATACTATGGAGTGTTGAATTAGTCCAAGTTTAACAAGCCTTTCTTCTCGGGTTTCCTCCTTTGCTGCATGAAAGTAATACGCACCAACTTCAAATTTTAGATTTTCTGTTTTATTTTTCAACTGCAATCCACAGTTATCTTCACGACCATAAAAAATTCTATTAAAGTGCCTTAAATTCTCATTATTGAGATTATTTTTAAGTATATTATCTAAGGTTGATTCCATAATGCCCGTAAGTATAGATCGATTTGTTGATGTTATGTAACCATGTACTGTACATACTTGTCCAGCGACGTTAGTTAAATATGGCGCTATGTGGTTATAATAACATTAACATACCAGTCTTTGAGTTATCTTTAGTTATTTACTTTATGTGTTGCCACGTTATCGACAGATTAAGGCCTCGTTTACAATTATAATTTTGTGATAAATTACAGTGCTTTGAGAATTTTAACATAGCTTGTCTACCTAGAATACCGACTGTATAATTATTACCTTTACTCGTGTGTAATATACCTACCGGTAAAGTAATATGTCACTTCTTTTGGCAAAGCAGCTTTTTATTCACGGTGCCTTAACACTTATTTTAAATACACTTATAAAAAAACCACATATACGTATCTATTTTCACGCGAAAACTACTGAACGAATTTTGTTGCAGTTTTCACGATTAGATAGGTTGATTTACGTGGACCTATCATGTTTAGGAGCTGGGCATTAACATTATTTATTAGTGAATAAAGTCGGTTACAAAATTAGCGCTAACGCACTATTGTGGCTTATGCTGTCTAATCCGTCAGAGATATAACAAAAGACGCAGGAAAAAAATATTATTTCGGATCGGTCTAGATCAATTAATGAAGCGCGCAACACTCGCACATATAACGACAACTATTAAAGAAAGTTTTAAGCATAGACACGATTATAAAAAGTTACGGGTTTATGAGTTATATGAATTAAAAAAAAACATTTTTCGAAAATATTTTCAATATTTTTTTCAAAGTAAAATCTTCATGGGTTGCCTTGCCTTATCCTATTCCCAGCTCCCTATTCGAAGTAATTTCTTATTTATTGTCTAGCCACTTTTGTTGTCGTCATGTAAGATATTTATTAAGGAGAAATAATAATGGTAGACAGACAAATATGACCAGGGGAGTTAGCACAGATTTTGACAGCGACACTTTCGTTTCGGTCGAATGGCCTTGAACAGGCCAAAACGTTCATGTCCAACAAGGACCGGCCAGAGATAGCCCGGGGCCGAGAGGTCCGGCCCAACAATGTGTGGGCAAATTCCGTGTACTTGTCTTTGTCCGGCCAAGCAAATTGCTCGGCATTCTTGTGCAGGACATACCCGGTCCGAGAATGTCCGGCCCAACAATGTGCGGGCAAATTCTGTGTACTTGTCTTTGCCCGGCATAGCAAATTTGCACGCACATTGTTGGGCCGGACCTCTCGGCCCCGGGCTATCTCTGGCCGGTCCTTGTTGGACATGAACGTTTTGGCCTGTTCAAGGCCATTCGACCGAAACGAAAGTGTCGCTGTCAAAATGTATGCTAACTCGGCTGAGTAGGTATATAAGAACATAAAGCAATAAAAAAAAACTGGCCACAACCTCTACATTCTCTCAAAGTTTTATATTTCTTTTCCGTAAAACAACAACAAAAAAAAAGAAAAACAGCAAATACTTAATATTTTATAGATTAATATAAAAGTGTTGCATTTTTGCATCGATACCTCCCGTGCAACTCCGGAAAGGGTGTCTAGGCTGCTAGTATTATGTGAATAAAAATTAAAATACTTACCTACCTAAATTTAATATAAGTAGATACCTACATTGTGAACAAGTCTTTAATATATTCATCTCATTATAGTCACGTAAACAAAGATTTGATGAGCCAAATAT
Organism: Nemapogon koenigi; assembly: GCA_963924495.1. Taxonomy (NCBI): domain Eukaryota; kingdom Metazoa; phylum Arthropoda; class Insecta; order Lepidoptera; family Tineidae; genus Nemapogon; species Nemapogon koenigi. Next base: position 9,588,858 of record OZ004644.1, on the reverse strand, counting down.
TATTCTTTTGCTATTGTCGTTATCAAGTCTGGTCGAAGGTCATCGGGATCCAGGGGTCTGCCGGTCACACACGCGCGTCCATACCATTTATAGTGCACACAAAAAACATATTATGTAAATTGATTTGGTATTTAAACTCGGGACTGGCTAAGATATACCAGTCGGCTGTAAGCCTCCAACTGAATCACCCGCTCACAGAACCCCACACGATCCAACATGGACAGCGAACTTCAGAGCTTCGAGTCTCTAGTTAATACCAACCTTAGTGGTCGCGATTTGGAAGAATTCAACAGAATTTACTTCGGCCGCAAAGACCACAATGAGGTGAAGGTTAAGGAATCAAGTTTAGCGGCGGCCAAGGAAGCAGACTTCGAGGTAGCCGCGTACGCCTTCCCAGCCAACAAAGAACACACTCGCCCGCCCAGGATCGTTAAGGTTGCTGTTGTGCAGAATTCTATCGCCATCTCCACCGACAAACCCATCAACGAGCAGAAGACCGCCATTTTTGAAAAGATTAAGAAGATCATTGACGTAGCTGGACAGGAAGGTGTCAACATCCTGTGCCTCCAAGAGCTATGGAACATGCCGTTCGCCTTCTGCACCAGAGAGAAGCAGCCGTGGTGCGAATTCGCCGAATCTGCTGAAGATGGGCCCACTACTAGATTCCTACGCGAGCTGGCTGTTAAGTACGCTATGGTTATCGTATCGCCCATTCTTGAAAGAGACGAGACCCATGCCGAGATTTTGTGGAACAGCGCCGTTGTTATCAGCGACTCTGGAAACGTGATTGGCAAGCAACGCAAGAACCACATTCCCAGAGTTGGAGACTTCAACGAGTCTAACTACTACATGGAAGGTAACACTGGACACCCTGTGTTCGCAACTCGTTATGGTAAAATTGCCATCAATATTTGTTTTGGGCGTCACCATGTCTTAAATTGGATGATGTTCGGACAGAATGGAGCTGAAATCGTGTTCAACCCTTCAGCAACTATCGCTGCTGCGGCTGGTAGTGAGTATATGTGGAATATTGAGGCTCGCAACGCCGCAATTACCAACAACTACTTCACAGCAGCTATCAACCGCGTTGGATGGGAGCAGTTCCCGAACGAATTCACCTCGGCTGACGGCAAACCAGCGCATAAAGACATTGGTCTATTCTACGGGTCCAGTTATTTCACAGCTCCTGATGGTGTTCGTTGCCCAGGTCTTTCACGTAACAAGGACGGTCTTCTCATTGCTACAATGGACCTCAACTTAAACCGCCAAATTAAGGACAGACGCTGCTATTATATGACTCAAAGACTCGATATGTACGTCCAAAGTCTTAGCAAGGTTCTGGAACTCGACTACAAACCCCAAATCGTTACTGAGAAGTAAAATTCTTACCATAACTAAGTACCTACCTACCTTATCACAGTTATATTGTTAAATAAATAAGTCATGTTTTATGTTCCTGGTTTTAATTTAATGTACTTTTTCCTACATCCTACCTACACCACCTAGTCTAAACTAAAGTCTAGGTTAAACACAGTTTAGCCAGGGGTTTTATTTTTATATGGGTCTACTATCTACCCTACTAGAGCGTCAATAGCACCATTCTCAATTCTGGGCCAATCTTTTTCTTGAAAAAAAATGCTATCTCGAACTTCAAACGAACTCGAACTCAACTACATAGTATCCATAGTAATATTAAAAAGCGAAAGTAACATACTTAGGTATATTGTATTAAAAATAAAAGCGATGTTCTTGATAGATTTCGGGAATATAAGGCTGAAGTTGAAAATAAAATGTTTACAATCAAACAATGGCCTTGAATATTGCAATAATAATTTTAATAATTATAATATTTCTTTACTTCGTCCAATTCTTATAACAAATGGTCCGCCTAGATCGTATGGCGGCCGGAATGGGAAATTTTCGGTGCGATGCCGGACCAATGTGTGAGGAACATTTTTAGGGAATGCGTTATATATGCGCTAATGGTAGTATGCGCTGAAAGTTAGTTCACTATAAAAATACGCTTGTAGGATGTATAGGAAGAAATACAGAAATTCAGGTTGCCTTAAAATAAAGTATGAAATCTTTATGTAGTTTTATTGGGACCAAAGTTGTCACTTCAATGAAAAATAACTACCTCCTATCTATTTATTACCTACCGAATTTTCTTTTATTTTCAAAGTAGATACTTAATACACTGACGATCAATATAAAAAAGACACTAACTTATCATAAAAGAAAAAGAGGTTTTCTGCCGGCAAGTGCTTACAACCACTTTCTGTCTCCATCTCTTTACCTTGGTTTAGAAAATATTTAGATTTTTTAGGCACTTTGCAGGTGGCTTTTTTATATTGCTCGTCAGTGTAGTTTTAGCTCGAATGTTGCTCGAATGTGTATTGAACCCAGGCCTAATGTAGAAAAGACAAAATTGTTACCAACCACTTGGGGGGTCTTATCATATGACTTGCTTCTATCAAAGGTTACATTCATTAAGTAATGTTTAATCTATAGGCTATAGATATTGGATATCTATTAGTTGGCGTAAACAAACTTTAATATTAGTATTATCTGATTTACTTCATCTATTTCTATTTCTATTCTATTTTTTTCAAAATGGCTCCATCAGGGTTTTGATGATTCCGCCAATGTCAAGTAATATAGAAGTCACAGTAACAATAAGCCGATTGATCGGTAGGTAGAATGCTCCCGCCGGCCGCAATATGTCCTATTAATCACTGACTAATCACAACTATTACAGCGCGGGCGGGATTAAACTGGATTCCCCATGACGTCCTGGTGGACGCGTGCGTATACCACAAAGGCGTCACGTGGAATCCCATTTACTTCATCATCACACCTAAAATCTTTTGCTGGACAGACAGAGCTTTGACGTTACTGTGAAAACGACAAAAAATACCTATGTACCTATAATAAAAATACGATATGCTGGCAAAGGACTAAGGTGTACTTTTATTGAACATATAAAAAATATTAATCGAAGGATCGTAGCTAATGGCATTCGATTGTCTCTGCCTACCCCTCCTGGGATAAAAAGGGGTGATGATAGATTAAATATTCTTAGAAAACACCGTTGTGAAAGTTCTATGCTTTTTCCATGGATATTGTGTCTTGCGGCGTCATCACAGACTGCATTAGTCGTCAGTGAAGATTGTCACTGATAGGTTTGTCTGTGTGTTTTACTTATTTTAAACTAAATTTCTGACCCCGGCTTCACATGTGGATATTTTCGAACAAATAAAATGTAATCTTAGCACTCAGGGATAATGTAGCTTTCTTATCCTGATATATTTTTTATAATCGATTCAGTAGTGTGAGAGGATACCCCCTACTATGTGTGATTACACCATGGTCATATTTATAAATTTTGAGCCCTACATCCTTCCTTAATTTCTATGGGGATAAACTATTCCCAATTTCTCTGTAAATAATCCACCTGTGTCACTGTAATTTAGCATATAGTTACTTATTCAATATATCTAAGTGAAATAGTCGTTATTTTTTCAATTGTTTTTATTGAATAGGAAATATCCAATGGGTGGTAAAATAAAGCGTTATTTTCGCCCTGTTTTCTCTTTCATAATCTATCACAAAGCTCTTAATTTTTTTTAAATCGCTGTTTAACAAATAACGTTTTGCGTTTTCTTAATAGCTTATTGAAAATTCAAAATAAATAATATTTTATAATTGGTCAAAAATAATAAAATAAAATTATTGCGTTGTGATAGATTATGAAAGAGAAAACGGGGCAAAGTTTAACTACCCATATTTCCTATTCAATAAAATCCATTGAAAAAATAACAGCTACATAATTATTTCCTTTAGATATATTGAATAAGATAACTATATGCTAAATTACAGAGGCACAAGTGGATTATTTACAGAGAAATTGGGAATAGTTTATCCCAGAAAAATTATGGATATACATAGTATGATTTGAAAAAATATATTTGTTTTGTTCAAAACTAACCACACACGGACCTTATCTTAATGATTTTGTTTACATTTTAATATAGACTATTGTTTATCTTTTTTGTTCAAGTACTCATAATTATCATTATTGTGTAATAGTTGTTGTTACGTTTTTTAATGTCGAATGATATTCAAAAGTTATTAGTCCATAAAAGTGAGACATTGCCATTTCTTAGGTTTTCTTTACACAATAATTTTATGAATTTTATATGTTATTTATGTATTAACTAAAATGTAACCTCTACTGCTGTTTTCTAGGAAATGTAAGTTAGTTAATAACCTAATCTAATAAACACTTCACCCTCATATAACGAGTATTGTCTTTCATATTGAATGACAGATTTGTAAGAGAGTGATAAAACATAGTTTAACTAAACACTTGTTATACACCGTACAATACAAGGCCTTTTATTTTTAATGGTCCTATATACTCCCTGTTATATGGTTTTTAATACCATCCATGGTAACTGCTCAAAATTAAAATTACCTACTATTACAAAAAATATATAAATATGATACCTAATCTATCTAAGTATCTATTAGATATAAATAAAAATTAAATGCTATTCGTTGGTAAGTGCATCACTTGAGAACGGCTAACCGATTTGGGTAATTAAAAAAAAAGTTCGTTATAGTCTGAATAAGGTTTTTAGGGAAAGAAAAATTTAAAAAGTTCCCCAGAAAATTAGAAAAGGGATGAGTGAGTTCATACAAGGGATTTTTGTATGAACTCAGACCATAATAGGGATGAAAGTTAATATGGGCTCCACGGGGCAGAAAGCTAGTTACAATATTATGAATGCTAATAGGTGTAAGAAGTAGGTATACCGGTTCTAAAATCAACTCAATCAAGCCTTAACGGTTAAACGAATTACTTTAAATATTAACTATGTATGTACCATTAAGTCTGAACTATTAGACGTGTCTGATTGTTACATAACTGTCGACACCGGCACCATCTACTATACAAGTGCACTCGCGAGTAATTTTCAGCAATCTACTTGTCAGGGTTACCACTCCATTTTCATTATTATTTTATTTTACTTTAATTTATTTATTTAGTTTCACAATCTACTACTGAGGTATAGTTTGTAAGTTTCGATGTAGGGGGTAATTTTAATTTAATTTTAAACTAATGAACCGATTCTAAAAATTCTTTCACGAGTAGAAAGCTATGATATCGCTGAGTAATATAGGCTATATTTTATTTTGTTCGAAAATATCCACGGGCGAAGCCGGGGGCGCCTAGGTATATGTAGCAGGTGGCATCTTTTTTCTTGTCTTATTTGGTAAACAAACTTAAATGTCTTTTTTATTAAGATTATATTTTCAACCTATTTGCAGAACTAATAATAATATTTTTAAACTCCTATTTAAAAATTGTACAAAAAAGACATGCAAAGTTTGTTTAAAAAAAGTTAAAAAAACCGGCCAAGTGTGAGTCGGACACGCGCACGAAGGGTTCCGTACCATTATCTATAAAAAAGGAAAAAAAATCACGTTTGTTGTATGGGAGCCCCCTTAAATTTTAATTTTATTTTAACTAAATTATTTATTTTTAAAGTGAATATATAACTAAATATTATGTGAATATTTCAAGCGTCTACCTGTTGCCGTTATCAATATCGAGCAAAAACGAGCAAAAAAATCACGTTTGTTGTATGGGAGCCCCCTTAAATATTTATTTTATTCTGTTTTTTTGTATTTGATGTTATCACTATCACGGTTCATGAGATACAGCCTGGTGACAGACGGACGGACGGACGGACGGACAGCGGAGCCTTAGTAATAGGGTTTCCGTTTTACCCTTTGGTTCTCGCCAAATAACTTGAGCTTGTGGCGGCACATCGATAGATGTCGCACCGTTACTAACTCATTGAAACCTGTATCGCGCCATTGAAAATATTTAATAGATTGGCATATATTATGCAACTTTCCAGCGATGTGCGTAGGGAAATACTCATGATCGCTGGATTGTTGTATGTAGCCATTTCTATATTGGTGACCCCGTATGAACACGCCTGTATTCCTGACCCCGCAATGCCCCGCATCCTACTTCCACTTCCCACTGACCAGACCGCCGGCCCGACATGACGACAGGTCATACATCACGACAGGTGATTCAGCCGCGATGCAGTCCACCACACAGTCCATCACTGCTGACAAAGCTAAAATGGATGTTGGTTTTCATACTGTATCGACCTCTGGTCTGGGAAGGGAGTCATGTGGCGGCACATCGCGTCGCGTCGATAGATGTCGCACCGTTACTAACTCATTGAAACCTGTATAGCGCCATTGAAATTTTTTATATAGATTGGCATATATGCAACTTTCCAGCGATGGGCGTAGGGGAGTATTCCTTTTACTCATGATCGCTGGATTGTTGTATGTAGCCATTTCTATAAGCTCTTTGACATTCGGGGCTCAGTACAAAATTTTAAATTAAAACGATTTTTGTACTGCACACCTGTACTGTACGTCGGAAGCTATATTATATATATGCTCTAGCTGTTTGGCTACAGTTTGGTAAAAACAAACAAAAAATCGATGACTAAAGGTAAATAAAACGCTCTTTGAATGTAAATTAATCAAGAGAAGTAGATAGATATACGTATGTATACCTAAATCAAAGTTATATTCCATCATTCTATCTACCCCAATATAAAGCAGGCGTGAATCTATCGTGTATGTAATTATTTAAGTAATTTTAATGGCCTAGACTAGATTATATTTAGAAAACGAAATAAGATTATTTTAATAAATCCTTCGATAATAATAACATGAATTTTTAACATAACAGGTTATTCTTAAAAATAAAATAATTATAAATAAACAGGTCAAGTGCGAGTGGGACTCCCACATGAAGGGTTCCGTACGTATATTTAACACTACAAATTTTTAAAATAGTTTAGTAAAAAAATTTGCGCGTGTCCAATTCACACTTGGCCGTTTTTTATTATTTGTTGTTGCCAATATTCATATCAAGCATAATACGCCGAAAAAACACGTTTCTTGTATATTATTATGGCCCCCTATTATTTTTAAATTTATTTTATTTTTATTAAGTATTTGTTGTTGTAGCGGCCATATACTTTTTGTGAAAATTTAAAGTTTCTACCTATTACGGTTCAAAAGATACAGCCCTGTGACAGACGGACGGACAGACAGCGGAGCCTTAGTAATAGGGTTTCCGTTGGTTACAGAACCCTAAATATCAATATATGTAATTAAAAATTGTGGAATAATTTCAAATACGTGTCTTTATTTTATTGACACTGACCGGTTGGATTTATTATAGGTAGGTACTAATTTCGAGAGTGGTTTGTGGGAATATTTTTAGGTATTGCATGGTGTGGGCTCTATCAATGATTTGATGGGTTTTTGGAGGTGATAAGTCAATCTAACTACCTTGAATTCATTGAATTTGAATTAATAGATTTTTTTTCATCATTTACATCTTTCATTCAGCTTCATACTAGTGACATCTAGGTTTATTAGCGGTTTATTGTATTGTAGTAAAGTTCAAGTTCATACCTAGTAAAGAAGTTCAATTACCAGCCAACAGGTGGCGTTCATCTAACTTAGGTATCAGTTGAGTAGTGTTCATTTGCAATTTTTAAAATCTGTTTACTTCTTACAAATGATATTATACTTACTTAAAAAATAAAGAAATTAACTAGGTCTGTTGTCGGGCTTTCCGCCTCGGCTGTGCCCGTGGAGCTCATAATATCCCATTATCATTGAGTTCATACAAAAATCCCATAGAAAAAAGCACATTCAGTTTTTCCCGAATTTTCCAGGCTACTTTTCCAATTTATCTTTTCCTAAAAAGCTTATTCAGACTATTACGAATATTTAACAAAATAAACCAAATCGGTCCAGTGGTTCTCAAGTGATGTGCTTACCACTATTTCACCCGCATGGAAATAGAACAAAAACAGAGGTAATCCCGTAGCTGCAATATTATATGTTTTCAATCCTTCTAATTTTCACTAAAATCTATACAAATACTAAACTAAACGTAGTTGTTGAAACTTTCGCATTTAGATATAATATTATAGTAGGATTATTTAGGTATAAAATTTAGAATCAATACATTTTTTGAATTGAAGTGAAAGGAAATGCTGGCAGATGACGACCTATGTGTACTTTTATTGAACATATAAAAAATGTATTGATCGAGGGAAATATTAAAAGTACACACAATCGCCGAGCATGTATGAAAGGTTTGATGAATATAAAAGAAGCGAAAGAGGTATGTCAGGATTGTAACAAATAGCATTCGATTGTCTCTGCCTACGCCTCTTGGGATGAAAGGCGTGATGATAGATATATAGAAGATTTAGAAATACAAAAAAACAAATATGTTGGGTACTCAGGGGTACTGTTAGCTTTCTATTAGTAGAAGAATTTTGAAATCGTTTTTAATATTAGTACTTATAGATATGTTCTAATTTAATCTAGATTAGTTTTACAACAGTTAATATAAGTTATATTTTAAAAATAAGTTTTCTAATGACATAACCCTAACACAAGTTAGTATGAAGAGGGCACAATCTGAAGTGTGACACGATGTCGCTCTGATGTGCCAGATAATGCACCGACTTGTTCAAGAGGTATATTCATGATGAGACATTTAATGTACCGAACGCTTTTTCACTCTTCTATAGACTTATATTTTATTGAGATTTTTTTACCTAGTTTACTATCGATTTGTGTGTGATAGAAGCTCTCTTGAACTGAAAAAGTCATTAAACTATCTTTTCTAGACTTATTTATGTTCTAGGACCATTGGCATTTAATGCAGCGATAGGTTTGCTAGTCTAGCCACCTGTTTTATTTACTATGGGCACAGACACACAACTAGAGGTGTTGCCAGAGACTAGATACACCAGTAACAGTGTTCACTTTTTGCCAGTTGTCCATATTAAATAGAACAGGTGGCAAGCCTGGTGCTGCACTTAACGAACGTACATATCTGTTATTTTACTTTACAATACTTTAGGTACCTTCCGAAGCACGAGAAGTCGATTAAAGCACATGAATAATTATTTTTAGAATTTTTGCAGAAGTGAGATTTGACCTAGGGGTTCTCCCATCAATCCTAGAGCTAATTAGGCTATGGGCAACTTGCTAAAAAAGTTTCCCGAAGGATTTCCGGTATAATAAAGAGCCTAGTCTCCAGTCTCCAGCCCTCCAACTATATCTTTGTTCTGTTTTGATGTAAATAAAAAGACAAACAAACAAACACATTTGTATTATTCAGGAACTTAGAAGCATGTTTAGAGTCTACCTAAGAAGAAGATCGTTCCATTACTTATAATTTTGTCTTCATTTGATGACGTGGTTTGTGTTATTTAAATTATCTTAATTAAGTAGATTAAAAAATTCATATTCAAACACAAAATTTTCAAATTAAAAATGGAGACAAAGTTTAATGAGAAATTAACTGTAAAAATTGAAACAGTGGTGGCGTGGCGCAAATGAAAAATTAAAAAATCCTCCCTCGTGATAAGGAAGTGGCCATGTTTCTTGTTAAACCTTAATGATCTTAATTACCATGGTGGGAAATAAATAAAATGCATATTTTATAAAGTTGACAGTTTGTTAAATAAATAAAAATAACTCATAAATACCTAAACAACCAAACAACATTGTTGATAACGGATATGATACCTATATATATATATTATTTATAATAAGAAAGGAAGATTTTTATATACTAATAAATATTTCGCAAATAAACTGGAAAAAAATATAGCAAATTAATCATTAGATAATTAAAAGTTGTACCTTTTGATAATTTAGACATCTTGAAAGTTATAGAAAACAATTTTAGATAAAACGAAAATTATAGCAAATTATAAATTAGATCATTTAATGTTATATTTATTTTGAAAATTACGGATATCGATTTTAGACAAAAGAAAAATTATAGCAAATAAATAATTATTGAATGTAATTTTATATAAGTATTTTGATAATAGTGATTTTGAAAATTACAGAAATCGATTTTAGGGTAAAAAAAATTATAGCAAATGAATAATTTAAGACTTTAATTTTATATATTTTGATAATAGTGATTTTGAAAATTACAGAAATCGATTTTAGGTTTAAAAAAAATTATAGCAAATGAATAATTATAGAATGTAATTTTATATCTCTAATAGTTATTAATTACTAACATTCAATAATTATATAATTTAGATAATTATTATGAAATAAATGACTAACATTAAAATTAATAAGTAAAACTAAAATAATAATAAAACTTAACATAAGTAAATAAGCTAAAAGAAAATACTAAATAAATTACGTAATAAATAACTACAACATTATAAATAAAATTTCCTCTCTGGATAGCTAGGCTGATTCTTTGTGCCAGAAAGCTGCCAGCTCTTATCTTATTTATATATCTTATTTTATATCTTATGTACCTATATATTCTAAAATTTATTTTTTAATTAATTTTTAAAGTGATAACAATATATAAAAAAAAACTTAAATCTAATCTAAACCTAAAACTTAAAGATAAAAAATTTGTCCCAAATCACTGTCAGCGGGTAGTGTGCCCAGAACGCTGGCTGTATTGCCACGCTGGATGGCAATGCTAATTCGCTGGGCGAAGTATTGGCCAGCCCTCTGGTCACCAGTGGCGTCTATTAAACGCGACGACAATTCTTTGAAGAGTCGGCGCGCACTTGGTCTCCATGGTCCAAGTGTTTCGATCCCGAATGCCTCAAACAAATATCCACTTCCTAGGGAGGAATATTTTCGGCGCTTGAGGTCTTCGGCTGAGGATGCGGCAGAGCCGGCACTGATTTTTGTGACTGGAAGGTGGGTCGGCGCAAGCGTGTCCACACAAGTGGCGTCCCATACCCATCTTCCAGGGCACTAACGTCATACCGTCCGGTCTCTTACCGTCATCCCTTGACAAGTCAAGGGGTTCTAGGACAGCTGGCACCTTGACACTTACTAGGGCCCTTCGGATGACGTCGTTTATGTTTGCATGTCGAGGTATGCGGCCAGCGCTTCTGCTACAGGAGAGACCATGATGACCAAGGCTATCCACCATGTGACAGCGATGTGGGACATTCGTAGCTGTCCCTATCCGCAGACTAGTTGCCAGTCTGAAGGTGTTATTGTCAAGCAGTGTACCTATTTTGGGCGATGGTAATGCTTGCAGCCACAAACCAGACTCCCATTCCGCAGACAAAAGGAGACGAGCTCGATCCGACGGACTGGTTGACGTTTTTAAAAGATCACCCGTACCAGTCGACAGAGCGGCTCGTCCCATTGCCTTTGCGAGCATGGGTTGTATGGCTGGTCTGTATTGGGGCAGGTTAATGCCCATACGTTTTTGGCCTCGGAGCAGTGTGCAGCTTCTGGGTTTCCGATAGATTGGGCTAGAATTACTCCGATCAAATTTTGAATACTATGTACCGAGGACAAAAATGCGGGGAGTGCAACACTAGAAACTTTGCGGATACCAATGCCTTTAAAATTATATCAAAACATTTTAGAGATAATGTAGGAGACCCAAGAAATATACTAGTCGAATTGAGAACCTCCTCCTTTTTTGAAGTCGGTTAAAAAATATTACGTAATTTCACTGGAAATAATATGCTTCTACTGTAACAAAGAAATCGATTCAATAGCAATGGTAGTTTTATCTACTGGGAGAAATAAATTACAGACAGACTGACCAAAGTTAAAAATCTTACCATACGGAACCCTAAAAATGGAAAAGTCATAAAGAAGGAAGAAATTTGGTTTTTGACTACCTCGTTGAGTTTTCTGCTTACAAGGTATGCAAAACCAAAACTCCTTCACAAAACAGGTGCAAATAAAAAAAATCAATTTGGAGGGTGCGTTCAGATATTCGTTTGTAGTTTTTTCTAAATTCACGTCACGTATGAAAAGTTGGACGTGTGAATGTACGGATTTCCCATCGACACAAGCTGCCATTAATTTCCGTTGTGAGAGATTTTTAGTGACTTTTTTGGTGTCCTTCATGAAAATACCCTCACTATTACCAGGGACTTTTGTCCCGAACAAAAATGTCTTGGAGTAGGCTTTATTAAATTGCCTAATACCCAGTACAAAAAATAGACGTACATTTTAGAGACGATGCAAGTATGTGGATGAAGTATGAGAAGTATGCAAAGATCGAGAGAAGTGGCATTCCATACTCTCTGCCTACCGATAGGGTAACAGGCGTGAAGGTATGGATGTATGTACATTGATTTTTAATTATAAAAACCCATTGGTACATGGTCAAATGTAGGAATCGAACCCGCGACTTTTCAGTTGCGAGCCGACGTCTTACCCACTCGACCACCGGTGACCTTTTTTTTATATCTGTGCAAAAAAAAGGCAAAGGCAGTCTTGGGGACTCCCCCCCCGGGGGTGCCCGCCTTGTCGTGGCGGGGGGGCTTAGTAACCGTGGTAGTGCTCGTCACACTATCCACGGTGAAGCTAAGCGGCACCCGAGGTGGAGCCGCTGCGCAGGGGTTCTGTGGGTTTGGCAGGGCTCTTCGCGCATGCGGCTGGAGGCGGACGCCGGTGACGCTTGCGCTACCGGTCGAAGCATGACCCGACTGCACTTTCCATCGCAGTCGGGTGGCCGCGGTCTCCGGTGGCGGTTGAGGGGGAAATCAGCCGCTGCTCAACCGGGGACCAAGGTGGAAGGCGCAGCAGTTTGTACTCGCTGCTGCGCCAGCTCTGGGTAAAACCAGAGCGAGATGGGGCCTTACGGCCACCCGGCGGCGGGTCGCGGAAGAATGCTAACGCGTCCCCGTGGCCCGCCGACTAACCGGCGAGATGGAGTACCGTGGGGTTTTAGTGGGTTAAAGTCCCACATAACCCGTTCCCTCACCCCCGAGGGCGCGGGTATGCATGATGCATTTCCCCACGTAAAAAAAAAAAAAAAAAAGTCTTGGGGACTCGCCCTGGTGGCTAACGAGCAGAACAAGGCCCTGCTGCGAAGACCGCTGCGGGCAATGGCCACCAGGGCTATCCGGGGCTATCTCACCATCTCTTACGAGGCGGCGTGCGCGCTGGCGGGGTCGCTACCCTGGGATCTGGAGGCGCTGGCCCTCGCGTCAATGTTTGATTGGCGTGAGGACGTCAGGGCCAGGGACTTGCGACCTACGCCAGCGGAGACGAGATACCGGAGGCTCCGGTTTCGACGGCTGGTGATGGTCGAATGGCAGGAGCGCATGGAGCGCCCTACCGCCGGACATCGGACCGTCGATGCTCTCCGCCCCGTCATGGGGGAGTGGGTGGAGAGGCGAAACGGACCCCTGACCTTCCGGCTGACGCAGGTGTTCTCGGGACATGGGTGTTTCGCGGAGAACTCGCCGCAGCCATCGAAGAAGATGTCTCGCTGCCGGCCCTTCTAAGGGCAATGTCCGGCAGCGAGGATGCCTGGACGGCCGCTGCCTCCTTCTGTGAGACTGTCATGTCCCAGAAGGAGGAGGCGGAACGGGAGAGGAAAATTGATCCCTCTTCCGACATCATCCGCCAACGGCGGAGGGGAGTGCGTCGGCGACAATACGCCCAGCTCGCACTCCCATAACCCGGGCCTTTAAACAAAGAGCTGGTTACTCCTGAAATCATAAGAGGAGGGGCCAAACGGCCATCCGGCGGCGGGTTGCGGAAGACTGCTAACGCGTTCCCGTGACCCGCCGACAACCGGCGCGAAGGACACCGTGGGGTTTTAGTCGGTTGGAATCCGACATAACCCGCTCTCTCACTCCCGAGGGCGTGGGTATGCATGATGCATTTCCCCACGTAAAAAAAAAGTCTTGGGGACTGCCCACAGAAGTAAAAAACTATGTAATAATAGATGTTTTTTTAATGTTAAATTAATTGTAGTATAAAAAATTTTTATTGCAAAATATTAACATTTATAAGTATGTAACGTATAATATCTAGCGATCATTTCAGATATAAATGTATATGCGGACTGAAGAATTGCTGGCAAAAAATACGAAGCCAAAAGTACGCGACCCAGGTATACGTGAAAGCCAGTAGGTACACGAATTCCTGCCCGGACATTCTCAAGTCGAGCATACTCGGGCTGGGAAATCCATGGTCTTGTGCCGAAAACATGTCGAGAATCCATAAGATTTCCCCCTATCAAAAAACGCTCAACGCGACTATTTGCTCCATTTGGACTTTTAACATGAAAGAAGGACATACTTTTATTAAAAAAAACAAACACATTTTCTCATTTATCAATTAGGATGATCTCCATGCATTTCGATGTTCTTCCCGTTTGCAGTAAATGGAAAAACTTTAAAAACCCTTTAGTTGTCACATGGTATAGTTTACAATAGTACACGCGCCCCAAACATCGAATTGAACAGTATCGTTTTAAAAAATCTACTTCGACAACTTTCCGGAAATAATGTGCGTGAGTGTACGGAAAATGCAGCACTTCATATTTTTTTCTTCACATTTCAAATCGATACAATATATTTTTGCAAACCACGAATTTTACATTCTCTGTCTAGGTTTAATCATCTCTTATATTTGGTATTTGGCAAAGGTGTTTTTTCTGTATCAAAGTTAATGTTTCATACGCCATTTTAAAGATGATTTTTCCCTCTAATGACGAAAAATAAACAAACAAATTAAATTACATGTTTCTTTAAAAATTAGACTAGTTTGTTTATTTTGTAAAAGACGCTTACTAATAATATTGACACCACTAGTATATTATTATAATTTTTGTCCAAGCACTTATCATGTTAAAATCAAGCCAAACATGTTTAAATCGGTACCAAATGTCCATGTTACGGCCACATATAGATATTCTGATGTATAAGGTATAACATTGTAAAGTTTCATCAAAATCCGTCCAGTAGTTTTTGCATGAAGGAGTAAAAAATATCCATCCATCCTCACAAACTTTCGCGTTTATAATATTAGTAGGATTTTGCACAAAATTTTCAAAACTAAATCGTGCGAAGTCTCTATCAAACAGATAAAAAGGGTGAACGCGCGTTCCGTTTGCATGGGGAGAAGTTGTGATCCATCATAACACGTTATTGAATTAACACCCCACAAGTCATCTGCGGCGCACTCACGCACTCATTGCGGAGAGATATAATTGCGTATATTGCTAAATTGTTGGCCTTTTAAGTGTTTTTATTATTACATACTAGCTTTGACGGAACCCTAACTATAGAAAATATGGTATTAATCTATTTGGAATAAAGTAAAAGAACTTTTCAAATCGGCTTAGTAGTTGTAGTGCGTCGGTGGCCATGTACCAAGAGTTTTTATAATTAAAAACTTATGTACATAATCCGACAAACCACATACATAAAAGCAAGAAAATAACAAATGTATTTTTCCCAGCTGACCAAAAATCCTCTTGATATTAGAAATGATTAACCTGAGTCAGTACTAGCTAGTATCACTCTCATGGGATACATCCATCACATGGGGTGCGGTTTGTACAATGACGTTTAAATTTATAATTCGCCTGTACATTTTATAATATCATTATTGTTCATAACTGATAGAGCAGCGTAATTTCAAGTAACAAACAAACACGGCCTTTATACCTTGAGGTGTAGTCAGAGATACTAGTAACAGTGTCCACTTTTTGCCAGTTGTCCACATAAACAGAACAGGTGACAACTGGTAACTTATTTTTTTTAAGAAGTCGATTAGAATACATATTCGATCCGAGGCCCGATTAAAGGTTGAACCCGATGCCTTATGGTACGGCAGTCCATAACCAAAACCCCGCCGAGTGTTATCACTTGGTATATTCTTTATTCAAGTAAAAGTCTATAGATTATGAAGATAATGACGTAATATTTTTTTCGCCATATTTTCTTGATTAATTTTCGTTAAAAATATTGAAGAAAACATAAACGATTCATCGATAGAGAAGAGAAATTTTACAATCCAAATCCGAAACATTAAAATCAATTTCGATGAAACTTTCAGCAGTTTTTCAGGAGTCAAAGCTATCACAAAAAAGGCAGACAATTTATATGTTTACCTACTGTTGTAAAAAAAAAGAAAATAGAGAGCGGTGGTGGTGGTAGAGCATTAGATTTGAAACAGGGCGGGAACCGCAAAACTTACTCGTGCCAAAAAATATATGCTCGGGCTTCGGAGAACACGTAAAGATACTAGGTCACCACGTACTGTTTAATATGGACAACTGGAAAAAAATTTACACTGCCACTGGCATCTCTTGGCCACACCACAAAGTATAAAGACCGTGAAGATGTGATTCCAAAAATGAAGTTCCCCAAAAATGTCCCAAAGGATATGCAGGTTCGGGGAGGCAAAGGGCATGCCATTTGGTTATGAGTTCGCGACCTTTGGCGACGACTTTCTAAATCATACCACTGTAAAGGGCAACATACTTAGGTACTTATAAAGAAAATATTTCCAATTTTGCAAGCTTGTGATTTTATCAAGTCATTGCACACGAATGGAAAAGCTTAGAGTCGATATGGTTCGAGTGTTTGAAATCGGAAGTCCTAGATTCAATGATCGCTCGAGTATAAAGAAAGGAACGTCACGCGAACTGAAGGTTCCGTAAAAATAGAGTCATTTAGGTATTTTCTTCGGAAACTATAGATAACGTTCTTCGTTATATTTTTCTTGTTTGATTTTTTTGTTTTGTTATTGTATAATTTTTAATGTTTTTGGGCATTTAATTAGTAAAAATTAAAAATTAAATCTTAAAAAATCGAGTTCCTGAGACACAAACCGAAGTATCGTTTTGAGCCCTAAAACTCTTCAATTTTCAAGAAGCAATTTTCTTTTCAACGCTAGTTCTTCAGATACTTCTAAATTTCTAACATAAGTGCATTTTAGTTTCATAAAAAGTAGACTTGCCATCTGCTTGTTTAAAATTGACAACTGTCTAAATGTGTAAACTGTTACAGTGTTCTATGACCACGACCCAAGGTACAAAGTTTGATTTCTTATAAATAAAAATTAAATGCAGTTCGTTGGTAAGCGTATATCACTTGAGAACGGATGGACCGATTTGGCATTTTTTTAAAGGGAAAGAAAAATTGGAAAGGAAAATTTTTGTATGAACTCAGGGGATGAAAGTTAATATGGGCTCCATGGACAAAGCCGGGGCGGTAAGTTAGTATG
Source organism: Nemapogon koenigi (assembly GCA_963924495.1). Classification (NCBI taxonomy): domain Eukaryota; kingdom Metazoa; phylum Arthropoda; class Insecta; order Lepidoptera; family Tineidae; genus Nemapogon; species Nemapogon koenigi. The sequence goes on along the minus strand of OZ004644.1, from coordinate 9,571,725 downwards.
AAATATATATCTCTGTGGAGTAGGAAAAGATGTGCGGAATTTTCAGTAAAGAATCCCTAAGACATCGGAGGTCGTTTTACACGAGGTAATCTCTGAATTGGCTATAATTTCAGGCAGTTAACTTTAATTTCGAGTAAGAAGACAGTAACTCTTTCGTAGTGGGGTTTACGAAATAACCCTTCTTGGTGGTGGCAATCAGATAATTAAAAGCACCTGTGGCAAAATATGATTCGTGTTTTAGGAGAGAATTATGAATATTATAATATAATGATTCTTTGTTTGATCAATATTTAAAAACAAGTTTGGATGGAACGGTATAGCAGGATGAAACGTTTTTTCACGTGGCCTATGCAATTTGTAGAGCACAACAAAATCTATCTATCTATCTATCCCAAGAGGGGTAGGCAGAGACAATGCCATTTGTTACGATCCTGACATATCTCTTTCGCTTCTTTTATATTCATCATACTTTTCAAACATGCTCGGCGATTGTGTGTACTTTTAATATTTCCATAGATCAATATATTTTAATATAATTATGACAAATAAAATAGAAAGAAAAAAATCAACAGACTGGCCACTCGTTAGGTATAGTCTCACAATTACTATTGGCTAAAAGAGGAAGACTTGGATACTCTAGGACCGATATCACGGTTCCGGGAGCCGTAAGATAACCCGTAGAAAAAAAAAATTACTTATTTTTATTATGGTCTGAAGTGCGATTCTATTTACTAGAGCTCTAACTTCCAATTTATAAGTGTGAACGCTAGTTTTAGGTAGGTATTCCATCAGTGACCCGCCCTAGATTCGCATGGGTAGAGAAGTTGTTATGAAAAATTTAATTTTCCCGGAAGAATGGGTCTGTTCCTTTTAGTTCTATTAACCCAGTGAGATATTTACCCGGAATAAAAAGTGGCCTATGTCATTCTTCGGCCCTCCAGCTATCTCTTTGCAAAAAATCACGTCGTTCGTTGCTCCGTTTTAGACATACAAACACATTTTCTCATTTATAATATACTAGTTTTCCGCCCCCGGCTTCGCACGTGGATATTTTCGAACAAAATAAAATATAGCATAATTATAGCGCTCGGGGATAAAGTAGCTTCCTATTAGTGAAAGAATTTTCAAAATCGGTTCAGTAGATCCAGAGATGACCCCCTACAACCTCACAAACTTTACCTCTTTATAATATTAGTATAGATGTATTAATTAGTTAGGATGTCATGTATAATAATAATAATATGATCTTAGTTTGGGGTGAAAGAAATATGTGTTACGTTTATTCATCCCCTAAAATTTCACACCGTTTCAAACCGTTGCCGGCCCCAGAGTACCCAGCGAAAGACAAAGTCTTCATCATTTTGTGGCTATACCCAACTAGATAATCTATATTATGCAAACAAATATAATAGTGTCCCTGTCTACCCATTATGTGTAAGAGGTACACTTTGTGGTTGTTCGATTAGTGTGTCGATTTGTCCGTCGACAAGTGCACCACACAGGGGTTGAAGTTGTAAATTAAAACAGATAAAACACCGAGTACCGCGGTGACATTCGCGGAAGACAAAATATCGGGGTTGAAATTCGTACTCACCATGGAGTTACGTGGTTTTATAACCGAGGTGGATATGGTAATATTATCTAGTTATAAAAATCTTAACACTTCTCTATAAATATTTTATTCGTTAAAGTAAAAGTAATTGATTTATTGTACTTACATCTTAGAGGGTAAAATCTGAAACTGCTGTTCCGATTCTGAAAATACTTTCACTAATAGGAAGGTACATTATCCCTGAGTGCTATAGCCTATAGGCTATATTTTATTTTGTTTAAAAACATGTCGCCTTTTGGGGAACTAGCCACAATAATAAATGTATATTTTAGTCCATATTGTTTTATTTCAAGTTTTTATGTAGATAATAGTATTTTTACACCAGGAAAAGAATATATTAAAAGGAAAGGAAGGACAAAAGACAAAAAGGATCCAAAGGAGCCAAAGGAGCATGCTGGAGAAATAAAATAAAATAAATAAGTAAATGATTTCCAGGATATCATAGGATCTAAACAATGTACATAAAGTTAGCGAAACACTTCTTGCGAATGCGGTCCAAAGTTATTTTATATTTTGCCGCTAATTATACTTTATTACAGATACCAATCATGCTCCTTTATAGTATATTTTTATCAGCTCGTTGCAATTAGTTCACTGTATTAAATTATTGACATTATGAAATAGGTGTGCTACTTAGCAATGCTAAAACGGAATTGACAAAAAATTGAAGAAAATACACAAATAGCAGACACTGTTCCAAATTCAGATTATTTTGAAAAATTCCTAAATTATAGGTAGTCAGTAACTTATTTTGTAAGGAGGTTAACAACTATTTTTGTAAGGAGGTTAACAACTATTTTTGCATTGTACTACGATTGCATAAATACTCACCTGCCAATGTTGTGTCATGATTCTCTTTTCCGCACGCGTCTCGTCGTGACGTGATGGGGAACTCGGTTTAATTTACATATCACAGTCGGCGCGATCATCTTAGCTACCGATTGATCGGCATATTGTTACTATTACACAAGATTAAACACTGGACATTGACAGAATTGTCACGATAAATCAGCACTGTTGCCATACAATATCAAAAGAAGAATTATTCCCCAGATTTATTATCTCTTCCATTGACCTACCTAAGAAAATCATGGTCCATTCAATGGAGTTCACGGAACAATAAGTGTTGGTATTCAAGGATACAACTGTAATTCCACTCAAACCACGGTTTTTAAATTTCGTCTTAGGCTGGGTTTTTTGATCGCTAGTTAAATTTAACAAAAGTTAAAATAACTAGTAGTTACTTAACTAAGGTTAAGGCGTAAACTAGTAGTTAGCGACCGATAATGTTTTTCAATTAAAAATTTAACTATGGTTAAATTTAACAATAGTTAATTATGTTGCCAGTGGATTGAACGTGGGGAAGTTAAATTTTGCATGGGAATAGTTTTTCCTATTGGTAACACTTCACTGACATTTGTTTTTTTTCATAACTGTCAGTGTCCTAACTGTCATATTTGCGTCAGTCTGACGTCTGTGCGGTTTGTCGCAACAGAAACGTCGTGCGCATGACATGATTTACGCTACATTCGCTATCAAAATTCCGTACCAATATCTAAAAACGGCAAAAAAAAAAAAAAAAAAAAACACGTTGTATAGGAGCTCCCTTAAATATTTGTTTTATTTTAATTTAATTATTTATTTTTAAAGTGAATATACAACTAAATATTCTGTGAATATTTCAAGCGTCTACCTGTTGCCGTTATCAATATCGAGCAAAAACAAGCAAAAAAAAACGTTTGTTATGGGAGCCCCCTTAAATATTTATTTTATTCAGTATTTTAGTATTTATTGTTATAGCGGCAATAGAAATACATCATCTGTGAAAATTACAACTGTCTAACTATCACGGTTCATGAGATACAGCCTGGTGACAGACGGACAGACTGACAGACGGACAGCGGAGGTCTTAGTAATAGGGTATCCGTTTTTACCCTTTGGGTACGGAATCCTAAAAAATGAATAATAAATAAATTCAATTCATATAGTTACCTAATTAATAAAGTAAAATTAAAATTGCTATTAAAAAAAACATAGACCGTAGATTAGCATACCTACTACAAAATGTGTCATTATTAAATTTGTTGTTTTGTTTTGTCAAAAAAATATAAAACGTAAAGAACACCCCGAGCGAAGCCGGGTTTGTATCTAGTTATTAATAAATTCACCGTCTTTATCTGATGAAGTTTTGCTATCACCAAAGTATCTCACAATATCCAAATTCATAGTTAATTTTTAAAGAATAGTAATGGAATTCGTAAAATAGACACGTGTGTCGATCCAAACTTAACTATAGTTAAGAATAACTAGCCATGAGATGAGTAGTTAAATATTTCTAACTATTGTTAAGTTTTTAACTTTTAGTTAGCTTAACTAACAATCAAAATACTCATATCTGTCATTTTAAACTAATAGTTAGTTTAACTAGCGAAATTTGACTATTAGTCAACTTAACTACTGATCAAAAAACCCAGCCTTAGTAAACTGATTACATCCATGCTATGTCGTTTAAGGTTAAATTTTTGTTGTTCACCAGTTTTTCTTCATAAACTAAGAATCAGAGATTTGTCCATTTGTGAATGTGGTTTAGAGGATGGGGACCTCAATCATTTTTTTTTTGTTTGCCCATTATATGATCGATCAGATTTTATTTCTTCATTATCCAAAGATGTTTCTTTTCCTGTAAATGTATCTCATCTATTAAGTTTATTTTCTACGGTAATTATTTTTTCATTATCTATGTTTTTAACAAAAAATAAAATAAAATTATAAAGTAGGTATTTAATTTTATGTTTTAGGTATAGTATAGTATAGTTGTTGTAATTATTATTATATTGTTCTAAATGTAAATGTATTTAAGTTGTTTTAGTATAGAGACATTAGTTGTAGTATTGTTTTTCTTTGTTTCAGCTATCTGGAAGATCGCTTCTAAATTTATTTAAATATTTGTTTCTCTCTCTCGTTGCTAAATACACTGACGTGACACTGGCATAAATGTTCATAAGTGAACGATTGCCATAAAAAATAAGAAGTTGCCTTCTCCAATAATATTCCCAACTCCACCAAGTCGCCTCCCAAACAATCAGGGTTACAAAATAACGTAACCACTTTCGCCATCTTCGAACATTTCCATTGTGTACATGAATTATTTTCCACTGTTGTCGACATAACGAGTGTCGGGGGTTTGAAATGTCGAACTTTTTGATGGTTGCTCTCAGGTGCTTTATAAGGACCCTCTTTTTGGTGAAGAGACTTTTAATATACATTAAATGAACGTCTGTGGCTTTGTTTTGTAATGGACGGATACTCTGAGCTTTCTCCAGTTTTTAATTCGTTATTAATGGAATGTCAATCAATCAATTATTTACATTGATGCATTGACCGCTTTGATTGACCGTTCAGTCCCATTCGCTCTTCTTATTTTTTTTTTGCAACTCAATCAATGTGCCAGTTGTAAACCAAAGGCAAAACGAAAAATTAAAAATATTATTGAATAATGAGATGGCTATTTATTAATACAATATAAGTATGTATTAATTGATCCTATGTTAAAAATTATAAGTTATTTCCGAACGAATAAGATTTGAGGTTAAAAGGATGGCAACACTGAAATAAAGGTAAAGATGGGGAAAAGAAAAAACAGAGTGAAGGGTAGTTGTAACAACTCAGTGTGCTCAATTTATTATTCTGAAAATTGAACCGTGATAGTGTAGGAAGTGTGGAGAAGCAATTTGGAATATCAAGTGCACCATAATCATGTAAGTGAATCATGTTATTAACTATGTATGTCATGTAATAATTATTTATGTATGAAATCAAATATTGAAAGTCGAATTTAACCAACTTCTAATTGTCGTATCGATTCGGCGCTTTGCAAGTGTATATAATTCCGATGATAATACAATAATTTGGTACTATCGATCTGATCTGATGATGGAGCCAGGAGGTGGATAGTGGAACTCTATAACGGAACGACGCAATCCCATCGAGTTCGGGCTCGTTTGTTTTGTCTTCACAAGAGCTCTGGTACTAGATGATGACCAGGGTCCTTTTGATAGAGCCTGAATGAAGGTGGCCTCAGGAACTCTTAACGAAACACGTAACCCATGGAGTCTGGGCTCAATTGGTTTCTGCAAGTGTGCGGAATTATAATTATCTTAAATAGTAAAAGTTGAATAGTATATGGCTATGATAACGAATGGGAATAAAGTTGTGAGGGCGATGGAAAGGCAAAATCTGTACCTTTTAAATCATCACCTTGGAAATAACTATAATACTTTGACGCAGTCGCAGTATTCTGATAATATAATAGGGTGACGAAAATTTTATTGTATCTATCTTATTTTCTATAAAGTAATAAGTAAATTAAATACCATCCAGTCTTACAAGGATTTTTTGTGGCGAGACGAAAAATGGAACTAAATTATTTTAGTATATTTGATTCAGATATGTCTGAGATTACCTATATATCTAGATAGATGGTGCCTAAATATTCTTGTCAGAATGTACATATTATTTACAAAATGAATATATCTATTAATGTTGGGCTACCAATTCCAGTAGCCAGTAAAAAGAAAACAGTTAAATCAGGAAAGTAAAATCAAAACTTAAACTTTTAAAAGTTACCGCTTTTTTCATGAAACCACTAAATTAACTCCTTGACGAGTTCTTTTTCACACAAATTGGCCGGCACTTTGCAAATCAGACCGAATCGCTTCACAAAGACCTGTCACTGTTTATCCGAATGCACACAAAAGGGGTAAACCAGGGGGAGATATAAAGCATTAACTCGACTGTAAATATCTGTCTCGTTGACGCTTCCGTAATCATAAAAAAATGAAATAAGACGTTTTCCTTTAGCGAAGTAGGGGTTGGGTGGAGTTGCGGATTTTATTTGTTAGCGAATTTAAAAGTTATTTGCATCGTGAAAATCTTTTTAAAGCTATAAATAAGTACTTAGTTACTAAAGTTTTATAAAATAAAAAGCATTTAAAAGTCGGTTTCTGGGGAGTTAGCACAGATTTTGACAGCGACACTTTCGTTTCGGTCGAATGGCCTTGAACAGGCCAAAACGTTCATGTCCAACAAGGACCGGCCAGAGATAGCCCGGGGCCGAGAGGTCCGGCCCAACAATGTGCGCGCAAATTTGCTATGCCGGGCAAAGACAAGTACACAGAATTTGCCCGCACATTGTTGGGCCGGACATTCTCGGACCGGGCATGCCCTGCACAAGAATGCCGAGCAATTTGCTTGGCCGGACAAAGACAAGTACACAGAATTTTCCCACACATTGTTGGGCCGGACCTCTCGGCCCCGGGCTATCTCTGGCCGGTCCTTGTTGGACATGAACGTTTTGGCCTGTTCAAGGCCATTCGACCGAAACGAAAGTGTCGCTGTCAAAATGTATGCTAACTCGGCTGATAACCGCATGCTATTTAAAATAAATGCGAGCTACGATTATCCCTGAGTGACATAGGCTACATTTTATATTGTTCGAAATTATCCACGGGCGGAGCCGAGGGCGGAAAGTCTATAATTAGTATTCGGCTTCCAAAAGTTTAACCGTATGTTACGTGGTGAAATAAATAAATATTCTTCTTTTTTGCCAATGTCAAGTATTATAGCCGTTTCCGCTGTCATATTAATCACAGACGAATCTCAACTATCACAGTGCGGGCGGGATGAAACCGGATTCCCTATCATGTCACGACGGAACGCGTGCGTCGGTCGCCATGACATGACGTAGAATCTAAATAAATGGTAATAAAGCGTGTAAAAATATCTTTGGATATCATATTCTATGGTAGGTGTCGGGATTGTAATGAACTAAATGAAGAATGACAATCTGTAAGTAATGCGAAAGCAAGTGGTTTAAAAGTAAATAAAAATATTATATTTCCGGTTTTTCCGTTCGAGTTTGCGAGCTCGACGTCTTTAACAGTTTTTCTTTGCGGGAAATCTCCGGGAGGTGACACCTGAGATATAGTCGGAATGTAATATCTTGATTGTTGTATTTATTTAAATTTATTATACCTAATTAAATGATTAGAAAATTTTACATTTGTATTTTCATTTAAAAAATCACGGTTTAATTTTATTTTTACACACAGATTAGATAAAATAACTTAGTCAGTGACGGATTGACAGACAGTTATTATAATACAGTTAGTAGTCTGTGGTTATTTATTTGACATTTAGATGAAAGTGATGTCACTTCCCGTTTGCGGTCACGTGACCGGAAGTATGAATTAAACATTTTTCATTTCGATATAAAAAAAGAAATATTTATTAAACAAATACAAACATTTTCGCTGTCAACACCGCCTAATAAATAGGTACCTATATTTAACGATGATGTTGCTGGTTTATAGATAGATGTAAACAGCACTACTTACGACGTTCGTTGGGTGTGTATTTGTATAAGTCCTTCTTTCTTTTCTGCCATACCTTTTAATAAACTATTTCCCGAATTTAAAACTAAAATGCATATCGGACCTGGCCTAATAGTTTTGATCTCCTAATAATCTTTCATTTGTTGCTTCGTGCTGACTTGTCACTACCAAACCCTTACTATGAATTACCCCAGTCGATCCTGAGAATTGTGTTGTGTTGTGCTAAAAAAACTACTGCTTAAGTTGTTTATTAGCCATTTTTAGGGTGTACGTATTTATTCTTTGTTTCTATTTATTCTTACTCAATATTTTCTAATTATTGGCTAAAACATTGTTTTTATATTACTAAGGCTCTGCTGTCTGTCCGTCCGTCCGTCAATCCATCTGTCACAGGGCTGTATTTTTTGAACCATAATAGAGATACTTAAAATTTTCACAGATTTTTGCTATAGCCGCTATAATAAAAAATAATAAAAATAAAATAAAGTTAAAAATGAAAGGAAACGGTTTTATTTGTGGTGTTTTTTGCTCGATCATAATAATGGCAGTACAAACAAACGTCTAATTAGTATAACTATAATGCATACTCTTAAGTAAAACAACAAATAAAAAAAAAACAAATACGCGTGAGTCGGACTCGTGCTAACTTTCTTAATAAACATTTTTTTTTAAATATGTAGTGTTAAATATTGTCCGACTAGCACTTGATTGGTTTTTGTACTATAATCAATCAGGATCAAAACTCTCCAATCCACCTATAAATGCCGATATGTAATGCAAATGTCGACGCCACAATAATCACGAAGTAAGCGAGACGCATAAAAATATTGCGAACAAAGCGAGGTAGGGGCCCCTAGAGGCCCCCGATTTAACATATCTAATGCGTTTTGCGTGTCAGGGTACATTCTTTCCTTAAATGTACCTTTTCCTACATCTTACTTAGATATACTTCCGGTAACCGACAACTTTCAAGATCTTATTTGTGTTGAATTTACTTTTTTTCTTCAGATATTTGAATAACTTTTTGTTAGGACAGAAAATCGCATCAAAATCTAATTTTTAATCAAATTTTTCAGAAAACCTGATTTATTTACGAAACTGAAATAAATATGTATTAATTTTAAGGATATGACAAATCTTTTTATTGTTTTGAAAATATAATTAGAAACATTTTACTCGATAGAAAAAAATCCTAAATACAGCTCTGAAAACTTTATTTATCAAATTTTATGGCTATATATATAGATGGTATCATTACAACAATTAACATGAATATTTTATTGGTAATTATCTATCTTTTCATTGTAAAATTATTTCTATGTTGTAAGTATAAGTTTAAAAAATTGATTTCGCTTACGTTGAATTCAACATGACTCAAGTACTGTTTCTATCCTGCTCGCATGCGCGGGAATCTAAATAAATGCGTTCTGCTCTATCAACACTCATTTTCCCATCGACACGATATTAAATATAATAGCTTTCTGCCCCGGATGTAATTCTCCGGCCCTCCAACTATATATTCTGTGCAAAGAAAGCAAGTCGATTCATTACTCTGTTTTGAAAGAAAAAAGGACTAACAAACATAGGTACTTTCCCATTTATAATATCTATCATCACACCTTTTATCCCAAGAGGGGTAGGCAGAGACAATCGAATGTCATTTGTTACCATCCTGACATAACTCTTTCGCTTCTTTTATATTCATCATACCTTTCATACATGCTCGGCGATTGTGTGTACTTTTAATATTTCCATCGATCAATACATTTTTATATGTTCAATAAAAGTACTCTCAGCATTTCCTTTCACTTCAGCCATATAAACCTTTATAGTCAATCTTTCATCCTTTCAATGTGTCTAAACTGCAGCGTAAACTACTTTCTTAATTTTAGTCGAAACTTCATCATCATCATCTTTCACTCCGCATTCTTCTCTAATGACGGTCAATGCGCTTAATGCGTAAAGACCGCATTTCCACTGCATTAAGTCTCGGTTGCATAAGTAAGTGATGGAACTAAAACCGTATTATGTATATTAATCCGATCCGAAGATCAATGGCTACAGGCTACAGCCAAAATACCTGCTGTACTGGAGCCTCCGGGAATTAGCAGATCAGACGGAAAGAGACCTGATGGTCTCACACTAGTTCCGTGGTCATATGGGACGCCACTTGTGTAGACACCTTTGCACAATCACACATTTCGGTTACCTCGTCAGTTCCGGGTTCAGCCGCTTGCATGGCAGAGTCACGCAATACCGGGACTTGACCCAAAATTATGAATTTGTGGCTTTTGGCTTTGAAACTTCGGGAGGACTCGGATCTGAAGCTCAAGATTTCCTCCAAGAGCTTGGAAGACGAGTGTTCCTAGAATGTGGTGACTCTGTTGAGAATGCTGCTGGCCGCTACATATGGCGTTTCAGATGAAAGAAAATGAAACGTCACTGATATTCAAGACGTCAAGACGAATATAACTACTTAGACGAAATAAAATATAAATATTACTTTAATTGAGACTGCTTTCTTTTAATTGTAATAAACAATTATACATTTTGGAGACCTTCGACGTGATTCAACTTGAGAAAGAAACCACGAACCCGCAAATGTGCTGGATTGAGATGCTGAGATTCTGCTATTCTGTGCCGTGCCGATCTGAAGTGCCAACCTGAGTTGCCGACTGAGCTGCCGATCTCGGGAGCTATCTATGGTGACAAAGTGCTGGTGTTGTTCTTGCTAGGCTCACAAGGGAAGTGCGATCTTTCTTTCTTTTACTACTATTCCAATACTTATACTTTCTATGGAGTCAGATTTCTGAGAGCATACTAGTCTCTATTTGCTTGAATTTTGCTTGCTATTCACTTGTGCTAACAATTCCAGATTCGTTGAGGCCGCTGCTTCCTAAACTATAAACTTACGACTTGCTGCAACATGCTGTATTGCACGCGTGAACTGCTTTGCGCGCGATCAGCTGACTGGAGCCACGGTTTGGTTAATTAATTTTACTTATTAATTTCAACAAGTCGTCTGTTCAGTTTGTTTACTGTTGTTAAACAAATTCTTTGCCATGGCCGACGATATAAAACCTCTTATTAAGCAACGCACTTCTATTAAAGGTAGAGTAACCACTTTTTCCAAATATGTAAATACTATAAACTTAATTGAGGCAAATAGTATTACAAAACTAATGATTTCAGAGTTAGAACTGAAATTATCTAGATTTAGGGACTTACTCTGTCAGTTCGATGAATTAAAAAATAAAATTGAGCTCTTAGAGGAAGGGCGCATTGAAGAAAATGAAATAATTGAAAATGTATTTTGCGAAAATATAGCTTTAGCCAAAATTATACTTGAACAAAATATTGTAAAGGAAGAACCCTCGAACTCGAGCTGTCACGATACTATTTTCATAAATAAATCTAACACTAATAATACAATAAAGCTTCCTACCATTCAGCTACCTAATTTTGATGGAAACTATCTTAAATGGATGGAATTTAGGGATACTTTTGACTCGTTAATTAATAGCAATAATTCCATTCCAGATATTAGCAAATTTCACTATCTTCGCTCTTCGTTAGTTGCAGAAGCATCTAACATCATTAAATCAATAGAATTTACTGCTACTAACTATAAGTTAGCTTGGAATTTACTTGTGAATCGCTATGACAATAAAAGAATACTGGTGAATAACCATCTGAAAGCTATTTTCAACTTTGAAGCGATTAACAAAGAGACATATAAGTCACTACGCTATATGATTGACTACTTTTCTAAAAGTGTGCGTGCCTTAAATTCTTTGAATGAGCCTACTTCTCATTGGGACACTTTAATCGTTTATTTAATGGGTTCGAAACTAGATGGCGCCACAAGTCGGAAATGGGAGGAATATAGGAGTAGCTTTAGTTCTTCTCCGACTATTGATAAGTTATATGAGTTCTTGCGCAATCGCGCGGATGTTTTAGAAACCTTGCAGTATAGTAACACTGATTCCAATAAAACTGAAAAACGTACACAATTTTATTATAAAGAAAATAAATTCGTTAAGTCTTTAGTTTCTTCTTCTAACTCGTACAATGCAAACTGCGTGGTATGTTCACAAAATCACTTGGTTTATAAGTGTCATACATTCATTGCTATGTCTTTGGATGCTCGATATACTGAAGTATCGAAGCATAAACTGTGTATTAATTGCTTGCGACCAGGTCATTTTGCTTCTAATTGCAGACACCATCCATGTAAATTCTGCAACAAAAAACATAATTTATTACTACATAAACAGCACACTAGCAGTGATGCTACGCACCAAACTGAGAGTCAATCTGTTGCTAATATATTGTCTCGTCCTGTGTCCTCACCTACTCAAGTAGTAGCTTCTCCTCAGGTATCTACTGTTAGTATGTTTACACCTAGTGCTGGACATAGCACTGCTGCTCGGTCTTCCTCTGTATCGCCTGTAATACCGGGACAGGTCCTCTTATGTACTGCAGAACTAGAACTGATTGATACTAAAACGAATAGAGTTCATCTTGTAAGGGCTCTCCTCGATAATGGATCTCAATCTTCTTTTATTACTGAAAAAATGCAAAAGAATCTTAAACTTTATTGTTCAAATTCGAATATATCTATTGCTGGTATTAATAATAGATTGATTAATACAACTAAAACTTGTAATGTAAAATTGAAATCTCGAATCAGCTCATTCAACATAAATGTTGCTTGTATTGTTATACCAGAGATTACTGGTAGGCTACCCAGTATGGAGGTAAACCGTTCACAACTTAACCTTCCTGACAATATTAAATTAGCAGACCCTACTTTCTGTTATCCGTCGGAAATAGACATTTTACTTGGCGCGGATGTGTACTGGGACATAATAGATCGCCAGCAGATTAAGTTGGGTAAAAATAAGCCAACGTTGCAGAAATCAAAACTAGGTTGGCTGGTGTCAGGTAAAAGTGCGGTGGTGAGCTTGGACGGTAGCCGTTCCGTTTCTAACTTTTGTCAAGAAATTAAGGATTCTGTAGCTAAATTCTGGGAACTTGAAGACATTCCCACTCTTTTAACTGAACATAAATTTTCTAAAGATGAAGAAAGCTGTGAACTCGATTATATTGTTAATACGTTCCGCTTAGAGGGTGGCAGATTCTGTGTTAAATATCCTTTTCGCGAAGCCCCCGAGGATGCTCTAGGCAAATCTTATTATATCGCCAAGAGGCGCTTTTATAACTTAGAAAGAAAATTGTCTAAGTCTAATTTGAAAAGTGACTATACTGAATTTATTAAAGAATATGAACGTCTCGGACACCTTACACGTTTAGGGCTAGAGTTCAGTGCAAACTGCATGGTTAAAGAGTTCGGTTATTACATTCCGCATCATGCAGTGATACGCGAAAGTAGCGAGACTACGCGGCTAAGGGTGGTCTTTGATGCCTCTTGTAAAACTACTACTAATAAATCGCTAAATGATATTCAATTTGTAGGACCAGTGGTCCAGGATGATTTAATGGCCATATTACTCAGGTTTCGTCAGTATGCCTACGTTGTAACAGGGGACATCGAGAAGATGTATAGACAAGTCATGGTGGATGAATCTCAACGTCACCTGCAGCGAATACTCTGGAGGGATGATGAAAGTCAACCGCTCGAAGTATTGCAATTGAATACTCTCACATATGGGACAGCTTCGGCTCCATATCTTAGTACTAGGTGTCTTGTGCAACTCGCATCTGAATGTAAAGATGAAGCTGTTGCTAATGCTTTAAAACATGATTTCTATGTAGATGACCTAAATACTGGTTCTGATTCTAAATCTGTCCTAAAATCTATTCTTAAAGGTGTTATTAAAAAACTGTCTGAAGGTTGTTTTCCATTGCGGAAATTCAGAACTAACTGTCCTGATATTTTTGATGACATAACTACTATTCATCAATCTCAAGATTTTTCTAAACAATCTTCTGTGTTAGGACTAATATGGACACCTGATTCAGACACTTTACACTTTGCTACTGAAAGTAAAAACATTGTTAAGATAACTAAACGCTCTATCTTGTCCAACTCTTGTAAAGTATTTGACCCGCTAGGTCTTTTGTCGGCTTGCACAATATTTCATAAAATATTACTGCAAAAGCTTTGGTTAAATAAATTAGACTGGGACGATGATCTCCCAGAAGATATTAAGAACTCTTGGTTAGACTTTTATAATGAAACGAAATACTTTGAAGACATTAAGATACCAAGATATACTCTGTGCGAGTCTCCTACTTTGATAGAAGTTCACTGTTTTACGGACGCATCACAAGATGCTTATGGCGCGTGTATATAAGGTACTTGATACAAATAAGGCCTACCTAATTTTAAATGCTTATGTTTCAATAAATATTAAGGCTAACAAATAAAAACATGGTTAATTAGTATATTCTTTTATTTAATTGTAGGAATCTAAGAAAAAGTATAACTGTTTCTAACTAAATCTGAGCAAAATAATCGAGTTTCGAAAACACTAACTTTGGCCTTAATAAATCGACTACACGTATTAAGGCCTGTATGATTCAAAGGTAGAAATGCCTTTAAATTGAGGTTGTATAAAACAAAATACGGCCTCAAAACATTAAACAACTCGCTTTCTTAGCGTTATGAAAAGTTTTACAAAGAAATAAAAAAAAATGTCTTTTAAATCTCTAGCCAGACCTAGACTTCTCTTATTAAGAAATACACATAAATTATTAATAAAATTAAATATTCATTATAACAAACTAAAGATTACTATCATAAATTCTCAAAAAAATAATCAAAAACATTAAAAAATAAAATTTTGTATAGACCTTATTAAAATACCGTGCTCGAATAAGGCCCATGACAAAAACAACGTTATACTTAAGGGCCCTATCCCCATAATTTTTCTGGTATAAACTATTCCCAATTTCTCTGTAAATAATCTACATGTATCAATGTAATTTAGCATATTGTATATACTTATTGAATATATCTAAGTAAAATAGTTGTTATTTTCTCAATGGATTTTTTGGAATAGGAAATATGGGTGGTTAAACTTTGCCTCCGTTTTCTCTTTCATAATATATTACAAAGTTCTTAATTTTTTTAAAGCACTGTTATACCATTACCCTTCAAAATAATAATTTTATAATTTTTGACCAATTAAAAAATCATAAAATATTTTTTATTTTGAATTTTCAATAAGCTACTAAAAAACGCAAGACGTTTAATTGAAGGGTAATGGTTAAACAACGCTTTAAAAAAATTAAGAGCTTTGTCATAGATTATGATAGAGAAAACAGGGGCAAAATATTCCTTTATTTTACTACTCATATTTCCTATTAAAAAATACCTATTGAAAAAATAACGACTATTTCACTTAGATATATTGAATAAGTAACTATACGCTAAATTACAGTGACACAGGTGGATTATTTACAGAGAAATTGGGAATAGTAATATCCACATACAAATTATGGGGATAGGGCCCTTAATACTTACTTATTACTTATTCTTAGTCTTCAATGCTTATAAACTAAATGAGATCTCAATTTTTGTCACAATCAGGGCATAAAAAGGCCTCTGAATCATCTTTGGTTATTCCGATGCAATCCTCGTGATACCATTTAAAACATTCCTTGCATGGTCGCATATCTGCTACTTTGTCTTCGTGACAGGCATGGCAGAACCAGCTTTCACTATTCTTTCCTTTAGAATTATTTCCTGCTATTTTCTTTTCTTTCTTAGTAGTCCTTTCAGTTTTTTTACTTGCTTTGTTATTTGTTTCTTTTCTTACAAGTTTTGTTACTTCTTTCGAAGTTTTCTTTATCTTTTCTGTGCTGTTTGTATCTTTCTTATTAAATAAATCTTTTGTCACTCTTTGACCCATGTAGTTTAATGCTTTTCTTCGTGGGCGTGTTTTAATGTGTCCATAATCAGGTGTTGGCATGAATTTATGAAATGGTGATTTAGTACTTAATTGTCCTAAAGGTATGTTATCTTCATTTGAAAAATCCTGATCCTGGGATAGATTTTTTGGGCTCGTAGACATACGCTGAATGTCTGTTCCTGAATGCTGATGCTGAGTCACATTTTTGGAACTTTCATTCACCGGGTCAGTTGCTAAATGCTGAGGTAGTTGCAGACACGTGTTTTTGGAGCTTTCATTCAACGAGTCTGTTTCTGAATTGGAAGAAGAATATACCCTTAATCGTCGTGCTGGCCTTCTTATAAATTTTCTCATTATTTCAGATTCCAAAGATTCATTATCATCAGAATCGCTATAATCTACAAGACGGTGAGTATTGGATAAACCACTTGTTCCAGGCCGATTTTCATAATTTTCATGTTCCCTAATACCTGCATTTGTTGGCGTGTGGCACGAAGAAGAATAATGTTGCAGTACTTGAATATCTGGTGTACCAGGTGTTGTGGGCAAATATTCTATCATAATCAAATCTCGAAGTTCCTGTAAAGTGGCTATAGGTGACAAGGAGTGAGAGCCATCGTCAGCGTTTGTAGCAGTGTCAGAGTGTGTAAATAAATAATTTGGTGATGGCTGTATATATTCTTCATTGTTATTAGGCATTATGGAATTAATTGGACGTTCGGTTAGAATGGATGGATCAAATGCTATTTCAGGTATTGCATTAGGGTTTAGTGGGTAAAGGCCAGTAGCCCTAAACCCGCTCGTAATGTTTGCAGTTGTCATGCACTTGTACCATACCCGTGTTAAAATTTCGTTAAAATGTCGTTTTGAGATTGCTTTTGCACGATTTTCATAAAGAAATTGTAAAACTTCTTGGTCCCAAAAAGTTTCAAATGGCTTAAAACATGATTTATCCATAGGCTGAAGCTCATGTGTCGTGTTTGACGGCAAGCAGTAAAGTACTATGTCGCTTTTTTCCGCTTCCTCAGCAATGCGGAAATCCAGATGGCTTTTTGCGCCATCAAAAATGAGCAGACATTTACCGAACGTCTTATATTTGGACAAGTGTTTTATGAAGATGATGAATAATTCCGTCGTCATACTGCCTTTAGAAGCCATATGAACAATTGATCCTGGTGGTAAATTTTCGTCGAACTCCGGCTTCTTCCTTTTCCCTTTAAACAGAATCATAGGAGGTACAGGAGTCCCTAATGCATTGGCGCAACCAACAACGGTTACGTTTTCTCCATGTTCTGCCACTTGCATGTGCACTCTTTTCGCACCCTTCTGTGTGATCACTGTTTGTTGGTGATGCAAAGTAAGCCTGCACCCTTTTTCATCCATGTTATAAATTTTTTCCGGATGGTCATGTAGATCTAGTTCATCGTAGAGTTTTCTGATTTCTTTAAAATGGTGGGACACAATTGGTTTATTTAATTTTTGGGCTCGGGCTGGATTTAAAAACTGTGCCTTGCGCTTTGCTAACTCCGGGTTTCTTTTTAAAAATAATCGTAGCCATCCTTTTCCAGCGAGTCCAGATTCTTTGTTGAAATTATGTGGTATATCAAATTTTTGACAAAAAGCAAATGCCTGAATTCTAATCATTTTTGGCGTCATAGGTATGCCTAGGTCAGAAAATCTTATAATACGTCTTACAAAATCTTTCTCTTGATCTCGTGTAAGTATAGTGTGTCTTCCTAAACTTTTGTAAATATTCCCATTTTCTACGTGGTTTCTAATAGTTCTTCGCGGAATGCCATATTGATCCGATGCTTTGTAAGTCGACAATCCGTTACGTACCGCAAGAACTGCCGCTGCCAAGTTGTCTTCCGTCCAAGTTGCGCGTTTTTGCTTTAAGACAGACATTGGATGTTCTTGTCGACTACACATAAGTATCTGTAATGAAATAAATCATATATAACTTGCGGGATCCTCATTAAGGCCTACGGTCACTAATATGGCCTACCGTGCTGAAATAAGGCCTAGGCTTTATTCGATAACACGCTCAAGTTGTCTATAAAAATTTACAATTAATGCATCTATAGCCAAAATTACAGATTAAGTTCATGGATAGCTAATTATAAATATTATAAAACAATTACTTAGAGAAGCCTAAACTAAAACAGCGTAATTTTAAGCGAAAACTTACCACGAAATTACGAGATTTTTATAACGCAGCAGAAAATCGCCCACCTCGTTCGAAAGATGCGTGCCAAATGGCGTGGGGAACCCGAAACGTTACGCTCGCGCTCTTGGTCGGGTTATAGGGAGTGTATGTACGTGTACATGCAGTGTTTTTGCGGTTGGATTTATTTATCTGAGTTTTCTAATCAATAGGCCGTATTAGAACGTAGGCTTTATTTGTATCAAGTACCTTACTTGAAATCAAGTAATCATTTGGGTAGTACATACGTTAACTTATTGTGTGCTAAAACTAAGGTAAGCCCACTAAAAACTGAAACTATACCGCGCTTAGAATTATTAGCTGCTTTACTTGGTGCTAAACTACATACTAAAGTACAATCAATAAAAGTTATTGTTTCACGTTCAGTATTTTGGACTGATTCTACTATAGTTTTAGGGTGGTTACATACTCAACCTAGAACGCTAAAAACTTTCGTTTGTAATCGTATTGATCAGATTCGGGAATTGACTGATAAGAATGCATGGCGTCATGTACCTACCGAATTAAATCCTGCTGATATGGCTTCCAGGGGCATTCAACCGAGTCTTCTCTCTAGTAATGAATTTTGGTGGCATGGTCCGTCATTTCTTCTGAAAGCGGAGGCGGAGTGGCCTCAGTCTAGATTTACTACAATACCTTTACCTGAAATAAAAATAAGCTTAAATACTAAAACTCAACTTAATGACGTAATACCTTTTGAAAAATACTCTAAACTCTATAAACTACAACGAATATTTGCTTATGTACTAAGATTTATAAATAATACAAAAAAAAGTAATACAAAATTTAATGGTGCACTTACTTGCTCTGAAGTAAATAACTCTCTTACCTTGCTAGCTAAAGCTTCACAAAGAGAATCTTTTTGTAAGGAAATAAACGCTATTGAAAAAGATAAATTCGTAAATCGTAAATCTAATATAATTTCTTTAACCCCATTCTTAGACGATCGTGGTGTATTGCGTGTAGGAGGTCGAATTCATAACGCTTCCTACTGTCCTTATGGGAAAAGACATCCCATCTTATTAGATCCAAAACACCATTTCACTCAACTACTATTTGAACGAGAACATGTTCGACTTCTACACTGTGGTCCTCAGCAACTGTTGAGCTCCATTCGTGAACATTTTTGGCCCACAGGTGGTAAAGTATTAGCTACTGCTATTGTGAGGAAATGTGTACGGTGTCAAAGATTTAATGCTAAACCCATGCATCCAATAATGGGCAATTTACCGCAGCCTCGTGTTACTCCTTCCGCACCATTCGAGACTTGTGGCACCGATTATGCTGGTCCATTTCTAATTTTAAACCGGAAAGGTCGCGGTGCAAAAACCTCTAAGTGTTACTTATGTATTTTTGTATGTTTTACTACTAAAGCTGTTCACTTGGAATTAGTCAGTGACCTAAGCAGCAATGCATTTATTCTTTGCCTACGTAGGTTTATCTCACGTCGCGGTAAACCTCACACTATCTATTGTGACAATGGTAAAAACTTTGTAGGTGCTAGTGGCGAACTGAACAGACTACTTAAAACTTGTAAACAACCAGTCAGCGATTTCGCGTGTAACGAAGGTATTAATTTTAAATTCTCTCTTCCATACGCACCACATTTTGGTGGCATTTGGGAAGCAGGGGTCAAATCAGCTATGTTCCACCTAAAACGAATTGCTGGTAACGCCAGTCTAACTTTTGAAGAGTTAAGCACCTTGTTCTCGCAAATAGAGGCAATTATGAACTCGCGACCTCTGACTCCAATGTCTGCTGATCCTTCAGATCTTTCTCCTATTACTCCTGGGCATTTTCTTGTGGGTCGACCATTAACTTCGCTGCCTACACCGGTCACCGAGCGAATCTGTATCAATCGGTACGAACTAGTTGAGAGACTAAGGCAGCACTTTTGGTCTCGCTGTACAAAAGATTATCTATCGGGTCTGCAAGGACGCCACAAGTGGAGGGTTCCTCAAAGCAGCGTCCAGGTCGGCGATTTGGTGCTGGTGGTGGATAATCAACAGCCACCCATGAAGTGGTTGCTTGGCCGAATTTCTTGTCTCCATCCGGGTGCAGATGGAGTGATAAGAGTGGTCGAAGTACTAACAAAAAATGGTATTATCAAAAGGGCTCTCTCAAAGCTGTGCGCCTTAGAAGGTGTTGAAGAACTCCTTGGGAATTAAGTTCCCAAGAGGGGGGGAGGATGTTGAGAATGCTGCTGGCCGCTACATATGGCGTTTCAGATGAAAGAAAATGAAACGTCACTGATATTCAAGACGTCAAGACGAATATAACTACTTAGACGAAATAAAATATAAATATTACTTTAATTGAGACTGCTTTCTTTTAATTGTAATAAACAATTATACAGACTCCAAATGCCATAGTTATTTAAAACAAAAAATCAGCATTGCCATTCAACGAGGCAATGCTGCAAATGTATTAGGTACAATGCCAAGTGACTTAGGACTTTTTTTTACCTAGTTTAGAGTTTTTAGTTTCATTTTAAATTTTATTTTAATTTTTGTTAAATTTACATACTAAATTGTTGTAAGTTGTTTATTTCTGCATACATTTATAATATTAGAAGTTAAAATACAGACAGTCAATATTTGCACTGTATTTGCGATTGAATTAATTATTCCTGAGACGTAGCACCCATTCAAAGACAAACACACTTATTACAGCTATTATGTGTCTCATAAATGTTAAAAGCAAATCACAGATGTTATGTAGTTGAACATTTACATGATGCCGTGACATGATGGGAAATCAAGTTTAATCCCGTCCGTGCTGTGATATGTTGTGATTAGTCAGTGAAATAAAATGAAAAATTAAATGAAACTACCTATAAAGGTATTAATACCTTGACATTGTCAAATCATCGATTAACATTGGTGGAGCCATAATAAAAAAATAAGAAGAATCGTTTTATACATTATCAACGATTCAAAATAAATCAGTAATTGTAAATCAATCTTTGTATATTGTATTATTTGTAAATACATATATAAAAATTTATAAGGAAAAATAACTTTGGCCAATACTCTAAACTTGCTTGGTTATTTTTATTTCGGTTACAAATTGCATATAAATCGGTTCAGCCGTTTTGAAATTATTAAGAAACAAACATCTACGAAACTTTTATAGAATGAACTTTAAATAATAGAAATCTGACAATATCTCAGTAGAGGTCCCAAGTTGTTTCGTCTTGATTTATGTTCTCATTTGTATATAAATGAAGGCGCCACCATTGTAAGTCCGTCATCAATTCATCTGCAACTATCTCACGTATTGACATCTCCATATCAATTTTGATTGTTAAGTACCCTCACTAAGTATGTAATATTCGATGGTAATATACAACAGGAATGGGTTTAATCCACAGTGGAACCAGAAATGATAATCATCAATATATCTTCTATACTAATAATAAAGCTGAAGAGTTTGTTTGTTTGAACAATTCTTTTTGAATTTGAAAGTCCAATTTTGAGGAAGGTTATATAGGCTTATATAACATCACACTACGACCAACCACACAGCTAGATAATAGCCTAGAGGAAAAAGATGGATTTTTTCGCCACCGTCCAGTTTCTCTGCAGGTTTCTCGCTTCAGTTTGGTGCCCACTATAATACCCTAAATTCTCCGTCCGCTTCATTTTTTAAATGAACAATTACCATAAAAAATACGGGTTTTTTGGTTTTGCTCGTAATATCTCCTTTCATGTGCATTTTCTAGGAGGAATACATTATCTACAAAATGAGCCCTGGTGCGAATCCCAAGTACTATTGTTAACTCGCAAATTGCTTTTAAAGTTGAAAAAGCGTATTTTGTGTGAATTAAAATATTTTACAAATTTAGAAAAAAAGTTGTCCTATATATTTTAATTGTTGTTAACAATAGCATTTTGGATAAGGACATTTTTCATTTTTTTTAATCCCTGACCTCTAGGCTAATAATGGTATTAGGAATACCACGTCTATATTATACCCTTTTAGGGGTTGATTTTTGAAAAATGCTGTGCGTTGATTGTCAGCGACACAATGATTTTAGAGATACATAGGTATGCTACCGTATGGACTTTTTTGTAGATAATTTTATACCACACAATTCTTTACTACATCATTTTGTGTGTATTGATTCCACATAGAGACATATTTTAATTTTATTTATTTGTAGATATATTTCATCTATGTATTTGAACATGTCAAAATATTTGCTTCGTGCATGGTAGGTATTCAGGGTTAAATTAATTGGTTAGACTGCAACAAGCTAGTTAATAGTTTTGATGACAAACGGCCTACCATGCTCCCCGGGTTATATTGGCCAGGAATTTCATTATGTGCGGACTTGAGCCAAATTAGAATGCCGCTGGACATTTTGTCCGGCTTTGTCTAGTGGATTTACGAGCGCATACGGTATTGACATTGTAGGACCGGGTAGAACATTGCCACCAGAAATTGGCTGAATTTGTGATCGCCTGCTTAGGCTCGCCTGAAACTATTTAAGATATCGGAATGGAATAAAAAGTAGAAATAAATAATCACTACGTTAGCTGAAACTTTCATCAATATTAATTTAACTTAAGTAACTTATTAATTTAAGTGAAGTTATATTATGCAACTAAAACTAGGTTTACAAAGAGGTTGTAATGTGACAACGCAAAGAGGGTGTATATGTAGGTACATTTGTGCAAAAAGGCTGTATGTATGTATATTAAGTGGATATTATTATATATTATATATATTAAAAGGTACCATTTGATTTACTCGTAGGATTTACCACATACCTAGAAGGGCGTGTATTGAGGTTGATTTGCTCCAAAGAATTTGTTAGACTTGTATTGATTGTATTCAATTTTATAATACAGTCATTATGTATCTAAAATATCTATCTACGCCTTTCACCCCAAGAGGGATACGCAGAGATAATCGAATGCTATTTGTTACGATCCTGACATACCTCTTTTGCTTCTTTTATATTCATCATACCCTTCATACATGCTCGCCGATCGTGTGTACTTTTAATATTTCCATCGATCAATACATTTTTTATATGTTCAATAAAAGTACACCTAGGTCGTCATCCAGCATTTTCTTTAAATTCAGCCATATAACCTCTTTCATCCTTCTTTCTTTCAACGTGTCCTAAAATATTATCGCGTAAAATGTAAATAAAAAGCAGACATTTCAACTTAATTTAGGTTGAAACTAGTTTTCCGCTCCGTGGCTTTTTTTTTAAATGTGACATAAGAATTTATCCTGAAAAAGTAGCGGCCCTCAAACTATCTCTGTGCGAAAATATCACGTCGATCCGTTGCAACAAACAAACATACTTTCGCATTTATAATATTATAGAAAAAAACCTTCCGGAAGTAAAAGCATATAAGGGTTAATATTAAATATATATGATGTGCAGTTTTAAGGGCAGGTGGGCCGGGTCAAAGGTGACTCGACCAATGAGAGCGAGTAATGACACAGGAAACGGGTGGTGCCATTTATGTACTTCCGGTATTTTGGTTTTAATTAATTTGGAAGCGAAAGGTCTGGGAACCATGGGACTTTTTTATTAAAAAAAAGAATATTGTTTTTAAATAAAAGAGAGAGAGTAATTTATTTATGGAACGCTTCACACGGACCTTTTTAGTGGAGTAGCCATACGCAGGCGTTCCCTTCTGTCAAAGTAAAATACTGTACAAATCCACACGATCCTAAGCTTATAACAAAAGTAGATGCAGCTGACTCCTTGCTAGACTAAATCTAGATGCGCGATTGAATATTTGTCCGAGATAATGCCGAATTGCTAAATTTTTTGCTGCAAAAAGTGATCTGGAACTTCAAATTTAGTAATAATATTTTTCAGAAATAAAAAAACTGCAATAATATACCTAAATACACATACATTTGTAAACACACATATTATTATAACGAATGTAACTGCATGGCACTACAAGCATGGTTGTAACGTACTATGTCAAAAGACAGTGTCGTGCCGGTCGAAGTTTTACACTTTTCTCGGCCTAGGTATCATTCGCCAAGCGTTTGGAGTGTGCATGGCACTACATGCATGGTTGTAACGTACTATGTCAAAAGTGTCGTAACGGTCGAAGTTTTACACTTTTCTCGGCCTAGGTATCATTCGCCAAGCGTTTGGAATGTCGTTTAAAAGCAATGGATTTAAAACGCCTGATATTTTTGTTAATATTGTGATATATTTTCAATATATGGTTTGGACACGTCCAAAGAATGAAGGATGTAAAAATTACTTAAAAGCTTTATATGGCTGAAGTGAAAGGAAATGCTGGCATGGGACGACCTAGGTGTACTTTTATTAAACATATAAAAAATGTACCTAATGATCGATGTCAATGTTAAAAGTACCTACACACAATCGCCGAGCATGTATAAAAGGTATGATGAACATAAATTAAGCGAAATGTCAGGATTGTAACAAATGCCATTAGATTGTCTCTGCCTACCCCTCTTGGGATAAAAAGTTTTAAGTATTACCCATCCTAAACGTAACCTTACTCTGCTTAATATATTGGTTTAATAATACCTAATTTAATTAGTAAACAAATAATGTACAAACCAACTCCGAATTGAAACGTAACTATCTCGTGTCTGCGACATCCGCATTGTTTTCCGCAAATTGCGCTCTATGATTAATTTGCTTAACTCCCCTACATAATTATTATTAAGGTTTAAGTAAGATTGTTTACGTTGTGACGTAGAATACTGTCTAATAGTATAATAAGTATTTTTAAAAAATCTTGAAACTTTTTCACATTTTTCTTCCTGGATTCCGGTCATGTAATTAAAAACGCACGTGTTCGAAAATTTTGCATCTCTTTCACCATTCGCACCTAGGCTATGCGTAAATAGAGAAATAAATTTTCCAAATAAAATCGATACAATAAAATACACAAAACGTATCAATCAAGTATTGTACAAAAAATATTAGAAATAGCAAGTGTATGTGAAATTATCTTTACTCTAAATGTTAAAAAATATACATTAGTAAATATATTAAGAGAACTCGAGTCGCAAAGTCGGTTGAAAATATGCTTGAAATTGATGACTTTCAGGGCTTCATGAAATATGATTTTGTGTAATCGCAGGATAAACGGATTTTGATTTTGATGACTATTTTTTTCATTTCATAATTCTGATAAAATATTTTTAGACAATTTGGTGGGGGCCCCGATTGCCTCGGGGTTAATCCGGCCCTGGTCACAACATCATCTTTCACTCCGCATTCTTCTCTAAAGACATCGTTCCGGATGCGGTCAATACACTTTATATCACACATTCTACGTAAAGACTTTACACTGCATTTATCTTACTTTCATGCTTCTTATTCCATACTCAAGTCTCACTTCCATAAGGTGATGGAACTAAAACAGCATTATGTATATTAACTTTACTTTTAGTTGTAAGTTGTGTATTTCTCATACATTATCCACAAAATATCTTCTTAGAATCTATTTTAAAGTAGCCTTATTTTGCACCAAGACTTCAAATTCAACGGCGAACCGAAATATATTAATTATTTCTTGCTTTTCAGTAAACAATGTATGATATACTTAAAAAAAGGTATTTTTAATTTTTTTATGTTATTTACCTAAAATCATAAAAAAAATAACACAAAACAAACCACTGTGAGACTGTCATCAAACGTATCTTTGGTTAAATACATTATATAAGGTTCCATGATAAGCAAAGACCCAGTAATATTTTTCCAAAAACATCTGTAAAGGAAAGGGGACACTTCCTATAGAAGTTATCTTGAGATATATACGACGTCCTTAGGGACCTTGTTACACTCCTTTAATTACGAACACACCTATCTACCGCAATTAGACGACGAAATTATTTGCTTTTCCTCACTTAGAACCCTGTCTCATTAAATAATAAGTCGCTTCTTCTAAGAAACTCTGTAAATATAGCCTTACCTTACTTTGATAAAGGCGTATAATAGTCTATCAACACTCTGAAAATCTTGGGTTTCATTGCAAACAAGGGAATGAGATTGTTTAATTTATAGCTTGGCAAGTTGGCGACACTTAAGATGGAGTATTTTCGGTTAATTCGAGAAATGAAACAAGGGTTTATATACTGGATTAGTGTGGACAAATTGAAATTCACTAAAACGTTTACACAAATCTACATTACTGACTGACTGACGTTCAACAATTTGCAGGCGTTGTAGCTTAGGCCTTTCTATTGCTGTTTTTCCTTGGAGTAAATAAAATACCCATAAACATAAAAAAAATAACACCGTTATCTGTAGTCGTAATTAGGATAAAAAAAAAAATAAAAAAAAAATATCACTAGCTTCCGCCCCGGCTTCACTGGTCTTGAATTCATACAAAAAAACCAATAGAAGAAAACACTTTCAGTTGCTCCCAAATTTTTCAATTTTCCTTTCCCAAAAATACTGATTATTACTATTACGAACATTAAAACAATTTAACTAAATCGGTCCAGCCGTTCTCAAGTGATTCGCTTACCAACGAATAGCAATAGATTCATATTATCCGCGAAAATTCGATCTCAAAGCACCTCAATATAACTGTAGCATCAAAAATAATATCATTGGCAAAATTAATAAGAAGAAGGCTTCTTCCGCTGGGTACCTTTATAGTACTTATTATAAAAACTCTAAATATTTTTCTAATGGTATCAATTCTGGCACATCTTAAATCTACCACTAATTGGAACAAAGAGAGTTAAGTCCAAATAACTGCTACTAAGGGGTCAAGGGTCCAGGGTGTCCCTGATTTATTGCAGCAAGTGGTTTGGTCCCGGATTACAACGTCAAGACCAAAATCCCTGTGATAAACTACACGACACACACAAATATGCCAATTTACATTTTTGTTGAACGAGGGGGTGCCTGACATATTTTCTTTTGTCCCTCTAATAAGTTCTTTGTTACTATATTACTTTTATTTATTGTAAAATGTAACTTGAGTCTCTGGTATTGCTGGAAGGTATGAAGGCCGTGTTGGTGTGGTTTTTGCGTTTCAAGTCATCATAGAAAGAAAAAAAGGAAAAGTTTTCACAACTCAGAAATATTTCGTTTGACACGATTTCATCTGCGTGGAAATAGGACAACACGAAACATTTAAAGTTTCGCATCCTCCTTCACAGTCGGTCTCTCATTACTGACGGTCGTGACTCCGACTCATCAGCATCTCCTCAATTATCTTCCTTCATCTGATGCCTTCCTCTGCCTGATAAATGGCTGTGGTAATAGAGGTGTCCAGGTTTTCTTACACTTGATCGGATCATGGTTTAGGGCTTCGTCATCGATGTCTCTTTCCCTCCACCCCACCAATCACGCAAGCTTTTCCAAGTTGTTGTCCTCTTTTCGTGCAATATATCGAAACACTGCGGAATTCAACTCATACCACAGTGGAGACCCGTGGCTTAGACCTGATGTTCAGTTTTGACATACATAACATTTTTTTCACGGTTTGCCTTACAGCTCCAGAAACAGTGTCATCGATCCCAGGGTACCCAGCGGAAGCCAAGTCTCCCTCGTTTAGCTGATGGTATTTGTGAGGCTATACCTAACGAGTGGCCAGTTCTGTTGAGGTATATTTAGATGTAAAAGCCTCTAAGTCGGATTACATACATTAGCTTTTAATTTAAAAAACCCATTGGTACATAAAGTTTCGCATAAGTAATTGAAATATTTGTAGTAGGTACTAGAATAGCCAAGTATTTAAAATAAATCAAAGTAAAATTAGACTAACTAATTGATACAATCGTGATATCAGTACAAAGTGTAAGATTAATCGGGATGATGTAAACACACCTGTATACGCTGTGTGACGTATAGGAAACATTTACAGACAAATAGCACGTACGCATGTTTAATATTTCAGAAACATCATAATGCTTATTTAGTATGGAAAGAGCTTCCTGTTCTGTTCTGTTAAATACGGACAATATGTGGACATTGTTATTGGTGTCTCTGGCCATACCGCAAGATATAGGTAAATGCCGTGAAGGTATGAAGGTGTGCTGAAATAGCTAGTATGATTTAGTACCATCAACGAAGGAATAATTCCTCAGTCACTGATACTTGCAGTTTGAAGACATTGTTGAAGTATTTGACTGACGGCTACGTCTTGTGATTATTTTATAGTTTATACTAGCGACTACAATATGGGTACAATATGCTACCGCGGACATTTTTGTAGATAATTTTATTCTACGTAATTAATATCTACAAAAGGGCACAGACGGACAGACAAATAGACGCGGCGGGGACTTCCTTCTATAATATGTAGTGATGATAGTATAATCTTATTTTTTTTTGTTATTTTGTGTTGTCGCCATTTGGCTACGGAGCCTTAAAAAGTTGAAAGGAGGTGGTCAATCTGGCAGATGTTTTTAAACAAAATATAAAGAAGGAAAAAAATAGCTTGTTGTCAAAACATGTCATCAAATGTCAATAAACTTCTAAACAAGTATTTTGTAAATATTTATTTTATATTAATTTTACATCAATGATACTAAAAGTATATTGCTTATGTTTGTTTTTTAGTGTTGTATTGAGTGATAACAATGATATATATGGGACAAATGTTGGTACAGTTCTATTTAAAGCACTAGATGTTAATCGTCAAGCATGGACTTGCGATGCTCTGTCTTTGTTAATAGCACGTAAATATTTTCAGAAGTTAATACCACCAACTGATGTAATGCCTACAGTAAATGATGATTACGCAAAATCTCTTCTAACTTACTTCATAGACGCTTACAAAAACCTTAATACTGATAGTAAAAATGTAGATGATAACAAAATTCTTACTATTGCTCTCTCAGACACTATTGGAGGTTATTTGAAAAATTGGGTCTTGCCTGCTATGAGGTATGGGTTCTACAGCGGCACAGTTAATTATGAAGAAGCGAATAATTTATTCCTTTTTTACGAAGAAATCAAGATGTATTTGAAAACAGATGGTGAAGGTTGGCGTACTCCGAATGAAGACATATTTATACAAATAAGTGCACCATCTCATCACAAACAAGTTGGTAGAACAATCAACAATGCTTGTAACCAGTTAGCCTTTTTTGAAAATATTGATGAAGTTTATAGAGTGCCACTGCCCATATTATACTGGGACGGCAAAAGTGCTACTTTATTTTTGCCACTAAAAATGAATCCAATAGTGATAGTCACGTCACGTAAGTCTATGCATTCCTTACTTGGTTACTACGAAGTGGCTACAAATTGTATTCAAGAAAAATTTCCAACTGAACTAAATGAGTTTAGAAAACGATTTCAGAGATGGCTTCATGAAGCAATTACACCTCACCTTAGTGATGATCACTTGTATGCCGGTTTTGACAATGTCATTAATCTTTTGGATGATACAAGAAGCCTTTGTCATGAGGTTATAAATAAATCAAAGACTGTTTTGTGTAAGTCTCGGTCCATTCATTGGTACCACTATTTAATAATAATAATTATTGCATTACTTTTAGCACACATGGTATGGTGTTTCCCTAGTTTACGGAGTCGTATGCATAAGAACGGAGGAGAAGATACAAAATGTGCGAAGTCAAATAAAAGCGACTTTATAAGTGCATGCAGATTTTTTAAATGTGCTGAAGTAGAAGTAGATACATCGATGCCTTCTTTTAATACAGGCTTGAGAGTAATTAAGCAATCTAAAATTGATACAATAGATAATTACTTTAATAAAAATCACTCTGGTATGATCCCAAGGAAATCTGTGCAGCTTTCTTCAGAACGTTTTAAGTCAGATGTTATACAAATGAATACGCCTCCAGTTCGTGATGTTCCCGTGACGCGTAAGAGCGGTACTACAGTAACAGGCGGTTCTTCTAATAATATCAGATCTGATCTCATCAGTCTGAGAGATCAATATATGAAATCTTGTCTAGAGACTGGAAATGGAACTATATTTGGTAGAAAACCATCATTTGATACCACATACTCTATCAATGAAGCATCGTTGCCATGTAGCGATGATTTAGTCCAAGTAACGGACCCGGAACCTCTCCCGGATACTCCGAAAAAGTTAGACAAAAATATTGAAAAACATGCAAAGTATGGTTTTCTAGAATTCGCTCCAAGACACAAACATGAACATAGAGAAAGGCGTCACGGTTTACAAATACCACGTAGAGATAAAAAACGCAAAGCGCATAAAAATAAAGAACATAATATAAATGTTTGTTCTCATACACCGAGAGTTAAAATAAGTGTAGATGAACCACATGGAGAAATAATTGTTGATATTGCAGAAAATACATTAAACAAAAGATATAAATGTCATGAAGTTACAAATATTGAAATCTATGATGAAAAGGTTGATTTGAAAATTACACCTGGAGCAGAAATGCTTTCGACAGTAGGTTTACATTCTAAGGATGACAGTGTGTTGGAAATAAAATCCAATAAAGAATTGGCTAAATTAAGTAAGTCATTTTAATTTTAGATAATGTTTAATTTAATATATGATTTATTGTTCAACAATAAAAATCTTTTATTTCCTACATCTACTCTACATATTATACTGATATATATATGATACATGACAATAGTATGCTGATTTGAGCAAATGGAAAGAAAAAATAATTATGAAAATGGGAATGAATTTAAAAGGGTTAGGATGCCACGTGAAATAGTTTTGCGATAATAGGAGTTTATTTATACAGCATAATAATTATAAACACTGTTTAGTGTTTACTGCAAATAAATCGGGTTGCCTCGTTTTCTTGCTGGCGTCTTGTCGGTAGGTGCAGAGGAGGGCGATAAACAGATCACCCACTCGTGGTCCCCTACCCATTATCACCCACCAGTGCTCGGCTCGTGGTCCCACGCATTAGTTTGCGGTTTCACCGTTTTTGTCACACTGGTATCGTTATCACACTATCCGAACCACGCTCGTCGCTGGCTATCCTCGCTAACCTATATTTTTTTATTCTTCACGGGTTGCCTTACAGCTCCCGGGAACCTATCCGGCCCCAGGGTACCCAGTGAAAGACAAAGTCTTCCTCATTTAGCCAATGATTTTTTGAGGCTATACCTAACGAGTGGCCAGCTCCTTTGAGGTATATAGATGGAAAAGCCTCTTTGTACGGTTTGTCGGATAATGTACATATATTTTTTATTATAAAAACCCATTGGTACATGGTCGGATGTAGGAATCGTACCCGCGACTTTTCAGTTGCAAGCCGACGTTTTACCCACTCGACCACCGACCCCTTTTTTTTAATTAAATTAGACGAGATAATAGTGGGACTAAGAACCCTATGTGTTACGGTATTGTCCCACTAGTGGGTCAAATTAGTGGGAAACTGATAAACAATCACCGTCTGTACTATGTTCGGGCTCTGGAGTCTGGATGTAATCCATAGAGTAACTTATAATAGTTTTGACACCTGGGAAATTCACCATTTTCAGACCTTTGCTAGCGTTTTCTCTCAAACAGCGCCTAGGTCCAACTTTCGGAACCACTTCCATTGCTAGGATTGTTCATCGATGCACCGTCTATTACATTAGCCAGAAGAAGGTGAAAAAAATGCTTAGAAAATTGTAGGCGTTATTGGAAGAAGTTCGGTCTATATAGAAATGGGGGATCCTGGTGACCGAGTCCAATCGGTTTTGCCATTCTCGATGTTTCTAGCCACATAAAACCTATTAGATCTTTCAAGTGAAATGTGAAAAAACTTCTTGCAAGCCGGCGGCATAGTGCAATGAATGCTCCGATTGCGACACTCTTAGAAATAGTTGTACTCACCACTATAACTGTGATATGAATGTGTAAGACAGAAATAATCGTTAGTCTATCTATCATCACGCCTCTATCCCAAGAAGGTAGGCAGAGAATCGAATGCCATTTGCAACGATCCTGACATAACTGTACCTCTTTCGCTTCTTTTATGTTCATCATATCTTTCATACAGGCTCTGCGATTGTGTGTACTTTTTAACCGACTTCCAAAAAAAGAAGGAGAAGGTTCTCAATTCGGACCGTATGTTTTTTTTATGTAGGTATGTATGGACTTCGATAACTCCGCAAGTTGTGAACCGATTTTGATGGTTTCTTTTTTAATCGACAGATAGTTCTTCCGGATTGGTCCCATTTTTATCTCATAAAATTGGTTCATTAGTTTTTCAGAAATTTTGAAAAAACTGACCTTATAAGGCAATTTTTTGTAATATCTCGATGAAATATGTACCGATTTTGACGACTTATTTTTTAAGGATATAATAATTTCTCGATATCTCACAGTCAAATAACGAAAATCGGTTCAGTAATTTTTCAGAAATTCAGAAATTTATCTCTGTTTACTGCTGAAAATTAAATCAGAGAAAAGCCTTAGCAACGGTTGCTGTTGACACGCAGTTGTCAATTTTCGTATCGACGGTGGTCTAGCGGCTAAAGGTATGGGGTGCGCAAGATGCACATTGCACATGGTTCAAATCCCATCCACAGCAGTATTTTTTTTATTTTCCATCAATTTTTTTAGTTGCGTTATTATTTGTTTCTCAAGGCAGCAAAATCGCTTAAAAGGTCAAACGTTTTAAAAAAAAGTGTACCGACTTCAAAAATTTGCACTGAAAAGTAAGAAATAATAAAAATTTCGTCGTAATTAGGATACAAAATTAAGTAAATATCTAAGAAGATAAAGATCTGTTCAATATTATGTACTCATAATCGTAGGTTCCTAATGAATTGTCTAGATTAGTGAATTTGGGAACTAAGTTGTTTCTAATTTGGCACCAACCGTCTTCAAAATCTACGACGAAATTTTATTATTTTTTACTTTTCTGTGCAAATTTTTGAAGTCGGTACACTTTTTTTTAAAATGTTTATATAATACTGCCCTCGATCAATACATTTTTCTCGCCGTCTTCTTCTAGCATTTCCTTTCGTTTCTGCTATATATATATATATAAACATTTTTAGTCAATATTTCATCCTTCAATCATTCAACATGACCACAGTCTGAAAACCAAATCCTTAGGCAATCAAAGAAATGGTGATCCATCGAAAAGATGGCAAAAATATATTTTAAACAGCAAGTTTTTCATCTATCATGATGGGGTAAAATCAAATAGGAGTATTAATATTCCCTATAATATAAAAGCTCCCTCCACGCCTGTCGAGCAACAAGGGCGGGTTACTAGCCTCGTTCACTAATCACTGTGATGAATTTATTGGTTGCGATCTCAGTGAATTATATCCGAGTAAGCTGGGTGAATTATTTGTATATTTTGCTCGGACGGACTAGACTCAGGTGTTCGGGGGCCAATGGTAAACCCGTATTTTGTCATTGTAGCACCTTGTTTTAATTTATCAAAATGTAGCCTTGTGGGTGGGCTAACCGCATATCAACGCTGTTTAGGGTTTCGTAGCCAAATGGCAACGGAACCATTTTGATTTATTTTCTCATAAAAATGCCACCGAGTTTGCTCTCATGGAATTAGCTGTATATTCCGTTAGATATATTACAATATGATAGATTTTTTCAATGAATTTTGGTGGATTGAGGGAATTAAATTACCTGAAAATAGTCCATGATATAAATACGAGTATTAATACGATATATAATACAGTATTAATAAATAAGTAATACGTATGTACAGGAGGGTGAGCATATATTTAACGTAATTAAATCCTGAATTTAATTTTGTTTCGATGATGACACAGTGACCATTTTAATTTTTTTTAGTGAATCCTAAAAAAAATTCAAAAATCCACACACATTTACGACAAGGGTTACCCCGAAAACTCCACTGAGCGTAATATCCAAAATTCTGGCAAAGCCAAGCCGGTCGCTAGTATGTAGTAGATATAATATTTATATATATGTGCATGTTCCCGTTAATTAATTCTCAGTACGTAGACCTAATGACATGTGTAGGTGCCATTGTAAACCAATATGCTTGAAACAGAGTCACTCCCTGATATCCATCATACGAGGCTATTAATTCGTGTCATTACGATGAGTACGAATATTAATTTGGGCTACATTTCATGGGGTGGGACAAATGTATCTCTGTTGATACCGGCAATTAAAACTACTCTGTTTTAGATCAAATAGGATTGTTTTTATTTTAATATATCTCTCGGTATGTGGCACCAATTTGTAGACAGCCATTTCGTGAAATGGTACGGAAATGTAACCGTAAGTAAGTAAAAAAAAGAAATATAATATATTAATAATATTTAATTGATTATAATTATTGAATGACGCGAAAGAGGTGTGACAGGATCGTGGCGAGTAGATATCGTTTGTCTTTCTCTGCCTACCCTAAGGAAAATAAAGCATAATGTATGTATTAATATTTAAGGTTCTTCAGATGTTACACATCGTTGACGACTAAAGGTGCCCAAGTGGGGCACTGCCCACCCATTAATCCAATCACCGGTGCGCCGCCGTGCGGTCCACCGAAACTGACCATAGACTCGTCCAATTCTTGTAACAAACGGTCCGCCTAGATCATACAGCGGCCGGAATGGGAAATTTTCGGTGCGATGCCGGACCAATGTGTGGCCTACTTAATGCAAGACTCGTTCTTTTTTATTTTAGGTACTTTAAGTGTATTTTCAGGCAATTTTTATTTTTAATGCCGTAAATTGTGAATGAAAAATAGTTTCAAAATTCCCGAAATTACCTCAAATAAAAAGCCACGATCGTTGAAATATTAATAAAAAAATCTTTAAAACTTCTCTTATTCAGACAGACAGGTCTTGGTTTAATCAGGCTCGGTCTCCACAACTCGACAACAGAGCGCCTATTTTGAGTAAGGCCAGGTATTCGGTTACCATATGCCATCCCATCTCCTCCAGGAAACCGATCGGCCTCTTAATGTTGACGCATGCCTCATGGTATCCGGGGCACCGAGATGAGCAGCCATGTATTCTGTCAAACCTGCGCACTCCAGAAGGACGTGGGTGACCGTTTCCATACAAGCTCTGCTGCAATGCATAGTGGACTGTATGTAATGCCGACAGACAGAGTAAAATATCTTGCAAATAAATAACATGAAAAGATTAGTTCTTTCTGACTGACTTTCTAGTTACTATCTATGTATCATTACGCCTTTCATCCCAAGAGGGGTATGCAGAGACAATCGAATGCCATTTGCTACGATCCTGACATAAAAACACTTAATTTTATTTATTAATGTAGATATAGATTAGACGAGGTTGCAGAACAGCAGTACTTTAATATTGATAAGGCTTCTATTTTTGTGAACCGCTAATTAAGGCGGGGGTGAAACTCGAGTGTTAGTAAATTATTGCCTACACTCTTAGATTTATCTCTCTCTTTCTAAAGAAATCACTTTTATGATTAGTATTAACTCAAGACGGCTTTGTTTCTTACCCTCTTCAGAAATTTGTACTAATAGGTTCATTAATTTTATGACTTTGATAACGACTAGTACTTTATTTAAAATAGCTTTTGCCCATGGTTTCACCCGCGTGGAAATATAATATACCGTAAGTAGGCGCTTTTTACATCATAAAAAATTGGTCTCCACTAAAAGCCCTTTTATTTTAGCCCTTCTAAATATAGGTGAAATAATTTTTAAAATCGGATGAGTAGTTTCGGAGATATACTTTCTATATCCAAACTTACAAACCTCTAATAAACCTATAATATTAGTATAGATAGAAGTATATACAAATATAGATTAGAATGAGATTTGTAGACCAGTCAAGCGCGTGTCGGCAGGTTCAAGACACCGGTAACAATATCCACATTAAGTAGAACAGGTGGCCAGTCCCGAAGTAAGATTACTTTGTGCTGTGAATGAAGATACAGCGAAATCACACACAATAACATACATGGCTCCAAACCATAACCTGTATTGTTTGAGCTAATATACTCCATCGCGCATAGTTATAAACTGTATATTTTTTAAATCTATTGTTTCCTACAATCTTGACATATTTCATCACGCCTCTATTCACTTTGTAAACGTTAAGTTTTGTCGTCAGGGGATTATTCCGCAAAAAGAGATAATAAAATCTTTTAATTATGCACAATAATCGTGCCTTTAAAAAACTTTTTAATCATTAGGCTTCATACTTTCAATATCACTTTAAACTTTTTTTTAAAACAAATGTAAATAATATTGAAATTGCCCGCATACTCCACGCGGCGAATCAATGAAGTTATAAAGATTTTTTTGAATGTTTATCAATAAAAGGAATTTTCGCTAGATAAAAAAAATACAAAAAAAAAATTACAATGATGAATCAACATTTCAATCATAGAGCAGATGTCCCTTATTAGGCGAGCAAGGCGCCATAGTTGCACAAGCGTCCTTTGATATGCCGAGCACAAGTGATCTCAATTGTTGTCCCACATTCGACACCTGCTACGGTCTTGGTTCATCTAGCTAGACAATTAACTACTTTGTTCTAGTCTTTACTCCTGTGATTAAGCTAAGCAAGCCTTCCTATGCGATTCGTCGTCTGAAACAAAAATTTTGGAAAATTCAGTACTATTTCTGTGCAAAATCAATTTCGATCCTTTGCTCTGTTTTGATGTAACAGAAGGATAAACAAACATTCAAAAATTCGCATTTATAATATAATTAGGATTAGATTCCATGTCACGCTTTGGTGAATATCACACGCGCCCATCGAGACGTGATGGGGAATCCAGTTTAATCCTGCCCGTGCTGTGATGGTTGTGATTAGTCGACGACTTATAAGACATATCGGCTATAAACACTATAAAGGTATAGCTATAGTATACTTGACATTGGCAAATCACCGATGAACATTGGTGGAGCCATAATAAAAGAAGAAAAAAAGAAGTTAGGATTAAATAACGTCTTTTTATACTAATCTTTATTAATATTATACAAGCCTTATTGAGGTACCTTTTTAATTACTGCCTACGCATTTTTTAATCTATCTTAAAAAAAATTTTTGGTAATAAACGCATCACATGAGAATGTCTGGACCGATTTGTTAATTTTGTTTTTAAATGTTCGAAATAGTCTGCAATAGGAAAAAGAAATAGAAAAAGTTGGAAAATTCGGGAAAAACTAAAACTGCTTGATGAAAGTTAGTTAATTATAAAATAAACCATTCAAAATGTTTGATATACTCACGTAGAACAATGATAAAGTCGTTCTAATATAATATTCCATTTGGTCTGACATTTTGGGCAGCCATTTCTTCGTGAACTATTCATTTGGATCCCCATTTCGGACTAACGGCCTTTACTGTCCATTTCAGAACGGTTGGCCTCGCAACCATTGATTGTTTAAGTAATAATTAACTAGGCATTGTGCCCATGAAATCCGTTATAGTTATAGGTACCATGCTATTTAATATTCACGATTATCTTTAGATATATAAATAATTCCTCCTCCTAAACGGCAGGACCGATTTTGATGATTTTATTTGTGTGTTTTTTAATGAGTTCCTGGATGGTGTGAATTCACAGTTGGACCCGATAGATGGCGCTGCAATTCTATGACTTTATTTTTTCATACGAATAATTTAAGACTTGCTACTTGCGATTGCACCCGCATTAATAGTTACTGCTCCGCTCCTTTGGGTCGTAGCGTGATGTTATATTCCTCAAGAATTGAGCTATAAAATGCAAAAAAAAAAACAATTTCAAATCCAACTTATCCGTAGTTCAAGAGATTAGCGCGTTCAAACAAATACAAACTCTTCAGTTTTATTATTAGTATAGATAGTAGATAAAGACATATCTACTGTACGTGTGTAAAATCGGGGCGTATGATATACAAAAAATATAGAAACCTACTTGTGAAATGATAAAAATGACTACATTCAGAGAAAAACCCCAGCGCACTGCACAGGAAATTGACTGGGAAGCTATTTCCACCTGGCACGGATCTGTGGCAAATCTTTATTAAAATCTAACACCAAATCACGTGTAATATTTTCGATAAAAAATAAAACTATAACATTGTTCTAGATTTGTGTCTCAGTGGCTATACATGAAATTATATTGTAAATTTTATTGAATCCGATTACTACGCCAGTCGTGAACCGATTTTGATGAGTACTCTTCCAGATTGGTCCAATATTGTTATCATGTAAATTGGTTAACTGGTTTTTCAGTAATTTTAAACAAACTCACTTTATAAGTATATTTTTCGCAATATCTCTATGAAATACGAGAATTAGGTATTACAGATATAAAAGTTATTTGTCGACATTACCTCACAGACTTGTCATTTCAGTAATATTAAAGAATATTGCACGATAACTGTAGATCTAAATAAATTCTATAGGGTCCCTTACCCAAAGGGTGTCATCAGAAACCCTATTACTAAGGCTCCGCTGTCTCAAATCTTTACAACTGGCCGCTATAACAACAAATAATAAGAACCTGCCAAAGTGTGAGTCGGACTAGCGTTACTTTTTGTACTAAACTATTTTTATTGTACGGAGTCCGACTCGTACTTGACCGGTTTTTCTTCTTTCTGACCGGTTTTTTTCTTACACAATTTTAACGAAAGTTCTGTTTCTTATCATTTGGGGTACCCAACTTTAAAAAGTATTTCTAATCATAATCGATGTATCATAATATCATGATTTTCATGACATGAATAAATAAATAAAAAATCATCACTTGGTTGCAATTCCTGATTCCCATTAGGTGCACGGAGGGCGTTCGATCGTTTGATTGACAGCTAATAACTGAAGATTTCCCCCGGGGTTCTGCAAATTGTCCCCGCACTTTCTTTCGCCTCATCGATTCGACAATTTTCAACCAAGAATTTCGACAGTTGGCAAAATATATTTGTGACAGTTTTTTCTTATACCTATACATGCTTAGTATAAAGAAATTCTAAACTCAGGTCTATACACACCTAAGCTACAGTTACCAATTTCCAACAGTGTAAATAATCATCTTCGGAGATCACATAAAGCGGCGTCCGACAGCAGCGACAGACTTGATACTAATTTGTTGTTATTATTACAGGCCACACCGCAAAGAAAAAAAGCCGTAATGGTGAGTTTTTTAATAACCTTAGCAAAGAACTCAAGGTCGTTATAATATGGAAGTGCTGAACGAATTTTCGTGGCTACATCCCGAATCCCGAATAATAATTCCATGGTAAATCTATTATAGGTATAAAAAATAATATTAGTTTGTTTCTATAGACTCAAAAACTACTGGACCGATTCGAAAAAATCTTTTTGCATCTATTATTCGCACTTGCGCGAAGGTTATATATAGGCTATTTAAGGGGATGAATTGTATTTCTAATACAACGCGTACGAAGTAGCGGGCAATCATCTAGTATAGTAATAAAATTTATTAAAAAAAAATATTAAGTAGAAATATAGAAATAAAAAAATTAAGTCAAAAAATGTTTTTTGAAAAAAAAAACTATTTGGAGGTGCTGGGATTTGAACCCAGGACTTTCAGCATGCGAAGCAGACACTCTACCGCTGAGTTACACCCCCTGTGACGTTACTTGCCAAAACAAGGAACATAATATTTCCTATTGAGTCCTTAGTTGCTCTAGCCAGGATTAGCATTTATTTACGCTTTTTTTACGTCTTTTTTATAAGTATCTTCATACTCATTGGTAAACCTAAATATTATATTTCTATGAAACCGTAAAATGTAGGGATGAATCTTCCGCAAGGAGAATGGTAGGATAACGCTGTCCCTTTCAATCTCTATAACGCAAAGCGTGCCGTCTCTTTCAGTCTATCATTGATTTTATTTCTTTGAAGATTTTCAAGCACGCGTTTTCAAGAGATGTTTTTGTAGGAACTGTGTCTAATTTTTTTCATGAATTAAATAAGTAAGTTAGTTATTATAAGTTAAATTATTGTTTTTTATATACAATGTCAAACAGAGCAATAGATTAAATTTTTAGACACTGTAACTTGCTGCGTTTAGGTACCTACCTACTTATCATACAGCCTTTTCTCGCGGCTTGAAGTTTGCCATTTTGCTGTAATATTTTTCACAAACCTTTCGCCCCGTTTTCTGGAATAAAAATAATACCTAATAATTTATTGTAGGTAATTAATATGTTATACTCGTAGTAGGTAACCAAATTTTCAAAAAACAAAAACAGTTTTCATCAAGTCGATCATAATAGGTTACTGAAAATTAACATAAAATAATTACCCGGATATGACTGCACTAACAATCACCCGCGATATCACTTTCAAATAATCCAGATTTTAAATATGAATAGTTAACACTGAGAAAACATAACATTCGCGAAATAAAACACTTTGATTTTCATTGTTAAATGAACCTTATGGAATATAAAATAAGGGTTATTATTGTAATATGAACAATTTTGGTGTAACTTTTAATTAACCCTGACAATATTGTTGGAATATATTATTATTCTACATACGGTTTTAATCCTAGGTCAAAAAAAAAGTGGAAAAAATAGTTTTGAGTAAGATCACGATTTTATTTATTTCATTCCGAAACACTGGGGACTCGTACAAAAAAATATTTGTGATGTACCTTTTTTATTTTCAATTATCTTATAAAAACTTGAAATTTCAATTTAAAGGGACTTGGCTGAAGGGAAAGGAAAACTTTATAATTTTTTAAATAAAATCACACAGGAAGCTTCTATAAGACATAATATTAATAAAATTAGTGAAAAACATGTGAAGCATTATGATTAAGTGACTGGATTTGGCCGACTAGCCGACTAATGACTAATCGGTCACAAAATGACAGACTATTTGCCGACTAGTCACTGACTATTCGGTCAATAGATCCCCTTTGACATTGGCTCATTTAAAAAACCGTTCAAGTCATAGTCCGACAATTTTTTTAAAATAGTTTTGAAAAAATATTATGGAGAGTCCAACTTACACTTGGCCAGAATTTATTATTTGTTTTTTTACTAGTTAGACTTTTGTATGTTTGATCGAGCAAAGAAACACCGAAAAAACACGTTTATTGTATGGGGACCCTTTAATTTTTTACTTAAATATATTTTTGTTATTTGATATTATAGCGGTTGTAGAAATACACACTCTGTTACAATTTCATGGGTCTACCAATTACGGTTCAAAAGATACAACCCTGTGACAGACGGTCGGACAGACAGACAGCGGAGCTTAGTAATAGGCTTTCCGTTGACACCCTTTTGGGCACGGAACCCTAAAAAGTAATACACCCGTCTCCAGTAACATCATAACCTATAAAAGTTAGCTATTTTATGTTTGACATGCAACATACCATACATGCATGTGAATTTCTATAAAAAATATTGAACTAAATTGAAGTCAGTATTTAATTTACGGAGTGACAATGAGTAGAGCATGTCCAAGGGGACTTCAGCAGAGTCCCACACTCAATCACCGCAAAATAATTATACACTGACGCGCTTGTGGTTACACTTAGGGTTGACAAATATTTGTAAATATTAATAAAAAAGCCATAGTATTTGCCTTCCATTAAAATGGAGAATGAGAAAAAAGCCATATAGGCAGTCATGGGGACTGCCGGCAGAAGTGAAAACTTAAAACTATGAATAACAGTGTTTTTATTTATAAGTAAAACGTATAATAACGCCATCTAGCGGGCGCTTAAAGCATTTTTCAATAAAAAAAAAATCTCGGTCCGAACCGTGAACTGCCGGTCAAAAATGCGCAGTCAAAAATGCCCGACTTCCTGCCCGGAGATTCTCGGGTCGAGCATACTCGGTTCGGGCCTCGGGCAATCCATAGTTGGCATTTGAGCCGAGAGCATGTCGCGAATCCATAAGATTTCCCCATTAGAAATATTTTTTGAAATGTGAATGGTGAATTAAAAACCACATTTAATAATTTATTTTGCCATTTGTTACGATCCTGACATACCTTTTTCGCTTCTTGTATATTCATCATACCTTTTATACATGCTCGGCGATTGTGTGAACTTTTAATATTTTTATATGTTCAATAAAAGTACACCTAGGTCCTAGGTCATCCTCTGCCAGCATTTCCTTTCACTTCAGCCATATAATCCTTTTTAATCAATATAACATGTCCAACATAAAACTAAAATTAATTTGACAGAACATGGTATCTTTCAGTAAAAGAAAATAAAAGGACTGAAACTTATCTGGTAGAAACACCTTCACGGTGCCCAACGGCGCCTCCCAGAAACCATGTTAGCGGCCTTATAGGGTAACCAACTCGAAAGATAAGTCTCTCGGACTATGTCGGCAACCCTATAGCAAAAGCGGGTAAAAAATAAAAGGGGTTGAGTATAGGGGTGTCCACAAAAGAGTTTTATAATGATTTTTATGTGATTTTTACGCTTCGTCGAGTTCGGACAGCGGACGTGTCATTATACGATACTGTTCCAGTTTAAAGCCTTTTAATAAAGACTGGGTTGTTTGTTTTCTACCACAGTATACCGTAGACCCACTAATGAGTGGTATTTTTTAATGGACAAGGTGAAAAAATTGGGGTAAATTGTTAAATTTGTTCCGGAAACTGTGATTATATTTTTGACGTTTGTATATTGTTCATTTTAGCGGCAAAGTCCGGTGGCTGTCTAACTATTTATCATCACGCCTTTTATCCCAAGAGGGGTAGGCAGATACAATCGAATGATATTTGTTACGATCCTGACATACTTTCGCTTCTTTTATATTCATCATACCTTTCATACATGCTCGGCGATTGTGTGTATAATATTTCCATCGATCAATACATTTTTTATATGTTCAATAAAAGTATCTCATCATCGTCCTCTGCCAGAATTTCCTTTCACTTCAGCCATATAAACCTTTTTAGTCAATCTTTCATCCTTCATTCAAAATTAGCAGTTGTGAGTCA
The DNA here is from genome assembly GCA_963924495.1 of Nemapogon koenigi. Classification (NCBI taxonomy): domain Eukaryota; kingdom Metazoa; phylum Arthropoda; class Insecta; order Lepidoptera; family Tineidae; genus Nemapogon; species Nemapogon koenigi. Next base: position 9,528,806 of record OZ004644.1, on the reverse strand, counting down.
GACTGTACTAAATACCTTTCGATCTGAAGATTTAACAAAACTGGTCATTTTTTTAGGTAGCTTGAAAAATAAGGCAGACATGTCTTCAGTATATAATAGAATAAGTGTTAATCTATATCCAAAATTCACTATCCAATAGGTAGGTAAAGTACCAAATGCCAGATACTATATAAATTTAGGTTAACCGACAGATATATCCTCCCTATACATAAAACAAAGTCTTCCGCCGCGTCTGTCTGTCTGTCTGTGACATTTTCACGCAAAAACTACTGAACGAGTTTTATTGCGGCTTTTTTACTATTAGATAGGTTGATTCATCGGGAAGGTTTACAAGTATTAAACATGGACCTATAGTCCTATACTGTTTAGGAGCTGAGCATTAAATTTTTTCTACAAGAACTATTTTCATGGCGTATTCTGTCTAATCCGTCAAAGATATAACAAAATGATATAGGAAAGAATTGTGTCCATATTGTTCCCGTGTGAATCCGGGTACGGGGTCGTTAGTATTCCTTCAAAATTCAAAAATTAATTGACTGCCAAGCCAAGTGCCAGTCATATGAATATGAATATATCCCCATTTGCAATTACTTGCCGAAATTACATAAAGTAATTAACATTACCCAATCTTGAGAACAGAATGCAATTCCAAGACGACAGACTAACATGAGGCTATCCGATCGTGCAAATAGACAAGGAGAGTTACATGAGATGTACTGAAGTTAAACAGGGACGGAGACTGTCTCGCACTGACCAACGGGTGTAAGGGTCAAGGGTGAATGCTCGAGGCTGAGGAGCTAATGTACTCAAAAAGTTGATCTTGTACAATACATATATGAGATAGGTGTAGCAGGGAAATCGGCTAAAACTATGTTGTATTATATATCGATAATAATCAAGCCTGTTTCTCAGAGAGATAGGCAGAGTCTATCACAAATTATCATGATCCTAAAAAATATTTATCTTAATATCTTAGAGTTTCCAAATAGATTAATACTTAGGGTACCTATGTACCTACTAGTCTAGTAATAAACCTAGGTGTATTTTTTGAAAAGTACATACAATCGCCGAGCATGTATGAAAGGTATGATGAATATAAAAAAACGCACAAGAAGCGTCGTACAATAAAACTAGTTTAGCAAAAAAGCCAAAACACACGTTTCTTGCTTTTCCTATGATTCCCTTTAATTTTTAACTTAGTTTTTATTTGTTGTTATAGATAGACACTCTGTGAGAAAGTTTCAAAATGTCTAACTATTAAGGTTTAAAAGAAACAGCCCTGTGACAGGCAGACGGACGGACAGACAGCGGAGCTTTAGTAATAGGGTTTCCGTTGCCACCTTTTGGGTACGGAATACTAAAAAGAAAAAAAAGGTCAATTTCAAATCAATGGGAATGAATTCTCCAAATAGAAACCCATTCGAAATATTCCCATCTCCTTACAATAAACTAATAAGAAAAACATTTAACGCTTTCGATGATGCGTAAAATTTTATGTCCATACATATGTTTTAGGAATGATTTACACTGGGTATCGTATTTTATTGCTAATGTGGAATGTAAATATTTGAGTCCCGAAAAGTATTTTTAATTTATTTATTTAGCATTTGGCTCATAATCCAAAATATAAAAATATAAGTAAGCGGCATTCTAAAATAACAGTGGAAACTATTTCATGGTGTCTCTGACTGACCTCACCGCAAGGGTATTTATTGTGTTTGATTTAAGCCCTATTATATCCATAATTTGTATGGGGATAAACTATTCCCAATTTCTCTGTAAATAATTTACCTGTGTCACTGTAATTTAGCATATATAGTTACTTATTCTATATATCTAAGTGAAATAGTCGTTATTTTTTCAATTGGTTTTATTAAATATTAAATAAGTATGGGTGGTAAAATAAAGGATTATTTTGCCCCTGTTTTCTCGTTCATAATCTATCACAAGGCCCTTCAATTGAACGTTTTGCGTTTTTAGTAGCTTATTAAAAATTCAGAATAAAAATTATTTTATGAGTTTTTTAATTTGTCAAAAATAATAATATAACTAAATTACAGTGACACAGATGGATTATTTACAGCGAAATTGGGAATAGTTTATCCCAGAAAAATTATGGATATAGGAGCCTTAATTAATTAAATACTTTAATTACCAATTGTACGTCGCAGCTATAAAAATCTGTCTCATAGTTCTAAAGAAACAAACAAATAAGAATTCTTCTTTTGTTACATTTCTGAGTAGATTACAAAGTCCATATTTCAAGATATGATATACGATGCACTCGTGCGTGCAACTAAATGCGCATACAATTTGTGGCATGGGGGAAACTATACGAAAAAATCTAGTGCAGTGAAGGAATAAAAGACAAAGTAAAATCGTGCCTGTATTTTTGGACAATCAGGCCAGACACAGTGTTTTTATTTCTCCTTCTTCTTCTCCAATGTTAATCGATGATTTGCCAATGTCAAGTATTATAGCCTTTATAGTGTATTATGCCGATTAAGATGATCCCGCTGACTGACAACTATCACAGCGCGGACCTGATAAAACTGGATTCCCCATCATATCACGGCGGGACGCGTGCTTTGGTTGCCATGACATGACGTAGTATCCAGTTTTTTTTGTTATTCCGAAATACTACATTTTTTCATTAAAGTAAGTTTTCAGGGTTTCAATTTATTTTCCGGTATATTTCGATGAAATGTTTGAAATCGTACAAGTCGTATATTTGCAAAAATCTACGCAAACATAGAATACCCACTTGAGTGTCTCCACAAAAAATTTAGTCCTTTGATAAATTGGTGCATGAAATAACTGTCCCTTCTCTTGTTAAACTATTTTGAACTTTCAGAAATCAGATATAAGAGTGTAATTTCCTATTTTTTTATCACTTGCAAAAGAAAATTACTATTCCGACAGTGAAGTGCAGAAGTATTCAATAAGTTTTATGAACTAAAGTCGTTTTGTCATGGGACAGGATGTTTTGTTACGTCCATTGTTTTGACAGATATTATAGTGAACTTGCGCGGACCTTTGGTTATTTGATATCTTTTATCTATACCATCTAATATTATAAAGAGGTAAAATTTGTAAGTTTGTAAGTTCGGATGTAGGGGGTAATCTCTCGAACTACTTAACCGATTCCAAAAATTGTTTCACGAATAGAAAGCTACGATCCCTGAGTATATTTTATTTCAAAGCCGCAGGATTTTCGTTTCGGTTTATCTGTTGTAAACAAGGTATTTTCTATTTTTTTTTTATTTTAGACTCAGTAGTTTGGGAGATAAGGGGGAGGGGGGAGGGGTTCATTTTCGTATATTTTCTTTAATATAACTTGAAATATGCATTTTTAAATTATAAAAAAAATTGTATTCCTTATGACGAGTCCTTTCATTTTATATGTCACATGATGCACTTGAAAAAACATTTTCAATGAACAACATGACCTCAATGACCAATAAAGTTCTACTACTGGTCAATAGATGGCGTACATCTACCTATAGCTGTGCTTATTATTCTTATTTATACTTCATATATTTGTACCAAATATAAAAAAAAATGCGTAAGTACATAATATAATAATACTTTATTGTACTTGTCAGTGGTGTCAGAGAATCAATAGTATCGAATGAACCTCCCGCCACAATTTAAAGAGGGGCAAATAAAAATCAATTAGTAACTACCCGCAGAGGATTGACAAATTGTATCATTTCCATATCCTCATTAGGCACACGTTCCAATGGAAGCTATAATGCTATCGCTTTATCAGACTTCGAATTATGTCTGTCTTATATCACGGTCGTCTTTCTCACAACTAATTACTATATTGTATTAGTTTGGTACAGTATTAGAAACCATTTGTAATTATTTACAGTAAAAATATTCCCGAAATAATAGAAGTAACTCAAGGCTGTTCGATTCTCTATCCAGAATGTGCTGAATTAACTTTTATTAAACTTTCAGTGATAGTTAATAATCTGCTCTTTATACATCACATAATAATACAGGTAAAGCCGTGGGTAGCATCTAGTACATAATATATGGGAAACCTATGGCCATCGGTTTTATTCTAATCCCCGGAGCTTTTCTGCAGAAATTAGTTGAACATTCCTTTTATTATATTGTACATTTTGTAGTTATCAAATCTAATCCCTATACAAAAATCAATGTTTATCAAATTTGAATATATATGTTTTGTGGTGTTCTGTATATTAACATTCTGTGACTATTACTAGACTGTGGCGAGTAGCGCCCTCTGTGGTGTGCGGAGGGGCATCTGTCACTTGATTTTCGGCTATGATGGCTGCCGTCATGCGATGCGATGCTTGTGTATGAAATTGGTATAATACAACATTTGGGGCCATACAGTAGTACCACGTAGTACGTCACATGTTTGTTTGTTTGTATTATATAAACTCAAAACTACTGAACCGATTTAAAAACATATTGTTCGCACTTGCGCGAAGGTTTAAGGATATTTAACATCACGCTACCTACCCTAAGGGGGTGAATTGTATTCCTAATATAACGCGGGCAATCAGCTAGTACTTGAATAAAAATAATGGATAGTGCGTAAATAAGGTAAAATTAAAAATTAAACCTTCCTAGTCGCTTCATTACTTACAATACGGCCCACGATATCTTGAACATATGAAAATGTGGCGACTACCCAAAGGTTGCCCATGCCCGATCTAGTATAAAATGAACTATTAAGATTATGTTTCTGTGTGATAAGTATATCTCTATGTTCTAGTGATGGAACGTTGACCTAATAGCAGATAATAATATGTATTTCAGTATAATGTATTTGCACTGCCAGATGGACAAGTGCCGCAGTCATCACTTCTGATTTTAATGTGATAGTAATAAAAGTTCGAGGGTTCGCCGCATAATTAGGGCCCATAACCTAATTGTGTTAAGGGTCTCTTCGGTTCAATAGTGTCATGGACTTTTAAAATTGGAAGCGCCGGGTTCAATGCTCATAGTCATAATTTTTAAGTAGTTTGGAAGTCAAGCAATGCGGCGTCCGGACTTCTAAAATTTGTATGATATGACCGTACCTACATAATCTCATAAATATAAAATAACTGGTTAACTGTGGATATTATTACGCATCATGTATATTTGAAGAATAGCAAGTGGAACAAATTTTCGCCTTCAGTATTTCCCTTATTCTGAAAATGGAGTGCAAACTTGTTTACAATTTTCGAATAAACTGACAAAACGACTGCCAGGGTTCGGCCTTCTTATATCTGTCAAAAATATGGCAAATCTCAATTAATCTAAATTAATGAGTTTATTTATACAATAATTTCAGCTCAAATTATTGATAGTTATTATTAATTTACATAATACCCTAAATAATAAAAATATGGCTTAATACCATTTAAAATAATAACTTTTTGAGTAGAAAATGTTGTATGAATAATTTTTCTAGGATTAATTGACATTTGCCATATTTTTGACAAAAGTATCGCAAATGGAAAAGGCTATTTCATCAGCAGTTATTTACAACAAGCAAATGTCAATTGGACAAACAAACAGTTTTACATCATGTTAAGAATCCGAGCATTCCTAGTTCATCCAATTCATCAAAGATCGTATAAGAGCGGTTGAACAAAGGATAGCGAGCATACAATGGCGTGTTTTGGTCAATATTTCACGACGCGGTACAATGGAGGAAGCATTGTGATCGTGACCCCCGTACTCGAACGTCCGCGATGCAGCCGGCGCCGGCGCAAGTGTAGTGCGATTAAGTGGTTTTGATATTAGATTATTGCAAGATTTAGATTTGGTGTCGTTGGTCGAGTCATTTCATTTACATAACTAATAATATTGTTTGAAAGGCTAGGGAGTCAAAGTTTTTTATTTTTTATTTTAGTAAAAAACCGTGTAGATGTCGCTGGTTAATTTAATACAGTTTAAGTGACCCGTAATTAAGATTCTAACAAAACCACACTAGGCAGTCCACAGGTTCGATCCCGGATCCTGGTCATGTATCTACCAATGGGTTTATTTATTAAAAACATATGTACATAATCCGACAAACAACACTTAGAGGCTTTTCCATCTAAATATAGCACAACAGAACTAGCCACTCGTTAGGTATAAGTAGCCTCACAAATACCATCGGCTAAAGGAAGATTTGGTCTTCCACTGGATACCCTGGAACCATAACACGGTTTCGGGAGCTGTAAGGCAACCAGTGAAGAAAGAAAATAACATATTAGAAGTTATGGTGGAATAAAGAAACGGACAAACATGCATAAATCCTTTTTTGGCGCTGCCTTGTTAGTAAAAGTGGCTTCGCTTCTGTCGTGCGTCCACTCAACAACACAGATTTTTTTAATAATTTTTTTTTTACTAAGTTACTCAGGACTTAAGGAGGGCGGTGAGTGACACGATTTCACGGAGCCGTACAACATCCGTAAAGTGAATGTACTAAAATGGAATATGTGGCAACTTCTGCCACTTCTGGCCCATTGTGGCAAAGGAGCTGTCACTTATTATTATTTTTTATGCCTTTTTATATCCTCAAAAGTTTTTTTTTAACAATAACGATTAAACTCACCGAATCCAACTATAATCTTGAAGTTCGCTAAATACTGTGTTATGGAGTGACCAACAATCGAAATGCGGTCAATATATGGTATTCACAATCAGTTAAATACATGTCTTAGGTGATACACATCGGAAGCTTTCCCACGACATCCATTGTATTTGAAGACAAAGAATGTCTCAAATACACGGTCTCCAAAATCTTGTTATGGGGTAAATCACAATATAATTTCTGTATTTATTGCTTAGTAGCATATAAATTATGATATAAGCATAACAATTTATCAGATAGATTTTCTTCCGAGCTCGACGATATTCTATCGTTTTATTTAATTTAAATAAAACATTATCAAATATCTATTCCGTTTTTTTATTATGGCTCCATCAGGGTTTTGCCGATTCCGCCAATGTTAAGTATTATAGATGTCACAGTAACAATATGCCGATTAATCGCTAGGTAAGATGTTCCCGCCGACTGTGATATGCTCTATTAATCACTGACTAATCACAACTGTCACAGCACAGACGGGATTAAACATAATGTCAAGACGAGACGCGTGTTTTGGTAGCCATTATAATTATTACGTAGAATCCTCATCACATATCTAAATTAAGCCAGAATGAAATTTGCTCATTAGTTTTAAATAAAATCGCACACAAATAAACAAACAGGCAGAGACTATCCACCCAGCTACCATCATGACTATAATCTCTTGCGTCGTGGACAGAGAAACTGATAACAATGTCCACACTTAGCGAGCCGCCTTAGTCTACTTCTCGATTATTTTCAGAAGTACGGATGCCGTATTTACATGTCTGCACGCTTAGCGCTTTTGGATCGAGTGACGATGAACCTATAGGACTTCAGGATTCCAGTGGGCTCACAACTTATATTATTTCATCATATTTTCCTCGATAATAAAATAGTTTACAACCTAAGGGAAGAAATAAGAAGAGAAAACAGAGTAGATAAGTCAGGGGTGGTAGGTATGCAGGTACAATCGCTGACAATAACGTGGTTGCGACTGTACTAATTACTACGGTGCGCCTGAGTACACCTGCAGGAAATGTTGGGAATATCTTGTAGATAAAAAGTTCTCATATCAATAATGTATAAGGCGTTTATCTGTCTGTATATTCAAATATATCATCACGCCTTCTATAGCCCGGGAGTAGTAGGCAAAGGCACTCAAATATCACTGGCTACGATCCTTTCGCCTTATTCTATGAATACAATTCGTCTCACCTTATATACCATGTTACAATTTATGCTCAGGCAGATTGTGAGTGCCCCTAAGATTGTCCTAAATAATCAAGTTTGTAATGTGTTTTAAAGGCTAATCACTAATAAAAATAATGAATATAAATGCTAATTCAAACAAAGTGAAAAAGGTAATTTTGAGATTTTAATCGTCACGAACCAAATGAGATTTGGGAATGTGGAATACGACAGTTGCATTCACTTATGAACATTTAGATTCAGAAAAAGACGAAAATAATGCTTTGTGCAGACTGTAGTATGAAAGTCCATAGTCCAGATCGTAACGACATAAGTTGCGCGTCCTATGCAGAACGTCTAACATCAGCTGGGACTGTACACGATTAGTTCGTCAATAAAAAGCCAGTTGGCAATTGAGCGCAAGCTAGACGCGGGGTGGCTTGGTATTTTTCATTAAACACCACACTCATCCCCTAGGAGTCAAGGTAGCATATAGGCAAAATCCACCAACTGAGTTTTGAAAGCGATTTCTGATTTTATCTTAAAATGACAGCGATCTCTAAAGACCAATTTCTGAAACTCAGTCAAAGTTTAATCAGGAATTACTTTAATATAACAACTGTCAAAACTTTATTATTATATTAGTAAACCTAGCAGGTGCCTGCGAATTCGTTTCGCGTTTACGCCTCATTTCACCCTTAGGGGTTGATTTTCGAAAAATGCTTTATAAATGCACCTCTGCACCCTCTAGGGAATATACCTTCTTATTTTCATATAAATGTTTTAGGCTGTGGTTTAGGCTGTGCGTTGATTGCCAGTTAGTCAGCAACACTACGGTTTTTTTATATTTTGATATTAGTTGTCAAATACTTTAAAAATATGGTTTTGACAGTTGATTTTAAAGTAATCTCTGTTTAACTTTGACTAGACTTTAAGAAATTGGGCATTAGAAACTGCTATCAAAAGTTTTTAGACCAATCAGAGATCGCTTTTAAAACTTGTTGGTAGATTTTGCTTACATGCTTTCGGGTAAAACAAAACATCCAGGGTCCTTTGTCTCCCGACCACGAGTGTACCAGAAAATAAAGTTTTACCTCCAAGTTCAAAGGAACGTCTGTCTGTCGTAGTGTATTGTGATTGCGTGATGGGGCTTTTATTAAGGTGCACATTGTTTTGGTTTGCGGATTTGTTAATTTAGACGTTAACTTTAATTAAGACGAGGTTGTATTAGAATTTTCATGCGATATAATGGTTTCTTATATTTGTTTATAATCTGTATAGAAATATCTGTTGTATAGAAAAAAAAAACAGGAAAATTACGTATACGACGATTATGTTGACGACAGATTTTTTTTTCTTCTTAGGGGTCCGAAGCCAAATGGCGAAAACGGAGTCTTCATAAGTTCTTCACGTTTGTTTATCCGTCCGTTCGTATGTCACAAACATAAACCTCCGCCATTTTCCCATATATTCTGATGGTAATTCACAGAAAGATACAAGATTTATGTAAACTGATAGAATTGTGTAGTGGCATTATAAAATTATTTTTATGGGTAGCTCGGGGGCTATACATAGAACTGGGTAATGAAAAAAATTTTTTTAGTCGGTACCTAGATATTTAAAGTTTTTTATTAGGTCGATATGAGCTCGATATAAACCACATGATTAAAAAATCAGAAAAAGTTTAGAAAGTCACTTTTCGTTGTTTTTTCTTTGTAGATACTTTGTCGTCTGAGTTGTATTTAATTTATTGCGCCTTAGGATTCTTTATAGTTATCGTGAAAAAGAAAGTCAACCTTATACTTAGTTAAAGAATTAGGGATAAATTAACAAATTTTCCAATAATTTTCCTCCTCATACCTCGAATACCGCGTTGGAAAAACAAATAATTACTTTATGATTTTATTACTTTTATCAGTGCCTAAACTTGAAAACAAAGTACTTACCTACTAATCCTACTATAGACTATAGTACACAACCAACTCATCGCATCTTGGTTGAAGGCTTCTAACGGTAACAAACGTGAAGGATTTCGAGGTATATTAAAATTCTTCTTAGAAATAATCCCGCTTCAACACAATATGAAAATTTAATATCATTTTAATCTTAATTCTTCTTATTAATACGGCCTTAGAGGGAACACGGAACAGGTGAAATTCAACCCTAAGTTTTTAAAATATCGCAAACCATTTTCAACCCTCTGCTAGTAATATTTAAGATATATTTTGTATATTATAAAGACAATTCACTTCATAAGGGAGGTAAAAAGTTCATAGAATGAACTCCTCTTGACTGAAAACGTTAATTTAGGTTTAGTAAGCATTTCAAAGGAAACTTTTAACTTGAATATTACTTTGGAAGCTGTTTGTGAAGGATTTTGTAGTAAACTAGGTTTCCTACTGGCTTGGTTTAATGGTATGTTCCCCGATTACTTGAAGACGCCTGGACTGATATGGTGAAAACTGAAAATTTCATATTTGCAGTAAATTTGAAAATAAGAAGAACTCGTAGCACAATCCTCTCGATCTTTACATAGGTACGTAACACCTATCAATCTATGTATTTCCATAATTTGTATGGGGATAAACTATTCTCAATTTCTCTGTAAATAATCCACCTGTGTCACTGTAATTTAGCATATAATATATATAGTTACTTATTCAATATATGTAAGTGAAATAGCTGTTAATTTTTTCAATTGGTTTTATTGAATAGGAAATATGGATGGTAAAATAAAGCATTATGTTGCCCCTGTTTTCTCTTTCATAGTCTATCACAAAGCTTAATTTTTTTTAAAACGTTGTCATACCATATTACCCTTCAATTACATACATCGCGTTTTTTGTAGCTTATTAAAAATTCTAAATAATAATAATTTCGTTTTCGTTATTTAGCTACGGAACCCTAAAAATAAGCTTTTGCACTCGACAAATCCCCCAAATAACAAACAGCAATTAAAGAAATCGTAAACAATGTTACTTAATAACGCATTTAATTTTGTTCTACTTCCAAAGAATGTCAGACTTCGCCAAGACGACATAGTTTGAATAATTAATTAGATGGAAGGGTCACCATAGTACCCTCCTCTCCCCTCTTCCCTCTGTTAGGCCAATAACACTAATCAAGCCCTATTGAGATGCGAGAAGAAGTTTTTTATAATATTTCACGCCCACTTTGATATTCAAAGAGATTCTTTCAACTTTGTTAGAGATTCGTGTTTTGTTAAAAAGATCAGTGACTTCATTGAGCGTGTTAGTTGGACCGTAGGACTTAGGCGCTGAGTTTAATAAGTAAGGTATATATGCCTTTTTCTGTGGTTATTTAGTAAACTTTTTAAATAGGATGTCATTTTAAGTTCTTAAAAGACGTTATATTAACATTTTTACATATTAATTAACCTATAACATAATAAGAAATGCCCTATATTCCCTATTATTTTTTTTTCAAAATTTTAGACTCAGTAATTTCGGAGATAAGGGGGGGGGGGACGGTAAATTTTGTATATTTTATTTAATATAATTAAAAATATGCATTTTAAAATTATAAAAAATATATTTGTATTATATTCATTATAAAGAGCCTTTTCATTTGATATGTCAAAGATGTGATGAAATTTGATTATTTACGCCATCCGTCCGTGATTGGATCATGAAACTCTATTTATGTAAAAAAACACTTGGTAAAGTTTCAACATTTTTCGTCCAGTAGATTCGGAGAAAATAAGCTGTGACAGACAGACAGACACATTGGTGATCCTAAAGGGTTTCCGATTTTTTATGGGAGATGTTTGAAACCCTAAAAATGGTAAATCTAAGCAAAAAACGCGGTGTTTTTAGCTCATGCAACTTTACGATACAACTCGGGGTGTCCCGAGCATTAAAAAAATATCTGGAATGGCAAAGTTCATAATCAATTTGAGATCTAATTTCAAGCGTCTCGTATGGTATAGCACAGACAAGGCGTCATACCCTCACCAGTCACCACATTAATTGGGTTAGGTGGCCAGGGGGAAGTCGGGTAAAGGGTTGATCCTGAGGGAAAACCCGGGAGAAAATTGATTGAGATGGATGTTGTCAACGGACTTTCCAGGACACTTTTTCATCTTTTTATACGCGTTCCCCCTTTTGGCAAATTGTTTGTTTCGTTTTTATTGTTGATTTTTGTTCCGCCATCTCATTGCGGTGTCGCAGAAGGGTAAATAGACTATTGTTAATTGTTTTTAATTTGTTGGAGTGCTTTTTTGATGTAATTGTTTCCAATTTTCTGTTCTTATCAAGATAGAGCGTTGGACTCGAGAAGTATAGAGCATGGGTTTAATTCCCGCTAAAAAAGCCAAGCATAATTTCGTCTACTTCTTGAGTTTTGGAGGGCACGTACGTCCGGCGTTAGCATATATTCTGGAAAATAATAAATGAACTTTTAAAACTCTATTTTGTGATGTAATGGTGTCAAGATTGATCTATTAGTTTACAGGGCGTTGATGTTATAAGATCTAAATATTATAGTGAAAATTATGTCTTCAATTATAGCTCCCGAAACCGAAATTTCCAGGGTAGCCAGCGGAACACCAAGCCAAGTCTTCCTATTTTTGCCGATGGCATCCAGTTCTGTTGAGGTATATTTAGATGGAAAATCCCCTCCTAAGTGTGGATTGTTAGTTATTTATTTGTTTACTAAAGAAAGCGCATCATTGACTAGAAATTCAATGTTTAAACATCGATTTATGCAACCAAATACTCAGTGTTTTACGGTTCTATACGAAAGCTTTACATTTGCGAAGATCACGTTTCCACTCTTGTTCAAAGTGAATGCATTCGACATGACAAACACTACACGAACAGATTTTATAGAAATATTTAGCGTCCATTGATGGCTAACTTAGTGAATATTTTTAAATAATGCATTGAAAAGTGTTGATGTACTTTGTGTTTATGTTAGAAATTTGATTCTAAGTATGACAGTATTGTTTTTAAATCAAGATAACCTGTAGATAAACTCGGGATAACAACGGTTTGGATTTGCAAATAAGTGCTACGGTAGCTTAATGTCTATAAGATTTATGCCCGCTTGCACCAACGTCACACAAAGATATTCCTAGTAAGGACTCTCCTAATATAAGAGGACTATCAACTTTGGTTGCACCAACCTAATAATGCCAGGATCGTCCTACGATAGGAGCTTCCTTACTAAGTGATTGATCAATCTATTTTTACTTTTACGGTTGGTTGACCTGCGTGATTCTATTGCGTAGTATTCTATGTATTTCATATTTTTTGATACTATTGTTGTCAAAAAACCGTTGCTGTTCCTAAAAAATGTATATACCTACCTATAAACAAAGGGTACAAAGTTAAAAAGTGACAAAAACAATTTAAAAATAGGAAGATATATAACGGTACCTACCTGTGTAAACTTACCGATCGGTGGGGTATTCCAAACGTTCATCTATTTGGTTGGATATATATAATGCTCAAGTTATATTGCTACCAATATGCGATATTTAATAAAAATCGTCATAATATTTATTTATATTTTATAGTTTATGACAAATTTGTAAAAAAAATCGGATCTGGGCCTTATTATCCTTGATCTGGGTAAAACTCCTTCTAGATCTTCCAAAAAGTCGAGAAAATCGTCACTGTTGCTCATTTTATCAAGGATTTTATAGGGAAGGAAATACACGCTTAAAAGAGTGTCTTAACTTTAGGATGAACGAAATCGGCGTCATAAATATAAGATCCTCTTATCGTGTTTAGGACAATCCTAACGTTGGTACAATGCATTTGCCTCGCTAGTACAACCTAAATGGGTTACGAGTTACTTTTAGAACGCTCCTAACATTGGTGCAAGCGGGCATTAGTTTTTCCATTTATAATGTAAGAAATTTAACAAATTTGTTGCTATCAAAATTGCAATTGAAATAAAAAAAAATTGATTACCTACTTATATTGTGTTATTTTTCATATTTAAACATTTTACTAGTTCATCAAGTATACATAGTTTCAGATTTTGTGCAATATATTTTTTTAGGCATAAAATTCTAATAATATAAATTATATTCAAAACAATTTTTTGAAGAGAATTTGCATGTTTTGTCGGCCTTGCTCATCAAGCTAAATCTATCGTGTTTGTATGTGGATCTTTTACGGACCAACAAAATTAATTGAAAAGGATAATATACCCGGCATAATATTGCCATTACGCCCTTCAATCATTGAGGGGGTGGATACGCTTTGCCTCATCATTTATCACGAGACGGTGTCGAACTGCTTAAAGCAATGTTAGTAGGATTCATGAGCTTTCATTAATTAAAACACATAATACAAAGTTTCTTAGTACATAATTCTATAATTAAGAAAATGACGATGGTTCAAATCTCAATTCTAACATAATATTTTTCAAGTTACTGAAATTTGGGGCAAAAAATCTATCCTAAAAATCTCAACAGAGCTGGCCACTCGTTCTCAATAATAGATCCACTAGTCTTTTAATTTTCTATTTCAATACTAATCCACAGTTAGGTACATCTGAACCAAGACAACCAAATTACCTATACATATTCAGGTCTTAAGTTTTTGTGAATCTTATCTAACAATTTTAATTGCATAAGTAAGCATTTAAAAATAAAAAAATACGCAAATAAAAATTAATTTAATTAATCAATCCAAGACAAAGCACAACAAAATCAAACAAACATTTACAGACCCATTGAAAGTTTTCCAATTTCCCGCCAAAAGCTCGGACCCCTGCCAGGCGAACGGATTTGCATGTACCAAGATGTCCATACAAAGAACAAGGTATTTTGCAATATTTTCAATGGCCCCAGCATGGGTCTGTGATACACGAGGGGCAGTCTTTTGTTCGCGCTTTTAATATCTGTGGGAATGGACATACCGATTTCATTTTGGTAATTTATCATCTTTAAACGACTGTGTGTCCGCGGTGAACGACTATTATGTCTTCGCTAGACCAACTCCTGTACCCGAAAGTCTTGGCCTATTGTTATAAGCACAGCTTGCACTACTAACTTGTCAGAATTAATGGTTAACTTCTAGAACGGGTTTTGCGATTTGTCGTATCCTGTTTTATTAATAACTTTAAGTAGATAAGTATGAGAAGCTATCAACATTTTGCAGATTACTTTTTCGAATTTAATTTTGCTATTTTACTTCTATTCAAGGCTGTTTCAAATATGTAATTGTTAAGTTAAATACATCAGAGAGGTATTTACTATTTTCAGACGTTTATTATTTTTTACATATAGGCGTATGCTAGGTTATTGTATATGTGTATTTGCTTCAAATTAATCTGTCACTAGTTAATTAAGGGTCATTTAAATTTAAGTTACTAAGTAAATATATGTTTTTACTAATACATGATACAGTAGAAATTCGTTTGAATGAATAGCTTTCTTTCTATAGTATCAAAACGATGACAAATTACTATATCTCAATAAAAATGTTAATAGAAGGTACTTAACATAATGTTAGTGGTCAGTTTATAAAATATTATAAAAATCAGCATCCCTTAAGGTCAAAGAATGACCTCTGAGGTCATCTTTCTCATCTCGCCACGGGCCAGGCACGTGGTCATCTTGACAATAAAAATATAATATTGTAAAGAGACGATGATGGATTGAATAAAATTAACGTCTTTACTAATTACTGTCTTTAATTTCCACTTTGGACACAATTAAACAATTAAACAGAATTAAAATATTACACAGTTAAAACAAAGCGACCATTTTATTTTCTGGCCAACGCACCCCTCTCCCTCCGCCACCTGGCGGGCAAAAGACGTAACTCCTAATCAATTGACTGTCTTCTTACATACTCCCCCTTTTGACCAAATATAGGACCACCAGTTTGGTCAAACCAACACAAAAGTTACACAAAGAGAAAGTGAGTAAGAACAATTAACAATAACAAAAAACAATTAGAACAAGGAACTTAAACATAATCTAATAGTTTAAGAGGTCGACCGCGTTTCCGTTTTGGGTTGACGGGTCGTGGCTTGGACTGATCACCCTCACACTCACGTGCATGGTAGCGAGTAAGATCGGACACGTGATACTTACCGATCGATTCATCAGGAGCTTCACGATGCGAAATTAAGTAAGTGGTGGGACTCACCTTCATTTTTATACAGTAGGGCCCATCTCTTCTTGGGACGAGTTTCGAGGTTATACCCTTACCGGCATTACTCAAAACATGGCTACGTAGAAGGATTAGGTCACCAGGTGAATAGTCTTCCCCCACACGACGGGTCTCGTCTTTAGTAGTCTTAGGAAAATGGTTACCTGTATCGATGGTATGCTCGGCGAAAGGTGTCGCTCCTCCCCCTTCACCAAAGATGTCCTCGTACTCGTGAACTAAGGTTGACAATGCAGTTCGCTCCATTGACGACAGCATCGCCCCCTCATCAGGTCGAATCACGTCTGCAGCTGCACAACTCACCTTGACGCTTGACTTCTCGCCTTGCAAAGGATACACAGCCTGCGGGTGATCAGTCATAAACCATGAGTTCGCGTGTAAGTTAAGAACAATACGAGCACTACATAAAAAATCGATACCAAAAAGTGTTTCATTATTTACGGCGTTAGGTAAAACTATGAAGGTAGTTGGTACAACCTTACCCTCAAGTTTAACGTCGACGTCAACAAGTTTGACATTCATATCGCGCACAATCCCGTCTGCAAATTTTACACGAAAATTACTTTTACGAAACGGGTGACCTTGATCGCGTAGCAACGTATACAAACTATAACCAGCTATACATCGTTTGGCCGCTGTGTCCACTAAACCGGTACCACGAACCCCATTAATCTCGACATTGAGAATAGGTCGGTTACTGGTACCGTTACTGTTGGAGTCAGACGCAAAGGCAACCTTCATTAATGGTAGCTTGTTACAATTTTGAATAGGCGACTTGCCTCTGAGAGGCAAACTCCCATTAGGTACAAAAGTGTTAGTACACAACTCGGTGATCTTTGACAGATGACCTTGCTTAATCTTTGACAAATTTGTATTAAACGAAAACGGACTCTTCTTTGGGCTACGATTGCTACGATTTACAGACATATTGTTACAACATGTACAACTACGATCGTTACTACGATTTATAAAATTAGGTTCATGACTAAGATCTGTAAATGGGTAGGTATCATCGCTCAAAGACTTGTCCAAAGAATGAAAATTACAAGAATAAAATGTATTACTAGTGTCTTTAGGCTTACTGTCCCCAGCATTACAATTAGCACACTTAGAACGAATGATGCCCTTAGCACCACAACCATAACACTTGATTTCACTATCCCTTTTAATTTTAAGTCGCGGACACTCAGAGCGAGCGTGACCACTTTTACGACAATAAACACAATAACTTTTGTTACCTTGAAGAGGTTGAATTACTTGGTTACACTGTGTCGCCCGAGAAACTTCACACGTCGAAGACCGAAGCGGAGTCTCGACCGAGTTACGAGCAGTCGTTGACCCGTGAAACACAGGTGACCGGAGTGAGGTGCTCGGCGCAGGCGCCGCCGTAGAGCGCGGCTCATGCCGGCCGGCACGAAGCTCCCGTTGTCCCTGAACAGGCACCGACGCTGCTTCGTCGAACTCGTCCTCCACCTGTCTGGCGCGCTCGATGAGCTCGTCGACACTATTAACCAGGTCTCGAGGTATTCGCTTTCGAATATTGATGTTTAGCAAGCCGTAAAGAAGGTCTAATATAATTCGTTCAACAAGAACATACGGTAGACTCGCGAGTTCCGCGCGTTGACGGCTGATATAAATATCGGCGCGCTCGTGTCCTTGATCTGCACTAAACACGCCACGAAATATTTTGTAGGGAGGTTTCGGCGCACCATACATGGATCGCAAACGTTGTATTGCCTCTGTCCACGAAGAAATGGAGCCCTTTACTCCCTTGTACCAAACAGCAGCATCTGCCTCTAGTAATATTGGCAGGCCGCGGAGCGCATGCTCGTCACTTATATTTGTACACTCTTTGTATACTATGATTGTATCAATAAAAGCATCCACGACACGTGGATCTTGATGAGCTCTCCCGCTGAAACGCGCTGTACAGTTAGCGAAGTTTCCCATAAGCGCGGAGGGCGGTGCGATGTGTGATGTCGGAGACAGGCTTGGAGCGCCGCTGTCACTGTTGGAATCCTTGGAAGCTAGGATAGCTGATATTAACTCTCTGTTAGACTCAGCTTGAGCCCTAGCAAAGGACGCGAACATCGCTGACATGCGCGACTCCACCTCGAAGTCCGCCTCGTGGCTACTTTGCGCACTTTTTCTTCTTGGCATTTTCACTTTCACTTAACACCTCGAAGATTGAGACAGTCACACATAAAACCAGCAAGATGCTTGTTGAAAACTGAATATATTTTAGAAACAAAATTTAAGAGTTCGTAAAAATTCGTTATTTTGGTTCGAAACTTTTATTAGCCACTAGTTGGGCTGCCACTTGTAAAGAGACGATGATGGATTGAATAAAATTAACGTCTTTACTAATTACTGTCTTTAATTTCCACTTTGGACACAATTAAACAATTAAACAGAATTAAAATATTACACAGTTAAAACAAAGCGACCATTTTATTTTCTGGCCAACGCACCCCTCTCCCTCCGCCACCTGGCGGGCAAAAGACGTAACTCCTAATCAATTGACTGTCTTCTTACAATATGGAAATTTAGGCAATAAAAAGAATATTTTAAACAACTTTTTAAGGGACACCCTTAAATTGTAAAGGAAAAAAATGTTTTATTCATTGATTTTATTCTGTCGATATTTGCAGTAAATTTTTGTTTGGATAATGTTAAACTTATATCTGTTAAAGAAGTGATAAATCTAGGTCTATTAAGTGCATCAGCAGAATGTTACTACACCGCAAGGACCTATAAAGGACGTGTGTCTGTTCGTTGTGTTCGATAGTTTTAAACTTTATCCAAACCTGAAAAATAATTTGTTTGTCTTTTGAGTCCTCATAATCCCACTAATATTATAAACGCGAAAGTTTGTATGGATGTTTGTTACTCAATCACGCCAGAACGGCTCTACGGACCTGGATGAAATTTGGCACAGCGATAGATTATAGTTTGAAATAGCACATAGGCTACTTTTTATCCATGGAAAACGTATGGTTCCCGTGGGATAGATTTGTTTTTGTTTTTCACGGGATCGACATGATTTTTTTGCATAGTGGTAGTTTAGGGGTCAGATAATGACATAGGCTATTTTTTTTACCGCGAAAGCGGGTGGGGGAGGGACAAATTACAGCCACCAGATTATTTCTTTTTGGATCTATTTCCACGAGGGTGAAATCTTGGACAGAAGCTTGTAATATTTATTTCAAAGAACTATGCGAGCTTGTTGCGAACAATTTTTTTTCGCAGATTCAGTAGACTGTATGCAAAAAGAGAAGATTAAAAAAAGGAAGCAATAGATCACAAACGGCGGTCGCCATTTTAATAAGTTGGTTCACTAGAAAAAGGTATTGTATCAATATAAAGGATTTAGTATAATATAACACCTGAACGGTTACGTGATTACCCTTAAATACTACAATGTCCATTGTTCCTATTCAACCACCGATATTAATAAAAAAGGGATGTGATGAAGTAGGGGCTTTGTACCTTGTTTACTGCGCATGGACGGAGTGACACGCATGTTTAGAAGAAAAAGTTGGATATCAAAGGACGGGGAAGATTAATGCTGTCATTATTTCGCAGAAGAGTTTAGGCTCGGTTTTGTATGTTTGTTTTTTATTGGTAATTTTTATATAGGTAATATTAAAAATATACAATCGCCGAACATGTATGAAAGGTGTGATGAATATAAAAGAAGCGAAAGAGGTATGTCAGGATCGTAGCATCTATCTATCTATTCTATCTATCATCAAGCCTTTCATCCTAATCGAATGTCATTTGTTATGATCCTGACATACCTCTTTCGCTTCTTTTATATTCATCATACCTTTCATACATGCTCGGCGATTGTGTGTACTTTTAATATTTCCATCGATCAATACGTTATTATTTGTTAATAAAAGTACACCTAGGTCGTCCTCTGCCAGCATTTCCTTTCACTTAAGCGATATAAACCTTTTTAGTCAATCTTTCATCCTTCATTCTTTCAACGTGTCCAAACCAGCGTAAACTACTTTTCTTCATTTTAGTCACAACATCTTTTTTCACTCTGCATTCTTCTCTAATGACATCGTAGCAAATGGAATTCAAATGTCTCTGGCTACCCCTCTTGGGATAAAAAGCGTATAATTATGATAGATAGATATAGCGTACAGAAGAAGAGTATTGAAAGTATTTTTGACCAGACGAATATTTATCCTTCCCTGATGTGACGTTATTGGATGTGAATAAATCAGTATAAATAATTAATACTTTATCAAAGAGCTAAATTGTTATACTTTCTACGTGATGACGACTTGATTTTTTTAACGTCTTCAGTTTCGAGCAAACGCTTCATTTTGGAATTATAAAAATATCTTTATTGAAATTTGAATTGTCAAGACCATCGTGAAATTTAGACTATGCAAAGGGATGAAGATAAAAATGTACACCAGTGCCCCAGAGTACCCAGTCATCCTTATTTTAGCCGATCGAGTCTTTGTACCTATCTACGTTGTATATAGTGCATTTTTAGTAAAAAAAATCAAAACAATCTAGGAAGTGAGAAAAACAAGTAGATGTTGATACATGACCTCTAGCGCGTGTTGTGTGGCCAGCTTCTTGATTGACGCCTGTTTAACGCGCTCGCTGTGAATAGCTTTTTCTTTTTATTTCTTTTAACAAAAAAAAAAGAATAATATTTGTGCCTACACGTTGAAATGATCATCGATTATATTTTATTGCTTATCATAGTTGTACAATTTTGAACACGGGTTTTTTGTACAAATTCCCGTTCCCATGGTTTATTAAAAAAATAAATAAACCCATAAATTTGACATATCGTCAGCTAAATCTCAATTACATACTTTTAAAATTAGTCCGGTAGTCCTAGATTCAATTCTCATTCGAGCCAAAAATGCACAAATTTTCTTATAATAATTATCTGATACTTTTCAGTTTTCACTATCATCATTATTTAAAACAAAGTCCATTGGAAAAGTTGCTCGGAAAATTAGGGGAAAATGGGATTCTATGGGATTTTTGTCTGTCTGTCTATCTGTGACCTTTTCACGCAAAAACTGCTGAACGAATTTTATTCCGGTTTTCACTATTATCTAGGTTGATTCAACGGGAAGGTTTACCAGTATTAACCATGGACCTATCATGTTTAGGAGCTGAGCATTAACAGCATAAGTGAATCAAGTCGTGAATAAAGTTTTCATGGCGTATGCTGCCTAATCCCTCTGAGAAATAACAAAATGATGTATTCAAGAATTGTGTAGAATAAAATTATCTACAAAAAAAGTCGGCGGTAGCATATCTATATCTAATAGACGAGTAGTTGTATGCGTATTTGTGTAGATATGTATTAAAATTATTGTAAACCCATATATTGTACCACCTACTTGTTCATACCTACCTAGTTTCAGGGGCATGTGCATTTTGTCGTATCTAATTTTAAAATCCTTCATTGGAATAGTAATTTGTTTGATATTATCAGAGGTAAAGCGAAAAATTTTGATAGAGAATAAAATAATTCGAATACAACCTTTGATATAATCTACCTTTCGCTTTCCTACGATCACTGATAAATCTGGCATGTGTCTGTTTCACAAACGTCGTGTGTGATATTTAATCTTGTAACCACCGAATCTATCAATCATGTCTAGAAAATGTATTGGTATAATGGGTATGCGTTAGTTGGTTAGAAATAATGTATCGTGAATCGATGGGTCCAAATTCTAGCCAAAAACGATATGAATGAGTGATTACAATGTCCAGGATATTTCAGTCGTATCTTGTTTCAGAAGCTGAAAATAAAAATTCTAAAAAATGTGTCTTCTAGATTTCCTCAATTCGAAATTTCGAACAGATGTGCCTCAATAAAACTAGAATCGGATCAGTTTTGGGGCCGTAGCATTATTATTTAATCTATGGCCGTAGTGATTTGGTGAAAATGTGATTCAGTCGTTACGCTACGTTATGATGGTCAATAGCATGTAAAGCCGGCGACCGTGCTGTTTAGTCATATGAAAAGAAAATGCTGCAATAGGATAACCATGCTCGGCGATGCAGGAAAGGTATGATGAATATAAAAGAAGCGAAAGAGGTATGTCAGGATCGTAACAAAATGGCATTCGATTATCTCTGTCTATCCCTCTTGGGATAAAATGCGTGATGATAGAAAGGTTATCCTTTCTATGCTGTTGTAAACCTGTGCTGTTTAATATAACTAGATGACACGTGCGAATACTTCGCACCGTTAGTGGTGTCAATATTGTTGAAATAATTCAACTGATCTCCAATAGATATGTTGTCTTTTACAAAATAAATTAGTCTAATTTTAAAAGAAACATTTAATTTTGAATTTTTTGTTTATTTTTCGTCAGTAGAGGGAAAAATAATCCTTAATAATAAGTCCTTTTACGCCAAAACAGGCAACGGATCGACGTGATTTTTGCACAGAGACTTAGTAAAAATACACTACAGTAGGAGAGATCGTCTTCATGACTAGGAATAAAAAGATTAAATTCTGCACAACAAAAAGAACTGGTCATTTCGGTTAGTTAATACACGTATTACAAAAGACGGTTAAAAAATCTAAACAATCGAACAAAGGGATATAAAAGGGATATAAAGGTGACAATAAAAGGCAAAGGGCGGGGACAAAAGTCTCCTTTTATCACGTTTATTGTTTGTTTAGCTACTGCAAGGTGACGGATCCAAAACAAATAGTTGCTTCGAAATCCTATTGTAAAGTTACCCCTAATCTTGGCTTAGGTTTCAAAATTTTAATTGCCTATTATAAAGAAATAGGATACGTCTCGACATTGTCTCTTCTATGCTGCTTCTATGAGTTTAGAATTTTCATGTTTTAATTGAGACTATGTTCTGAAATTGTAAGGATTCCTATCTATCTATCTAGTCATCACTTCTTTCATCCCAAGAGGGGTAGACAGAGACAATCGAATGCCATTTGTTACGATCCTGACATACCTCTTTCACTTCTTTTATATTCATCATACCTTTCATACATGCTCGGCGATGTATGTACTTTTACATTACAATACTTTTCTTCATTTTAACCCCCGGCTTCGCCCGTGGATATTTACGAACAAAATAAAATATATCCTATACCTACCCCTACCCCTACCCTTATCCCTACCCCTACCCTACCCCCACCATAGGATTATATAAATAACATACAGTCATCGAATTTCTAACGGTCGTGCAATATTCGTGAATTATCTATCACATTAATAATCCTTTAGAAAACAAGAATTGTCTTCTCCATACTAAAATTATACACGGTCGCTCCATTACCTCTTCAATACGTTATTGTGATTTTTCACTTATGCAAATTAAACCCGGAACAAAATGTAAGTCCAGGAGCATGACTAATGAGATTTAAGGAATATTCTCAAAGGGTCATTTTTTAATGCAAAAAGCATGAGAAAGACCTAATGTGAACTATCAATATGCTGTTCGCTGGTAAGGGCCAGCCGAGTTAGCATACATTTTGACAGCGACACTTTCGTTTCGGTCGAATGGCCTTGAACAGGCCAAAACGTTCATGTCCAACAAGGACCGGCCAGAGATAGCCCGGGGCCGAGAGGTCCGGCCCAACAATGTGCGGGAAAATTCTGTGTCCGGCCAAGCAAATTGCTCGGCATTCTTGTGCAGGGCATGCCCGGTCCGGGTTATCTCTGGCCGGTCCTTGTTGGACATGAACGTTTTGGCCTGTTCAAGGCCATTCGACCGAAACGAAAGTGTCGCTGTCAAAATGTATGCTAACTCGGCTGGACCCATTTGGCAAACATTTTTTAATGTTCGAATAGTTTGAATTAGGTTTTTAAGCTACCTAGCTTTAGACTAACTAGTTTTCCACCCCGGCTGCGCCCGTGGAGGCCTATTAACTTTAATTCCATAAAAAAACAGGTTTTCCCGAATTTTCCAATTTTCCGAGCAATTTAAAAAAAAAATCTTAGCCTAATTCGTTGACTATTACGAACATTTATCCAAATCTGTGCAGCCGTTCTCAAGTGATGCGCTTATCAACGAACAGCATTTAATATTTATTTTTACGTAGATTTGAGATCTTTTTTTTCTTCTTTGTTACGGTCCCCAGTACCCAGCTATAACTAACGTGTGGCAAGTTCTGCTCTACTCTAAGTGTGGTTTGTCGGATTATGTACATAAGTTTTTAATTATAGAAAACCCATTGGTTCATGGCTGGGATCCGGGAGCGAACCCGTGGTCTGCCTAGTTAATACCAGACGTCTTAACCACTCGGCCACCGACGCACCTATGCACCTTACAGATTAACTAACTTTCGTTTCATAATGTGTATAGCTCTTTTGACCGCACTGAATGCATTAAATGGCCAAAATAATTTTCAACCCCTTACAAAGCCAAAGGAAAGGGTTTTAATAATGCATGCTCCATTAGTTAAAATCGTGGTACAGATGTTTCCGTCGACAGATATTGTGGTCTAATTGTCATCGGAGGGTGGCGTTATTATAAAATAAAATAAAGTTCAAAAGTTAGACACCTTTTAGAAGATTGGATTTCTGATAAGAATGGAGAATGTGGATGTTGTGAGCAAATTGAAGGAAAAACAGTTTGCGTAGATTTAGATAAAACAATTATCTATTCCCGGATTCCGCATCCCGGTAATGTACCAATGGGTTTTTAATTAAAAACTTATGTACGTAATCCGACAAACCACACTTTAGAGGCTTTTCCATCTAAATATACCTCAACAGAACTAGCCACTCGTTAGCTATAGCCTCACAAATACCATCGGCTAAACGAGGGAGACTTGGTCTTCCGCTGGGTACCCTGGAACCGTAACACGGTTTCGGGAACTGTAAAAAACAATTATCAATCCATATTGTCTGTTACGCTTTCACGGCTAAACCACAGAACCGATTTTGATGAAATTTGATACGGAGAAATGTTGAACCCTAAGAAAGGACATAGGGTACCTTTTTTTAAATTCACGCCCTAAGGGGATATAATAAAGAATTAAAGTTAGTTTGGGTCCCACGGGCGAAAAGCTATTTTCAAATAAATGTACTAAGAGATACTTCTGTACTGTCTAGTGCTATATTGTTTCTATGTGACATAGGCTCCTTTTTATCCTGGGAAATTATCTAATTCCCCTTGGAAAATTAATTTTTTGATAAAAACTTTTCTATCCATGAAAAATCCGGGGCGGGTCACTAGTATAGGTATGTATATAATAAAACTAGATGACTGCGATCTCCAACAGATGTCGTCTTTTACAAAATAAATAAATTAGTCTAATTTTAAAAGAAACATTTAATTTTGATTTGTTTGTTTATTTTTCGTCATTAGAGGGAAAAATAATCTTCAAAATGGCGTATCAAACATTAACTTTGATACAGTATTAAGGGAGATATTTGATACCGACAAAAAAACTTTAAGAAATAATATATAGATATATAGATATAATTAATTTTTGATACTGACGACCGTTGACAATGGAGCTTTTTTAAAAGTCTACCCAAAGGTGGTTGACGCAGATGGGCTACATTACGCTAATCTGTGGGCCGGCGCACTTGTTAAATATTAACGCAGCCTAATTACCTCTCCCGGCCTCTAATGGGTTTTAAAACTGATTCCCGCCCTAGAGGATGCGTATTTGATGACAAGCTTTCAGGGTAAGGGCTCTAAAGTAAGATTGCACGCTGCGTGCTGCTGCCAACTTGGCAATATGTGTAGGTACTTTGGAAAGTTGAAAGATTATATTTTGAAATTATAGGCATAATGCTTGTGGCTTCTTCAGGGAGTGGATACATTTAGTACGAATCAGATCACATATGGGCAATGCCGAATCCAGGAACTTGTATAAAAATCATATGTTCATTAACCAAATGGACGGGGGAACCACCTAGATATGACCATGCATATGGATCAAATACGACTTTTGGAGCTCTATAGAGAAATATTATTTTATTGCATATTAAAGATTCATTATTCCAGACATTTAGACTATTGCTAGACTAGTTAGGTCGGATATACGGTGTCCACATTTTGCTAGTTGTCCATATTAAACAGAACAAATGGCAATGCTGTTGGACCTTTGTCACTTCTTTAACAGACCTAAGTATCTGTTATTTTTAGAAGAAGTGCGGAAGTGCTTAAAGAAAATTGGAACCCTTCTAGTTTGAAGTCAACATTCAACCAAAATGGATTTTCTGAATTAAAAAATTTCCGCTACCAATTTCAAGTTGAGATTTAAATATATGAACGAGGTCGGTCTTCTCATGCTATTCAAGGGTTAATAAGAATATTGTATCACATTGTGTCCATTTGCAGTTGAGCAAACAACCATTAGCAGACCTTTATAAGTCCGAATGTAGAAAAAAAGCCATTTAACGGTATCTATAAAGAAAATGTCGCAAATCGTTCTGCACCATTAAAGATATCATTAGTGTGATATTTTATTTGCATTTGTTTTCTTAAAATGTCGGCCGCGGAATCATTAATCACACAACGGATGGTAACAAGGAATTCCTGGACAAAAGTTTTTGATTAACGAACTGTGAACAAATATGGGAACGACGGAGTTAAACTTTTGAATACGGTACACAGCGGTAGCAGGAGAATATTGTGTCCGACTCACTCACCATTTAGGTTACACAACTTCGGAGTTATTAATTATTTTAATGGAACTTGCTCAGATGGGTGATGCCTTAGTACAATTGAACAAGAATATAAACGTTATTAGAATTCTTAGGAGGTAATCGAAAAGTAAGAAATATTTAAATATTTCGTTTCGCCGTTTAATTTGAAGAGGCTACAATATTAAATTATATTCTAAAGACGATCGTTCAATGTTATCTATGTTTGTTATTAATTGTCTATTTAGAGCTAGGTAGTTTCTAATTTACCACTAACCGTCTTCAAATTCAACAGCGAAACAAAATATTTAATAATTTCTTGCTTTTCAGTGTTTTGTTTGAAGTCGGTATATTTCTTTAAAAAGTTAATATCATTACAAAAATAAGTTATCGAAATCGGGCATACATTTCATTGAGTTATGACATTTTTATCAAAATGTATGAAAAACTACTGAACCAATTACACCAAAACAAAAATGGGACCAATCTTCCTTAAATATCCTTTCAAATAAAAAAATAATTTTCTAAATACAATCGAACTGAAAACCTCCTCCTTTTTTTAAGTATGTTAAGAATGGAATACAATCATTTTACATGTGAAAGGATGACTTAAAAAGCCTTACCAGTAATAGTAGTCATGTCCGGCTTAATCCAGAGGCCTTTACAGTTATAACTTACTAGCTGTGCTTGTGCCTTGCGGTTGCACCAGCGTTAAAATTTACTGCTCCTCCCCTTTGGGTCGTAGCTTAATGTTATATACCCTTCCTTAAAAATTGGGCTATTAAATCCAAAAATAACCTGTTTAATCAGGCTTGTAGTTCCAGAGATTAGCGCGTTCAAACTGTTCAGCTTTATTATTAGTAGGTATAGATCGATAACTATTACTTAAACTGTGCTATAGATGTTTCCTTTCGATCTCATATGGTAATTGATTATCAAAGTTTATTGCAACACCTATCAATTGGTAACAGTAAATTACCTATCATAAATTTTACGAAATTTAAAAATGATCACATTTATTTGTCCATACACCATTATCATAAAGATAAAAATAGAACCTTTCATTTAATTCAACCTGTCAATTGTACGAATAAAGTCTACAAGAAAAAACACTTCACCAAATAAAACGCGCAGCCCCTAACAAGTAGAAAATAAAAACAGAATCTAACAAACCGCTACGATTTTTCCCACTTGTGTTGTAAATGTCACAGCATCTGTCACAACTTGATGGTTGTCTAGAAGAACATTTTTAGGGAGACATTGCTGCCCTTTCGTAGAAAACGCGAGCAGAAAATCAAATATTTTTATGACTTGATAAAGCGATTCATAAAGTAACACAGAAACAGCTTGTCTTCGTTTCCCCTACCTACTTACCTAATAAAATATCTGGGTATTGCATAAATACTTTTTATGAATTCATTTATCGTGGATTTAAGAATAACAAGTGCTAATGTTCAATGTTGTGATACTAACTTTAATAAAAAGTATAAAAAGAGGTCGAATTCTACGTCATGTAATGGCGACCAACGCACGCGTCTCGTTGTGACCAGTTTAATCCAGTCCGTGCTGTGATAGTTGTAATTAGTCAGTGATTAATAGGGCATATCACGGTCGGCGGGAATTTCTTACCTACCGATTAATCGGCTTATTGTTGACATTGGCGGAATACCTATACAAAACCCTGATGGAGCCATAATAGAAAAAAAATAGAAATAAAAGAGGTCTTTCGATCTCAATATATTATACCTCAACAGAATTAGCCATCCCATCAGAGGCGTATCCAGATTTTTTTTTAAATACTGGATTCGACTTTCGCATAGACCGTGCTCACCTATGAACCCCACCCCCTCCCCTGGCCACGTAACCCAGTAACACAGTTCCATAACTTCCGGGAGGATCAAAAAGAAAATTGACCTAAGCTGAAGAAAAAGTCAAGTCAGGTTTGGTGGCTAAAGAATATCCTGGAAAACTTGTCCCGTGGTCGAAAACTAGTTTATGGGCAGTTAATAAAATTTACGGACTCCTTCTCAAAATGCATAGTTCGTAAGTCACTATCAATTTCGTCGCAATATCTCAGCTTACTGACACTAGAGGGTGACTTGTATAAAAATGTGTTGTCCTCCTAAAGTAAAACGATCCGTGGTTTTTTGGTGTCTGGATCAATTTGGGTGATGATTGTCGTTACATACACGATGTTGGGTTTCCTACGATTTTAAAAAGTTTTTTTATTTGCAAACTCCTGAATTACTAATGAAAGTCGAAGTATGTAAAAAAAAGCGCCGGAAGCTTTGTTGTAGAGCATTGAAATTTAAATTGGAAGCTCTTCAAAATATAAGTGATTTATAAGTCAACTAGCGGCTTGCCCCGACTTCGCCCGGAGTAACAATTATAAACAAACTTCACACTAATATTTTTAATTTATTTGCGAGTAACGCCACCCTTTTTTTGATGAGGTTGAAAATTTTTGTAAGGGATTTTTTTATAATTTTTATTTTTCTTCTTTTTTCTAAAATAATTTTCGCATTATTTACTTTCAAATGGAACCATTTTGGGGCACATCGGTTGGATGGTTTCAAAGTCTATAACGGATATAGGTAGAAACATTTTTGTGTTTTATATATAAGTCAATTATTATTCACTTCTAGTGATTTGGAAAGCATGTAAAACTCGGTGTCCAATTCGGAAAATAGATTCTACTAGTACTACATTTAAAGTGATGCCAAATTATTATTGTATATTGTATAAGAAGTATTGAAAATATTGAGATCGTAAGACAAATCTTGAGATATTTTTATCCATTATTGGCATCTGAAGCAATTTCATTAGAAGCGTTCAAGGTGTCACCCCTAAACAATACAGTTAGGTTGTGGTGACGAAATTTCAGGGAATAATCGCAGCTTTTTTATTTTCATAGCTTAAAGAACCTGAAAATTTGTAATCTATTTTATCTAAAACTGGGATGAAATTCTGAGACGAATTCTTCGTCGTTTTTCGATCTGTTGCACCCTTAGTAGAAAACTACTGTTAGTATGGAATAAGTTCTTTTGTTAAAATTCGACAAAATCTCTTTCTTTTTTTCTTACATCACGGGTTGGGTTGCCTTGCCTTACAGCTCCCGAAACCATGTTACGGTTCCGAGGTACCCAGCAGAATACTAAGTCTCCCTCGTTTAGCCGATGGTATTTGTGAGGCTATACCTAACGAGTGGCTAGTTCTGTTGAGGTATATTTAAGTGGAAAAGCCCCTAAGTGTGGTTTATCGGATTATGTACATACGTTTTTAATTGAAAAACCCATTGGTACATCGCCGGGATCCAGGATAGAACCCGTGGTCTGCCTAATTAATACCCGACGTCTTTCTTAACCACGGTGGCCGCGGATGCACCTGCTCTTTATTTATATTTTTTAATTATTTTTATGATTTTTCTTTTTGGATAAAAACGTCAAAGGACTTCGTTTAGGAATTTCATCCTCTTTTCTGCTGCTGCTGAAAAATTTTTTTTTCACGGATTGTTTTACAAGCTCCCAAACCGTGTTACGGTTCCAACTTCCAGGGTACCTTAACAGAGTAAATTAATAGAAAAAAATTTAAACTAAAAACCGATCCATTTAAAACACAGACAAGTAAACTTTGAAAGGTACTTGTTTAAACGATGCGCACTTGTTAGTGTGTTCGCTTCACATGTCAAGATTTCCATTACATTTTCCCAAAAATCTCAATCCATTGCTCGTTTTGTACATAAAATATTATAATTAAACATTTTGATAGAAGTCAAAGACGCAATGTATTGGTTTTAGTATAGGTTATCGTAATAAAGATTCAATGGAGGTGTTTTGAACAGTGATGCTGTGATGGTAAATGTCAATCATAATCACTAGCGACCACCCGCACGATTAGAGCTTGTTTGAAAAGAGACTTAACTAGCACTTTATAGAGAGACAACATTATATGGATAGGAAAATAAATAAATAATAAATTATGCACAGATATAAAACCTCCTTCTTTTTGTAGCTGGGAATTCTGGACGAATATTCTTGAATATTTCTTGACTTATTTATAGCTTTAATTCAAAAATAAACAATTGTTATTACCTAAAGTGACCATATAAATACTATTCCAGATAAACAACTCCCAAAGAAAATGTGAAATCTATTGTTTCTTCTGTTCTAAGACGTAAAGTAAGTTTGTAAGTTTTGATGTGGGGGTAATCTCTGAAACTACATATCCGATTCTGAAAATAATTTCACTAATAGGAAGCTACATTATCCCCGAGTGATATAGGCTATATTTTATTTTAATTGAAAACATCCACGAGCCATGCTGGGGGCAGAAAGCTAGTATGTGAAAGTGTGTTTGTTTATTTGTCCTTTCTTCACGTCACAACAGAGCAACGCATCGACCTGAATTTTTGCACAAAGATAGCTGGAATCCCGGAGAGTGACGTAGGCTACTTTTTATCCCGGTAATCTTTCGGCATACATTATTATGTCACAAATTTCAACGGGCGAATTTCAGATATTTAGAGTATTTATACAGTAGGTATTCTACTTGTAAATTATTTTGTAAAAAATAAACAAAAAACACTGTGAAAGATTTTAGCCGCTCAATAGTTTTTACTATTCCCAAATTTCCTCTGATGAGCGACTATCACGCCGTTTACTATCTGTTTGTCAAACTTATCTTAAATCTCGACGCACAGCCGGAACAATGCCCGGCCACAGAATATAACTACATAAAAAAAATCATCCAAAACAATGGTTTCATGAACTATGGACATTTGCATCAACAGTACCCTAAACAAACATTCTTGGAATATTTGAATGACAAATAAGCTGTGTGACATTTGAAATGATAGATTTGACATTTAAGGTGGTTCTTTATTGGTTTTTGTATGTTTAGGGGTTGGTTTTTAGGAAAGTGTCATCGAACAATGTATTGAATATTAGTGAAAGAAGTTTGGTATCATTAAAATAAAGGTTGAACCATGAAGGTTGTATACGTAGACATTACAATTTAAAACTATTAATGTCAATATTTCCGAGCTTCTGGTCAATTTTCTGATACTTCCGGCTATAAGTTGTTTTTTTTTAATTATACGCAATTTTCATTGTAAGTGATACCGATTTTATACTATTTGATACTAAGTACGGAACCCTAATCCTAATTTTCAATAAATTGTAGGTCTTCTGCACTTTTACGAATCTGGGATTTTTTATCTGTCATTAGATTTTCATAATCTTGGATTATTCCCTAGCTAGACTCTAGGTAGAGATAAACAAGTGGCAAGTCTATACAGCTCTCATTTAGTTTTAATATTTTTTTCTTTCGTCACTCTTCTGCTATTAGCCGATGGTATTTGTGAGGCCATACCAAACGAGTGGCTAGTTCTGTTGAGGTATATTTAGATGTAAAAGCCACTAAGTGTATGGTTTGTCGAATTATGTACGTAATTTAGACGAAGCGCTTTACCAAGCAGTCCTGAGTAAAATTAATTATTTTTAATTTTAGCTCAAGTAGGCACTGAACGCCTGTATGACGCCTGATGAACTCTTCGAGCAAAGTTTTCAGTTCGAATCAAACTTTAGGCAGAACCGCCTTGTTACATAGTATTCTAGCTAGGTGTATAGATAACCTCTTTATAATCGCGAGGTCGGGCGGGTCGCGACCCTCGACCTCATTGGGCGACCTTTGCCCCGCCTACATCAACCCGCGAATACAGTCAATACCTACCTGAAACTGAAAACTCCCACTGAACATTTTCTTAAAATATAGAGTTAAAAGCCAAAGGTAGCGAGTACCTAACTGTATCTAATTCAAGACATCTAATAGAAATAAATATTAAAAGTAGTCGCCGAGTATGTATGGAAGGTATGATGAATATAAAAGAAGCGAAAGAGGTATGTCAGGATCGTAACAAATGGCATTCGATCGTCTCTGCTTACCTCTCTTGAGATAAAAGGTGTGATGATAGATAGATAATAGAAATTAATAGTTATAAAAAGTGTATTAATGAAATTAGTAGAGCAATCTCATTCGTGCTAAGAATGTAAAAAAAACTTGCTAAAATAACAGAATTTAGGTCTGTTAAAAAAGTGACATATCTACGTCCATCAAGTGCAAGGACAGCTGGCAAAACGTGGACACTGTTACTGATATCTCTGACCACACCGTCTTCAGGCTCGCTGTAGCCTATTCCAGCGAAACTTTCAGCGAACTAATAAATGTTACAATTTACAATCATGCGAAGTTGCATAATGTTAGGTACTTTACCTTACCACAAAACGGTGTTTTTTTTCTTTTTTGCTTTCTTCATGGATTGCATACAGCTCCCGAAACCGTGTTACGATCCCAGGGTATATACCCAGCGGAAGGCCAAGTCTCCCTCTTTGAGCCGATGGTATTTGTAAGGTTATACCTAACGAGTAGCCAGTACTGTTGAGGTATATTTACATAGAAAAGCCTGTAAAAAACGGTGTTTCATCACTCTCTTACAAATATGTCATTCAATATGAAAGACTAAGACAGAACTATGTTTAAACTAAACATTTACATACGGTTAAATTAAAGTTTGTTATACAATTTTCACACAAACGGAGCCGCGAGCAATAATAGTTATACAAAATGCCAGGTGGACGCAGGCAGGACAGTTGAACAAATCAATGCATAAACAATGTCCATTCCAATCCCTATTGCAACTGCATTAGGTATACAGGGTGGAATGGTTCTTCAAAATATTATACATAATAATATTTTTCTTATAATTCAGGATTGCTGTAAATATTTTACGAACATTTATTTAGGGCCCTGATTAGGTTTTAAATTATTTTTATATTTCACTAGCTGTGCCTTGGGGTAGCACCGGCGTTACTTTGGGTCGTAGAGTGATGTTATAGCTTATAACAGACTGTCCTCAAGAATCTGCTATCAAATGCAAAAATAATTTTTAAAATCAGTCCAGTAGTTTTGAGTTTATACATTATAGTTTTCGATTCTCTATGAACAAACAATTTTTTTTTAATATTCAGATAGTTACTCAGTGATAATATAGTATTCTATTGGTCAGAGAATTTTTAAAATCGGCCCAGTAGTTTTTGAGTTTATTCATAACAAACAAAAATTCATTATAAATTTTCAAATCCGACACTCATAGAGTCACCTGCAGTAAAACCTGCAAAACTGTTTAATTTATTTAAGTAATTTCAGGGTTATTTTTCATCAAAAATGTTAAACTTTCCATACAAACTTTCGCATTTCGCAATTGCTTCTCAAAGCATCCTGTATTATAAATCAGTGCAACCGTTAAACCACAAGTCAATCTAAAAAATCACTTAATTGCAAATGTTGTATGAAAGAAGACAGACCCATACACCGTGACCATACGTTGGTGACCTCCGACCCGAGACCAACTGTGATTTTATAATGTCAACGATGATTGCTTTGCTTCCTATAGAACACCTGTCTCTTCCGTTTTTATACTTTTATTGAAACAATATTGAATGTCGCAGGCGTTTTCTTATTTTAACTTTAACTGAAACACTATACTTACTTCATTTTAATATTTTCAATGTTTTCAGAAACGCGTAAGTATATTACCAACATCATAAACTGTATTGGTTTCAACTTCGAAATCCTAAGATTGTATATAATCCGACAAACCACGCTTAAAGGCTTTTTTATCGAAATATACATCAACAGAACTGCTCACTCGTTAGGTATAGCCTCACAAATACCATCGGCTAAACACAGTTTCGGAAGCCAAAAGAAATATTTAAAATATTTACTGTGGGCCAATTCGAAGTACATATATCTTGAAAATTATCGTGTTAATAAGGTTTTCTCCATCTAAAAATGCTTCCATCTTTCAACAATTTTCTATT
The DNA here is from genome assembly GCA_963924495.1 of Nemapogon koenigi. Taxonomy (NCBI): domain Eukaryota; kingdom Metazoa; phylum Arthropoda; class Insecta; order Lepidoptera; family Tineidae; genus Nemapogon; species Nemapogon koenigi. The sequence continues at coordinate 9,494,365 of OZ004644.1, read as the reverse complement.
TTATTTCCCTATTTTTTCTGTTTTCCCATTTTATATGTCCGAAAAAATTCCCAAATAAAACCATCACGCTTAATAAGAGGGAGTGGACAGTGATTACTGGATACTTTACTAAAGGTGTAATTTTAGGTATTGTTTTGAAAAAAGGGTTTGCATTTTGTATGTCGTCTCCCACGCACGACGGAACTATGTCGTTAGTGACAGCCCTAATGCAGGTGTATGGCAGGATGGCTTTGTGATTTCTATAGCCTCTTTAGTATAGAGAATTGATTTTCCCACACGATTGCAACTAATATTTTTATTAGACACTTTTAATGGATATACGATTTGAAATTAGTTAAGTAATTGTTATTTTTTATGGTTGTCTTTGCTAGATTTTTTTTAATATAAAATAAGCGAAAGAGGTATGTCAGGATCGTAACAAATGGCATTCGATTGTCTCTGCCTACCCCTCTTGGGATGAAAGTCACGCCATAGATATATAAAAAAAAGTGTACCGACTTCAAAAATTTGCACTGAAAAGTAAGAAATAATAAATATTTCGTCGTTTTTAAAGTTAATTTATTTTTTTCTTTTAAGTGATTACAAGTATCATTACAAATATAAATAATCAAAATCGGCTTGGCATTTCATCAAATTATGACAAAAATTGACTTACACATCAGTTTTTATTCAAAACTTCTGAACCAATTTTCACTAAAAAAACATGGGACCACACGGGAAGCATCAGCTTTAAAATAAAACAGAATCATCAAAATCGGTTCACCCAGTCGAAAGTTCTAAGGTAGCAAACATAAAAAAAAATACAGTCGAATTGAATACCTCCTTTTTTTTTTGAAGTCTGTTAAAAATTACCTTTATTTTTTGATTGTTTTGGTTGCAATTTTTTAACCAAAATGAACCTAGCTTACGTATCTATGGTTTTTTTTAGCTTTAGGTACTACAGTTAAATAATTTTTCAGTAAAAATCGGTTCAGTACTTTCCGAGTTTACTTCTTACAAACAAATTTAAACGATCTGTTTATAATATTAGTAGGTACTTAGGTAACTTATCTGTCACCCAGTATAATATTTCATTCCAATCAGTTTATCCGCTTTTTGAGTTGGAGAGAACCAATATTTTATTAATTTTTCACCCACAACAGGTGTTCACAAACAGTAGAACAACAAGGTTCCCATAAAATCAGTGTTCGCGTGTCAACAAAAGTATTTAAAACACCTGCACTATCGTCATTTTAATTTCCGTGGGTAAAGTTAATTTAGCGCGCTCGTCGGAAGAAGACCTAGCTTCGATTTCTGGGTATGCCAAAAAAAGGGTTTCATAAAAAAAAGATGTTATTTGTTTTATAACACAGCAAGTTTAGTTTGATCTAATGGGATTCGTTGGTGGAAACAAGATTTTATATGTGAATCATAGTCAACTAGGTGTTCGCCCGTTCGCCCGTGAGGTCCTTTATAACTTTCATTCCCAATTTATTTTATTAAGTCGATTTTACTCGATAAAATGTAACCTATATCACATTCTAGATCTTAGTCCATCTGTGTGCAAAATTCTATACAAATCCATCCAGTACTTTTTGTGTGATTGACTGTAAAACATACAAACTTTTACATTTATAATATTTATAGGATATAAACATGTAAATAAACTTAAAAACTGAACCCTTAAAAACATCTATTTAATTTAGAAAAATAATAATTAAAGGATACTTCATTTAATCGAGATTCGGAAAAATAAATACATAAAAAATAGTATTTCAAAATTCCTGAAAACTACTGTCATAAAAAAAAAATTATAGTTTATAAAAAAAACTAAAAACACGCTTTTGTCAGTAACGCACACTTGCGCAAACCAAATGACCTTAAAGTCGATGGGGTTACGTCGTTTCGTTACAGAGTTGCTTGAGCCATCATCCGGCTCCATCATCAGGACCCTGGACATCATCTAGGATCACAGTACTTGTGAACACAAATCACACTCAATGGAGTTACGTCGTTTGTTACGCAGAGTTCCACTATCTACCTCCTATCAGATCGATAGTACCAAATGAAAGCATGGAAAAAACGAGACCATTTCGATCGAACAAAAACAAAATCATCTAAATAGATAAGTAGTAAGTAATGCAGTGGAAGAATGTGTGATATAAAGCGTATTGACCGCATCCGGAACGATGTCATTAGAGAAGAATGTGGAATAAAAAATGATGTTGTGACTAAAATGCAGAAAAGTAGTTTACTCTGGTTTGCAATGGACACGTTGAAAGAATGAAGGATAAAAGATTGACTAAAGTTTATATAAGTAATTGAAGTATAAGGAAATGATGGCAGACGACGACCTAAGTGTACTTTTATTAAAAATATAAAAAAAAAATTGATCGATGGAAATATTAAAAGTATACACAATCGCCGAGCATGTATGAAAGGTATGATGAACATAAAAGAAGCGAAAATAGGTACCTATGCCAGGATCATGACAAATGTCATTCGATTGTCTCTGTCTACTCCTTTTGGGATAAAAGGCGTGATGATAGATAGATAGATAGGTAATCTATTCATAAATAATAATTGAGGAGCTCTGTTTTATTATTTTGAAGATGCATAAAAATTGAGGTATTTGTTTAGCTGTGACAGTACTTTTGGTATTCATAGCATAGTTTGGAGCCAAACTGACAAAGTAAAATATTATATCCAAAATGATTACCCGGTACATATAGAAGTCATAATTAATTTTCCATTTACAAATAAAACGTATCTCCCCACATTGCGTAGCATCATTAATTACTATGTAATTGAATAATGACATGATCACACTTGGTGTGTAGCGACAGGTGACAAATACGACCGCCGGTGATCAGATTAATGTGAGCCGGTGTCTGCGACAATAACTCACGTGCGGGAATCGAACCTGCGATAATAACACGGTTAGCGCCAAACTCTATGGCTGCGGAATAGCGACATCTGTGGAGAGGTCACTTTCTTGTTATATTATTTTTTAATAATATTTACTTACTGTTTTTATTGATGGTCGAGTGGAATTCCGCAGCGTTGCGTGGGTGGGCACCCATTTCATTCATGTACGCAGCAGTTATATGCCCGTCACCATGATGCGCTAACTTTTCAGACAAAAATAGGACAAATATTTCTAAATGACTTTTTGAGTAACTTACACAAATTCCTTTTAGCGTTGAAGAAATAGATGTCAGATGGTTTTATGTTCTAATCAGGACTAAAGTAGGCCACACATTGGTCTGGCATCGCACCGAAAATTTCCCATTCCGGCCGCCGGATGATATAGGCGGACCGTTCGTTACAAGAGTTGGACCGTATACGGCGACGCGCCGGGGATTGGACGAACGTGTGGCCATTAGAAATATGTAGTTACTTACAAATGAACTTATATAACAGAAGCTACCTCTTCCAGTAATATGCTATTTTGTAACTTTTCAGTTTGATAAATTGTAATTTTACAATACAACACGGTTTCGATATCAGCATAAATTTAATGAAATGATATTAAAAGGCGTCTCAATGCATTTCACTAGCCTAGTGCAGTGCACGCCCACGGAGAAAGTGTGGGAACGCTCGGCGGCCGGCCAGCCGTCCCTGCATACCTACTTCTATACAATCTACGATATAAGTCGTTATTGCGGTACTACGGCCAATGGCGCAGATAAACTTCATGAACATCATCTGGATAACTTCACATATTATTATGATCGCTGACACGTAAAATGGCCTTTGAAGTTTCTTCGAAATTTATTTTATTTCGAAACTGGTCCATTCAGATCAATGGTAGAGTATTGGAGCGTCATATTGACCTGTTTTTTTATTTGTTTTGTTTTTTTTTCTTCAATTGGTTAAAACCTGAAAGATGGGTTAGGTTAGGTAATGGTTGTACTTTTAGCTAAATTAAGAATTTATGTAATGGGTGATGAATCTAAACAAATAAGCCAGTATTCGTACTTCTTCCGAAGATAGCTGTTATGGGCAACTGGCTAAAAATGGACATTGTTTTCATCTTCTCTAGCCACACCAAGGGATAAAAGCCGTCATTGTGATTGATTGCTTCTATATTCTGTACATCTAAAATCTATAACTAAATGTTTTTTGGAATTTTTTTTTTTGATAAGTTGAATAATTACTTCAGGGAATACATATAAAATAATACAAAAATATCGAAATCCAGAGAGACATATTTAATTCCTCCATTCAATATACTTTTGTCTTTTATACAACAGAAATCATACAATCCCTGAACTTTTGGATCACCAGCTTAAAACTACTATACAATAATTATTGCGTATAAATTGCTTTCATTTCAGTAGAGTTTTGTGGCAAGAGGAAAATTAAAGGAATTGAACATTAATATTATTGTTATAATTTGGCGAAAAAATAATCATTAGTTATCACAATAAGAATATTTTTGGAATATTTGAGCGAATCTTTGAATTATTTTACTAATCTTTTTAAAAAGTTACAACGATTCGAAAAAAATGTTCTTATAATATCAGTTTATAAAATATCAAAATTCCTTAAATTTTATAATAAATGCCCATGGAATCATAAAGTAAATAAAGAATGTATTTAAAAAAAACAGAACTTATGGAAAAGCACCAAGAGAAAAAGAGAATTTTAAATATTTTTATAATAGACACCTCTATACAACATACATTTATTTCTACACATCAAGATTGCACGACCAATGAAAACTTTTATTGCATATTTTTATTATAAATATCTCCTTTTCTACATTCAATTTAATAGAGGTAGTATTCTCCTTTATTATTGATGATAGCTTACAGATATTTACATAAATCATAAATAACAGTTTCTTAAAATATGATTCTCTAAAGAACACTATCAAAAAAATCATAAAACATTTTAATGAAATATATAAAATACGTCTAGATATTTACAGATTTCGTAGAAAACTTTATGCCTCTTCTGCACTTATCACGTTTTCCTAACAATTTACAATAATAAAAACTTTTATTTACAATTCGTATTAAATATTAAACTATTCTAAGTATATTACAAAGGAACAAAACGTGGAACTAATCTACAATTGAGCCGGTTGTTTGACGTCAGTCATCGCACACGACTCTGCACTTCTAATATTTAATAAATTGTCTATCATCATCATGGATTTTTGAGCATTCTTCTGGGATGTTTCGCTGGCAGACGAAGCGACGTCAAAGATGCCTTCATGAGTCACAGTTTCCGTCGTCTTCGGAGGGTAGAAAGCTGATATAGGATCGAAGGTTGCGTTTTCACCCTCCCGAGTTCTGGAGAAGTAATCTGTCTCTGTATGGTTGTGAACAGAATCGCTTGTACTTTGGAACTCTGTAGAAGATGTGACGGCGTCATCCGATTGCGGAGCGTCCCTGGTGTATCGTTGGAAAGGATCGAAGCGTTGACTCGGTAGATACGGCGATAAGCCGTAAGGCGTGGATCAGGCGGCCGCTAACTGTCGCCACATTGTGTGTCACATGGTCGCCATGTAAGGCCAAGAAAACGAACTGCCTGATAAAAGCATATCCCTTATCAGCGTTTCTATGGGCGTCTTCCCGACTAATCTGACGAAGAACAGTTGCTCGATGACCTGAGAGCTGACTGTTCTGAGAGATGGCAGTCGCAGCAAAAGTTTTCCGAACCTCGTGGGTTGGTTGGGGTATTGACTGCGACAGTACTCTTCTAAAGCACATTGAGATTTTTCCTGTAGACTTTCTATGTGTGGCACGTCTGATAATCCGCACGCATCTAAAATTAAAAGAAATATGTTATTAATTTTAAGTTTTTGGAAAAGATATAGCGGAGTTTAAAATTGTGTAGCCACTATTCCAGCGAAGGTACTGGTCAGTGGGATCGAATAATTAGCATAGTTAAGGTATAGATAAGGCATACTGAAATCGAACTGGAAAGTATTTACCAAGCCCAAGTGAATGCGAAAGCATCTTCCCATTCAATTGTTTAAAAAGCCCAAGGACCCCTAATGACATAGGAAGTTAATGACCAGGCGAGGTCTGCAGATACCTCCGTAATGCGATTAGGAAGCCCCCGGTACATTTGGCTGATGTTCGCGAAACATTAATAATTTTTATTACGCAGTCTGAAGAAATGACGCGGTAAACAAAAGGGTCATTATGACATGAAACAGGAGTTGTTGCGAGAAATATGTGGTTTTCGATTTGTTACATGAATTTAGTGTAGCTTTAGATGTTACGATTTTATGTAGTTATAATAATCTGATGTATATTTTGATGATTCTTTAAATGTAGATGCTCTCGAGACACATCAAAAAAGTTTGTGATCTCTTACGATTTTTCGTCGTTATTCATTAGGGTAAGTATATAAAAAACTTTTCTTCATAAAGCAAAAATAAAAAATGATAAAAAAATATCGATGTGATATGAACAGCGGATTAATCGTATGAGGTTCTATAGCGAATCACTTGACGTACCAGATTTTGGATAGTTACTTATTCAATATATCTAAGTGAAATAGTCGTTGTTTTTACAATTGGTTTTATTGAATAGGAAATATGGGTGGTAGAATAAAGGATTATGCCCCGTTTACTCTTTCATTATCTATCATACCATTACCCTTCAATTATACACATCGCGTTTTTTTTATATAACATTTTATGTTTTTTTAATTTAACTAATGAAATCAGTGAAATTTAAAAAAGGGGAATAAGCACTCGGTATTGAAAAGCACGCATGAAAATATGTGGATTTTAAACTAGGATCATGGTGAGTCTTTGGTCTCTGTCTACATGAATTAAGGCTTGAGCAATGAGCATATGTTAGTATATAGGTATATTAAAGTAAATTCCTACTAAATATTTCCAGAATGTCCATCCCAGGCTAGTAGGTCTTAATAAAACATTTAAGAAGCGTTACTACATGTTTAATACGCATCAATCAAGCTTCTAATTCTTTTAATTCGGCCGTCTACGCCCAGGAGTGACGTAACGGTGACAAGCAATTGTGGCCATTTGCTACATAATTGATATCGTTCAAGCAGCTGCTTCATATGGTAGACAATACTGTCTTCAATTTAGGCTGTACCTAATTTAAAACTTGGCTCCTGGACTACGACAAGCATATTTGTACAAAATATGGTCTTCAGTTCAATCAAAAATCGCATAGAAAAAAGCATTTTCAGTTTTTCATCATCTTTCCATCTTTCCGAGCAACTTTTCCAATTTTTCTTTCCCTAAAAACCTTATTCAGACTATAACCTACGATTTTTTTTAAGTAGCCAAATCGGTTTTGTTGCTTTGAGGCTTTGAGGTCCAGCCGTTCTCAAGTTATGAGTTTACCAACGAACAGCATTTAATTTTTATGCCCGAATGTACCAAATATTTTATACTAGGTTTCCGCCCCGGCTTCGCCTATGGAAGTTTTTGATATGTGACATGAGAAGGATTTTTCACTCTCCGGCCTTCAAACTATCTCTATGCAAAAATCACGTCAAGCCGTTGATCTGTATTGACGTGAAAGAAGGACAAACAAACAAACAAACAAACAAATATACAAACAAAGGCACTATCGCATTTATAATATTAGTGGATGGCTAGAAATAGATGGTAATAAAAACATAAGTGTAATCGCACTACTGTATTTATTGTTTAGGGAGTGGACAGATACACTAGTAACAATGTCCACATTTCGTGACCACGTGAAGTATCGCATCTTAAATAGAACTGAATGTATATTTTTTCATATAGAGCAAAGTTTCAAGCCTGGAGCTCTGTATCTTATGTTCCTTTTTTATATTTTGACACTGGACATCTGAAATGGGTACCTACTTATTTTACTTATTTTATTGACTAATATCAATAATTCAGAAGAAGAACAAGGACAATTCTTTTAACTGACGCTCAATTGGTGAAGCGTGCAATAATACTGTATCACTTACAATTACAACGGCATTGTTTATACAATATACATTCCAAAACATGAAACTTTGTAACGTTTTGCCTAGCTCTATAAAATCTTAGTTACGAATTAGACTAAACAGGGGGCTTAGACAATGTACAAATAAATATAATAGAATGTAGAATAGATAACTTTAATTGTATGGGACCAACTGAAATACAACCACGTGACCTAATTATACTGTCCTTCACTCTGACGAAACCAAGTATAGTAAACAAAGAAAAGAAGTATAAACTCCTTGTAGAAATTTGTCATCAATTAGCGTCTTTCATGAACGTAAAGTTAGCGTCTGCCCATACCCTGTAGATAACGCTGAAAAAAATGGCAAAGGTTTTGATCGATCAACTAACTTTTTGATGTTATGCCTAAATTATTTATTATTTAAGTAATTAAAATGCATAAATTGAGCTTCTTTTATATAAATATTCTAATCTATCTAAGTCTCTGCATATAATATGAGAGAATAGAATACTTCGCGTTCGTAGGTACATTGTCTAAGAAGGCAGGTCAAACAAAATAGGAGTAACATAGGCAGACCTGTCTCACTTGAAAATTTTCACGAAATTTACCTCACCCCCGCACTGCCCACTCAGTGGGATAAATGTATGGCCAGAAACAAAACACTGCCCAATATATGATTAACTGTCAACGTCAAATTGACTTGTGTGTGACCATCTCATTGTTTTGAATTTTCCATTTTCATTCGAATTTCAAATAAATATACGTTCTTAGTACTTCTGTGCCTGGGCACTGGGCATCTGGATCAACCCCTTGTGAAATGGGGTGAAATTTTACTATAAAATCTTCCATTAATCGAGAATGGTATTACCGGCCTAATAAGGGTACCCGGCCGATGCGATGACAAAGCTGAGTAACATTCTTGAAATTGAAAGTCAGCGTAGTTTGTCAAAAAAACGCTCTACCTTGGTTTTAAACCTCAAACCGTATATCATGAGCAGGATATCTCTCTAGGCTTAACCTGTCATCATTCCCTTGTTATCTGCTTATTGTTTTCAATTTATGAATGAAAACACGCTTATTCAAAGTCCATACAAAATCAGCACGTGTTGACCTTAAGTTCGAGGCGATTAATGACAGTAGAAAATTGCGTAGAAATATAAAACACTAAACGGATGTAGGATTTAGCTCGTTTTACACTACCAATGACGATAGGCTTGCCACCAGTTTTAATTATACCTACTGTGAAATTTATTGCAAATTCTCTATGCACGATTTAAATATATGTATGTATGTACTTGGGTATGAAATAAGAAGCATGAAAGTAAGTAAATGCAGTGGAAATGCTGTCTTTACGTAGAATGTGTGATATAAAACGTATAGACCGAATCCGGAACGATGTTATTAGAGAAAAATGCGGAGTGAAAGATGATATTGTCTTGTGACTAAAATGAAGAAAAGTAGTTTATGCTGGTTTGGACACGTTGAAAGAATGAAGGATGAAAGATTGACTAAAAAGGTTTATATGGTTGAAGTGAAAGGAAATGCTGACAGAGGACGACCTAGGTGTACTTTTATTCAACATATAAAAAAATTATTAATCGAAGGCAATATTAAAAGTACACACAATCGCCGAGCATGTATGAAAGGTATGATGAATATAAAAGAAGCGAAAGAGGTATGTCAGGATCGTAGCAAATGGCATTCGATTGTCCCTGCCTACCCCTTTTAGGATAAAAGGCGTGATGATAGATAGATAGATAGATAAAGCTGTGAACAATTTTTTTCCCGAGACAGTAGTTGTTAAAAAATATAAAAAATTAAGAATACGACGAATTCCAGATGATCCAAAAAGTATGAAACTTTGTACCTACTTGGATATCATTTGATAAGTATTTAAAATAAGTATGAGAAATCAGTTTTTGTAACATTTTGTATTCTTGTATGGAGGTTCGTATTCGCTGCCTACCTCAATATGATTCAAGCGTAAACATAACTGTAGCATAAAAAACAATAAAATGTAAAATCAGTTACACGCGACATTGCTTTATGGAGAGGTCAATAATATTGACATTGTCAATTAATCTACATTGTGTTGCATTGAAGACACGTAAACAAAAACGTACTGATATCATCTACAAGACCAGAGTTTGTTCAGATAAGTATGTCATTCGTTAACAGCTGTTAAACAGCATATAAAATACTCATCAAAGATCAGTAGGATTGGTCATAACCATAGTTATGCACTGAAAAGTGTGCTTTCCGAGAGCAAATGCACAAGTCACTTTAAAAAAACCTCTAGTTCTCGATTTCTCCAGGATTCCATCAACAGATCCTGACCTGATGACCATGGGACCAGCTGGAAACTATACCTTTTCAAACAAAATTTTCGAAATCGGTCCAGGCGTCTTCAAGTAATCGGGGAACATACATAAATAAAAAGAAAAAATATTCCGACGAATTGAGGACCTCCTCCTTTTTTTGAAGTCGGTTAAAAAGAAATATAAAGGCAACGATAACTCAAAAATAAAACAATTCAAGACCTTAGAGAAAAAATTTGGAACCAAAATATGAAATCTGTAGTAAATAAATGAATACTGGGGTAGACAGAGACTAAGAACATTCCACTACGAGCATTGACCAATGAAAAGATCTTCAATTGATCGTTCATTGATTCTATAAGAAGTTATTGACTGAATGAGCGAAGACAATAAAAGATGATATTTCATACATTACTTTAAACGAAGCAGAAATCATTTTGACTTCAAATTAATAACGGGTTGGCAGAGATAAAACTAACATAGCAATTAGCATGATCTATTTAAAGCCCACTATTTCAGTTGTAATAATAGTACCTACAAAGATAAAAATAATACATATATTTCAGAGTTGGGGGACATCTTCTTTTCCGGGATAAAAAGTAGCAAGGAAATAAACTGTTGATCTTCCACAAACAAATAAACACGTCTTCAGTAACAGTGTGCACTTTTTGCCAGTTGTTCATATTAAACAGAACAGATGGCACTTCACAGCAGCCTCTTGCTGCAATAAGGGACCTCTAATATCTGTTATTTGATGTATGAACGGTATGATATAAAAGAAGCGAAAGAGGTATGTCAGGATCGTAATAAATGACATTCGATAGTTTCTGCCTTGGGATAAAAGGCGTGATGATAGATAGAGAGATATTTCTGTTTTTTAGAAGAAGTGCAGTTAATGAAAGCACATATTCTTAAAGAATATTAGCGATAATTGAACCCGGGACTTTCTAGTTTCAAGTCAACGCTCTAATTAGGCTATCGACTACATTTCAAGTATTATTCAAATCCGTTCAGTCGTAAAGGCATGATTTAGAATGTTCATCAAAATCACTCGGAACTAATCCCACTAATATTATAAACCCGATGGATGTATGTTTGTTACCCAATCACGCCAGAACGGCTGAACGGATCTGGATGAAATTTGGCACAGAGATAGATTATAGTCTGGAATAGCATAATACATAGGCTACTTTTATCCCGGAAAAATATATGGTTCCCGTGGGATAGATTTGTTTTTGTTTTTCACGAGATCGACATGATTTTTTGCATAGTGGTAGTTTAGGGGTCAGAGAATGACATATACTACTTTTTATAGCGCGAAAGCGGGCGGGGGAGGGGCAAATTACAGCCACGGGATTATTTATTTTTGGATCTATTTCCACGCGGGTGAAATCGCGGACAGAAGCTTGTTATAGACATATTATTTAAACCAAAAATCTAAAAAATATCGTATAGGTATCAATTTTTAAATCACAGATACTTTTTTTAATTCCTTCACGGCCCCAGGGTACCCAGCAGAAGACTTAGTCTTTCCTCTTTTCAGGCGCGGATCCAACCCACAAAAAAGGTTGTGGGCACAGCCACCCGAAACTCTTCCATGTGCGAGTCGGAGTATGAACTCGCTCATTTGTGTATCTGTATATTTAGGAGAGCTAGCCCGGATAATCTTTCCTGTGCCATTGAGACACGCAACCAAGATTTTACTCTGCGAAGAGTAGAAAACTATCTCTCTGCGGTAACTACGCTGACCAGGAGAGTTGCCAGCATTTGTAGAAAAACTCCCAACTCAAATGACTAAGTACTTCGCACGATTCATTGTATTTTATTTTATTTTCATTAGTCTATAGACCTCAAAGACGTGTAAGTGCGACGTCAAAAGTCTATATAGGGTTGTGGGCATGCCCATCGTGCCCACACGGTGGATCCGCGCTTGCCTCTTTTAGCCGATGGTATTTGTGAGCCTATATACCTAACGAGTGGCTAGTTCTCTTGAAGTATATTTAGATGGCAAGTGTAGTTTGTCGGATTATGTACATACGTTTTTAATTATACATTGGTACATGGGCGAGATCGAACCTTGGTCCACCTAGTTAATACGTTACCAGACGTCTTAACCACTCGGCCACTGACGCACATACTTTTGTACAGATTTATTACAGTTTGAATTAACTATACCAACCTATTGATGGGATTTATCATGCTGCGCTTAAAGGACCCTAGTTTGTTCAATAGAATGGAATGACATGAAAGGGGTTATTAGGTACTATAAAAAAATAAACCTTTTAAAAAAAAGTGTACCGACTTCAAAAATTTGCACTGAAAAGTAAAAAATAATAAAAATTTCGTCGTAGAATTTGCCAAATTAGGATACAAAATTAAGTAAACATCTAGGGACATAAAGATCTGTTCAATATTATCTGTGTTTGTACTGATGATCGTAGGTTCCTAATGAATTATCTAGATTAGTGAATTTGGGTACTAAATTATTTCTAATTTGGCACCAACCGTCTTCAAATTCTACGACGAAATTTTTATTATTTCTTACTTTTCAGTGCAAATTTTTGAAGTCGGTACACTTTTTTTAAAAGGTTTATTTTTTGTTGCCCTGAGAAATAAATAATAACGCAACTAAAAAAATGATGGAAAATTAAAAAAAATACTGCGGTGGATGGGATTTGAACCTCGAGCAATGTGCATCCTGCGCTGCATCCCATACCTTTAGCCGCTAGACCACCGTCACGTCACGAAAATTGACAACTTCGTATCAATAGCAACCGTTGCTAAGGCTTTTCTCTGATATAATTTTCAGCAGTAAACAGAGACAAATTACTGAATTTCTGAAAAATTACTGAACCGATTTTCGTCATATGACTGTGAGATAATGTCAAGAAATTATTATATCCTTAAAAAAATAAGTCGTCAAAATCGGTACATATTTCATCGAGATATTACGAAAAATTGACTTATAAGGTCAGTTTTTTCAAAATTTCTGAAAAACTAAAGAACCAATTTTTATGAGATAAAAATGGGACCAATCCGGAAGAATTATCTGTCGATTAAAAAAGAAACCATCAAAATCGGTTCACAACTGGCGGAGTAATCGATGTACATACAAATAAAAATTCTCCTTCTTTTTTTTTCGAAGTCGGTTAAAAAATTGAATCATACACATTACACCATATTTTTTAAAACTTTGGTCAAAAGTTGTTTCGACAAACATTTTTCTAGATTTGTCTTATTTAGTAAACAATCTTTGAATGTCTTTTTTAGGGTTCCGTACCCAAAGGGTAAAAACGGAACTAAGGCTGCGCTGTCCGTCCGTCTGTCTGTCTGTCTGTCCGTCTGCCACCAGGCTGTATTTCTGTTGCCATACTAAAAAACAGAATAAAATATATATTAAGAGCTAGTCCGACTCGCTCTTGCCCGGTTTTTTTAATAAAATATTAACAATTTCACATATTTTTGTTTTAAAAAAAATTAACATTAATTAGACATGCAAAGTTTGTTTACCAAATAAGACAAAGAAATACAGACTTAATGAAAGGCTGCAGGAAGATCAAAAAGGATGCATGTTCTCCATCCTATCTGCAAAACAGACATGAAGATCCATCCAACCGGTTTCACTTGAAAGGCAATAATGCGAAAATGGTTTTAGAAAAAAAAAGGAAACTAAAACAAAAAAAAAAACATTTTCCCATACAACAATTTTCAACCTCATCAAAGAGTGGCGTTACACGCAAATAAATTAAAAACATTAGTGTGAAGTTTGTATATAAATTGTTACCCCTGGCGAAGTCGGGGCAAGCCGCTAGTATGTTATAAGTACGTATATTTCCCACCAAAATCGGGTATCTATTTGACAAGTTAGAAGTGATGATTAAAAGCTTTAGTAAAGGGTAAATAATCCAAATGAATTAAATCGATAGCCCGCATTTATCCATCTCTACCAATTTATGTATAGAAATAAAAATAATTGTTGATTACAAAGTGAGCGATGCGGGTATTTTAAAAACGAGTAGCTTTTTAATAAGGGCTTTTATTTGAAATTCTAAGTTTAATAAAAAATTGGATTAACTCTTTCTATTTCAATTCTTTGATCTGTTCTTGTCTAGTGGTTATGTCGTTGTGATACAGTTAACAGTGGTTAGTTAGTTAACAGCAAGACTAATATAAATATGAATAACCGCTTGAACTATGCTTTTTGATCTTAAAATATCCAACGAAGCTGACCACTCCTTAATTTTTTTCAATAACTTTTTTTTCGTGTTCGCCGATACTTAGACAATAATCTCCCGACCATGATATATTTTAGTTTGACAAAATAGAGTAGGTACCTATACCTACACTTTAATTTAAAGGCTTTAAGAGTGTAAAATGCAAGTGCTATACGAATTCAGCCACTTAATAGGACACGCGAAAAGAGTCAATTTGTCCAGTTTGGTCATAGGGATGTCACACGTCTCACGCACGAGCTGAAGTGTTTTGGATAAAATAGATTAAAACTTTTATCCTGGATAATCTGAGGACATGATGGAAGATCTGATGATGAACAACAGCAAGAACTTAAATTATTATATAGATATAGTGAAATGCCACTCAAAAAAAGTATTTAGTAACACCGTATCGGTAATTTAATATTTTATTTTAAACTAGGTATAAAAAAAAGTTTCACGGACTTTCCACCGAACCCTACATAACTCGTTGGATAGCATCATAAAATCACCTCGGGCTCAATTATGAAGTTTTGTCTTATACTGGGTACCCTGGGGTCGGTGTAACGGTAAAAGAAACCTATGATTTTAAATTCAAACATCACAAATCGATTCATATCCCAAAATTTCAATTGATCTGAATTCCTTTTAATTTTTTTCTAAGAAAGGAGGGCGTTAACACCACATTCGTAGGCGGTGATACGAGACAGATGTTTACACGAGTCATACACGCACCTCCATAAACAAAGTATGAATTATATTGAATAGGCAGCATTAGGCGAACAATACTAACTTGACATAATAGAGTACTTTGTGACCAAATCTTATTATAACTGACGTGCTAGAATCTTTGAATAAAGCTTTTTGAAATTTTTTATTTATATACAGCATGATTTAAAATTTAAAACAAAGCGTGAATTTTACTATAATTAATTTTAAACCACATTTTTCAGAGGGTTTTTTGGAACAAAGGATTAAGGAATTTAAATAACATCAATGGTTTATTCTCTCAATATTATGTCATGTCACGGTACTTAGTTAAGACTGAACTTAGTGACCTATTAGTCATTTTTATGTATAGATTTGTTGTATCTATAGATTTTTTTTTATTTATTCTGTTTTTTTGTGTGCAAATTATTACTGTTGTTTATGTTTTAGAGAAAAATTTCGCGAAAGGACGGAAATGTGTAATGTCAAATGAGAAGTGTGAAATCGGAAGTAAAGAAATTGTTCAGAAATGATTAAAATCATTTGAATATTCGACTTTTTGACAAATTATTGGTAACTAGACTACTGAAAGACCCGTTGTTTTTTAATATATTCTATTTTTTTTTCACTCTTCTCGTGAAATTAGGGAACACGCTGTATTTTCCATATAGTATTCCAATTCTATCGGTTTCTCGACAAAGGCGCCTTTACAAATGTAAAATAATCTTCTAAGGAGATCGGAAATAGCGAAACAAATTTAGCTCCAACAATAGGCTGCGCTGTTTGTCGTTCAGATAGGTATCTTTTCTGCCTACCGTACCCCATCGTTATCGTGATTTGAGATGTTTATTTATATTTACACTTTGAACACGCTGTATGAGGAAATTACGCATATAACTTATTTACATTGACGCTTTTGTATAATTAAACAGTTCGGAGTGAAGTTTGTAAGTTAATGTAGGTTTGCAGTTTGATAAGGTGCCATATTCCAGGTGTATTATTTTCCATTGCTGCCCTTGGATATATTATTTGGCGCTATCAGTAGAGTGTTATTTATTGTCCCGTCGCACTACTAAATCGGATTATTAGGGAAGTAATTTTTTTTATAATTTTAAAAAACTAAGCTGTAAACAACAAGCGAATCTTTAAGACGATAAATATAGAACTGACAATTTATAAACAATTTTTTTATTGAGATTAAGGAATAATCCTGTGGACTCTTTTGTAGATCATTTTATTCTACACAATTATTTTATACATCAAGTTATGCTTTTCTAAACATGATACCTTTCTCGCGAATCAACTAATCAACAATCTAATAGTGAAAACCGCAAAAGCTCGCGAAACCATGTTACGGTCTCAGGGTACCCAGCGAAAGACCAAGTCGATGGTGTTTGTGAGGCTAAACCTAACGAGTAGCCAGTTCTCTTGAGGTATTTTCGAATGGAAAGTGGTATGACGGATTATGTACTTACGTAAGTTTTAAATTATAAAAAACCCATTGGTACATTGCCGGCATCCGAGATCACGCACGACAGTATCAAAGTGTTGGTCTGTACCGGAGAATACGGAAATATTTACTTCAATTAAAATATTCCTGCTAACCCAAAATACATTTATTTTGATGACTAACATTTTAGGCAAAATAACGCTTTGGCAAATCAAAATAACATTTTCATAGGCCATTTAATACCGTTAATTTCTAGCTTTATACTCTTGAACTCCATAAAATTCCGCTTCGTAACACGTGTTAAAATGAAAAAAAAAATCAGCGAAAGGACAATATTCAGCCGATAATGTCCCCAAATAGCATTAAATGGCGCGAGAAAAGGTGACAATGCTATTGTATAGAAATTTTAAATAAACACCTTTTGAGTAGGCGGACGCGTGTCAGGCCTCAGTTATTTGTAAATAGATTTTTTCTGTTGGCAACATTTTTTTTAGCCGTCCTGCTGTGAGCGAATGTCCCTTTATTTGTAAATTCATAAATTGTCAGTTGAGATGAATTAACGCAATCTCATTCTATTTACTTTCAATTTTTAATATTAAAAAGTTGCAATTAACTAACTTATAAATATAATATCACGTCTGTGTCTTATTAGGGTAGACATGGGTTTAAGACCTCCCAAATCCACACAGATCGAGCAAAATTTCTTGCCTAAATTAAAACGTGGCCTATAGAAAAAAAATATTTTTTTAAATTAAATTTTAATAAAAAATCTCGCATTTAAACCCAATATGCCAATTGTCATGGTAGAGTAATTTGCTTGGTTTTGTATGTCCTTTTTTCAAGTCAACAGTGCAGAATTTTTGTACAGAGATAGTTATCACTGAAATCCTTCGAGATAAATTAATTCGTCACATTCCAAAGAACAAAGCGCGAGAAGCTATAGTTAATTTACAATAAAAATAAAATAACAAAATATATTCGCGATTTTAAACAAAATAGCAAAACAAATATATAATTTTCTAACTGGGTCATTCTGACAGGAGCGACCCGGATTCACTCTCCATCTCAGATAGGTGTGTGACACAAAGATATTTTCTCTTCATAGATCTCAAATACACACAATACACCTAGACTCACCGTGTCACCGGAAACGGAACGGTCGGACAACTTTAGACCTTGCCATGATGGCCTATGCTCTTTTCAATGTTATGTCAATCGTAAATTCATTCATGCTATTTATTCTAGTGCTGAATTCATTATGAGAGACAAATAAAAGCTTGTATTATCACTTATAACAGGTGGAAAAATGTTACGAATATTAGAAAAGTAAACTTTAAAATTATAGATCTTACTACTTAGTAGTAAGCAAGCATTCTAAATTCATTATTAAAAACTACATTACATTGTACATAGTTGGGCTATGCTTTGTTAAAAAAATTGTGTAACTGTGTGGCAAATATAGAGATAGTTGTTTTCTATGGGCATGATGTTAACCGGGGACATGAAGCTGCGAGAAAAAGCTATTTTTGACAGACTTCAAAAAAGAAGGAGGTGGTTCTCAATTCGTCGGAATCTTTTATATTTTTTATGCATGTTCCCCGATTACTTGAAGACGCCTGGACCGATTTGGATTTTTTTAGTGTGAAACTTACTATTCTTATACTTTCCAGGTGGTCCCATGGTCATCAGGTCAGGATCTGATGGTAAGATCCTGGAGAAATCGAGAACTCTTCAAATTTTATAGGCAAACTTGAAGCGATTTGGATTTTTTTTTAATTATTTGTGCATTTTGCTTTCGGAAAGCACACTTTTCAGTGCATAAATTTTAAAGTTTTTTTTTCAAAAGGCATTTTTATCAATATTTCTGCATGATTTTAAAATAAAAACCGCTAAAAGCATCAAGTTCACGAAGTATTCGCCAGTAAAACTGTCAGGAGTCACGAGTTGGAAGTACTGTGATAACAATAATGAGATCGTAAAGTGCGGATAACAGGTCGAGAGAGATATGGCCACGACCGCGACAGTAGGTACCAAAGTGTTGGACTGTACCGGAGAATGCGGAAATATTTACTCTAATTAAAATATTCCTGCTAACCAAAAGACTTCTTCTTTTTGTCCATCCAAAGAAATGAGATGATTTCACCAAGTTTATAAGGAAAGTTTGAGATTTTAACCCAAAAGAATAAACTTGATTTCGCATGGAATATTCTGTAGATATGTATGTATGTGTATGTATGTAATCTTTTAAAAAAAATCGTAATACCTAGTATGAATAAGGTTCTTAGGGAAAAAAATTACTGGCCACTCGTTATGTTGGTCCGCTGGGTACCTTGGGACCGTAACACGGTTTCGGGAGCTGTAAGGCAACCCGTCAAAAAAAAATTGGAAAAGTTTTTTTTTGTATGAACTAAAGACCATAATAAGGGCTGAAAGTTAATATGGGCTCCACGGAATATGGACGGTTTTTTAACACCACAGAATATGACTGCTTATTTTGTTCGAAGCGTGTTTCGAAAGTTTATAAACTGAAAAAAATCTAATCTATGTCATTTATTTTTAAATTAGTGATTTTAAATGTCTTCGGAACCTGCAGCGCCTGAGTGCAATTCACGCTTTACCGTTTTTAACTTTAGACATATTTATAATACTGGTAATATAGTCGGTATCGAGATATGCCAGCCTAAGGGCACATGTGATTCGCATAACAGGGGATCCGCGTCACATTTTTCCGATGAATATTCTGATATGAGTTAATTATTTCACCCGGACCCGTTATATAGGGCTGTCAACAAGTTTAAAAATTATATAAAAAATGTTATGATCATGAATTCACTGGCTGCATGGTATTGTAAAATTAACGAATTATAGAATAGATAACTAAAGTATGTACCTACAGAATATTTTCCCATTTTTTTTACGATTTTTTCTCTGCCATCATTACAGATGGAATTAGAAGCACGATAACATAATAATAAATGCGAAAGTGTGTTTGGACGAGAATTGAGAGTGCAATTTCAAGGACATGTCACGTATAGGCACATTTCGTTACATGAGAGAGAAAAAAAATATAACGTAGCAAGAAGGAGAAAGATAAATTAAGCTATACATTGTATGTCTAAAGCCTCTTATACACTGTGGATCATTATGGCCTAGATAAAGTCACTTCCAGTGTGTACACGCGCTAGAAAATGTTATCGATAATAATTTCTCTATCAAGTGTATGGTTCAGCACGCGCAAATTTTTTGTTTGTCTTTCTTTCACACCAAAACGGAGAAACGGATTGACATGACTTTGTTCACAGAGATATCCCGAGCGCCGGAGATTGATATAGGTATTTGTATCACGGGAAAATATTTTATATGATTTTTTAATAATACTGCGTGGCAACCCTAGTAGCAGCGTATGTCTCATTTAAATAACAAAGAATATTCCGGAAAAACGTGAAGATTGAAGCGTTTTGTGTGTTACGTTATAAAGGGTGAAACTGTATTGTTTAAGTGATTACTCATCTATGAGGGACTACAATTCACAAAATACTTTATTTTTATCTATATATCTATTTATCATCACGCCTTTCATCCCAAGAGGGGTAGGCAGAGACAATCGAATTCCATTTGTTATGATCCTGATATACCTCTTTCGCTTATATTATATTCATCATACATTCATACATGCTCGGCGATTGTGTGTTAGATACACTTTTAATTTTTTTAAAGCTTTCCAAATAAATATAGAAATAATAAATTACAGACTATATCAAAATTTAATGTTAATTTAACTGCTTAGAAGGTTGGTCTGTCTGTCTGTAGGCTCTGAAACAGCTGAATAAATTTTAATAAAACTTTGTTTTTACGCAGAGGTATTCAAATAAAACGATGAAATCGACTTTCATTTCGTACTGAAAACTAAATGAAAAGCAAAAGAGAATACCGAGGGAAAAATTTAAAAGGTCCCACACATGTACTATTATTTCACGCTCGATTTGCATGCGCCCCAAGCACTTTTTTATGATAAATGAAAATATCAAAGTGGAAAACATTGATTGATGAACGCTCCATACAACTTCACACAAGGGTTAACTAATCAGAATACGCTCCTACAAGTATGATCTAGGTATCACACCTAACTTCACACCTTATTTCCTTTGGGGTAATCCCAGATAGCCGAAGAATGTATATCTACTTTGTTAAAGCTGAAATCGTTGACCTGCCAACTCGCAAATCGCTGAGGTGAGTTCGCAACATAGGATTTTTTGTAAATTGCAATTTTTTTAAAGCTTATAAGGGTTCTTGATAAAAATGTATATATGAACTACTACATTTAAAGGGAAGTAAGTCCAATTTTTAATCAAATTTTTCAGAAAACCTGATCTACTTGAGAAACTGAAAAAATATATGTTGATTTTAAGGATATGACAAATCTTTTTATTGTTTTAAAAATATGATTAGAAACATTTTACTCTACAGAAAAAATCATAAATACACCTCTGAAAACTTTATTTATCAAATTTTATGGCTTATAATATAGATGATATCATTTCAAAAATTAACATGATTTTTTTTTTGGTAATTATCTATATTTTTATTGTATAAGATATTTTTTTAAATGCGTTATAATAAAAAATTAGCGCTTACGTTGAATTCAATATGACTACGTGAGTTTCTATCTTGCGTTCTGCTTTTTCATCACTCATTTTCCCATCGACCACTTCACCTTAAGCTATTGGGCTAGACACTCTGACTGCCTAGACATTTCAAATGGCGTGAAATAATCCCATACAGTGTATTTGAGAGCATTTAGTAGTCTATCTCATAAGGGTTTGCCCTGACAAAGGCGCGATCTTTGCACTCTGACATTTCGCAGTTTTAATCACGTAGTCGAGGGTCGTCAACGGATTATAGGAGCTCTTTAGAGACAATACCCCTTCAGTCACTCCGACGATATCGACTGGAGCTTGTATCTTGACACGAGACTGACAGACACTTCGTACGTATGACGCTTTAAAAAAATCAGAGTACCTAATCCCTATTACTAAGCCTCAGCTATATGTCCGTCTGTCACAGAAGTTTTAACAGATTCAGTTTATTTATTGGTTTTTTTTAAAGGCCGTTGTTCAAGATCATCTTATAACTGTCAAAAATATAGCAAATCTCAGTAAATCCTGAAAAGGTGAGTTTATTTATACAACATTTCCTTACACAGTTGATAGTTATTATTTTAAATTGGATTGAGCCATATTTTCATTATTAAGAGTGCCATATTTATGACAGATACAAGTTGACTGAGAGTAACGGTCCTTAATTATAAACTCTTTCAATAACCATAAATTTCGATGTTTTACGTCTGACGAGCGTCCCGTGATGGAAACAATTTTTTTAATGAATGAAATTCCTAAGCTTAATTAATATGCAATGAAGATTTTCAGTCATATATTATTTGGTATCATGGTTGTAGCACGGTTGTAGTTGGAAAGCGCAGAAAGACCAGTACAACACGAAACGGGAGGAGGCATGTCTCGAACTAAAATTTTTAATGTTGCAGGGTTATCGCTGGATGAAGTATTTAAAATATTTAATTTACCTAACCCGACTCCAGTTAAAGATAAATAACATGTAATTGTTTTTTATTAAGAAAATAAAATATAGCCTATAGCACTAAAGTCAACTCATTCGTTCCGCCACACACTCGTCCAATTCTTGTAACGTAGTTTTCAAATCGTTGTATTTGTGGTTGATTTCAATCGCCGGAACGATCTGTCACGCACACACGGACGTTTGATACTTTGTTTAATCGAATTTTGTGTGTCTGTGTGAGTGAGTGAATTGCATGTGATCTAAATCGTATGATTTACATCGCCAATGTGTGGCCTGTGTTCAATCTCAATCCTACGGCGGCCGGACCGAAAATTTTCGCTGAGATACCGGACCAGTGCGTGGGCTACTTAAGGGTCCTATACTGGGAATTTGTATGGAGATATTACTATTCCCAATTTCTCTGTAAATACTCCACCTGTGTCACTGTAATTTAGCATATAGTTACTTATTCAATATATCTAAGTGAAATAGTCGTTATTTTTTCAATTGGTTTTATTTAATAGGAAATATGGGTGGTAGAATAAAGGATTATTCTGCCCCTTCTGTCTCTTTCATAATCTATCACAAAACTCTAAATTTTTTTTAAAGCGCTCTTATACCATTATTCTTCAATTATATATATATCGCTTTTTTTTGTAGCTTATTGAAAATTAAAAAAAAAAAAATTTATGATTTTTTTAATTTGGCAAAAATAATAAAAATAATTATTATTTTAAATTTTCAATAAGCTACCAAAAAATTCGACATATATAATTGAAGGGTAATGGTATAACAGTGCTTTTAAAAAAATTTAGAGTTTTGTGATAGATTATGAAAGAGACAGCAGGGGCAAAGTTAAACTACCCATATTTCCTATTCAGTAAAACCCATTGAAAAATAAGAGCTATTTCACTTAGATATATTCAATAAGTAACTATGTGCTAAATTACAGTGACACAAGTGGATTATTTACAGAGAAATTGGGAATAGTTTATCCCAGAAAAATTCCCAATATAGGACCCTTAAGGGATAATGTAGTTTCCTATTAGTGAAATATTTTTTAGAATCGTATATTCAAAACTAACAAACTTTTCAGTTGCAGAAATTGCTAGTAGGTATCAAAATAATTATGCATTTGCAAAGTTGGGAAAACGAAAAATAATTGTAAAAGTTGACAACCCTAAAACATTTGCTGTCCTGATGAAATAATGCCCGACGCAGTTCGCCTCCAATTCGAGCGAATGAAGTGAAAAAAATCCTGGTTCATAAAGCCACGACTAGTAGGGATAGATCGCAAAAAATGTCTACCAAGCCCATTGTTGAGCACGCGTTTGAAATATACATGCCCCAACTTTTTTGTAACTCTTTGTACCTTTATTGTCTTTGAGGTACGTGCTTTAGGATTTTTATTTTCAAAACATCATAGCCTAGTTGGTAACTGAAATGTTGCTTATTATTTTCTAGAGTTCACGGGTTGCTTTACAGCTCCCGAAACCGTGATATCGGTCCCAGGGTACACAGTGGAATACCAAGTCTCCCTCTTTTAGCCGATGGTATTTGTGACGCTATACCTAACAAGTGTCGTACGTTAGTTTTTAATTATAAAAAACCCATTGGATCGAACCGATTTCAGCCTAGTTAATACCAATGCTTCTATTATATTGACATATTTGTTTAATTGTATAAACAAGGCCCCATTGTCTTTTTAAATTAAAGAAAATTATATAATTTCTCTTACATACTTTCTGACGATGATTTTTAGGATATTTCTCAACATTGAATTTCATGCTAATTTAAAGCCGGTGTGTGCATCTAAGTGTTGCAAAAAAAGAAAGATGGCTTAAGGATGACTTTATGCTTGAGGATATGAATCTTTTTTAGAATTGGTTCCTTGAATTATATTAAATGTTCTGGTTTTGTATTTGCCCAGTCCCCAAAATCTAATTCGAAACGCGACCCCATAATTTTATATTAAGTATATCCAATGTAAAAACTTTAACAATATATCGACAGGGCGATAATGAAAATAATAATAGTATGAATTTACTACAATCCTGTGGGATTCAAAAAACCGAACTGCATTGTCAGGGCGCGTGTAACATGACAC
Organism: Nemapogon koenigi; assembly: GCA_963924495.1. NCBI lineage: Eukaryota > Metazoa > Arthropoda > Insecta > Lepidoptera > Tineidae > Nemapogon > Nemapogon koenigi. The sequence goes on along the minus strand of OZ004644.1, from coordinate 9,470,096 downwards.
TTTGGTGGGATCATTAGGGTTGATGCTAGGATCTTTATTGTTTAATTTAGTTTTTTATTTTTATTTTATTAGACATGGTGGTCTGCTTTTATACTTTAATTATATATAAAAATAATAAATGTTAACATTTTTTATGATGCGATGAATGAAATACGTATTTTTTAAATAATTCATTTATTTTTTGGTAAATATGTAGTCTAGATAGCTTATTGAAAAGTATATTGAGATAATACGAATTATTAACATCTTTTTTGTCTACTTCAATGGATAATTCAGTGTATTTGGTTCTGATTTCGTAAATGATGTTAAAGTCAAAATGCCAAGTGACACCCTCGCCCCAAGTCCCGGACGTCAAGTCAGCGGTTTGCGGAACAAGCTTAATGTTGGCAACCTTATTTGATGGTCCGGTACACACCGCCGCGTCTAAATAATCTACTTATCATATGGCGCTTTTGAAATTTTGAAATGAAAAACTCAGCTATTTTGTAAAAAACAGTTTGAAAAACTACCGTATATGTATTTAGAATTTATTTTAGCTATAATAATAAACTAATATAGTTTATTCTCTATTCTAAATAAAAATATAATTAGAAGGTATCTGGCATAACTTTAAAACAAATAGATAATAAAAAGATTGAATAAATAGTAAATTATTTGTCGAAATTACCCCAGAAGAAATTTCACAGAGCTTCTGTATCGTACGACTCAAAATCTTTGATCTCTGTCTTGGTATGGAATAAGTATTTACTTAGAATGTGTGATATAAATCGTATTGACCGCATCCGGAACGATATCATTAGAGAAGAATGCGGAGTGAAAGATTATGTTGTGACTAAAATAAAAAAGAGTTTAAGCTGATTTGGACACGTTAAAAGAATGAAGGATGAAAGATTGACTAAAAAGGTTTATAGGCAGAAGTGAAAATAAATGCAGAGGACGACCTACGTTCGATTGTCTCTGCCTACCCCTAGATAGATACATAGATAGACCTGTCTACGCCATAACGAATTAAGTCGTGAGGTAATTTAAACTAGGTTTCCAATTTCCCTTAAGGGACTTATTAGAAAGAAAAAAAGTTAGAATTTAGTTCTACTAACTATATGGGCATACAAGTGCATCCAGTTAAACTATTAGCAATTCGTGATTCACCATTTCCTTCGTTTGTTGTTTTATATGTATTTGTTTTGTTTGTCTCCGTTTAATTGACCAACTGGCAACTGGACCAAGAGCTCTTCCTTTGCGATGCGTTCGCGACTGAATTAACCAAATGAGAAGTACACATACGGATAAAACTCCTTCAGGGCGGCCCTGGTATAATCGCCGCCATTTTAAATTATTTCGTACATTTTTAAGCATACAAACTTTTTGAGTTATAGCTATTCTATTTTATTTTTTTTCAAAATGGCTCCATCAGGGTTTTGATGATTCCGCCAATGTCAAGTAATATAGACGTCACAGTAACAATAAGCCGATTGATCGGTAGGTAGAATGCTCCCGCCGGCCGTAATAATATGTCCTATTAATCACTGACTAATCACAACTATTACAGCGCGGGCGGGATTAAACTGGGTTCCCCATGACGTCCTGGTGGACGCGTGCGTATATCACAAAGGCGTCACGTGGAATCCTGAGTTAAACCTACAATGTAAGAAGTTTTTATTTTAAAACTAAAATGTCAATCGTAATTTGATAGTGTTGCCATTTTAGCAATTTTAATGGAAAATTGGAAACATTATTTTGTATGTTTCGATTTTTTTTACTACAAAAAGGCTGAAATAATTTGGAACGTATTTGATTATTTATTATGGATGGATTAAGGTAAGTTTGTAATTGTAAATAACATGCTTACAATTACAAACTGCACACTTTTCTAATAGAGAAATATTATTACATCCATCAATGAATATTAATGCGAGTCCAAATAGATGATTTTAAGCTGACATGGCCACCAATTTACAATTAATTAAAATAATGTGTTTACATATAGTTTGTTTTGTGCATGATAGTATAAGTATTAAGTATAATTTGTATGCCCATGGCAAATCAAATCCTAATATATGTTAAATTTGAACGCGGGCTTAAAATATATTTGCCATGGGTGAAGGTTTATTTCTTTTTTCACGGCTAAAATATTCTCTGTTAAGATATAACCTTATAATAGAGTTCTAAGTTTTCAATAAACTGTATAATTTAAAGTAATTTTCAGTAATTACTAATGAATTCATAAATATTAAGTAAAGAATATGCGCAAGAGTGTACGGTGGGAAGATCACTAGCTCGAGATGGTTGACAGTGCACGACGCCATTAGCGCACTTCGTGGGCGTAATTAAAAGACGTACAATACCAGAGACCGATGCGAATTAAAAACAATTAACTCGCCTACAGACGGACTGAATTGAGCACAATGGATACCAAACCACGACTAAACGGCGATCCGCCTTCTGTATATGTAAAATCTATCATTACGGCTTTTATCCTGTGAGGAGTAGGCAGGGACAATTGATGCAATTTGCTACGATCTCACGCTTATCAAACATATCCGGCGATTTGTATGCTTAAATCATTGCCCAGAAAATTAATGTGTTTTTTTAAATCAAATAACTACGAGGACGCCCTCTACTGGCTTTTCATATCAATCCAATGCATAAGTTGTTTCATTTTTAAATAAAATTAAGTCTTTCTTTTCAGACATTTTGTTTCGAGACAGGATTGAAACCGCTTTGATCATTGTGTTGTGGTCTTCTGAATAAAGCAAAGTAAATAATAGAATTGTCAAACTTTTGATGAAATTACATTGAAATAAAAAACAATACATAAAAACTCTTGCCACTAGCATATAATAAAAATAATAGTGTAACTAATAGTCACAACAAAACGTGAACAATAAGGACCCATATTTCAAAAACCCCTTTAATTTGGGCACGCGTCAAGTAATTGTACGACTTTTAATGTAGGTAAATATCAGCAATTACTCGCAACGTCTCATTATTGGGAAACCAAAGTCATAATTTCGAGAGGGGATTTCATTTTAATACAATAGTACAAAAGTGTAATAATTTGTGGTCTATTTGACAGATTGACAGCTACTGTTTAGCGAATATTCTGTAATAAAAATATATTTAGACGAGATTTTGAAAATATTTAGTGAATTAGAGCTACCCTCAGCTCACAGTCGTAGTTGGTCTGAGCTACAATGACTAAGCAAGAGCATCCACATAAACATCAAATCGATAATGAAAAACCTTAAGAAAATGGAACTAAGAATGGTGAAATTACGCTGGTTTGGACATTTTGAAAAAGAATAAAGGATGATTGACTGATAGTTTATATGGCAGAAATGAAAAGCTGACAGAAGATGACCTAGGTGTACTTTTATTGAACATATAAAAAAAAATCTAATGCAATATTAAAAGTATGAACAATCGCCGAGCATGTATGAAAGGTGTGATGAATATAAAAGAAGCGAAAGAGGTATGTCAGGATCGTATCAAATGGCATTCGATTGTCTCTGTTTACCCCTCTTGGAATAAAAGGCGTGATAATAGATAGATACTTAGTTAACTTTTTGAAAATCCATAAGCATGTATACACTAATTTGAGGCATTTCCGTATAGCTTCACATAATTATTTCATAAATTATTTTCGTGAAAAGTCGAATAATTCTTTGTAAAAGTAAAAAAAAATACGGTCCGAATTGAGAACCTTCTCCTTCTTTTTTTGGAAGTCGGTTAAAAAGACGAATAAAGATACATTTTATATACAAGTAAAATTGTTAGGCGATAGACCAAAATCGTGCGAATAGCCTCGACAGTCGCTACGTTCTTGAATATTCATGGTTTATGCCTCGTTAAAGGCTGGCTCGGACACCGCGACGAAAAGTTAGTAGACACGATTGAAAATGCCTTCAAATTTTACATATTTCTATTAGATCTTTGTACTGGTATTGTTGTTTTTAATAACACTCAGTATTTAAGGTTATTTTACCATAATAAATTAATAGTATAGGTGCATAATTAATTTTGAGCTGATTTTATGAGATTTTCAAATTATACGACTCCTGAATTTTTGAAACGAATCCATCTGAGAGGCTTTAATTAATTATACATAGAGTTATTATAAACTATGTACTTATATGTATTAAAATGCGAAAGTGTGTTTTCTTTCTTTTATGTCAAAACGAAGCAACGGATAGACGTAATTTTTAGGCTACTTTTTGTCCCAGGTCCCAGAATAATATCTCATTTATCACACAAGATTTTTATGTCACATATAAAAAAATTCCAGGGGCAAATGCGGTGCGAAAAATTAATTGAACAATTGAACTTACAAAAAGTGGAGTGTAGTAGATTTATTAACACATTCATCTTTTTATTTTAATATGTTGGATTTCATCATATTTGTGATTATTTTAATAACCATTTAAAAAGGCAACAACTAATATATAATACAATATAGGTATGTATTTAGATATACAGAGGCTCAATTTAATTAGTAAAATCAATGAAGCCCTGAGCGTAATATCAACACCTAGGTTCGTCATTTGACATGTAGAGTCCCTCCCTCTGTTGAGCTAATGAGCAAATATATTGTGCAAACATTATACTACCGGCCAGACCAAATTTATATATGCCTACACCTATCTACCTACCTACTATAATAATTTAGAGTGTAGGTATATCTAAATTATATGCACCTATCGTTTTTTGGAAATACTTTTAAATTATAGCGGTAGATTTATTATACCTAATAAAATAATTACTAATTTTTATATTTGTATTTTCATTTAAAAAATCATGCTTTTAATTTTGTTTTTCAAATTCCTGCGAAAACGTACATACATACGATGGTCACAGATTAGATGAAATAATAAGAAAACAACTTAATCAGTGACTGACAGTCATTATAATACAGTTACTAGTCTGTGGTTATTTGTTTGACATTTACATGGAAATGACGTGACTTACCGTTTGTGGTAACGTGACCGGAAGTATGAATTAAAGCTTTTTCATTTAGATATTAAAAAAGATATATTTATTAAACAAATAAATAAACATTATTTTTAGTGATTATGACCTCTTTACAGATTCAAGCAATACTCAAAGACAGTTCAAAGTCAAAGTAAGCGTCTTATACAAATTAATGGTTCCAGTATGTGTACATAATTGGAAGATAGCTATATGAAATAATTATAAAGCGGATTCCCCCGACATTTGGACAAACAAGTCCCCACAGGCTTGCGGCGTCTTTTTATCGGTGAGGGACCGCAAATTTCTATTTGCATATCTCCACCCTCATAAATCTCTGTTTCACTTATTAGCCCCTTTGGTAGCACGGGTCGATGGGACCAGCGAAACAGAGCAGGGTTAGTTCCATCGGTTAATGTTTGGTTTGTCAAAACTCAAATTCAATATTAGTATAGACATGGACAAACATGCATATTCATTATTAGTGGCTAATAAAATTAACGTCATTAGTACATTTTTAGGATTCCGTACCCAAACTGTGCAAACGGAAACCGCTGTCCGTCCGTCTGTCACAGAGCTGTATCTTTTGAACCGTAATAGGTAGAAACTTGAATTTTTCACAGAGTTTGTATTACTATGGACTATGGCCGCTATAATAACAAATATAAAAAAAAACAAAGTTAAAAAGTCTTTATACAAGAAATGTGTTTTTTTCGACGTTTTTTGCTCGATCTTAATAATGGCAATACATACAAACGTCTAACTAGTATAACTATAGTGCATACTTCGGCCAAATGTGAGTCGGTGTCGCGCTAATTTGTTCCTATGCGCCATACAGGGGTGTCAAATTTATAGCATACTATTGAGTGTACAGATCCCTTCGTGTGGTTTGGCAGGTTTTTTCTAAAACAAGTGCATTGCAATTTTTTTAAAGGAAATGTTGTGCAATGATGTAACATCCTTTAGATTTTTATGAAGCCATGTTTTTATAATTAAAAACTTACGTACATAATCCGACAAACCACACTTAGAGACTTTACCGTCTAAATATACCTCAACAGAACTAACTGGCCACTCGTTAGGTATAGGCTTACAAATAACATCGGCTAAAAGAGGAAGAGTTAGTCTTCCGCTGGGTAGGTACCCTGGGATCGAAAACACGGTTTCGGCAGCTGTAAGGCAACCCTTGAAGAAAATAAAAAGTATTATATTCTGAGGACAACGTATTTTTAATCTACATAATATTAGGGCCCTAACCTAACACCCGTATTCAATAACAACACAGGCAACGCACAGGGTCTTCCTATGTCCATCAATTCAGTAGCTACTGTGAGAAATCGGACATTTTGCTCCGAATGATCACAATTTGCTAAGTGCTGTTCTTGAATAAGGATATTACTAACGCCGGCGACCTTGAGCTTAGGGACGTTTATAAATATATAGTACAAAATTAAAAGAAATTAACCTAAAAATAAGTGTTTAAAAGTAAAAGTTCACATATACTTTTTACGTAGACTGTATTAAAAAATATTAAAAACATACTTACATAATGAAGAAGCAGTGATTGATAAGCCCACATCCTCTTCAATGTTACATAGTGTTAATTTTGTGAATGTAATTCTAGCGTGCAGATGAACATTTGGTCTATGGTGAATGTTACTCGGAAAAAGAAAGAAAATATGTTAGTGACAAGTCCCAAATGATTGGAAATTGTAACCTCCACCAAAAACTCAAAAGAAAATTTTGAAAAAACAAGCAGGAATAGGTTTAGAATCATCCCAACACCACACATTGTCATAATAAAAAAATTAAAGATAGAACTCTGAGCATGCAGTTCAATAAAGACAACCAAATCTCTGGCCTCGCTGCAATAACAGCCGTGATGAATTATTATTTTGTGTAATTGTGTATACTTACTATATTCTTTGACTTGTATGTTAGAGAATAGTAAAGAAACTTAGAACATGCAACGATTAGATAGAATATTAAGAGAGAGTATCGTAGAATAAAAAGATATATATTTCAAATATAAAATGTATATAAATACAACCGGAAAAACACATTTTGTAATTATCATTCGCACTCTTCTCTAAGGAATCATGAGTAAAAAAGCTATTCTTCTTAAAACTCAATAAATTGGCGTTAAAATTTAAATATAAATCTGTAATTTCAAAGTCATAATTAAAAAAAACTGTAATTTTAAAGTCATACAACAAATTTATGTATAATAAATTGTCTGTCTGTCTGTTTGTCTAGCTAGAATAGGGTACAGGAATGTGCCAAGCCTCTGGCAGAATCTAGTAAATAAAAATCCAATTTGATAATATCGAAAGCACCTTTTTTGCACTAAACAAAATGTATCGGAATAATATTAGAACACATAGGCATGTGGTAAGAACCCTCCCTTTCCCCGCACCTCGCCCCGCCCACCTCGTGTTCACGAGATTTATCTCTGAATAAATCTTCAACATCAAATTTATAGTCGGCTATTATACCGCCACATAGTGAAGTGTTTGATTATCGATTATGATAAATTTGTATATATTGATTAATTAATCGGATAAACCACAAGCTTGGGTTTTGTCAATTTTGTCAATAATTTGTATATTTGAAAAAAAATTATTCATTTAAATTTTAGGTAAAATTTTGTCCGCTGGCTTTATAAGCCCTCCGAAGCTCGAGGACTGAAATCAAATCTATAAAGCCAGCTTCATATCATGATATGTACATTTAGCATTATTTGTGATATTTACAGAAAACAACGGGGTGAGCATATTTTTGACGTGACATCTTTCGTTTCGACCGAAAGGCCAAAAACGTTTATGTCGGTACAGGACCAGCCAAAGAATGCCCGGTCTGAAAATGTCCAACCCTACAATGTGCGAGCAAATTTGCTGGGCCAGGCAAAGACAAGTACACAGAATTTGCTCGCACATTGTAGGGTTGGACGGTCCGGCCCGTTCATTCCGTGGCAGTTCTTGTACGGACATAAACGTTTTTGGCCTTTCGGTCGTCACGAAAGATGTCACGTCAATTATATGCTCACCCCGCTTAATAATCCATGCCAATCCATGCGTTAGAATTCGCAAGTAATAGTATGTTTTGACTAAATAAGGAAATAACCTTTGACAGCATTAGAGAGCTCAAGCAATATTTTAAATTGAAAGGGCAACCACTCTAACAATATAGTACAGAATAGGAGTAAAAGTCACCCCATATAATTTTGCCACAAAAACGTGGGTTGAATACAAAATATGCAAAACAATTTACTATTTTTCATGCAAGGGTCATGCGGAGGAAGATTTTTCAAATTAAAATAAGTATAGGAAAACTGTAAGTATGTATTCGTTTTTTTTCTCTCTCGAAACCGTGACTAAGTCTCCCTCTTTTAGCCGATGGTATTTATGAGGCTATGCCTAACGAGTGGCCAGTTCTGATGAGGTTGAAAAGCCTTTCTTTTTCTATTTATTCTTTTCTAACCTAAAGCAATAATATGGTGAAGATTCTCTGATGATCTTTTCAATGCAAATACAGCCTGTGACAACAAAAAAGTTTTTTACTCAATCACGCCAGAACGGCAGAAACGGATCGGGATGAAATTTGGCACAGAGATAGATAGTCTGGAATAAAACATATACGCTACTTTTTAGCCCGAAAATATCTATGGTTCCCGTGGGATAATTTGTATTGTTTTTCACGGGATCGACATGATTTTTTGCATAGTGGTATAGTTTAGGGGTCAGAGAATGACATATACTACTTTTTATAGCGCGAAAGCGGGCGGAGGAGGGCAATTACAGCCAAGGGATTATTTATTTTTGGATCTATTTCCACGCAGGTGAAACTGCGGACAGAAGCTTGTTTATACATAAAACGCTTTTATATCGTTTTGTAAGTAATGTAGGAATAAAAATCAGCTTGATTTTGCCGCTACATAAAATTAAATGCGGAAGCTAAAAATACGTTTCGGTTTTTTAGCAAATTTATTGGATTAATTGAGCAATAAAAATCTGTCTCAACATTGGGGGGCACAAGAAAAGCCGCAATAAAAAAGGCAGGGAGGGTAACACCTCATTTCACGCGTTTTATACGAAGAGGGCCGACTCTGTACGTAAGGTTCGCTATAAATCTTTTCCCGGATACTATTTTTTTGTTCCCGAAAATAGTTTCCTCTTGTTTTCTGTGAATGCGGAAATAGTTTGTGTGGGGGAAGTTGTGCCGGAATGTGGTACCTAATGTGATGATATACCAAAGTGAAATGTGCCATTGTGACACAAACGGAATTTATATGCACTTACGATTTGTGGGAACTTTTTCGATGCATTTTTTTGGTAACTGTGAAACTTTTATATTTCACAATGTGTAGATTAAAAAAAAAGTGTACTGAGTTCAAAATTATGCACTGAAAAGTGTGCTTTCCGAAAGCAAATGCACAAGTCACTATAAAATCGCTTCAAATGTTCAAATGTGCCTATAAAATTAGAAGAGTTCTCAATTTCTCCAGGATCCCATCATCAGATCCTGACCTGATGACCATGGGACCACCTGGGAAGTATATCCTTTCAAACAAAAAAAAATCCAAATCTGTCCCAGGCGTGTTTAAGTAATCGGGGAACATAATTCCGACGAATTGAGAACCTCCTTTTTTTGAAGTCGGTTAATAACAGCATTTAAAATGTCAGGTTATAGTTTACTTTTCAAAGCAGGTTTAAGGTTTAAGTTTAAAAAAAAGCTTTAAATTTTAACAAAATATATGTTAAATAGGAGCTAAATGTAAAAACCAGTTAGTAATATTATCATAATGTCATCTCGTCCACATGAGCTTTCACAGATCTATTAATTTGGTATTTATGAAGTGTTAATTAAATTGATGTATACTAATAAAGTTCTAATATAAATTAATTTATTTTGGTGTATTGACAATTTAGATTAATTTATGATGGGAGGTATTAAATAGAAATAAAAAAGAATTTCACAAAAATACGGTGCGAATTGAGAAACTTCTCCTACTTTTTTTCGAAGTCAGTTAAAAATGAGGTTAAATACAATCGATAAAAATATTTATATGAATAAAACCGTGTGAAGTAAGTATATTTACGTATACTATCTCTAAGTATGAAATAAATTGTATCCCCACAGACGTCAACTAAGTAAATTAGGGGTTTATGTTTTAATAGCTAGTTGTACCATTTAATTAATTGCTTGGTTCAATTTTGTAACTAATAATTCAAACTCGTGAATAATTAAATTATTATATACCTAATGAAAATTTGTAGTTTCAAATAAGAATTATAAGATTTTGGTAAAGTTTTATTTTTAATTTGCTTTTTATTTTTCACGACACACGACACGATACGATTTACGATTGCAAAACAAAACAAACAACAAAAGGCACACGACCTGTCGTTCGTTAATTTTTCCACTACCGACGATTTCAGCAACGACAAGACCGAGGCAAGACAGGTTTCTGTCGTATCGTGCGGTGCGTTGTGGAAAAAAACGGCCATAGGTATATTTAGTACTACATAGTAGGAACAATATATCGGTAGCGACGATATAGCCAAAATATCGTTTGAAATACGGAGTCGTGCGGTGTGTGTGAGGTCGCTACGTAGTGTATGGTGCTCTAAATCGTCACCGTATTTTATCGTGTCGTGTCGTGAGTACTTTAAAAACGGCCTAAACAACCGCCACTAAATTTATGATTTTTTATTACTTTTTCGTAGATAATTAACTTGATGAAAAATGCGCACATACACTCTAGCTAATTTATAAATGCTCATCGACATGGCTTTTGTAGAGCTCATAATAAATATAACAGGTGGCAATTCCGTCGTTGCACTTATCAGATATTATTTTTTAGAAGAAGTGCTGGCTCCGGCTTTACGTGCCATAGCACGATAGTTTAGTTTAGCTTTTTCAGCTTTTCTCAACATCTACACATTGTTTGACAAACTTTCATCAAATGTTAATACACTGACGAGTAGTGACGAGCAATATGAAAAGGCTACTAACTTATCATGAAATATTTCCGAAACCACGGCAGATAGCTTTTTGAAGTAAAAAGCAACATTCAAGTGTATTTAATAACGGTTATAAAAAAACCCAATGAAAACAAAACAAATTTAATTAAATGTGTTAAACAATGTAAAAACAAATTTTATATTGCTATTTTTAGGCACTTTGAAAGTGGCTTTTTTATATTGCTCGTCAGTGTATTTTCTTTGATTTTCACACACAGACACTAACAATAAGTCTATACTCAACATATAAATGCCACTTAGCTTAATAATGCAGGTTGTAGAGTGCTAGTAAACGTCGAGTATAAGACCCTACCTTATTCTCTATGCACCCTAACACACTTTTTACCCGCAACTCATTTGACGATAGAGTATCGAGGACGTGTGACGCCAATAGCTTTTTATTTTGTCGGCAGTACGGAAAATTTATTGCAGTATAGGGGTCATTGAGAAAATTGATTGTTTGAAAGAAAAACTGTGTTTTTTGGTAATAAATTGATTGTGGTGGACGCGTTTGGAATATATTGTAATAGAAAACCGGTTTATTTTTTATTTCATTTAAGTAATAAGTCCAAATGTATTCAGCGGCTGAAAAGTCTGACTCGTTTAACCGATATTTTTAAGGGTATTATGTAAGTATATAATTGTTTTTTCACGGGTTGCCTTACAGACTCCGAAACTAAAAGTGGCATTTTTCAACACTTATAGATTTTTCATTTTGCGCGACAACTAGGTAGGTATATACTTTTTTTAAGAATAAAATCGCTTGTATATTCTTTAAAAACTTTAACCGATTACTTATTACTGTTTAATTGTTTTACTTCTTACAAAATTTAAGAAAAATCGACAAAATAAGTAAATGCATTAAGAGGTTTTCCACCTGAAAAAACTTTCACCACTGATTACTTAATAGTTACTACGCCTCAACCATGAAGCTTAACATCACATTTTTAGCTTCATGACCTCAACAGAACTACCACTCGTTAGGTAGCCTCAAAAATTCCATCAGCTAAATGTGGACAATTTGTCTTCCGCTTGATTTCCTGGTGGGGAAGGTAAAATATAGATTGAAGTGTAAAAGGAACGTATTATATTGAAAGCTTACCGCCATTAACACGTACAACTATACCCATAATGATGCCAGTTTTAATTGACTCGTAGTAACGCTTGCGCGAATACCGACAAGTCCACTGGTTCCAATTTATAGGTAAAAGTTCGCGAACCTAGACCGGTTGGCAGTCTAGACTTCTACAATAATAAGCTCTATTTTTATAACATTGCGGTTCATTTTCTAATACAGATATATCAGATACTTTCTTTAATTATATCTAAAGTGTACGAAGGATTTGTAACTCTGTTGTAATGGCGTTAGGTTTTAATTTAATTGAAGATTGAAAGGCGCTCTCACCTTACGATTCACATGTGAACCTTTATTAACCTACCAGATTAAATATCTGTTCAAACTAGTAAATATGGAATGATTTTCCATATGTTTACAAGTATAGTCTAAGATTTCACTTGCGTAGAAATGGAGCACAGAAATAACCCTTCATGGAGCCTGAAATATAGTTCAAGCTCATCCACCTTCTCTCAAAATGTACCCTATGTGTTTATCCAAACATTTAAATCTGTAGACATGCCCTAACAATAATGAGCACACGAAAAAAAAAATTCTCCCCGGAAGCTGTGCGAGTAAGAGAGACAACAATGTTCCTCTGCTTTCAACTTTCAGACTTTCCTTAAATAAAAAAAATAATCAATCGAAATTTAGCGTTTAGCCGAGCTAAATAACAAAATCTGGAAAAGCTTGTGGTGATGGGCAGGGTGGAGGGAAAGAGACCTCGAAGACAAAAACCCATCGGGTCCAATAGTGTCCGAAAACCACAGCCCTTCATCAGGCAGAGGACCGCAGCCGATGGAGGAAGATAAATTGACAAGCTGATGAGTCGGAGTCATGATCCTCAGTAACTGTGGAGGAGGGAATTAACAAAATACAGTATTGGGTCGAAAGTGTACAGTTTCATATACTAATGACAGAAACTCGTCTAGGGTTGCCATCTTTAAAAACAGTAAACTAGGACAAGAAGCTCGAAGACTCCGGATTTTTGAGCTTTAAACCCGGACTTTTTTCCGGGAAAATATTTCATGATAATAAAAAAATAGATTAGATTATTATAATTTGTTATTTTTGAAGTTATACTTACTTCATTAGGCGCGTTATGAAAAAATGCAGGAGAGTGAAATTTTACGATACGATATGTTAAATAGACAATTTAGTACCTACCTATATTTAATACTGAATTATAAAAAGCAATTTTTGAAATTCAATTATTTAATCTAATTCAGATTTTAGCAACCGTATTTATGATCAGGCAATTTTATTTCTATTCATTATTTGCGTGCTAATTGCTGTTTTTTTTAATTTTTTTTTTATTCGGGAATTATTAGTTTTAGTCAGATTTTTAAAAAACCCCCGGACGTTCCCCGGACGCCCTCCAAACTAGGACAAATCCGGGAAAACCCGGACGGATGGCTGATGATTGATTGATAAGTGTCATTTCTATCATCATTCATACATGAAGCTCAATAATTATAAACTCAATAAATGTGGACATTGTTACCAGAGTCTCTAGCCACTAGGTTATAATAGGTCGTGATATAATTTTTTTTTTCAATTATTTTTGTAAAAACAATTATGTAAGAATTTTCTCAAGCTATATGTACAAGCACATTCCCCGGTGTTCCACTATTTATGTTTCAGTTACGTCGCTATAAGTCTTGTTCGCGTCTGACAGACAGACAGACAAAACGAGTGAATGGTCTTTTATGGTAGACGTTGATTTACTAGTAGAATGGGTGCGAATGCATTAATTTTGTTTGTATTAACGATGGATAGTATACCCCGTTTAATGTTGTATGCAAAATAATCAACAAATGTATTATTTTATGGCCTGTTTTTCCTTCAATGGCGTATCAATTAAACCATTTCCATTCTCAAACGAAATAAAAAAGAAATATTTTTTGTGCAGTAAATATTCTAAAGAAGATATGTAATTGATAAAAAAATAGAGCGAAACATTTTTAGCATTTTTTTTTCAAGATGTGTTTTAATATATTTATTGCTGCTTCGGAGGGCAACTAAATTGAGAGTACGGACGCTTTACATGCCCCCGAAGCACGAAAATTGGGTGCTTAGAAATTTTATTCAGATAGATATATATATAACTTTTTGAAGTAAAAGTAACATTCAAGTGTATTTAATAACTGTTAAAAAACACCCATTAAACAATGTAAAAACTTTTTATATTGCATTTTAAAGCACTTTGCACTTTTTTATATTGCTCATCAGTGTATTAACGCGGGTGCAACCACAAGTAAAGGCACATCTAGTCAGAGATATAATAGTTTAATCTTAGATAAAAATTCCAGTTTGTTAATGAATTGGGCGCCTTGTATGTTGTCAACATAGAGTAGTTAACAGTAACCGACAGTTAAACAGATTATCATCTATGAAGATATTATAGCTTGTAGATACATCTACGATCCATCACAGGTTATTGGAGCGTAATTTGTGTAAGTTTTGTCACTTAATTATGGACAATCGGTATAGAAAGCTTTTTGTAAATTAAAAAATTAAAAAAAAACTAGATATTTCATGCTATTGTGTTATTTTTTATATTTGACAGTTATATATATTCGGTATACCTATAAAGTAAAAACGAAGGCATATTTTTATCTTTTAAGCGATTTTAAGATACTAATTTGAATATTTTTCTTGTCTATGCAGTATTTTTTTAAATAATTTTTCAAAGTTTTGCCTACAGACGACTAAGTGACGTCATCATTTAGGCACCACTCGTTTGTGATAAAAGTAGTACCACGGCTCTTAATGGTGCTCAGTACTGCTCAGTGGTACCATCACTTAGATAAATTAATTAATTAAGAAATGGGGCAGAATGGCTCTTTTCTTTAAATTATGACGTTTCTTTGTTGTCTGTCGGCAATGCCGAGGCCATCTATTGGAGATCAATTGAACTATGACAACAATATTGACACCACTAACGGTACACGTATTCGCACGAGTCATCTAGTCTATTTTTATTTTTAATTTATTTTACAAAAAAAATGTTTCAATAAATCGAATAGTTTTTTTTATTTGTTGTAAATTTTTTTTATTTGCGGCTAGAAAACACTTACGAAACTTAAAATAAACAAATCTAGGACGAAATGAATCAACTCCCACGTAAAATATTTACCAATCATATCAAACAATATAAATCTAATACAGAAACAATGGCGTGGTTGTCTCCAAACCGAGATCTATCGATAAACGTATTTTCGTGACAAATGTCGACTCGATAACTCTACATCGATATCGATATCGTGTTTAGAGATAAGATCGAGATCTGCTACTGTTGTAATATATGACTGCTGATAAACGATATTCCTGAGATACAATATTCTAACTTCTTACTTCCCATGCATACCTACCTGCATAACACGAATGCATGCATTTAAATTGTAGAAGATTCGTTAAAAAGCTTCACCACGGCTATTATCATAGCCTGTGGGGTGGTCAGATACACTTTGTCACTACTAGAGAACTCCTATTTGAAGTGCAATTTCTAAAATGTACAAAAACAATTTACATGAATTTTACTCTTTCTAAAAAAATCATACTGATTCGGATGGGCGCGGTGATCTGATAAATCTAACATTTATTTCTTAGCAAACACATTTATTTTCAGATTTCTAAATTACTACTGTAAATTAATTTAATTACAATTTAAATATTATGGTGGCCGAGTGGTTAAGTGTCTGGTATTTTTTAATTAAAACTTATGTACCTACATAATTCGACAAACCATACTTAGAGGCTTTCCATCTAAATATATCTCAACGGAACTGGCCACTCGTTAGGTATAGCCTCACAAATACCATTGGCTAAACGAGGGTGAATTGGTCTTCCGCTGGGTACCCTGTAACCGTAACACGGCTTCGGGAGCTGTAAGGCAACAAGAAAAAAAACAATATTTTGAAATTCAAATTTAAATAGATATGATACCTACACTTTCTTTTTAGCAGAGAAGATTTTCTGATGCCCACCCATTAAAAACATACACGCGGTCCTTTGTAAAGAAATTAGACGAAAAGGGTAACAGCCAAAAGCCTCACACCAATTTCAATGAAAACAAGATTAATTTTTCCTCTCAAGCCAAAGTGTAACTTTTGCACCCTTGAGACCCTTACATCAAAAAGGACACCACCCTGCACGACAGGAAGGGTCTTTAGTAAATCTGGTATCGCATACTAATAAGTGTGACATATATACCTGGAATAATTGTTTTTCTAAAAGGAAAACTCATTTGCTAATCTAAAAAGCTGTTTGGAAGCTTATCTGAAAATGTATGTCTATTGTAATTTCTTAATTTAAATATAGGAGCTTTAAGTGGGAATTTTTGAAAGTTACGTCCCAAAGGATTTCCGGGATATAATATAACCTATGCCAAACTGTAGAATTTGTGCAAAAAAAATTGTGGTTTTTTTTTCCAGGGTACCCAGAGAAAGACCAAGTCTCCCTCTTTAGCTGGTGATACTTGTGAGGATATACCTAATGAGTGGCCAGTTCTGTTGAGGTATATTTAGATGGAAAATCCTCTAATGTGGTTTGTCGGATTATGTACTTACATATGAATACATTGTAAATAGCTTTATCAAAATATATTTAGACGTTTTCTGCACAAAGAACTAGACAGACTGAAAATAATTTTGAAAACAGTTATTCAGGTCATGGCGTAATAGGAAATCATAAAATAAATTACAGCCACATGATTTTTTTGTACAATTTTTACGCTAGCTTCATCTAGACTATAACCAAAATAGAAGTAGGTATTTTACTGACATATCTGTTTTGGTATAGTCATGTAAATAATACCATTACAAACGTTATTGATATCAAATGAGCAAAGTTTTTGGGACAAAACCAATCATGGCTTATCGCCCTTCAATATGTCCGGCCTCCTAAACTTTAAGGACAATGCAACTTGTGACGTCTGTCTGTCTGTATTCAGCAAAATACACAAGGGAAAAAGAGATGTGTATGTTTATACAGATATCTTATACGTTGGTACTATTTACACATAATTTTCCAAATTACTAATTATACATTTTAAAATGCCACCATAGAAAGCGCTGTAAAAATAAACTGAAATATGTTATATTAACCCTTTTATATATAACCTAGGTCTGTATGACCCAAATTACGGAAAACTTTACTGGTAGTTTCGGAGATAAGGAGCGGACGCTCAATTTTCGTATATTTCCTAAATATAATTACAATATTTATCACATGATGGACGTGAATAATTTTTTTTACTTATTAGTTTTTCTCCCAAAATTAACCCTCAACTTCGAAATTCGATTATTTATACGCTATACGTCCGTGGTTGGGTCATCAAACTCTACATTATAAACCAAATTTCAACCAAAATAAGCTGTGACAGACAGACAGGCACAAGATTGATCCTATAATTATAAAGGTTCCGTTTTTTATTGGATGCACGAAACCCTAAAAAAGTACCTAAACTATTCTAAAACGACCTAAAATATATTGTTAAAATGGATGATTACACATCCACAAACAATCTAAACCCCGTGTTTAAACTAAGGGCAAAACGTCGCAATAACATTAGAATATCTCATCAGATATAGTTCAAGCCGAAGGGATTTTCAACGACATTATGGCCTTAACGAGGCGTAAAGGGATACAGGAAGCACCCCGATAGGTAAGGGCCTTCTACAAATTAAGGGACCGTAATGGTTATCGATGAAATCGCAGCGGTTAAACGACAAACTCGCTCTTAACTAACACAAAGATGAATTCTAATGCCTATAACGGGATAAGGGCATCCCTACACATTTGTTAGGTACATATATTATTTGGTGAGATTTGCTTACAAAGCTAGATGACACAAATGTCAGATCAGAATGTTAAGCCATTAAGATCCGCACAATGACTTTCTTCGAGATCATGATATTTTTCTTTGGGAAATGTTTGATTATTTACAGAAGAAAAATTAGCTTGTTATTAATTTTTTTTTCTTCACAGGTTGCCTTATCTCCCCAAAGCGTGTTATCGGTCTCAGGGTACCCAGCGGAAGACCATGTCTTTCTCTTTTACCCAATGGTATTTGTGAGGTTATACCTAACGAGTGGCCAGTTATTTATTCATATACTACATAGTATGCAATATTCCTATTTGTTTGGCTTACAAACATCGGAGTTCATTATTTAATTGACTGTACAGACACCGAAGTATCCTCAAAGGTTAGTTTTGAAGAAAACCCTAAAATAACCATATTGCTTGCTTGCATATCTCGTGTGCTATAAACGTTAAAAAATTCTAACTTACATTATAAATGAGAAAGTATGTTTGTGTGTTTGTTTGGCCTACTTTCATGTCAAAAGTGATTTTTTTTCAAAAATAATTGCAGGGCCTAATGTGGCCGTAGACTATAGTCAAGTCATAAATGCTACTTTTTATCCCGGAAATTCTTCGGGTTAATTCTTACGTTTCAATTCGTGCAGGCTGGTAGTAACTGTCATACAGACCACGGGTTCAATCCCTGATCCCAGCCATGTAGGTACCAACGAGTTTTTTATAATTAAAAACTTATGTAGGTACATAATCCGACAAACCACACTTAGAGGATTTTCCATCTACATATACAGAACTGGCCACTCGTTAGGTATAGCCTCACAAATACTATAGGTACTCGGGAGCTGTAAGGCAATCCGTGAAAAAAAAACTTACATAACATTACAAATAATGTCACGTGCGGAAAGCTAAAATATTCACAATAAGCAATAGTACACTTTTTCATCCCAATTTCTAAATTTTGTATGAAATCATGAACCCATTTCATACAAATAGCTACATCGTCAGTTATTTAACCTGTAACTAACCGTTGACAGTTGATACGTGCCCTCAAGCAATTTGTATTCAAACATCATTAGAGTATTATGTTCTACATTATACTATTACTCGGGTCATAGTGGAGTCAGCGAGTATTGTTTATACAGGCTGGGTGTTCACGACCCTGATACTTTACTGTCATTAAAATATGTTGATCGCACTTAAGTGTTATAATAACTTTAACTACTTCTGAATTAACATAGATTGCGAATGAATTAAGTATAGTGTAGTGCAAACGAAGCAACCAGTTCGAGAAAAAATGTATCAATAAGCAAAATTGTAGCCGTTTGTTTTGTATATTTTGTCTGTGATGCTCCTAATTTGCTGCGCTTTGCACGTGTGCATTGGCCATAAAATTGTGGTGTAATCAGATTTACCACTTTTTGGGAAAGGAAATGCTGGCAAGCGACCTAGGTGTATTTTTATTGAACATATAAAACAATTATGGAGTGAGGCATGTTAAAAGTACACACAATCGTATGTATGAAAGGTTTGATGAATATGAAAGAAGCGAGGTATGTCAGGATCGTAACAAATGGCATTCGACTGTCTCTACCTAGCCCTCTTGGGATAAAATGCGTGATGATAGATAGATAGAAATAAGAAAATTTTAATTCGGCCACGTACCCCAAAATATCTTCTTATTCAATATTTCTACCAAATATAAGGGCGTCGGTGGTCGAGTGGGTAAGACGTCGGCTCACAACACAACTAAGAAGTCGCGGGATCCGACCATGTACCAATGGGTTTTATAATAAAAAAAATATATGTACATTAACCGACAAACCGTACAAAGAGGCTTTTCCATCTACATACATCAACAGAGCTCGTTACCACTCGTTAGGTATAGCATCAAAAAATCTTCGGCGGGTACTCTGAGGCCGGCAACGGTTCCCGGGCGCTGTAAGGCAACCCATGAACAATTTTTTTTATAATCCACATCGTTTTACATCTTTATAATACACATCTTTGAGTACCATAAAAACTATCTCGTTTCTAAATATTAGAATTAAGTTAAACTCGTCATTATCGATTGGTGCGTCACAAACCACGCCACTGACACTTAATTTAATTAAAGCCAACACGTCCCTCTCTTAACCCGAAGTGATTTTAACAAACATTGGGCTAAAAAGTTATTCCGCTATCATGTAGCACTATTTGCATATCTCTTGGAGGGCGCTAGCCAGAGGGGTTCCTACAATAAATAACATCTGTGACCACAATCGACCGAGCGCTATTGTCTACTCAAGAATTGGACAAGATTACTTATGGGAATGCTACTGGGGGTTATTTTAAACTACTTTACTTTAAACTGATCTAAAACTATTGATTATTTTAAATAAAATAAGCATAACCAGCAGATAACAAGATTTCTCCAAGGAGTAAAAAAAATTAAAGGTTTTTAACCTTCTTATTTCTTCACGGGTTGTCTTACAGCTCCCGAAACCGTGTTACGGTTCCAGGGTACCCAGCGGAAGACCAATTCTCCCTCGTTTAGCTGATTATTATTGTATAGTATTTGTGAGGCTATACCTAACGAGTGGCTAGTTCTGTTGAGATATATTTAGATGGAAAAGCATCTAAGTGTGGTTTGTCGGATTATGTAAGTACTTATATAAGTTTTTAATTAAAAAATCCATTGGTACATGGCCGGGATCCGGGATCGAACCCGGGGTCTGCCCACTCGGCCACTTTTTATTGTTTATGCTGTCTAATCCGTCAAAGTTCTACAAAAAAGTTGCAGTAGCATATACCTATTTCTAATAGATAAGTAGTTATAAGCGTATTTATGTAGGTATTCCAATCGTTGTAAACCCATATTGTACCCATGCGAAGCTTGGGGCGGGGTCGCTAATAAATTATAAAACTAAGTAGGTATTGTATATTGCATTATATACGGGTCTATCCAAAACTGAAAAACTTGGCAAGTAGTCTACGAGACAAAAAAGTTTGGAGACCCCAAATGTCATCCTCACCTGCACGCTTTGTACCCTCTGCTAGACAACAAACGAGCAATGGCGGTATAACCATACACCTAGCTAGGGAACTGGCTGGAATAGGCTAAATAGTCTCAAAATTTTTGGTGCAAGGAAAGTGGGATTCCTGCACTATTCGTCTCAAGAAAGTTAACCATGGCGAGTCAATACAAGGTGTGTCATGCTGTGGACCGCCATGATTGACCACGACTGCTCTGTCAATAGCACTACGATTGAGAACAAGAAAGCTAACTATACACCAAGACAAAATACATCATCACGCCCTGTAATACCTTGCGACATAGCTAGAGACACAATGTCCTCTTTTAGTGAGTTTCTCTAAAAGTCTATTATTTTCAGAAAAAAAGCCACTATTTTTACGAATTTCTAATAGACTGCCATTTAAAGCGATTGCGAGAAGTGCATGAATGAAATATTTAAAAAGTATTTAAGCATACAATGTCACAATATCACTTTAAATTTTACCGTGTCTAACTTTTACATAAGATCAGTTTGTATAAAAACACCACTTTCAAATTACTTTGAAAATGAAATAGATTTAGAAATTTTTCGCGGAGTGGACAGATTTTTTACTGGCTAAACCGATATCAATCAATATTATTTATCTTTGTGCTACGTTGATAACTCGGAATCATGAGAGCGTAAAAAAATTAATGATGGAAGATATGGATAAAAAAATAAGAAAAGATGCATTAGTTTTAGTTATAAAAATTTCTAATTCCGCAATTTAATACGGAACCCTAAAAACTGACATATGACTTAACATGCCACTGATGCCACCCTCTAGGCTGTAGACATTTCCTATCAGTTGGATGTAAAATGGAACAAAAACTCGCGCCAAACTAACCCCAACCCCTTTCAACAAAAGACAATGTCATCTGATAAGCAGATACGAACAAACCGCTAAGCAAACCTCACTATCTACCCCGTACTTATCACACCGATTAATATATCCATACATCACTGTTTAAGGGATGAAAATTGTACAAAAATCCAAAGAAAAATTAATCTTAAACCAAAAACAATAAGTTTTTAAATTCTTTACGAATTTTAAGCACTTACGACTTTTTTCTGTTAAATCTACACATTTTTCTTTACATTTTAACTTCAAGGAAATAACAACCGATTGCAGTTGAATTAAAATGCATTTTTGTTTGAGTTACTTTGTTTGTTAGGTCGTTTCGAGTGTAAATGTTTTGTTCACTTGACACGTGTTGTTTGACGAGGGTGGAGTCCGTTTACAATCGGTCGCGTTTCTATTTTTGCTACGATTTTGGTTTTTTTTTATTAATATCATGCAACACGACAAGCCTGACCTTGTGGGGACGATTTTGCACGCATCTGTGCCTGTCGTTTATTAATTTCTACCGTTTTAGGCGTTACGTATTAAATCAATGGTTTTATTTGTGCAAGAATATGTGGTGCGTAGATATGCCCATATTTTGCCAATTATTTATTATTATTAGCTACCTAGTACTTTCGGTTTCTAGTTCGGAGCTTTAAAATTCTAAGTTCATTCAGCCTATTTAATTAAGCCTAATCAGATATTGCATATAAGCTGGTTTACACACGTTGAAAGGATTGCTAAAAAGGTTTATATGGCTGAAGTGAAAGGAAATGCTGGCAGAGGACAACCTAGGTGTACTTTTATTGAACATATATAAAATGTATTGATCGATGGAACTATTAAAAGTACATATAATCGCCGAGCATGTATGAAAGGTACCTATGATGAATATAAGAGAAGCGAAAGAGGTATCGTAACAAATTTCTTTCGATTGTCTCTGCCTACCCCTCTTAGGATAAAAGGCGTGATGATAGATAGATAGATAGATATTACATGAAGAACAATAGCACCAAAAGACTTTACATTTTAAAACTATTTATATCTTAAACTACTTAACCGATTCTAAAAATTCCGGGGGCGGAAATCTAATAAGTCATAAATCAAATTTCATTTCAAACATTCACGGAAAGAAATTATCATCTCCCATTAAAAGCTCCAACCTTAGATAAACCGCAAAGTTCGCTAATTTAAGATGAAAAGGTTATAAAAATACATTAATCCAAGCAACCTATGAAAGGTGCAACTGGCATCCAATTTTATATCAAACAGTCAAGTCATAATTCTACAATATATCTTGCTTGACCATATACAAGAAATCATGAAATAAATTAAATTTCTAACATACGTCCGTTGCAGCAGATACGAAAAAAAACACAATACATTGCTTCTTTTACTCTTTAAAAACATCATTGTAGTAGAAATTATTAGGTCTTTGAGGAAATGTAAAAAAATTGCAAGTAATCCGACCACAATGGAGAGATGATTGCCGCGATCAGTGAGACATGAAAAATTGTGCCTTTTAAATTTAAATGTGTAACAATTGAACAAATTGGTTTACCTACGAATAATAATTTTAATAATATTTTAAATGCGTCTGGGCTTAATTTCCGCCAAGATTCCTAATTTACTAGCAATGCATTTTGGTATTAAATGACTAATGATGAATATTCTTTAAAAAATATTAAAAAATTGGGTAAGATATGAAAATTCAAAGATAATAATTGATTTTGATAATCGTGCGTCGTTGGCCGAGTGGTTAAGGCGTCTGGTATATAACTTGGCGGAAAACAGTTTGATCCCGGCCATGTACCAAACGGTTTTTAATAAAAATTAAAAACTTAGAGGTTATTCCATCAAAATATACCTCAACAGAACTGGCCACTCATTAAGTATAGCCTCACAAATACCATCGGCTATAAACGAAAGAGACTTGGAGGGAGCCGTAAGGCAACCGTGAAGTAAAATTAACTTGAATATTGATTTTACACGTACTGTGAACATAACCCTTTATCTATATGACGATGAAAAAAATGAAGGGCTTAACCAATTCACTCAGTTACGGCTGCCAATCAAAATTTTGAAAATATTGTTGACGAAATAACTAACTGGCTTACAAGTGTTTTATTAATCCTCAAAAATTTAATTCTAAAATATGTCTGTATCTAGCAAAAATTTAAAGTCTAAAATAGGTAGAGTCTGCAGTGAAAATAACGGAGACATTGGTTGGTTTACATTAGGAAGTAGAAAGAAAACTTTGCGATAGACTATAGTAGGTAGAGTAAGTATATAAAGTGGATAGCACATGTGAATAATGAAATCTACTCCCGGCTCTACTCTATCTATTTATCTATCATCACGCATTTTATCCCAAGAGGGGTAGGCGATACGTGCTCGGCAATCGTGTGTGTTTTTAATATTGCCATCGATCAATACATTTTTTATATGTTCAATAAAATTACACATTTTACTTTTACTTCAGCTATATAAACCTTTTTAGTCAATCTTTCATCCTTCATTCTTTCAACTACTACTATTTACATACTATACAAAAATAACTTGCTTTGTGTAAATAATGGTAGAGTATTTTTTTTATATAAACAAGAATTAGTAAAAAATTTGAAAAAAATTTAAAGTTGAATAGTTTGTTTGTTTGAACGCGTTCTAACTACTAGTTGGATAATGTTTTTTTTTGCATTAGCCCAATTCTTGTGGAAGGTTATAGGCTTATAACATTACGCTACGGCCTAAAGGAGCGGAGCAGCATTTATATCAGTTTCAAATAGTTCCCTAAGCGAAGATAATATAACCTCTAACCTACTTATAAAATAAAAGTTTACTAGATTTTTTTATTAGTTCTACTGTCAACTCATAGCAATTCACAAGTCATTTCTCAAAAACAACTTTGAAGATAAAATTTACGACGAAAAAAGGTCTGTCGTAGCACGCGGTGAATACAAAATAATTCTTAGAACTCTATTACATAAATCATGCATGGGGACATATATTTGGAAAAGTTTTTTGTATATTTTATGATTCGTTAAAATATCTATGAAATGTGAAAATTTATTTGATCACTCAACAACATAAATTCAAGTAGGTAATTTCAATTTGAGATTCCTAGCTGTCATTATACTCATGACAAAATTTAATTTACATACATCCGAATTTTTTACTCAAAATTATCCGCCTCTGGACGATGTCCGAGATAATGCAATGTTTGTTTTTTGATCTGGTAACCCTAAACGCGAGTCTTGTACCAGAGCTCGAGGTCCGTCGGACACTTTTTCAAAATCGTGACTCGACCGGTCACGAACTCCCACTAGTAGTCCCGTTAGACGGAACATCGCTACATTCCTTCGTGCCACTCGCACGGTCACATAACTAACAGGTGCGAGAGAGATGACACTAATTTTAACAGGTCCTATATTAGATTTATTGCTCGTGAATCGAAGCCTGGAGCGAGACTCGAGGATACTTTGTATTAGTTTGTTGTTTTTGACGTATTAAAAATCGTGTATGGTCCGCTATAATATTTCTACAATTCAGCTGGATTTAGTTGCAAAAATTCTTGCACTTCATAGGATAGCATAACACATCGATCTGTCTTTCTGTCGGTAATACAGGATCCTGTATGATGATACCTATTTCCACGCCTAAAACAAACTTGGACTTGGCCTATAGTATGAAAAACAATTAAAGACTTGGCTTCGGCCTATATTATGCAATCTGTCCAAGACATGGCCTCTATTGGCCTCAAACAATGAAGACATGGCTGTTTTACATAGACCTTTGCCTTTTCCTCGGAAAGAAGACTACAAAAAAAATCCGGTTCCAAAAAAGCCAAGAAATTTTGCAATGTCATTAAAAATTTAAAAAATCGATCGTATTCGTAGCATTTATTTTTTAACCGACTTCGAAAAAAAAAAGAAGGAGAAGGTTCTCAATTCGGACCGTATTTTTATGTATGTATGTACATCGATAACTCCGCCAATTGTGAACCGATTTTGATGGTTTCTTTTTTAATCGACAGATAACTCTTCCGGATTGGTCCCATTTTTATCTCATAAAAATTGGTTCACTGGTTTTTCAGGAATATTGAAAAATCACACTTTATAAGTATTTTTTTCTTAATATCTCGATGAAATATATACTGATTTTGGCGACTTATTTTTTTAAGGATATAATAATTTCTTGTCATCATCTCACAGACATATGACGAAAATCAGTTCAGTAGTTTTCCAGAAATTCAGTAATTTGCTTATGTTTACGGCTGAAAATTATATATCAGAGAAAGGCCTTAGCAACGGTTGCTATTGACACGAAGTTGTCAATTTTCGTATCGACGGTGGTCTAGCGGCTAAAGGTATGGGATGCAGCGCAGGGTGCACATTGCTCGAGGTTCAATTCCCATCCACCGCAGTATTTTTTTTAATTTTCCATCATTTTTTTTAGTTGCGTTATTATTTATTTCTCAGGGCAACAAAATCACTTAAAAGGGAAAAATAAACCTTTTAAAAAAAAGTGTACCGACTTCAAAAATTTGCACTGAAAAGTAAGAAATAATAAAAATTTCGTCGTAGAATTTGAAGACGGTTGGTGCCAAATTAGAAATAATTTAGTACCCAAATTCACTAATCTAGATAATTCATTAGGAACCAACGATTATCAGTACAAACACAGATAATATTGAACAGATCTTTATGTCCCTAGATGTTTACTTAATTTCGTATCCTAATTTGGCACCAACCGTCTTCAAATTCTACGACGAAATTTTTATTATTTCTTACTTTTCAGTGCAAATTTTTGAAGTCGGTACACTTTTTTTTAAAAGGTTTATTCATTTCAAACATTATTGAACTTTGAAACCGGAGATCCCAGGTTGCTCGCTCTAACCCTTCTGCAGTAAAGATGAAGACTTTCATAATATTTATTAAAAAACGAAGATTTTTTTTTGAAAGAATTAGCAGATCAGCTAAATATTTTTAAATAAATTAAATTAAAAAAAATTATAAATACTCTTTGTTTTAAGAAAATCCTCTCTTTTAGACTAATCAAACCGCCTTTTTCAAATTGTCATCTGGCAACCCTAATCTCAAGATATAAAACAGATATGATTATAAGGTACTGTGCTGAGAAAATTCTCTATAAGTATTATAATTGAATCAAAGGTAGTTTTTCTATGAGTAATGAACATTACCAAAGTTTCCTATGGTATGGTCGTTGACCATTATTAATGGCACGTATTAAGGCGTGAAAGTGGTCGTATTTATTAAGCTGCGTGGACCACACAAGCATTTACGATCGATATTAACTCTACGTATAAAATATAACTGTCAGAAAGGTGTCTCTGAAGATAAATTTTGTATTTTATCATCTTTTAGGAAAATTTTTGCTTCGTTGAGATATTATTTTTATATCCTTCCAAATTATTATAATAATAAATAATTAAAAATAATACTAAGATATAAAAACGTCTCATTCTTCTAAAAATAACAGATATTTACGTTTGTTAAAGAAGTGACATATCTAAGTCCATTATGTGCAACAACCGGCATGCCACCTGTTCTGTTCAATATGGCCAACTGGCAAAAAGTGGACACTGTTACACAGTATCACTATAATGTAATAGATAGAAGTAAAATAAACATAATATGAATTAATCGTTCAATATTTAATTACATAGATGCGTAACAAATATCCGTAACAAACATACGGGAAATATACCCGAGGATACTGCGTTCACATAGTCCGTGAAGGTGTGTGTAACATGAAGAAATCGAATTTATGAAAAATAGGAGTAAAATTACCTTTTACAACAACATGACCTTATTAAGGCCTGCTATAAGAGTTTGTGTTAAGACACCTGGTATAAAAATATCTCTACCTACCCAGCAAGGTTTTAATGAGTAATGTTAGAAAATCAAGGTGAAAATCGTCGTAAATTTACAAGCTGAAGTTGGAGAAAGTTGGTACAGTCCTCGCTTGCGGCAACTTCAGTTAAAACTACGTTTATTAGTATTGAATATTCAACAGGGCTTGAGGCGCTGTGGACATCTACATACAATGTTTGCTTACCTAAATTTCGGAAGGCCGCGTGCATAAATGTATTTAAATTAGAATTGTCATGTCTGTCTGTATATTGTTTCATTTGAAATATTTGTCATGTTAGAGACTTTAAAAAGGAAAGTGACGGCGGTTAGAAAATTAGAGGAGAAATTATTATATATATCTTTTGTAACTGACTGCTAAACACCGGTTAGGTAATGTATTGCCAAAAATCAGGTTAGATTTGGTTCCAAACGAACACGGGAGCTATATGGCTCCGAGAACCCTACAGCACCCTGAGGAAGACATGTCATCATTATTTTGGCAATAGTTGTTGAGATTACCAAATCGGTGGCGTCTGTTAGAAAAAAAAGAAAAAATCTTCTGATTTTCCGACCTACACCGCCATCTCTTAATCCTATTTTTGAAAGATGCGCCCGATCTTAAGTCTGGTATTTTCCAATACCTACCTACGTTTCTGCTTAGCCTTATTTATATTTGAGAGGCAATTCACAACTTGTCTCCTAATGTGTTCTATCTCCTAATAAAACATTCGCATTTCTCATGAAAACCTATGTTTCTGTTTACTCCTATCTACATATCAAAATATCTACTTCAGACGATAGTGACTTTCAAAAACCTCATACATTACTGTAGAAACCTGAAGTCAAATGACAAGTTGATGCTTGTTAAGCCTTAAGTGGTCACCCATCCTTAACCTGTCCTTAATATTCTGCTTACTCTACCTAAACTTGAGCCGCAATTCACAACATATCTCCAAACCAATAATTGGTTACGCACTGAACAATCGCTTCTCTCATGAAACTGAAAAATTTTGTTAAATGTCTGGCAATGGCAAGTTAAGGTATTTTGAGGTCATTGATATTCTGCTTACCCCTACCGTTTCAAGCACAATTCACACGTCACCAAACTTATTCTAATCCCGAAAATCTTTAACTCTAGAGCACATATTATTGTTTTAAGTTGAAGCATTTTAAGTCCTTGATATTCTGCTTACCCCTAACTAAATTTCAGGTTCAATTCACAACTTGTCTCCAAACTTTCCAATCACACACTAAAACAATCGCTCTCATGAAAACTGAAAATCTCCCGACACATCAGCTACACAAGTTGGTAACTAACGTTGACACTTAGACAAGGGACGGATGCGTGGAGGGAACATCCGACATGTTCTAGCCTAGAGTTTTCAGATTTCATAACTGGATACTACCTTGATTGGCATAACGACTCATTCTGTAAGCTACTATGTATTTTGCCCAAGGCTTTATAACTAAAATTTATCCACATCCGACGAGCTGTTATTATAAATCTTAAGGGCATGGAACAAATATTCATATTAACAGATTATTTTTTACGTTTTTGTCGCCTGTCTGCAAATCTTTGAAAATTTATTATAAAAAAACTACTGCACAGAAAACAAAAATATTCAAATTAGTTTAATTAGTAAAAAAAGCCTCAAAACGTACCAAATTAAACCTTCCCTAAATCAAAATATTTATCTCCTGTATAATCTGCAGAATCTACTAGGTACTAATTTGATCTAAATTCATGATTAACGTGATTAACACATCCAAGCATACAAACTTTCCCGTTCATAATATTAATTAAATGTAATCACATGCGTATAAATGAGTAAATCTAAATGCATTATATGCACATTATAATGCGATGGAAAATAAAGTGTCAACCACCTCTAGTGAAAATGGTTTCAAAAGTTTTAAGGGTCCTTATGGCTGTCGGCCATCTTATATCTGTCAAAAATATGACAAATCTAAATAGTTTTTAAAACAAATTGTAACATGACCTTGACCAACGCCCCCTTTCAAAGCGATATCATAGTATTTCTGAGTAAAAACGGCCAATAGCCCAATACAGAGAGACATCAAAGATGTATCATTTTATTGTCATTTGACTTTGAAATACTAAAAATTCAATATGGAAATATTTAATTTATACTCAATATATTTTTAGTTTATAAGACGTAGTATTTAGATCCACGTAAGATAGTTAAGTAGCATTCTAATGACTGAAAACGAAAGTTAATAACTCATTAAATACATTGTTGTAACAACGTCTTCCTTATATTTAATGATTAAGGAAAGTGGTTACATATGGCTCAAATAATTATATGCAAAAATTTAAAATCAACGAGCAATATTATATATGCAAAAATATGAAGGAATTTTATATTGAATAAAGAAATTAAAGTCGATATTTATAATTAATAATCTACCTCATGTATTAAATTAATAAATTAAGACTATGATACAATGAATCAATTCTATATAAATAAAACCTAAACTAACGAACAATTTTAATATCACAACTCTTAATATTCTACTTAACTTTTGGTATAAAATTAATCCATTACAATAAGTCTCGAAATCCTCCTTCAAAAATTTGAAAGGAGGCGATCAAGAGTCATTATAAAGATATGTACCTATTCTAAACATTATAAATATATATATAACGCTATATGTGTCAATAACGCAACGTAGGTTTATGGACGAGCATTACCCGACACCTTCCCAAACCAAATCCATCCACGTCATGCCTTCGCACAGCATCAACCCCCCTGGTCTCTCCTTTCAACTTTGGTCGGCCCCTCCCAAAACTTAAAAGATGAGGGGGGATTTGATTCCTGACTTCGCGGACTGCTAGTATAATTCGATGATAAACGAGTCGGTGTTGAAAGGAAACTGCCGTAACCAAGAGAGGAGTTGACGCCGAGCGAAGTATCCAAGCTTGAATAGTAGCCCGAAGAGGCTGCCGAAGGGGGAGCAGCGGAAGTGGGCGCCTGGACTTGCGCACGAGTCGCTTCAGCGTAAGCTTCTAAATGCGTTCGAACCAGCGACAGCAACTCAGAGTAATCTGTCACAGCGCCCGCTCCCGCCACTCTATATAATAACAGTCGTGCCTCCCCGAATAAATTATCCAAGATTTTACCTGTCGTGAAGAGGACGATGGCTTTCAGACAGGAATACTCCGCGGAGTCCACGTGTAGCGCCTTTAACTTCTCCACTTGCTCTTGGAAAATCCTGATATGATCCATGAACGCAACGACTCGATCCGCTGCCATCGGTGAGGCGTGAAGACCGGCCGCTGCTAATAACGGAGCTACGTGGAGAGGCATGGAGCACTGTGACGCGTTCAATACGAAGAGTTCTGACCACACGAGCCTTAATAGAGCTACTTGGTCCGTGACTTGAAGGTCGGGGAAGAAGGGTATGTTGCGTGCCCACTCGACGGCAGAGAAAAGCAGTCTTGCGGCCAGCTCGCATATATTGTCGATGCCCATCACATTGGTTGGTTGGACACACTGCCCATAGCGTGATGTGGGGTATGGTTCCGCTCGAAGCAGTAGCGATATATATGAGGAGAGGTACGGATGTGCGTTCAGTCCGGCAGCTGGGTCCCCACCAGCGAGAGCGAATTGTCCGGGAAGCGCTAAGCCGGCCGGTTGAGTCGGTGGCACTCTTCCCCGTTGTACAGCTGAAACAAGGAAAATATACAGTTAGAGATTTTGTTTCCCTGAATGCGTTAGCTTATAAACTAGTAAAGCAAATAATAAGATTTTTGGAAATCTTCCGATTGATTTGATAGTTGGCAGTGATTTCAGCCTAACTAAATACCTGGGGATTTGATTTTCGAAATTGAAAGCAACTACAAGTGACAAGACTGAAGAGCCCTCCTAAATGGTCGTATTCTTTACAAAAATTATCAGATTTTAAAACGTGTAACATAAATTAAATGACATAAAGAGGAAAAATGTAACATGCAGTTTTTTTTACTTAACCTACATCAGAATCAACAATATACCTATAATCTCATTTATGAATCCACACGACCGAAAATTTCATCGAAATTAATTTAACTATTTCAGAGTCCCACTTAAAAATATTGACAGGTAAGTACGTATTTAAGACCCAGATAATCCTACTGAAATCGTAATTACAACCATTAGTGCTAAAGCACTTAAATGAATCCATTTTGTTAAAATAACAAACACTGATGATAGCTAAAGTAATTTTAACTTGACATAAATAATAACTATATTCGTAACTAAAGGGCAAAATGTCACGAGTTAAACCCAAGTGATGACAAAAACAAGCTAATAGAGGCCAACAATACATTGTAATTTAAAAGTCATTAATAGAAATTACAATCCGTACCTATGGCGTGTTATGACGTAGTGAACTTTACGTGTCAGCTGATCGAGTTTATAATAAATTCAAGTGACAAAATGTAACAAAAATACTTCATTGCTTATTCCACCTTAATCGGTCAATGATACCTGATGGCGGACTTCTACAAGTAAATTTTTGATCAAGGAATTCAAGTAATCATCATTATTCCGATTAAGGATTAAGGATTTTTTATATCAATAGTTCCCGAAAAATCATAATCTTAACTAATTTAAAAGTGTATTTGTTGATTTGTTCTTCTTTCACGCTACAACAGAGCAATTACAATTTTGGACATGGCAGCTGGAGCCTTTTATCCCGGAAATCTTTCGGGATAAATTCTTATGACAAATTTCAAAAATTTCCAAGGCCCAAGACAGTGCGAAAAGTTAATATTTAAATAATGATATAAATTACAGATGTTTAACTTCTTTAGGCGCGTTGAGCGATTTTTGGTAGGGGGAAATCTTATGGGCTTGCGTCACGACATGCTCTCGGCACAAATGCCGACGATGAATTGCCCGTCCCGAGAATGTCCGGGCAGGAATTCGTGAGCTTCCATGTATGCCTGTGTCGGGCATTTTTGGCTGCGCATTTCGGATCGAGTTTTTTTTAGTGTAAACTTTTTTAGGCGCGCGCTAGATGGCGTTATTATACGTTATATACTTATAAATTAAAACCACTGTTATTCATAGTTTTAAATTTTCACTTCTGTCAGCAGTCCCCATCAAAGATTACTTTTCCATGACTGCCTATGCCTTTTTTTAAAGAACTTGATCTATTCTGTGATTCATGAATACCTCTATAAGTGAGAAGAAGTCTCTTCTTCTAGGTTAGTTAGCTAAGTAGTAAATCAATGATAAGCCAAATACCTATGATTACAAACAAAATACTACAAAACCTATAGATACAAGTGAAATTGTTTATGTAAATGATTACATCAGAAATCTAGCAAAACTATTAAAAAATCAATGCGCAGGTTGTTTCAAAATGTGAGAGATAAAACAATTAATAGACCCCCGTCGTGTAATAGAGGCTCGGGCGTAGAGAACACATGATTGACGCTTGGACAAAAGAACCAAGACTCTGACAGACGGACAGACACAGAGCTGCCATACTAATGCATTATGAAAAGATTTTTAAACAACATCGAATATCTTATTATTTGGATGGACAGTCATTAGAATATAGCACAATCACTGGTGCTTTACGGCTTCTGAGAACCATACTTGGAGTAAAATATCCTAACGAGTGATCAGCTCCTTTGAGTAATTTTGAAATTGAAATTACATGCGGTACGGAACCCTAAAAATAAAAAAATATTTTTTTTAGGATTCCGTACCCAAAGGGTGACAACACTGACAACGGAAACCATATTACTAAGGCTCCGCTGACCGTCCGTCATTAAAGGGGGTCCCCGTACATGAAACTTGTTTTATTCGGCGTTTTTTGTTCGATCTATAATAATGGCAATAATAACAATACTTATGTGTACAAAACTATAATAAAACATCAAATAATAAAAAAAGTGTGATTCGTAGGTACTCGCGCTAATTTGTTCCTGCGCCATACAGGGGTGTCAAACTTGGTCTGACCTTAGTGCATACTATTGAGTGTACGGAATCCTTTGTGTGCGAGTCCGACTCGCACTTGGCTGGTTTTATTTCATAATATTTTCTATAATACATACTCAAGGCAATACGTTCCTACTATATAAAATAGTTAATAACTAATTAACTAATTCGACTTGTTATTGTCATGAATTTCTGGTGTCACTTTTTCTATGGATTTGGACAAATTCATGAAAAATATAGAAGAAAATAAATATGACTTTTAGATTGAAAGTATAGACACCTCTATAATAAAATTCTTGAGCATAACAAACCACAAGATTTTTAAAGATGTTTTTTGTAAGATCCCCTCTAAGAAGTAAATCTTTATCGCATCTGTGTCTAGTTTTTCTCAGTCCGTCTAAAAAAGTCAAATAAGCAGAAACCTTGAGCTCCATTTATAACAAATTTTCCCCCAAAAGCCAACGAACTCGTCAAAAATAACGAAAACTCAAAGCACGCAACGTAAAATTAGAATTGGTGCCACAGTTTTTGCATCACGACCACATCAACAGGTGGCGCGGATCGGACGGGGGATCGTCACGAGTTCCTTTGCCGATCGTGATTAGTGCCATCGGTATAAAGGCGTGACAGATACACGTGGAAATGAAATTATTGACAGACACAAAGTCTCTAGTATTCAGCGGTTAGCAACAACTGCAGAAGATTTAAGACTCCGTTGAGTTATTTTTGAAATGGAAAGACCCTGAGAATTAGAACACGGTCATAGGAAATATCAAAGATATAGTATATTGCAAATTTATCTGTACTCTCTATGTCGTCTCAGTGGAACTTCCGCCCAGCCTCTTACGCTACTTCCCATAAAATTTCTAAATACGACTTCGATCTTGTCAATAATAATTTGTCTAAAATATATAAATGCACATTGCTTTTATCGGCTTTTATCAAGCAAATTCTATAAAGTCAAAAGTGGCTCCAAATGGTTCGCGTAATATTACACACGGTGCTGCTAGTCAGTTCTGTTGGCTTGAACTTAGCTTGACACGCTATACCGCGCTATATCACAGTCATCTTGTATCTGTCAAAAATATGGTAAATCTCAGTTAATTGGCTCAATCCAATTTAAAATAATAACTATCATCTGCGTGGTAAGGAAATATTGTATAAATAAAGTCACCTTTCCAGGATTAACTGAGATTTGCCATATTTTTGACAGTTATAAGATGAACTTGACCAACCTTGGGCGGCCCTTAAATCTAACGACAAGACAGGATTGACAGGAAGACCTCTAGCATAGTAAAAATTTGTTAAAACTTGACATTGGCAAATCATCGTTTACATTGATGGAGCCATAATAAAAGAAGAAGATAATAAAACTAAAAATTTACAAAAAATAGCTTTGATGGAGACCGAATTAGAAGTAGAAAAAATAGAAACATACTTCGACGTGACTTCAAATATGAGCTTAAATCAACTTGTTTAATTTCAAATTGAGCAGCTTTTGGTGTTTTACACATTATATTAATACAAGTCAACAATTTTCTAAATAGGTATCCTAACGGCTTGTCAAATATACGATGAAAATCAAGAATGCGACTTCAAAAAACCAAAAGCTACATGAAAAAAATCGGAAGAACTTTTTCTTCCAACGGAACGAGAATCCCAAGAGCGTTCGGAATTCAGATAATCTTTTTGTGTTTTTTTTTGGCGGGAATGGTCGCGCGTGACCCTCGATTCTTCCTTTTATAAGAATGTTTTTTCATTTCATTAAATTAACGATTAAAACACCTGACCGATTTACAGGTTAGATTATTAATACATCTTTTTTAATGCGGGCCTTTATCAGACATGTGTGTGATACCGTTTTCACTTGATGAATCTAGTAGACTATACTTTGATATATTATATCTATCATCACGGCTTTTATCCCAAGAGGGGTAGGCAGAGACAATCGAATACCATTTGCTACGATCCTGACATAGGTACCTCTTTCGCTTCTTTTATATTCATCATACCTTTCATACATGCTCGGCGATCGTGTGCACTTTTAACATATTGCCTTCGATCAATAAATTTTTCATATGTTCAACAAAAGTACACCTAGGTCGTCCTCTGAAAGCATTTTCTATCACTTCAGCCATATAAACCTTTATAGTCAATCTTCCATCCTTCATTCTTTCATGTCCAAACCAGTATAAACTATTTTTCTTCATTTTAGTCACAACATCTTCTTTCACTCCGCATTCTTCTCTAAGGATGCGGTCAATACGTTTTATATCATACTTTTTTATATTACACTTTGCATTGATCGTAAGCTCAATGGTATGGTTTCAACTTGGGCTAGGAATTTGAAGATAACTAGAACGATTTGCTTGTAATATTGACCTTATTGTATATCAATTTAATTTCGGTCACAGAATAAAAGAAAATTATCCAATGTTTTCAGGTTTCCTTATGAAGAAACTTTGATGTCTGTTTGTGAGTCACAGTGGTATGTCACAGCCAGGTTTCTTATTAGGTATTTGCTATTGAATTGAAAGGTTCACTGTAGATTCAAAAATAATCTTCAACTAAAGTTTCTTATAGTTATTCAATATTATTAAATGATTAGATAAAACTGTAGACTCTAGGGTAATTTTTATGGCTGCTTGCCAGTGCGAGGCTTGGCTTAATTTTTAACCGACTTTCAAAAAAAGAAGGAAAAGGTTCTCATTCGGACCTTTTTTATATGTATTATGTATGTATGGTCATCGATTACTCCGCCAGTTGTGAACCGATTTTGATGATATCTTTTTTAATCGACAGATAATTCTTCCGGATTTGTGGCATTTATATCTCACAGAAATTGGTTAATTAGTTTTTCAGAAATTTTGAAAAAACTGACTTTATAAGTCAATTTTTCTTAATATATCGATGAAATATGTACCGATTTTGACGACGTATTTTTTTAAGGATATAATAATTTCTCGACATTAGTACATTTTCATTTTTTTATGGGATTCATATTGTATTCTAAGTAATATAGTTATATTTTAAAGTTCTTGTTAACCATCAAGTTAGTTTGAAGTTGCATATCGTGAACTTAAAAAGGCGCTTATATTCTCTCCCACGCCGCGTCCACACCTCAAACTAATAGCCAGTCATTACGTTATCTCGGATCATCGCGGCCTTTCTTGTTCCCCATACAGGGGTACCGATGGTCAACCGATCAAAATTGTTGTTTTCATTCATTTAAAGAAATGTAATTATCTTTATTTTTGTTTGGTTGTTTAAATAACATCTACAATGCCTTATTTTTAGGTGTCCATGCGTGTCTGCTTGTATGTCAGAGCCGAGTGTCTCAGAACTTCTGAATAATATGCAAAAAAAAAAACGAAAATATATTCAATATAGTTTCCGATGATATTCTGTACAGACATTTGGACAAA
This sequence comes from Nemapogon koenigi, assembly GCA_963924495.1. Classification (NCBI taxonomy): domain Eukaryota; kingdom Metazoa; phylum Arthropoda; class Insecta; order Lepidoptera; family Tineidae; genus Nemapogon; species Nemapogon koenigi. Next base: position 9,433,043 of record OZ004644.1, on the reverse strand, counting down.
TTATCGTATAAAATTCCGTTTTTAGTAGTTTGAGTTTAGTCCCACTAATATTATAAACGCGAAAGTTTGTATAGATTATTGTGTGAATGTTTGTTACTCAATCACGCCATAACGGCTGAACGGATCTGAATAAAATTTGGCACAGAGATAGATTTTAGTCTGGAATAGCACATAGACTATTTTTTATCCCGGAAAAATATATGGTCCCCGATAGATTAGTTTTTGTTTTTCACGGAATCGACATGATTTTTTGCATAGTATTAGTTTAGGGGTCAGAGAATTACATAACCTACTTTCTATACCACGAAAGCAGGCGGGGGAGGGCCAAACTACAGCCACGAGATTATTTCTTTTGGATCTATTTTCGTGCGGGTGAAACCGCGGGCAGAATTTAGGGGTTAGAGACTGTTAGAGAATGACAGGTTATTTTTTATACCGCAAAAGTGGGCGGGGGAGAGGCAAATTACAGCCACGGGATTATTTCTTTTTGGATCTATTTCCACGCGGGTGAAACCGAGGCCAGAAGCTTGTAAATTATAAAGAAAAGTAAATTTTATTTTGATAGTAGATACAACTTTAAAAAAATATTGATGGTCACGGCAACACTATAAAATCCTATATCATAGTAAATTCATAGACGATTTTCTGATAATTTTAGATTGAAAATATTAAAATTTAATATCAACAGGTCCGCTATTTACTATTTGCTAGCCATTAATATCTCCGTTACTAACAAGACATATACGTTGTATAAATTCATAAATTCTAATCCATAAACAGCGTCAATTTCTCTTAATTCCCTCAAGCATTCGCTACTCGTTTTGGTAGAGCTAATAAAATTATAATCAAAACTTTGAAGTATTTACTGAATCAAATTTATTGGGTTCCGTACAAAATTACCATTTAAGGCTCGGGTTTTTTAATGAGCTGAAAATGGCCTTTATTTTTCGGGATGACTGCATTTTTGCATAGAAGTATGGATGCAATAAGATTAACGAAATAAATATATGAGGCGGACGCATTGCGGATCAAATCAGAAGCGTCCTCGAAGGCCAAGTCAGAAGTACCCTAAATCGTAGAACATGCGAAGAATATGGTGAGAATGAATAAAGCGAATCCGTGGTCACTGCCTACCCCTATGGGAAACAGGCGTGACTTTTATGTGTGTATGTAAAATGAAAAGTATACACAATCGCCGAGCATGTATGAAAGGTATGATGAATATAAGCGAAAGAGGTATGTCAGGATCTTAGCAAATGGCATTCAATTGTCTCTGCCTACACACCCCTCTTGGGATAAAAGGCGTGATGATAGATAGATAGATGTAAATATGTTAAATTAATAAATCGAATATTTTCTTTCATCATTTGGTTATCTATACTTATAACTAAAAATATAATTTGATAGAAGAAGAAAGATAGAAGGTTAGGTATAGGCTATATAACATCACGGGTGTAACCGCAAGGCACAGCTAGTTTTAAATACAATATCAATAGATGTTTTAATCATAGAGTACTAAGCCTATGGAGGGGCCATAGGCGGGCTCCCCCTTTCGCCAATTTTTTCCCCTTTGACCAGTTAAACTGATCAGGTGCGCAGTAATAAGTTACCTTAGATTTCGTTGGTATCGTTTTGTGTCGTGAGACAGAGCTCTAGGAAAATAGTTAACGTAAAATCCGTTGCCACAATAAAACTACAGAAAAATACAGTGGTACAGGGGCTAGTACTAGGCGTTTACCCCCCCCCCCTCCCGCCTAAAGTGGCAGAAAAAATTGTTTGGTCATTTACACCCTTCACGTCTCCTTTGGTAAATACTCAAAGGTTTTATAGGAAGCGGCATTATACTAGTTTAATGTGGTTTTTTATTATTGCCTGCGGAATTCTAAAACGTACAGGATTAAATTGAAAAGTCTGTCCGAGTCATCGTTTGTATACAAATGTGCGGTAATGGGCTCAGTGTGATATTAAAGTTTATAATTAAAATATATGACATTTTCTAGTTTTTAACATTCATCGAATTATAGAATAAAATAGAATAGAATAGGATAGAATACGCTGCTATATTTTACATTGTTCGAAATTATACACGGGCGAAGCCGGGGGCGGAAAGCTAATAATATTATAATTGTCATAACCGGATACTGATGCAATTTTGTGCATCCTGAAAAAAATCGGTATATTTATAATACGTACGTAGGTATATAATAACATTGATAGCACAGTGGTTCGAGTGTTGGACCGGGTTCAATCCTCAGTAACGCCAAAAAAAGCTAAGCACCCTGGGGCCGGCAACGGTTCCCATGAACTTTTTTTATTTATCAAACATAGTGGAGACAAAAGTATTCAGAAATCCTATTGGACCTACCGATGGAGCCGTGTAGTGGAACCTACAATCCAAAGCGCAGTTCTATAAAATAAGCAACACTTTTGTTTGATAATTCTAATATAATATGCTTGCCATCTGGCAACACGCTGAATGTGAACATTGTTACCAGAGTCCCTGTCCACTCCGCAAGGTATGAAGGACGTAATAATATGACTAGTTCGAAGTATTCCACCTGCACGTTACTTGTGCATTCCTAGCACGTAATGAAGTTATAATTTTGATCTTGACACAGATTGTTTAAGAGGAAACAGCTCGTGTTCCGAGATTTATAATTTGTGGAAGCCGCTCGTTACTCCAGTACAAGCAAGTACATATTGCTCTAATGAAATTAATATCTATCAATTTTAATGTTGTAAAGATAGATTGTAAGTTTGTTTATTTGTGGGACTAAACTCGAAAGCTACGGGACCGATGTGAAAAAATATTTGACTGTTGTAATGAACATAGGTTTAATTTAAAAAAACTTAGAGGCTTGGTACTTGATACTTGGTTTATTCTATCCCCGCTTATTTCATTAATAAAATCTATATTCATAAAAATTAAATGGACCGATTTGGCAATTTTTTTACATGTGCGTAATAGTCTAAATAAAAATTGGAAAAGTTGAGCGGAAAATTAGAAAATTCGGCAAAAAATCGAAAGTGCTTTTTCTAAGCGATTTTTGTATGATCTAAAGACCATAATGGGGATGAACATTAACTTGGACGAAACCGGGCGCAAAGCTAGTAAGAAAATTGTACATTAATGTACAAATTCATAGGAAATAATTTATTAAAGGAAACCTATTAACTGTATGACAAGAGAATAACAAATTAGATCATCGTTTACCGCCATTTATGTCATTCATAACAAGCATACTTCCATTAAATTAAAACAAATAGTATATTAATTATATAGTCCAATCAATATAGAGTTTGAATAATAAATGACTTACCTAATACAATAGCTATCCCATTCATGAAAATTAACAATTTAATAAAGTAAAATACCTACAATCAAATCAAATTTGAAATCTTAAAGAGATCCTATAGGTACAAATTCCTTTGACTTGAATAGGATACTCGGATCATTAGTTCTTATTTTTAACCGACTTCCAAAAAAGAAGGAGAAGGTTCTCAATTCAGACTGTAGGTATTTTTTGTGTATGTATGTGAATGAACATCGAACATCGACTACTCCGCGAGTTGTGAACTGATTTTGATGATTTCTTTTTTATTCGACAGATAATTCTTCCGGACTGGTCCCATTTTTTCTCATAAAAATTGGATCACTAGTCTTTTAGAAATTTTGAAAAAAAAATTACTTTATGTGATACATTTTCAAGCTGAATACAATATCACAGAATTTCCTTAATTTTCTTATTAGAATGTTAGTGATACTGTAGCGACCGATTTAATAGAGTCTGATGATAATAATATTTTGGAAACTGCCTAACCCGGTTTTCATGAAAGAAAAGATAAGAACAATTCTGATTAAAACACCCTTCAAATAAAAATTAACGCATTGAAATCGGCCTATTCGTTTGTGAGCTAATATATCACAGACAGGCTTCAAAGTTATAACACAAAACAAGAGGTAACAGTGTCCACTTTTTGCCAGTTGTCCATATTAAACAGAACAGGTGGCAAGCCTGTTGCTGCACTTAATGAATCTAGATGTGTCACTTCTTTAAAGAGATAAATATCTGTTATTTTTAGAAGTGCGGAAGTGCTCTATTGGTGATTAGCATTTTTTTTCGAATGAGTCAGAATTGAACCCGGAACCTCCCAGTTTCAAGATAACGCTGTACCTATTGACGAATAATTAATTATCTTGAAAGAAAGTGTGTTTTTACATGTAAATTATTTGACATCAGGCAGTTTGAATTTACTGGAAATATTTTAAAATTTCGTAAAGTTTATGGAAAGATGAATGTGTACTAATTTATCTTCGTCTTCGTATTAAAATCTGAAGGTCGATTCTGTAAGACAAGTTTTTTTTAAATACTTGAATAGTATGAATTTTATTAGGTAACTATCGTACTTATAATTCGATAGTGAGTTCAGGGTATATTATTATTATACCAAAAAAATTTTTAGCCGCATTAATTTTTGACATAAACTTAAAAATATTCGAAATGTTAATAATGTAACCCCTAAAAACTTGTAAGCCAAATAACTGAAATATAACATTAGGTACTTAGATAATTGATTATTTTTAGGGTTCCGAACATCTCCGATGAAACAACGGAAACCCTTATAGGATGTCTATGACGTGTCTGTCTGTCTGTCCGTCTGTCACACCTTATTTTCTCCAATCTACTGGACGAAAAATGTTGAAACTTGGTACATATAGAATTTCATGACCCAATCATGGACGTATAGCGTAAACAATCGAGTTCCGATTTTAGGGGGAACATTAAAACATAAAAGAAATTTTTTCAAGTGCATCATGTGACAATGTGACAATATCAAATGAAAGGGCTCGTTATAAGGAGTACAATTTTTTTTAATTTTAAAATGCATAGTTTTAATAATATTAAAGAAAATATAGCAAAAATGGGGGGGGGGAGAATATACTTATAGTTTACAGGAAAACTTAAACTATTTTTTTTTGTATTTTTGTATCATCTAAATTAAAAACAGCTTGCTGCCGCAATGAATTTCCCATTTTCTTCGACGTGCGTCAACTGAACGTGTCTAACAGAATGGGCTTCCTACACAGTAGAGTCATAGTAGAGTACAACTTTATTCACCGTCTTTTTATTTTAGTTGTTAGTCACTATCTAGTTAGTAGTTTGATACAACCAGATAATCCGTTATTTATGGAGGACATTTTTCAAATTGAACAAGCTCTCCCAACAAATGAGAGATGAAAACACGGCGTCTTTTGTTAATGTAACGGTTTTATTTTGATACTAGATACTGCCAGTGACTTCGGCTGTATTATTTCAATATTATTTCTCACTCCATCTGATTAATTTAGCCATAAGTTGGAAATTTCTAGAAAAAAAACCAGACGTTTCTTAGCTAGATAGACGGACTGATAAAAAAACTTACGAGTATTAGTCTAAAATAGAAATGATAATAATTTTGAAATTACAGACAGATTTTCTTTATTTGTTTAAAAAGATGTCGCGGAGAAAAAAACCTCTACATGTTCGGGAGATATATAGTTTGTAATATTAAGATTAAAGATTTGGTTTACCTCCATGTTAAAAGGTTTGAGTGTCACGATTGTGGTATGAAGTTCATGATGGATTCATCTTCTGATAAGTTTCCTTTCAATATTTCTTTTAATAGTTCTTGTGTTATAGAATCTTAATTCTGTCTTAGGACAGAAAATAAAACTTGAACAAAATAAAATATAGCATATAATTTAGGTCCCTATTAGTGGAAGAATTTTTAGAATCGGATCAGAGTTTACCGTTTCAGTTTCAGAGATTACCCCCTACATCCAAACTTACAAACGCAAACTTTACCTCTTTCAAACATTAAAACATTAAAAATTAATTGCAAAATTGGTTGTAGGTATTGCATAATAAAGTATGGGCGTGTATTTACGATTTATGACATTTATCTAAGACCCACGAAACTTATTAGTTTTAGATAGACAGTAGATAGAAGACAAATATTGTGTTTTTCACAATTAGAAAGTCGTATTCCGTCGCCCACAATAATAATCACATATTTAAATTTCAAAAGATATTCAACAAAGCGGAAGGTATTACGACATATCACCTAATCCGGTAATTAAGTTTATCAACCAGATACAATTTTTATAAATAAAATTATGGAAATATTTTGAATAATATATCGATTGAGAGGCGCGTGCCTCGAATTAAGTGCATTCCGACGCACAACTCCATTAGTTGGTCGGTCGGTAATTATCAGCATATTAAATGCCGCACAAGATTTATTTTCAAGTCAAAACAACGGCTTGTACAAGGATTTCGTTGATAAATATCTTAACGTGACTAATTAAATCGAGGGAAATTATTATCTGATACAAGTACAAATAATTAGGTAGGCGAATGGGTGGAATAATACATATTTGCAGCTAATAAAATATCGGTCGCAGACTAGTCACTCTATGAGACATGTAACTAGTAGAAAAATGTAACATCACGGCTTTTAATAAGTGGCAGCATGGCCAGAAACGTTTAACATTTTGAAGGTTTTTAGTATTCATTTGTATGTCTGTCTGTTTGTCCGTCTGTCACAGCTTATTTCCTCCGAATCTACTCAACGAAAAATGTTGAAATTTTGAATGTTTAAGTTTCATGACACAATCACGGATGTTTTTTTTTTTTCGGATGTACCTACCTATAGGATATATATTTCGATTTTGGGGGGAAAATTAAAACGTAAATATTTACTTTATTGCATTATTAGACTCGTTATAAGGAATACAAATATATTTTTTTACATTTTATAAATGCATAGTTTAAGTTATATTAAAGAAAATATACGAAAATTGACCGTTCCCACCCCCTTATTTCCAAAACTACTGAGTCTATAATTTTGAAAAAAATAGGGAATATAGGGCCTTTCTTATAGTTTACAGGAAAACCTAAACGAAAATCCTGTCTTAAAGTTCTAATCGAAAAAATGGTAGCCAATTATTTAATACTAGCATTCCGCCCCCGGCTTCACCCGAGGATATTTACGAACAAAATAAAATATACCCTATACCTACCCCCTACCCCTACCCCTACCCCTACTTCTACTCCTACCCCCTACCCCTACCCTCTACCACTATCACTACCTCTATATTATCAATAGTTTTCGCAGCGATTTCGATGTAAGGAATTTCTTAGGTCATTTTTTTACACCTTGGGTTACATTATTGGAGTTTTAGTAAGGATCCCTAATTTTTTTAAAATAGAATATAGCCTATGTCACTCAGGGTGAATGTAGCTTTCCAATAATGAAAGATTTTTTGAAATCGGCACAGTAGTTTTTGAGTTTATTCATTACAAACATACACACACACAAAAATACAAATCTTTCCTCTTTATAATATTAAGTAAGTTACTTGATTTGGTCATAATTTCGCAGGCCGTATTTTGGAGTACCTGCTTTAATTCTTTGCTTGCTACCATGCCACGCAGTCTAGTATTTTTAGATTTTTTTATTAGTTATAAAATTTGACATTAAAAATGGGCGAGCCTGCATCTATACATTAATTTCAGAAAAAAGCTAACGACAAAACACGAGAAGAAATCATGAAACCACATTACTGGTGTGCTTATTTTAATTTTATTTTGGTGCCTATATTTTTTTAACAAGTAAGGATTTACTGCAACTTCTCTGTCGAGCCTGAGATCACAGCCACTGGCAGTTGCCATTATAGATTTAGTTAAAGTTAATTAGTATATAAATGTATTAAACCCTATACATGAACTCTACGAGCGTTCTAAGGACCCAAATACGAAAATAAAAGTTAAATCTATCTATCATCACGCCTTTCATCCCAAGAGGGGTAGGCAGAGACAATTGAATGCCATGTTACGATCCTGACATACCTCTTTCCTTTCTTTTATATTCATCATACCTTTCATACATGCTTGGCGATTGTATGTACTTTTAATATTTCCATCGATTAATACATTTTTTATATGTTCAATAAAAGTACATCTAGGTTGTCCTCTGCCAGTATTTCCTTTCATTTCAGCCATATAAAGCTTAAATTTGATATGATATTAAATTGAAGAAGACTACATACGCAAAGTAAAGTTGAAAGAAAATATTTGCCCTACCGCCCGGAGGAGCAGTAAAAGTCACTGACCACAACAACATCCGAGAAACCGAGCCTCGCGATCATCATAATGTGCTTGCAGATATGTGATTAGCTGGGGGTCACGAAGCGGTTGCTGTGGAACTGAGACAGCGAATACACCAATAGCACCCTCTTTCTCTAACCCTCAACTTCAGCAAGTCTATTACCTAAAATTTGCAACTAGCAACCAGTCGCGCACGAATTGTTCGCAGTAAATGACATTTTGTGTCAATGCCATCAAAAACTGTTCACTCGTGGATATTTTAGATGTGACATCCCGATGTAACAGTCCGGCCCTCCAACTATCTCTGTGCAAAAAATCGCGTCGATCCGTTGCTCTGTTCTGGCGTGAAAGAAAGACAAACAAACAAACACAAAGTCTCTCTCGTTTAGCCGATGGTATTTGTGAGGCTATGGATGGAAAAGCCTCTAAGTGTGGTTTGTTGGATTATGTACATAGGTTTTTAATTAAAAAACCCATTGTAGGCCGGGATCCGGAATAGAACTTTCGCATTTATAATATTAGTAAGGATACTTAGGCATTTTAGTTACTGAGTTGTTGATTGCTCGCGTCGATTGTGAGGTAGTTGCGTTGCAGTTGCTAGTTACGTAATAAGACCGCGGGCCTCGGGCTTTCTCGACCGCTATACTAAACTGTGACCTCACGAATTTCTCAGGCCGTAGTAAGGTTATGATTCACGTATAATGACTGCCGAATAGACACGCTGACACAAAGATGCGAGCTAAGACAGGTTGTTCGGTAAAAAATACAATTTTGTTTCTGCTAAAAGTTCCACTAACTGTGCTCGTTTGAAAAGCTCTTAATGTATTGTTTATTGTGAAGGCGCCGTATAAATTGAATTGCTAATTTTATGGTACGAAGTTATTTTTATGTGGTCTTATGTGAAAACTATATTTAATTTTATGTTAATTTTGTTTTTGAGCTTGACGTACGAACGTATCCTCACAAGCTTATATTTTTGAATGTGTGGCTATACTACTTTTAACCAGTTGTCCCTATTAAACATAACAGGTGGCAACTCTGTCGCTGCATGTAATTCGGTATGTAAAGTAAAAGTTAAGGTATGCTGAATCCAAAACCGTTTCGAGATATTGGTTTAATAATCGGTATTTTTCAATTTATAGCTCTTAAAATCGTGAGATTATCTTTATTTTTTCAAAATCAAATAATTAACTTAACCTACATTTCACCTATGAATGACGTCATTATATCGGCTAAATAAAAGCAAAATATTTACTTGTCAACTTGTCAACCAATGTTACCCTGTTACTAGATATACTATTTCAGTAGTGTTTATAACTAATTTAGTTTATTATTTAGGAAGAATGTTTAAGCATTTTTTATGGTAGGATATTCTTTGACCTTTGTATATATTTTGTATCACAACAACTATGCAGACTACTATAAAAGCCGTAAATATGTGTTACTTTGTTGTTGTTTTAATATGTTTTATGTAGAAATGGTAGGTTTTGGTAGATTTTGTAGGATTTAGAGACGGCAACACTATTGTTTGTTAAATGTCAAAGTCAAAGAACACAGATGTTATTTTTTCTGTACCAACATATCAAAGGTATTAAAGTATTCAGCCGACAAAATGACTTCATCCAGTGCTAAAACTTTGATAATTTATTATAAAAAAACTACTGTACAGAAATCAAAAATATTCAAATTAGTTTCTTAAAATAGCTTAATCTTTAAAATAAAAATATAAAAATCGTACCTTAGCTTTTACTTTTCATACCGAATTGGTCTAGAGTGTAGATAATAATAGATAGAGCACTTGTATTGGCGTGTCCCGAAGTGTAAAGTGTTGGCAGGTGTTTTATATAAACATATTTGCTTATTTTTCGTATGATGTTGAATATTATGAATATGTAAGGAAGATCTGATGTCCTAAGGTTTTACATAAACTATTTTAAATACAAATGTGGAAAGCGAGACTGATCAGTTTACGTCAAAAACAAAATAATTTTGAAATGATGTTCGTTGGTAAGCCGATTTGGCTACAATGTTCGCAATAGTCCGAATCGGGTTTTTAGGGAGAGAAAAATTGGAAAATTCGGGAAAAACTGAAAACTATTTTTCGATATGAACTAACTGAATATGGGCTCACCGGCTGCGGTGCAAAAAGCTAGGCTTATAAATAAAAATGAAATGCGTTGTTGGTAAGCGCATCACTTAAGAACAGCTGGACCGATTTGGTTATTTTTTTTAATGTTCGTAAAGTCCGAATCAGGTTTTTAGGGAAAGAAAAATTGGAAAACTTGCACGAAAAATTGGAAAAATCTGGAAAAACTGAAAGTGCTTCTTCTGTGGGATTTTTGTATGAACTAACTTAATATTAAAAGCCCATGTTAACTGGTGAAAGTGGCGGAAAGCTGAAATCAAAATGTTGACATGTAATTATCTCCTAACAATAAAAAACATGCTCCAACAAAAATAGTATTTATTGATACAATATTGTTTGTTGATGCTACTACGCGAACAAAATGTTGCAAGTGAGAGGTCGAGGTGTATGGAGTACGAAGCCACCGAGGGCAAGATGAGAACAGGTTTCTGAGGAACACTGCTAACCAATATACGGGTGTGCGTTACTTGTACCTTACTCATACGTACAGCCTTGTAGGGCGCATCTAATGCTTTCTAATCCGATAGAAATTTTCGAAATTTTAGCTCAGAGGTAAAAGTTATTTATTTCGAAATACGACTCGATTTGAATTGGTACCAACGTTACTGTTGTGTTTATCTCTATATATTATTTCTCAAGGGTGGTTTTTTTGTCGGCACGCCATTTTGAAGATTACTTTCCCCTCTGATGACGAAAAATAATCAAAGCAATCAGAATTAAAAATTTTCTTTTAAAATTAGACTAAAGTATGTATTTTTTAAAAGACGACGTTGGAGATCACTTGAACTAACGGTGCAAAGTTTTCGCATGGGTCGTCCAGTTTTACATAAAATTAAACATGTTGTAAAAAAAATCTATTTGTCTATCTATCATCACCCCTTTTATCCCAAGAGGGGGAGGCAGAGACAATCGAATGCCATTTGTTACGATCCTGACATACCTCTTTTCTTTCGCTTGCTTTTGTATGAAACATGTTGGCGATTGTGTGTACTTTTAATATTTCCATCGATAAATACATTTTGTATATGTTAAATTAAAGTACACTTAGGTCATCCTTTGCCAGCATTTCTTTTCACTTCAGCCATATAAACCTTTTTAGTCAATCTTTCATCCTTTCAACGTGTCCAAACATCATCTTTCACTCCGCATTCTTCTCCAATGACATCGTTCCGGTTGCAGTCAATACGCCTGTATCGGCTGTATCCATCCACACATTTTACGTAAAGACCGCATTTCCATTGCATTTATCTTACTTTCATGCTTCTTATTCCATACCCAAGTCTCGCTTCCATAAGTAACCTAATATAATAATTATTAGGTACATTACAATCTCTATTTTATAGGAGTCATATTTTAAATCGGACTTGTCGAAATTAAAGTGGTTGTAAGAGTAATGCATTAAAAATATCGAAACAAGATATACGCCGAGTAGATATTTCATTAACATCACACGTCGTAAAAGAATTAGCCGCGGAGAGTGTGAGCAGAGAGACCGCTCCAATAAATCACAAGGGCATAGTTCGTTAGGCGCACGCCGTCTGCACTGCGGGGGATCTACCTTCGATTCCAGCCTGCACCAGACGCAAATGGTATTCCTTCATAACATATATTCATAAACACGAACCATCAGAACCTATTCGAGCTTTAAAATTATTTGCATTTAAAAAAAATGTGTACCGACTTCAAAAATGATGCACTGAAAAGTGTGCTTTCCAAAAGCAAATGCACAAGTCACTATAAAAAAAATACCCAAATCGCTTCAAGTGTGCCTATAAAACTTCAAGAGTTCTCGATTTCTCCAGGATCCCAACATCAAATCCTGACCTGATGACCTGGAAAGTATAGGTCCAGGCGTCTTCAAGTAATCGGGGAACATACATAAAACAAGATTCCCCCTTTTTTGAAGTCGGTTAATGAAAGTGAAACGCTAATAACGACGTAAAATTATGCAAAAATATATTCGCTTATCTATTGTCATTTAGATTAGCTATGTTAGGAATTCGAAAGAAAGCTGCTAAGGAACCGTGTCAAGTAGATAATAGCTTGATTACGTCCAATTTGGAATCCACGAGGTTTTGCCGGCGCGGCGTTAGGAACAGCGAGTCGAAGTGCAACGCCGAAGACTCCAGCGAGAGCGGTCTAACAAACTGGTTATACTCGATTAGCAGGCGCATCGTACATACCTAAGTTTTTTACTTGACAATACTGGCATCTACGAGACGCGTCCGTCAAATGTAAAAAGTTAATTATCGAACAGTGCTGCGTCCGCGCGGCAGGTCCGAATCCTGGCCAACGATACATCATCCCTGCGTCGGCCATATAAATCACGCGGTGATTGATAGTGGATATATCTCACGCGTGTCCAATAGCTCCTTTTTTAATCCGACACAAATGATTTTACACTTTGATTCTTTTTGTGACGCCATTTCGCTGCGTTTACGAGGTTCTTCATTATATGTCGTTAACTGTACCTACTATTCGATTCTTAGACGGTGGTTAGATTATCTCAAATCAAATACTTCTTTGATACAATATGTGATATAAAACGTATTGAACGTATTAAAATGAAGATAGTTTACGCTGGTTTGGACACGTTGAAAGAATGAAGGATGAAAGATTGACTAAAAAGGTTTATATTGCTGAAGTGAAAGGAAATGCTGGCAGAGGAGGACCTGTCCTAGGTGTACTTTTATTAAACATATAAAAAATGTATTGATCGATGGAAATATTAAAACCTACACACAATCGCCGAGCATGTATGAAAGGTATGATGAATATAAAAGAAGCGAAAGAGGTATGTCAGGATCGTAACAAATGGCATTCGATTGTATCTACCTACCCCTCTTGGGATGAAAGTCGTGATGATAGATAGATAGAAATTGATGAGAAATTCGATATTTTCCTCTGATCTAATTATGCAAAATCGCTTGACTAATGAATGCGGTATTTACACAGATACCTATCAGGTTTCTATCGGGAGCCGGTGCTCTACCTGCTCCGAGTAACGGGTTGTAAGAAAGGGCTTTCGAAAACAGATTAGTGCTATTTTCTATTGTACTGCGACCCCTGATTCTCATGCAAATGTACGAACAAAACGTGCGGAAATATAATTAGCTTAGGTCGCCCGGTTCGCACTTCAAAACAGGTCTGGGACCACATGTCTCGAAGGATGTCCCTCGGACCCTACAACCGGTCAGTGTTTGTGTCTGATTTTAATTAATGTTTTCACCCGATCGTCACTTTTGACCGATGTCCGGCTAAACTATGGAAGAAGGGGTGTTTTAGAATAGCCGTTTTCGCGAGGTAACGTCCGGCGTGGGAACGCGCGACGTTGCTGCCGCGTGATGGTATCTTTGTCCGCTGAGTTTCCCGGAATGAAGACCATTAAGCGCGGCCCTGGGGCGGCGGACGGCGGTACACCGAAACATGTCACAGTTATTATGCTCACTAGAGACGATAATATCTCCGACTATGACGCATCTCGGCCAGCACGTCGAAGCGCGGTCATCACGCGGCCGTTCCAGCTTAGTGCCTCATGTCTGTAATGTCGGCGAGTACGCCACTGATCGTAGACGCGATTAAGTTATTAATCTTACACGATGTTCCTTGTTGATAAATTGAAACAATAACAAAGGGAAATTATCTTGTGTTAAGTTTTAATGGAGAGTGATCTCAGAGAAAACGACTTGCGTTAAAATTCGGTCAGTGTAATTATAAAGTTGTTAGTTTCGTTTCCTTTATTGCAATACTAGATTTCTGCCCCGGCTTCGTCCGTGGAGCCCATATTAGCTTTCATCCCCTGTTATGGTCTTGAGTTCATACAAAAATCTCATTGAAAAAAGCACCTTCACTTTTTCCCGAACTTTCCAATTTTCCGAGCAACACATTCCCTAAATACCTTATTTAGACTATTACGAACATTAAAAAAATTTTGCCAAATCGGTTCAGTAGTTCTCAAGTGATGCGCTTACCAACGAACAACATTTAATTTTATTTATACAAATTGAAATACTAAATTCTAACTTGACCAAAAGGCAAAAATACGTTGACGTTCTCACGGTTGCACAATTTTACAATGTTTGCTAAAACTGGACTTCGGACAAGTACAAACAAACCCATTCTTATGGTCAGTTGGCCACAATGAATGCACATTGCACAGGGTCTTAGGAATCAATTGACACCCTCCTCAAAATGCTTCGCCGATGCTTCTGACATTTTCCTTTATAACACAGAGGCGTACTCGGGGCCACTATAGAAAAGAACTTTAAAAATAAATACTTTGGGCAAACATTGCTATAATTTGCTTCTCCGTCCCCATGGGAACGTTTCGTTGTCTATCAAAGTAAAGGAATATGATGATTTTGACAGCTTTTGTGGGCTATGCATTTTAGCTTACAAAAGTGCATTGTGCTCAATGCTCTTTGTACGTAAACAGACTTAATTTACACATGGATAAGTTTATTTTAAAACAGGAAGTGGTTACAGTTCCGTTGACCGTTCATTTTAAATATTATATATTTTAGGTATAAGAATATTAATATATGGAAGCATCGATTTCAAATTCTTTCCAAATGACCGCCTCAACACAAAAAACTTATTAAGATATTCCAAACAATGCGCTTTCAATGATTGATGCTCGGCAGACAATAGCCCTTCTAACGGCCATTGTAGGCTACAAAGATGATGGGCCAGCCCATTGTGCCATAGCGCACTTTTTTGTACATTTAACGCGATTTAATAAACCGGTCTCGCGAATATGCTTAATTAATCAATCGCGATGTGAACGGTAATCTCTCATAGAAATTTACATACGGGATTTATTTGACGTCACGCTGAGCGTAAAAGAAATGTAATTGCAAACGATTTAAATTAGAAATGATGGCATATATCACGTATGACAGTTTGAAACAAATGCAATTAAAAAAAAAAAATTAATGTTTTTGCTGTAAAAGTTCTGTAGTTTCCTAATAAAAAATTTAACCTAAAAATTCTCTCAGACTACTAAACCGATTCTAAAAATTCATTCACAAATAGAAAGCTACGATATCCCCGAGTGACATAAATTAGCTTTATTTTAATTTGTACGAAAATATAGACGGGCGAAGCCGGGGTCGGAAACCTAGTATGTAAAATTTGTAATAACTCATGTGTTTAGGCCACAGAATAAAAGATCTGTGGTTTAACTGAATGTAATAGGCTGCAAATCGGATGAACGAATGTTGTCGAAGTTTTCAGCAATCATAATGAGTTTTTTATATTTAATTCAATCTGTTTTTTTATGACCCGTGCGAACACTTCGCACCGTTAGTGGTGTTTTATATGATATAGTGATAGTTCAACTGATCTCCAACAATATAAATAAATTAGTCTAATTTTAAAAGAAACATTTAATTTTGTTTTGTTTGTTTATTTTGACGTCATTATAGGGAAACTAATCTTCAAAATGGCGTATCAAATTTGATACCGGAGATATTTGATACCGACAAAAAATAATATATATAGATATTTTGCGGGCTGTTTTATTTTGTATCATGTTCGAAACTACAATGGTAATCATTTAGAAAACAGAAAAAAAAATTGAGTGAACGCCATATGAACTCCCCGATTAGAATCTACAAGTGTGATATCTAAGACGATTATAAAGAACGACAAAGGGGCACACTTACTTTTTTCTCTCCATTATACCATTAACAGTTAATCTTGGGTAAAAAAGTCTCATTCAATCTCAACCCGTGTGTGCACCTTCCTTTTGTTTGGTGACAGCAAACAAATCGTTTGTTGGACAAAATATGAGGGATGCGGGGTCGGATGGACCCATTCGTATGTTCAAGGGTTGAGGTAGGAGAGGCCGGTTTACTAACATTATGACCTTTTATTTAATAGTATGGAATATTACATCCTGTTGTGGGTTTTACGGATTATGTTTTGCGTTCTCTAAATTCTTTAGAATCGCATGATATGCGTATAAATTTGGTATAAATGCTGAATCGACGATTTTTCATTAACATATTAAGTACCTATTTGAATTAACATGTTTTAGGGTTACTTGGCCAAAATGCAACAAAACTAAAGTTATAAATAAAAATATTATTCCTTTTGTTTGGTGACAGCAAAGAAATCGTTTGTTGGAGAAAATATGAGAGATGCGGGGTCAGATGGACCCATTCGTGTTATCAAGGGTTGGTAAGAGACGCCGGTTTACTAACATTATGACCTGTTTTGCGTTATCTATTAAAGAAAAGCAGAGTCTAATATTAGATGTATATGACACCTCTCATAGCCACCATTCGGTAGTCATTGTCACATTTCATATTACTATGCACCTATTTTTTTTATCAAACTAATCTTGGAATGCGGAACCCTAAACATATAATATCAGGATGACCTACCATGAGGACATTCGGACAGGTGTAAACCTTCCCTGCACATAATAGCTACCTCAGCGGGACATTTCCGCAATATTATGAACTCTACAACCTTTTCGCCTTTAATGAGGGTTACTTCCTCCGTACTTATTGTTATCTTTAAGAATATTAACTCAAACCTTTCCCTAGATTAAAAATATGAGACACTCAGTTTTATCTATCTATCTATCATCACGCCTTTTATCCCAAGAGGGGTAGGCAGAGACAATCGAATGCCATTTGCTACGATTTTGACATACCTCTTTCGCTTCTTTTATATTTATCATAACTTTCATACATGCTCGGCGATTGTGTGTACTTTTAATATTGTCATCGATAAATATATTTTTTATATTTTCAATGAAAGTACACCTAGGTCATCCTCTGCCAGCATTTCCTTTCACTTTAGCCATATAAACATTTTTCTTTTTTTAGTCAATCTTTCATCTTTTTTTTCATTTCTTCTTATTCTTTATTATGTATATAAAATTCTTTCAACAAAGTATTATAAAAAAATGCAAAAAGGAAAAACACTGGCTCCGAGCTCAAAAGGTACTGATAACGATGTAGAAACACATTTAGAAAGTTGCCCATATTAAACAGAATAGGTGGAAAACCTGTCGCTACACTGAATGAGTATAATGGGATTATATTATGCAGTAGTTATCTATTTTATCTATAACTGCAGACGCTATAAAATTCTTGGTTTTGGCTCTACTCTCAAGACCCACGCTGTCAAGTCCATCTCAATATCGATAGTTTTTACGGGTTGCCTTACATCTCCCAAAACCGTGTTATCAATGTTAACCAATTTCTTCGGTGCTGCCTAAATTTTTTTCATTCCTAAATATTCAAATTTAATTATGTTTTTTGCCCTATATTCACCAAGCCAATAAAATTATAAAAAAAAAAAACTAAACCCTCTTTAATTATTTTTGCTAAATTGTTTATAACTTCTGCAATTTTTCTCGGCCCGTTTTTATATTTTCCGAAAAGTTTCTAAATGTTATTCCAAATCGAATGACACCTCAATCAAAATTTTCGGTGAACGCTAACAGGAAATACGAAAAAAGGCACTTGCTAACCAGACTATACGCAGCCGATGGTATTTGAGAGGCTATACCTAACGACTGGCCAGTTCTGTTGAGGTTTTTTATTTTGATACAAAAGCCTTTAAGTGTGGTTAATAATAAATATAAACAGTAAATAAATACATTTGTAAAAACTTCAAATTAATTTTATTTTCTACTACTACTGTAAAGCATTGAGTAGCTTTTCTCAGTTATTCAAATATTTATAGTTACTTGGACACACGACAAAGTGGCAACGCAACATAAAATATAATGGTTCGCTTTGTTATTCTATAGAATGTTAAAAGCAAGAATGTTGTTGGTGTAAAATTGACACTTGTCACAAAATTATTCACTGCATGCACAAGTAGACAAATAGAGTCGACCTTGGCCCTATGACCGGACGCTGAAGGCAAACTTTACAAAATATTTTATGTTTAAATTACTTTGTTTTTATTAAGCGTTTTTTTTCGTAGTCCCATTGGTTGTCCCATTGTTGTTCTATGGTACTGTAAGGAGGCTGCATGTTTCTGCTATTATAAGTATGATTATGTCTGATTTTATAAGAAGACTTTCAGATTGACATTCTTGAGAGACATTGATAGAATTAAAATTAAGATATAAAATATGAGAAGCAAAATAAATATGTATTGAAGTCTATATATTTATTTAGTTTTAAACAATACCCAGAAACAGTATTACAGTACTATGGAAAACTTCATATACTAAACTATTTTCCGTCGCCTTATTAAAATCATACATAGTTTAATTTATATTAAATAAAATATACGAAAATTGACCGTTCTCCCCCCCCCCCCTATCTATCTCCGAAACTACTAAGTCCAAAATTTAGAAAAAAATAGAGAATATAGGGGAATATCTTATAGTTTATTACTAAACTAATACAGGTATTAGTTGTTCAAAGGATTTGCATAGTATTTAAAAAAAAAATTTATTTATTTGTGTATAAAAGTACATCTCGCAGGCCAAGTCTTAATCTATCCAATCTATAGGCACACCTAATGACATCACGGCGAGAGAGAGACATGCATCCATTTATTTTAATTATTTTTTTGAACAAATATTTTGCACAATCTACGATTCGAACCCGGGATTTTCTGCTTCGTGGATAAGAATTATGATGTAGAAAAGAAAAATGTACCGTTCAGAACTTTATTAGATTTTAAATTAAATTTTTCATTTCAAAATAACTAATCAAATCCAAAGCTAAACAAAGAAAAGCAATCACACGCTAATTTTCGATGTCACAAATTAAAATTTCTATGAACTGAACATGCATTCATCTATTATTTACTATAATGAATAAAGCTATGACACGAGGAAATTGGAAGTAAAAAACTGACTCTTACCTAATACAGCAAAAATGATAGTATTCACGTCAAGAAGACAAATCAAGGATATCTGACTTCGATTTCTCTGAAACCTATAAAAGCCTAAACTCAAGAAAGACCTATAATTTTTTTTAAAATAAACATTGCACTAAATAAAATATTTAATAAAGCAATGCAAGAAGAGAAATGGGAAGATATATAGCAACAGGCAAAAGAAAATAGAAGATAATGTTATTATAGCATTTATAGCAAATAAAGAAATCTACCTATATAAATAAAAATTTAATGATGTTCGTTGGTAAGCGCATCACTTGAGAACGGCTGGACCGATTTGCCAATTTTGCCAATTCAATAGTCTGAATAAGGTTTTTAGGTAAAATGGAAAAGATGCCCGGGAAATTTAAAAATTCAGGAAAAACTGAAAGTGCTTGAATGGAAAGCTAGTTATAAATAAATGTCCTGCTAAGAAGAATATTTAGTTCCACTTGAATTATTTTGTTATGATGGAGTTGATATACTAGTTGGTAGATATATCAGCTAGATAAAAACACCTTAATAAATATTTAATGGCCGTACAAATGGGATATCTAGGAGATATTATTTACGTATAAGGATAGTAGAAGTAATAATAAATTTCAGCCAAAATTACAAACGCCACAAGAATTTGTAGTCACAACTATGGACTCGATCGTCAAAAGATCGTCCGCTTGCCCTTGGGCAGTTAACTGGCCAAGTAATGACTTCAAAAGATTAATGATTTTCACTAATTACAGACGCGACAATGAATCTTCAAACAGGTTCTTTTTTGTCTTATATGAACATAATACATTAATAGCTTAGCGCCTTTGTACTCCGTTGAATTGCTAAACCGAAATCGCTGGTAAAAATCTACGGAATTTTGATTGGTCACGTAGTATTTGTTAATAAATAAATAATGAATAAACTTTCAACGAGAAAACGTACTATCACTGCTTTTATACCTTGAGGCGTAGCTAGAGACACTGGAAAAGTGTCCATATTTAGATAATTAACCATATTTACTGCATTTAATGGGACAAGAGCTCTCATTTCTTAAGTAGAAGTATTTCGTCGAATATATCTCCTAATTCTATTTATTTCCTATTTTTGTTAGTGAGTTAATCCTAATTATCATCAAATCATAGGTGTATTGTAGTGTACTTACATCTCATCACATCTGACATGGCTGTAATAAAACGATTTTAATATCATGTCATAAGCAAATATCTCATTAACATTAATAACAATATTGGTTGACACTTTGATAGACAATTTGGTGGTCGATTTTGTATATTGATCATCAAAAGATCTATGACTGAATGATCTATCACCAAATGATCTATCATCGTATATTAAAGAAGTGAAACTCACCCTCTCTCCTCATGCCCATTTTGAGGCATTTTCTAAGTCTGCAGTATTGGCACTGATTTCGATGATGTTGGTCGATGGGACAGTTCCTATTGCCTCGACAGGAGTATGTGAGGTTTCTTCTTACGGATCTTTTGAAAAATGATTTGCAACCTGCGAAAGAAAATATTTTGGTTTAAGATTCTGGTGAAGATATTGTGAAATTAAAATGGACATAGATGATTTTGGTTTAAAGTGAATGAGTGATGGTGAAGATAATTTTATACTTAGATATAATAGTTTTAATTTTAAGTTTTTTTAATTATTTTTTCTGTATTAATTGTTAAGTAAATTATATTTAATCAATTGTGAATTTAAAAATTGGCATAATAAAAGAACAAACCTTAAAAAGATTCAGATTTAGGCAAGACTCAAATTACCTCGACGGAGCTATTCATTAGGTACAACCGTCTCAATGAATATCATTGGGTAAAAAGAGGATGACTTTGGCCTCCCTCTGGGTACCCTAGGGCCGGTACCACGGTTTTTGAGAGCCATTGCATCCGTGATATTATTTTATATCTTCATAGAACCTTGCCGTCTTAAAAATCGACCTCAACTCAGCATGCGACCAGAGTTGCGTGATATAAAAACATTAAGTTGGTTGTAATTGCTTTATTTTGTACCAAACACCGATCGCGGTGAAATGACAAATTAGATATCATGTATATTTTTGTAATGAGTAATGTAATCAAAATATTACAACAGTTTTATTAGAGATAGCTTTCCGCCCCGGCTTCGCCCGTGGTAATCATCGATTTTTACAATATATCTTACGAAATAGGTTTTTTTTTTTAAGAAAACAGCCATTATTCGTCCAGAAGAGTAAAACAATTATTCAAATCGTTCCAGTATGTACAATACCTAGTTTAATTCCTTAGAAAAAAAACTAACTCTTGAATGTTTCTTTATATGTAGTATTAGCGAATAAATAGAAATATTAATAAATTGTTGAACAAGTGTGTGTATGTTTTCCGGTAGTATGAAATAATGTTAATCTTCTTATAAATAAAAATTAAATCACTTGAGAACGGCTGGACGGACTTAGTTATTAGGTGAAGGTGTTATTTTTCTATGGGATTTGTTTATGAACTCATAGGGAAAGCTAGTCTCGAATATATCAATAATTCAAGATACGTACACCATATTTGAGTGGATATCGGTATTTTCTGTGAGTAACCTTGTAAAATAAACAAAAACAATTACTTATAGAATTTTGCATTTAATATTTATTTTGTCCTTCAATTAAGTATTTTATAAATTGAGGATGAAATAAATAAAGTAGATAGGCAATATCCGGTATCACATTTTAAAATTCCGTCATTTCCTGCAATATAAATTACCTATTTATTCATAACTTAATAAAATGTTCTTACAGAAAAGACAAAATATAACTAAGGAAACGATCTGAAAATATAGATAGTTATAAAGCGTATTGACCGCATTCTGAACGATGTCCTTAGAAAAGAATGCGGAGTGAAAGATGATGTTATGATTAAAATGAAGAAAAGTAGTTTACGTTGGTTTGGACACGTTGAACGAATAAAGGATTAAAGATTGACTAAAAAGGTATATATGACAGTAGTGAAAGGAAATGTTGGCAGAGGACGACTTAGGTGTACCTACATATAATAAAATTATTGATCGAAGACCCAATCACTGAGCCTATCCCTCATGAGATAAAAGGCGTGATGAATGATAGAAAGGTGCGTCGGTGGCTGAGTTGTTAAGACGTCTGGTATGTACCAATAGGTTTTTATATTTAAAAAAAACTACACACACCACACTTAGAGCCTTTTCCATCTAAATATACCTCAATAGAGGCCAGAGGTATATAGCCTCACAAATATCATCAAAGGCAACCCGTTAAGAAAAAAATACATAGTATTTATGTCAATAATTTTGTCAGACACTTGCTGCATGCACCATAGATTATTTAGCACATTTATATCTAAAAATACTTCATTTAAGTAAAGGACATATAAAATATCCTTCAAAATCAGTCCATCAAAACTCAACCGCAGTAGTTAAATAAATAACTTCAAACATTATAGGATATTATGGCTCTGTTATTATATGCAGCCACTAGCGTTACGATGTCTTGCCATTAAAAACGCCATAAATCGACCATAAACTTCATACTTCCCATCGCTGACAACAAAACTCTGTTTTACTACATTCCTACGGCACAGTGATTCATTAGGGATAGGCTTAATCATACAAAAAATACCTACTTGGCATGGCGTGGTAATCATGTTGATGCTGAATTCGCGACATTGTAGATTCGGAGGACATATACTACTAAAAAAAAAATTAACGGGTTGCCTTACAGCTCCCGGGAACCGTTGCCGGCCTCATGGTACCCAGGGGAAATCTTCCTCATTTAGCCGAAGATTTGAGGCTATAACCTAACGAATGGCCAGCTGTAAAAGCCAATTTGTATACGGTTTGTCGGATAATGTAAATGGGTTTTTAATATAAAAACCCATTGGTAAATATACTACTATTTATCCTGGAAATCCTTGGGGATAATTTTTTTTGTCACATTTAAAAAAAATCCACAAGGAATCCAGGGCGGAAAGCACGTAGGTACTTACCTACATATTGATAAAGCGATGGACAACATTTCATTTTTTTAATCACCCATTTTTATTACTTTAATTAAAAATATATTAAAAAATAAGTTACACGTATTTTTATATTTTATTTTTGGTTGAGTTTTTATATATTTAATTTAATTATGAATTTTTATAAATTCTGAGGACTTATAAACTAAAAACCTTAGCTAGGACTAAAATTAAGAAATATAAACTGTCACCCAAAGAAAGTGACTGAGTGTCAGTCAAGCCACACAGTATACGTTATAGAAATGCAAAGAGTATAATATACCGTGTTCCAAATAGGTGTTGCCGTAGCTGGAACTCAAATCGCCTACAACATTATTCATAATGTACATAATAATACTAGCTTTTGTCCGCGGTTTCACTCGTAAATATATTTCCTGTGATAGCCCATTCGAAACTAGCAAAACTTCCAAAAAATATTATACAAAAGAAGTATTTTTATAATTATATTTAAAGAATAATTATTAATTTAGCTTCAAATGGAATAAAAATGGGTAAAATTAATAGAAGGCAACACCTGAGTTCAATAACTAACAACTCTGCCAACAGACATTAGTATTTTTAAATTAGAGGGTTTAGCACAGATTAGGGCACCTATTAATCCTTATTTTTCAATATTTCAGTATTTTTAAAATAACTCGAAAATTAAAGGATATAAAAAATTAAAAAAATTCAAAATAAGCTTTCTAGCATATAATGTCCAAACGGTTTTCGAATTTTGGTACCTTACGAAAAATGAAATGTTGTCCATTACAACCGGATAAATTTATTAAGCCAAAGTTAGTATGCGGCACCATACCAACTAAGAATTATGTCATTTCGCTAATTCAGATTCAATATGCAGAAATGCAGACGCAGTGCCTAGCTTTTTTTTAGCGTCGCGGAGAAAAATATATTAAAAGTTTTACATTTCACTAAACTGTCATTGCATTTACATCGTCTTTTATATTATGTGCTTTAATCGATTGAGCTTCTTCTGCATACATACATACCTTCACGCCTGTTTCCCAAAGAGGTAGGCAGAGAGTATGGAGCGCCACTTCTCTCGATCTTTGCATACTTCTCTAGCTTCATACATGCACGTCTATTTTTAATACTACGTATTTGACCTTTTTTAAGGACATCATTTGATCAATGAAAGTTCGTCTTGGTTGTCCTTTTCTTGTTGTTCCTTTCGCTACTATAGCTTTATATATTTGTTTAGTCATTATTTCATCACAGCATTCCCCTTTCAATTTTATATAAGTATATATATAGAAATGGCAATACATTCAACAATCCAACGCTTATGAGTAAAATACTCCCCAACGCACATCATTGGAAAGTTGCATATATGCCAATCTATTAAATATTATCAATGGCGCGATACAGGTTTCAATGAGTTAGTAACGGTGCGACATCTATCGACGCAGTGTGCCGCCACATGACTCCCCTCCCAGACCAGAGGTCGATACAGTATGAAAACCAACATCCATTTTAGCTTTGTCAGCAGTGATGGACTGTGTGGTGGACTGTATCGCGGCTGAATCACCTGTCGTGATGTATGATCTGTCATCATGTCGGGCCGGCGGTCTGGTCAGTGGGAAGTGGAAGTAGGATGCGGGGCATTGCGGGGTCAGGAATACAGGCGTGTTCATACGGGGTCACCAATATAGAAATGGCAATACATACAACAATCCAACGCTTATGAGTAAAAGGAATACTCCCCAACGCACATCGTTGGAAAGTTGCATATATGCCAATCTATTAAATATTATCAATGGCGCGATACAGGTTTCAATGAGTTAGTAACGGTGCGACATCTATCGACGCAGTGTGCCGCCACAAGTAGGTACAACACTATCAATCACTTCACATGTTTCTTCCCGCTTCTTCTAAATAACAGATATCTATTTAGATATAAATCTATTTACATTTCAGTTCCATTTAAAATGAGCAACTGATTAAAAGTGGCCACTGTTACTGGTTTCTCTGGCTACACCGCTACGTATTAAATCCGTGATAGTGTGTTTGTTGTCTTATAAGTTTGTAAATACAAAATTGTAAAGCATATTAAGCGCATCTCCGTGAAGACGGTACCGTTAGGATGAAGTGAAACGATAAGGGTACCTACGAGCGCTAGTATATAGAGAGAACGTGCATCAAGCTGCGGACGTTACTTACTTGAGACTAGAAATGATAAATTTAATTTTATCTAGTTAAAACAACTATGTTTTTTATTAAAACTCAATTACCTTTAATTACTAAACTGAATACCTATTTATTTTAGTTTTTGAAAGGCTCAGGAATAAGTTGCTCCTCGCAGCACAAGTAGCTCGTAGTTTTGCTTTTAGTTTTCTATTATTTTTAGAAATATTTATAATAAGCAAACCAAAATTCTCTTCCCTTCACTTGAAATAGATGCACATAATATATTGTTATTTTTTTCAGGTTTAGTTTATTTGATTTAAAAAATGCATATTATGTTGTGTTTAAGCTTTCTCTGTATCAAATTTTATCAAAATCGGTTCTGTGGTTTAGCCGTGAAAGCATAACAGACACACAGACTTAGTTACTTTTGCATTCATAA
Organism: Nemapogon koenigi; assembly: GCA_963924495.1. NCBI lineage: Eukaryota > Metazoa > Arthropoda > Insecta > Lepidoptera > Tineidae > Nemapogon > Nemapogon koenigi. Next base: position 9,407,303 of record OZ004644.1, on the reverse strand, counting down.
TATTAGAATGGATGTAGTTAGTTAGGTTAGTTTTAATTTAGATTAGATTTTTAAATTTAAATGACTTATCTCAAACGTTCGTAAATTATGTTGACAATTCCTAAATCTACTCGGACGAAGCCGCGAAAAAATATGACCTAAACAAGCCCAGTAATTTCTAAAAAAACTACCTAACACTTATATATAAAAATAATAGCAGTCCCCGTTAGAATCGCCTTTAGTTCAACTTCAGTGTAACCGCTGTCTAATCTTGTAGAATTTCTTCCAATTACCCGCGCTATCTCTGAGAATATCTGTCTAGCAGTCTACACACACGTTGATAAAAGCGAAAATGTACTACATGAAGTTAAAATGTAAAGCGTAATGATACCGGTTAAACAAATCTAAATCATACACTGATTTTGAATATCATTTCAATAGAATTCTAGTCTCCTGACTTTATTTAGAACCCTTAATGAACTGTTGACCTTTTCAAATCCTGACCTGACAAATTCAAATATTGGTAAAAACGAGAATAAAAACTAAACTAAAAACCACGCGTACGGATCAAATTTAGGAGCTTTTTAGAATAGGTTTAGAAAATAAAAATTTAAGTAAGTTTATATAGCTTGGTCGGACTTTTGACCTATTAAGTGATACTGTACTTCTGTACTAATATTATAAAGCGGTAAAGTTTGTAAATTTGGATTCAAACTACTGAACCGATTCTAAAAATTGTTTTACGAATAGAAAGCTACGGAGAAATATGTCAGTTAAATTGTTATTGTTTATTAGAAACATCATTGCCACCACAGAAAGCAGGAAAGTAGTCCGAACATCTGTGTATCTATCTATCATCACGCCAAGAGTAGGTAGGGACAATCTAATGTCATTTGTTACGATTTTGACATACCTCTTTCGCTTCTTTTATATTCCTCATACCTTTCATTACATGCTCGGCGATTGCGTGTACCTACTTTTAATATTACCATCGATCAATACATTTTTATATGTTCAATAAATATACACATAGGTCGTCTGTCTGTCAGAATTTCCTTTCACTTCAGCCATATAAAGCTTTTTAATAATCATTCTTTCGTCTTTCATTATTTCAACGTGTCTATACATAGCCAGATTTTACTGCTTTAACCATGCAAATAATTTTCCTACAATAAGAAAACCTAAACATCAAAGCAATAAAAAGACTAAACTCAAATCAGGTTTACAAAAAGGTTTACAAATTCTACAAAATATTTGTTGAACAACCTGTCCACTCTTGCGCAAGTTATATGTCACCGAGTTGCCATCACAGTTTATGACATCAATAATTTTCGTTTGATACCGTCGTAAACTCCTAGACAATATTAACAACGGTACTAGATTATGATTAATATCTTTTTGTAGTCTTTGAGGTTTGTTGGAAGAACATACTGATGGAAAATTGGAGGTTCTAAGTTCGATTATTTTTTTCAAAGCTAGTTAAGCAAGAAAATCCTATATTTTATATAATGATATTTTATCTATGGACTATGGACTTATGAACTTGGATTATGTATTTTTAATTAATATGTAATTTAAAATTTTAAATAAATAAAATCTTAACACTTTTACATTATAACATAACCTAGCATATTTTACATTTGCAGAACTAAGAATAATATTTTTTTTTACATTAAGTATTTTAAAATGTAACAATATAAAGACATGCATAATTTGTTTATAAAATATAACAAGTACCTACCTAATTACTTACAGAAAAACTGACGATAAGTTAAATGTTAAAGAAATCGTAAAAAATATCTTTAGTTTGCAAAATATCTCCCTATAATATTATAGAAGCTTTATATATTTTATAGGTATTATTTCTCAATGATGAAAAATAATTAAACAAATGAAAATTAACTTTTTCTTTTAAAATTAGACTAATTTATTTATATTGTAAAAGACGCCATCTGTTGGAGATCACTTGAACTAACGGTGCGAAGTTATGTAGTAGGTTATAAATTTTCCTCATTTATTTTTTTATAATTAGGTCTTTTGAAATCTAAAAATATGAGCAAATATAGAAAATAATTATGTTAGCCACTACAATAAGTGTGGATAAATCGTTACATGGTTCGTAAATCTAGAAGACCATTTTCTATCCCAATTTCCAACTACTAAGGTAATTTCGTACAGTTTTGAGAACAAAATTTACTAAGATTACGTAAATAATGTAGGTCACAGCAATCGGTACCTATGTAGAACAGACTCACCGTTGTCCAACACCTATAATCTCATAGTCATTAAACTCACTATAAGCAATTATTGTTTCGGAGCACCAATAACGAAACTCGATAGAATAAAAAAAATAAAAATGCATATTCAATTCAATTGCATTATTTTGACATTACTATAGGGAAAAAGGAAATGAATCATTATAGGTAATTTAGAAAAAAGTAAATACCTATAGTAGGTCCACTAAGAATTGAGCACATTCCACTTGAGTAAGGCGAGTGTTTTGACTATTGTTTGTTGGATTGTCTGTAATATAATAATCTCATTCATCAGAATTGGTCATCTGCAATTCTTGGATTAATCAACCTTGATCCTTTTACATTTTTTTAATTTTTATCCCAAGAGTATTTATACTTGTATTGTATTCATAAATGTTCATTCTGAAGATTCTAGCTCCGCCTACCTACACATTTTTGAAGTGTAAGCGATTCGATAATGTATATTAATTTCAAGGACGCGTCACGTTTAGGCACAATTCGTTACATAAGAGAGAAGAAAGATATAGCGTAGAGAAACGGAGAAAGAAAGCTATACATTGTATATTTAATACACAGTTTATTTCCGTTATCCGCGTCTCCCTTTTTAAAGAAGTTTCACTTCTATCACGTGTACGGTGCTGCACGAGCAATTTTTTTTATAATATTTTTTTACAAAAAATCTTTTCGTCACGTGATATCGTCCGAGCCCAAAAAGATTTGCTCCTAAATCGTACAATAAGTTCTATCTAAAGAATGAGTGACCGTTTTGTATTAAAATAATTGTCAATATCAAAATACCTCAACAAAGCTTGTTTTTCGTTAAATAGGCCCCAAGATAACCTATTGGCCGATACTCGTACCTATTTATTTTTTTATTTTTTATTTATCGAAATTCAACAGTGACATCAAAATAACTCGAGACTCGATAGAGCGAGTCGCTAATTGACCGATCTCTCAAAGGAATTTTATACTCAATAGAGGACGAATTATTAAAAACAGATGTAATTAAATTAACAAACAGAGGACGTTGTTAATAAAACTATTTTATAGTTATATTTATTTGCAAATATAATCAAAATTTCATGCAGATATTCGCAATAAAGATACCTTACTTACTAAAACAAAAACGTATATCTACAATAGGTATGCATATTTTTAGGGTTCCGTATCCAAAGGGTGACAACGGAAACCCTATTAGGTACTAAGGCTCCGCTATCTGTCTGTCTGTCACATTTTATCTTTAGAACCGTAATAGGTATACACTTACACAAATACGTTTATTACTGCTTATCTATTAGATATTGATAATTTTATATATGTAGGTATATGCTATTATACTACAATGCTAAACATTATATATACAAATAAACCTATAAATAAAAAATTTCATCAAGATCGCTGCCTTCTGGGAGAGTGCCTATTTATTGATTTTTTTGTATATATACACTTGAAATTTTCACAGAGTGTGTATTATTATAGCCGCTATAACAACAAATAATAAAAATAAAATTAGGTAAAAAATTAAAGGGGTCCCTATACAAGAAATGGCAATACATACAAATAAGACAACAATTTTTTATATCAAAGACAACAAATAATAAAAACCTTGAGTGTACGGAACCCTTCGTGTGCGATTCCGACTCGCACTTGGCCGGTTTTTTTATACATAAAAAAAATTGTTTGTAAATTTAAATTCGATTAAATTCGATAAACTAACGAATTTATAAATATTTTCAATATTTCTTATTTATATATCTTTGCAAATTCTATAGTCTAAAATATAGGTGAAGGTAATTCGAGGTAATAACACTTAGAATTAGACAAAATAGCAGAACAAGTCTCATAAATAATATACATTGTTGTCTTAATTACGTATTAAAGTAATTAGTTGGGGGTAATCAAAGTAATAATCCTGTCTTATGACTTGCAATTCATCGCATAGGTAAATGTGTTTTGTAGAACGTTGACTTCAGGTCTTTTTAAGATATAGCCATTTACCATAGTCTAGTGGCTATGTGGTTAAGCAATTTATAGCAAGCCCAAACAAAATATGGGATTGCCACTCGTTATGCAGCTTTAATAATGTTTCTATGTTAGGTATACTGTCTAGATTTTTTTATGGAAGCTTAGATGTTTTTATCTACTAGTAAAACACATTTTGGACTTTGCAAGTGTCGCATGCAGTTCTCGAATTACCTACTCATAGAAATTATTATAATTCGAGCTTCAAGAGAAAGCATTAACAATCTACCTACATTTTAGGCAGAGAGAAGTGCCAGGAATCATTGAAATAAAGGACATTAAGACAAATTCACATAAAAATCTCATCCCCTACGCAATTCAAGAATTATGTAGGTACCAACAAAATGAAGATTTAATGTCCAAGTACAGACACGTTTTATTTATTCGGAAAAATATCTATGGATAGAGATCCCCTTCGCAGTTAATCTTAATTTGTGAACTAAATATTTTACTTACATGAAAATATAGGTTTAAGGACATGGAAGCAAATGATAGTGAAATGAGACGCCCAAGACATAGTTTTTGAAGTAAAGATTTTTTGTAGGGGGAAATCTTATGGATTCGCGACATGTTGTCAGCACTAAACCATGGATTGCCGGCCCGAGTGTGTACGACCCGAAAATGTCCTGGCAGGAATTCGTGTACTGGCTTTCAATTACTGGAAATTCATAATTTTAAGTTTTCACTTCTCCCCACAGTCCCCATGACTGCCTATGCTTTCTTTTTAACCGTAAAGGTAGGTATATGTATATGAATGTAGGATATGAAACTTTGTATGGGAGACAGGCGTCTTTATCTTTAGAAAAATTATATTATGTCGTGGGTAACAATAGAGATGACTAAAACTACAGAAGTTAATTATTGTTATTATTAATAAAACTTGCAAATTCCTTACCATTTCCGCTTTCTATGTATATAATACGATAGAGATTTCTATGCATTTGACATTTAAAAGTTAATAAAAAGTTAAAATTACGACTTCACACTTAACAGCTGTGTTACATAAAATATACGAATGGTTTAAAGTTTAAAAGCAAAAAAGGAACGTAAATTATCGGAATCTCTCGTAAAAGTCTGCATGAATAAAATGTTTACCCAATTAATTTTTAAATATGTATCGACAAAAAATGTTGTAAAATCAACACTAGATATCCGCTCTAGTCACTTGGTGACAATCTGTTAAAAATAATAATGGAGCAAGTACATTAATTAAATTATAAATCAGCGTCAATGCAGCCAGTATTCTTTGCCACTATTCCACACGGACCTAGTTTATTCAGTTATTTTTAATGTTTGAATTTAATTTTAAGGTTGTTTTATATCTATTTATTTATCATCACGCCTCTCATTCCAAGAGGGGTAGACAGAGACAAAGGAATGTCATTTGTTACGATCCTGACATACCTCTTTCGCTTCTTTTATATTCATCATAACTTTCATACATACTCGGCGATTGTGTGTACTTTAAATATTTCCATCGATCAATACATTTCTTATATGTTTAATAAAAGTACGTCGTCCTCTGCCAGCATTTCCTTTCACTTCAGCCACATAAACCTTTTTAGTCAATCTTTCATCCTTCATTCTTTCAACGTGATTTTTTTATATTGTTGTGTGAATTATGGTTCTATCCTTCATTTGAAACTGTCTATATTATTGCAAGCTTATTATAGTATATCCGTGGGGATAGACATTTACTTCATTAGAAAAAATCTTGATGTGTGACTGTGAATAATTCGATTTTGGAAGAAAAAGAAATTGACGTTCAAAATGGCAAAATAATCTAAAAACAAATGTTTTCCAAATGCTTTTGGAATAAGACAATATTATATTACTAACGTTAAGAAAATCTGTAAAAAAATTGGAAAACCAGTAGTTTACATCAAACCCGGGACATTGTTTTGTTTGTAGAAAGACTAACCACCAGGTTAAGCTTCTATACCATAAATAAGTGCGTCCAAATTTCATTAAGTCAGTCAGACATACAGGTTGCCTCCAACACTTTTATTGTCCCGTTTAAAGCCCAGTAAAGCGCCACACACACGCCGCCGCCGATTTCAATTTAAAAAGTCAAATGAGATAAAAAATAAATAAGATCGAAAAGACACTTATGTGTAGAGTTGGTCGTAAAGATAGGGTTAACTGCCCTCGTATCGCGGGACAAAACATACCGTAAACTGGCCGGTTATAGTGACCTCTAGTGATGGCCCCGTCTATTCTAAATATCGATATTACACGATAAATGCGAAGTCTGTCCTTTTCATACAGAAAAAAACCGGACAGGTAAGGGGCGTAAATAGGAACTACAATCATTTGAAGGATTATGTAGAAGCATGGTTTAAGTAATTATTGGCCATTTACATTGATACTTATATGTCGTCTTGTGAGTAAAACGTCGGCTCACAACTGAGAAGTCGCCGGTTCGACCCCCACATCCGACCATGTGCCAATGGGTTTTTATAATAAAAAATATATGTACATTTACATTATCCGACAAACCGTACAAAGCTGCTTTTCCATCTACATATACCTCAACAGAGCTGGCTACTCGTTAGGTATAGCCACAAAAAAAACATCTTCGGCTAAATGGGGAAGACTTTGTCTTCCACTGGGTACCCTGGGGCCGACAACGGTTCCCGGGAGCTGTAAGGCAACCAGTGAAGTTTTTTTAATGTTTTATGAGCATGTCTTAAAATTGTGTAATGATTAAAAAAAGTTAAGTGCCTACTGTATATTTAACATTTCCACAATTTACATTTTACAGTAATAAAGTTGCAAAGAATGACGCGTGTGAAAAATAAATATCCATTGCTTTGTATTGCAAAATATATCTATAAAATTTATTTTCGAGTCAGCGCCATTTATGTCAGAAATACGTCAAATAATTTAATGAAAAATTAAATTTGTCACATCACTAGTCAGGTGTCAACGTATACCACAGTTTTATTGTCGTTGGCTCGCGCTTAATTTGAGTTAACTTACATTTTAAAGAACTTTGTCGCAATAATATGTGTAATGATCTCAAAACAAGTTCTTTGGTGGTAGAACAGAATTTACTTTGACGAAGATGCGATTTTATTTCTGGTAAGGCGGATTTGTCGACATCAAAAATTGGGTAACGGAAATTTAAAATAAAGTACCGCCATTTTCCTCTTCTCTATTTAAGTGTACCCGTTGTCTCATTACTGAATATTCTGATTCAACATTGTATCAATAATTTAACCTAAGTAAAGTTTCAAGTTTAGTTTTAATACTAATGTAAAAATAAGTTATTATAAGGTTTTATATGTTTAGTTATTTATTTTATAAGCTAGATTGATTTGTTTAATTTGTATATTTTAGTTAAGTTTTTAATTTTATTAAAATTATGTCGCCGATGAGGTATTATAATATTATGATCTAAATACACCAAAATTGCCAAAACTTTAATTCACAAAAACTCTATAACAATTTATTGAATTAGATATAAAAAATTTCCTTATGATAAAAGATTTACCTACCTACCCAAAATTGTAACTCCTGTCGTTTTATAACTTTTGCCGATATCGTGGCGCCTAAAATACCGACGTTAATGACGTAATATTTGTAAAGATTTCCATTTAAAAAAACTCTTATCTTATTTTAATAATAAATTAAAATATAAACGCCGCGCATTAAAATTAAAACGATAACCAACTATTTAACTATTAACACTGTGTCATGATCCGAAACAGGAAATGTGTATTGTGTTGAATCACTTATTGAAAACGAAATAATATAGACGATAATGACCCTTTTATCCAGTGCTTTTAAATTGGGTAAAAATATTTCTTTATAAAGAGTTTGTCTAAGTACAAAAACTTATTCGATGTTTACGCAAAGGTATCAAAAATTAAAGCTTGTTTTTTTTTTAAATTAGACATTATTCTAAATTTAATGATCCGACATCGAGGTAGATAACTTTTATTTGAATGAACTTTAATCCGACGGTACTTTAGCGTCGAAGTTTTTTTAATAGCGGTTTTAGTGACAGTGACGTGAAATATCCTATTCAAAAATGAACTCCCATACCTAGTTACATGCACCCGATTGCACCCTCACGACTTCTTTACCTTGCGGTGTGGCCAGAGAGAGATGAGAATTATCCATATTATTCAGAACAGGTGTCTAGACTACATCAGAAAGTATCAATTATTTTTAAAAAGCTAAAAGCTTACATGGGCTGTAATTATTACAAAACACACAATTTGCCAATTTTCCCAAAAAATAAAGAATATTTTATTTTATGTGTGTTTAATTTAGTTACCTACATGTCGCAACCGACTTTGTTGTTAGCTGCTCGTTTAGAATTAAAATTGTTAATATTGACATAGAATGGAAACAATAGTGTGTTAGGCAATTGTTAAGCAAACTAATAGAATCAAGCATCGCTGTGGTAATTTTAAATTTATTTTTAAAGTTAACAGTAGACACAGATTTTCTGTAAAATGAGATTTTTTAATAGAATCAAATTTGCTATTTGCTAGAGAAAATACGTATTTTAGTTTTAAAAAATTTAACGTTAAAAATAAATTAAGAAAACCCAAGATTACGAGATAATCATAAATGCCTTTCCGTGGAAGCCTTCCCAATAATGTCACATCGCAACATAGTACCTACTAGGGACAAAACAATCGCGTTATCTTAGAGGCTATCAGCGCAGCAAGCGCGCAGTAATTATTCGGCGACACGATATACCTAATTACATGAAATTGCATCTCCGACGCTACCGTGAGATTCCCTCCCATACCCTCGCAAAAGGCATTTGCATAAAACTCCTCTTCCCCTTATCTCATTTGGCAGGCACTTTATGAAAACTTTGTTTTATTGGATTCTGATTAGAATTTTCATTGCGCTGGAGACGTTTTAATTGCGCTCTCTGAGGTTAAAACGGGGAAGTAAGATGTTATTGTTTGTGATCAGATTGTTTATAATTCATTTTGCATATTTATTGGTGGCTGTTTGGTTCTTTATTATCTTTGTAGCCAAATATATTTTGGCTTGTAACTTTGTCTATAAATGAAGTTAAGCAATTGCAGTGAACGCGACGTTTTAATTATAAAATTGAAAAATAATATTGGATTTCACGCGATAATCGACTAATACTCGTATGTAATCACGTCATTAAATTTATCAGTGTAAAATCTGTTGGCGCGGTCTTTCCCTACCTAAGTAGGTACTTTTGGAATGTTTTAACTAAATTCAGTGTCAAATTAAAATCACATTTAATCCTATTATGTAAAAAAAATGTTTAAGTACGTACTGACAGAATCAATTTAATTTGCATTTGATAATATAAAATAAAAAAACCTGTTCTGTTCAATATGTACAACTGGCAAAAAGTGGACTCTGTTACCGGTGTTTCTGCCCACACCGCAAGGTGCAAAGGCCGTGAAGATGTGTTATTTGATGTTTTTAAATGAATTTAACAACAAGATACGTAAAACTTTTGCACAACAACACTGATCTAGTACATTATCGATATGTCCTAGCAAAACTATTAGGTACTGTCACAACACTAAAATGTTCTAATTTCAAAATTGAACAAAATCTCACTTGTCTAACGGTACATACCCTCACACGTGAACTGTCCGTAGTGTTTCCCAGAAGATTTATCTCCACAGACGACACACTCCACGTTCTGAGCCTTATCTGGCGCAGATGATCCGCTCTGTGTAGAAGCGGCCTGGCTCGCTGGAGTGGCAGGAAGAAGTTCGTCGTCTCTCCAAGTGCCGCGAAAACCGAGTTCCAAAGGCGGGAGGTCGGGGCCGCGTGGTGGGCAAAGCCCGGGCCCGACCCCGCCGTATACTAACGCGCCGTGCGTGATGGCTGAGGGCCGCGCGAGCGGCAAGGTGCGGGTCGTGTGTCAGGGGTCGCGTCCGCGGCGCGACTGAGCGACTTGGGTCGGGACCCGCGCGTACTGACACGCTATTGGCCCGGAGACCCGACGCACGCCCCGGGGGGCACAGGCCTCGCCCCGCCAACCTTACAGCCCCGCCGCCCGCCGCTCGCCGCCCGCCACCCGCGACCTGATGTAGCGTCAACCTGAAAACTGAAACTTCGGTGGCAATCTGCTCTCATTTTGGTTTTGAATTATTAGGTAGAGATAAAAGGTACCTATAACCTAAGTAGATGTGTGTGTTAGTTCTGATACCTTACCACGTTTCTCGAGATACGTGTAACATAATAAAATATTAGGTCTATGTGTGGCATAAATTTGTAGGGAGTAATTTCGTGAAATGTGTAATTTCAAATGGAACGGATGTGTGTAGGTAGATGTATCTACTATAATGAAATTCGAAATTTTTTCTTTGTTATTTAGATATTACACATCGTGGGCAACAAGATATTTTTCTAGTTATCACATTAAAAATCAATTTAAATAAAATCATATCGTAGAGTACGTATTGTGATTAGATTTTTTCACCAAATACCTAGTTTGTTTTCAGCGTTGCGTATAGTTGTTTTTCTGACGCTATCAACTGAAACCTCGGGTTGGTATTGACTTGCTTACCTATATTTCTCTTACTTATTCATCTTGGTAAGAACCTCTAGACATACCTGCCGACAAAGGTAGGTAAATAGACAAGTACCTATATGTTATATTTGACCTATTTTAACATAAAACAGTTTCGTTTATCCTAGATAACTCAGTATTCAATATGGTATTAAAATTACAAGTGCTTCGGAGGACACACAAAGCAGGACGCCTTCTAATGAAACTGATATTTACGTCTGTTATAGAAGTGACACATCTACGTTCATAAGTAACTTAAGTCACCTGTTCTGTTCAATATGGACAAGTCAATTTTAAATTGGCATATTTCTTTTTATCTATGTAAGTATCTATCTTATATGAAATATAATTTTAGGCAAAAGTTAACGAAGCTGATTAATCAATTCGCCCTCAAACATTCCAATGTTAACAAAAATAAAACCTTTAACGCTATAATAAATTTACATTAATAATAATGTCGTCTTTAATTAAATCAGAGATAAAATGTGTTTGTAGTAATTGTGTGTAGGCGGTGCGCGTGCGACGGTGGGCGTGGCCAGCGGGCGCGGAGGGAGGGGGAAATGGCGCGTAGCACATTCGTAGCGGCGTATTTTTAGTTTCTTAATACATTTAGAAAGAGCTTCTTATCAATTGAACAGCATTTAGGAAGTATGGACAAAATCTCATTGAATGCAATATGTAAAAACAACCATGTGGACGGTAGTTGCTCTAATAACAGAAACTGTAGAGTGTAGACTTTTAACTTTGTAAGTAGGTAAAATGCAGTTTTATGTGTCCTCCGAAGCACTCAAAAAGTAGATTAAAGCACGAAATTGGTGCCCTAAGTTTTCTTCACTTCAGGTCCAGTATTTTTAGGCTTCTGTACTCAAAGGGTAAAAACGGAAACCCTGTTACTAAGGCTCCGCTGTCCGTCCGTCCGTCTGTCACTAGGCTGTATCTCATGAACCGTGATAGTTAGACAGATGAAATTTTCACAGATGATGTATTTCTGTTGCCGCTATAACAACAAATACTAAGAAACAGAATAAAATAAATATTTAAGGGGGCTCCCATACAACAAACGTGATTTTTTGTTCGTTTTTGCTCGATATTGATAACGGCAACAGGTAGACACTTGAAATATTCACAGAATATTATTCACTTTAAAAATAAATAATTAAATAAAAATAAAATTAACATTTAAGGGGGGCTCCCATACAACAAACGTGTTTTTTTGCCGTTTTTATAGATAATAGTACGGACCCCTTCGTGCGCAAGTCCGACTCGCACTTGGCTGGTTTTTTATTTTAATCAAGTTTTTATTTTAAAGTTGGAAAGTATAATTTTACTGACATTTCTACTTTGCTATGCATGCTATGAAACCGTGTAACTCCTATCGTATCATGCCAAATATTCCTCAATACGGTCCTCTAGATTCTAGAGTCTAAAACAATGGATGTAGTTAAATCAGTATTCGAGATTCTAAAATGCTTTCAGTCCACCCTATCTCCCAGACACTTGAGTCACTCCAGTTTATTGAAGAACTTGTCATTTCAAACTTAGCTTGCCTAACTTAAACAATGAATGGATGACAATTACTTTGAGTAGGTGTCTATGTATCGTAGACTACTCGAAAGTATATCGATTTGAACTGAAATATTATATTTTCTGTATAAAAATAAAGGTATTTCAAAATTTTCACTGAATGATAAAAAACTCTAGGACTCTAGATATGGGAAATAACAGACTCGATACATATTTTGTAACAATGTCCATTTTTAGTGAATAACGGCACTACTTAAATGGTATTATTATTATTATTAGAATTAGAATTACATAATTATGAAAAGAGAAAAAGCACACAATACTAGAGGTAAGAAATAAAAAAATGCCATGGAATTTGCTACGGAACCCTAAAAACTTAGATTACGACTTCGTATACCACGTAATAACATTCAGATGTTCTTTTTTCATACACAATTCATTAAAAGTTTAAATAGCCAACAAAAAAAACTCAATTGACGATTTGGGATACGCTAAAAACCTTCATGCAAATTCATCCAAAATCCGAGTAGGTAAATTCTTAAAATAATGGTCAAATTTTACAGAGTATCCCTAGAAGCTGAGCACAAAGGATCTTCGCCTACGGTCCCATCTGGCCGACCGTGTGCCCGGGCAAAGGTGGGGGGCAGACGTAGGGTGAGGAAGGTGGGGATGGAACCTGCTATTTACATCGAGCGAATTTTCACTAGAATTTCAGACAAGTTTTTTACCGTGGCTTCGCTTGCATGGAAATAAAAGACTGAAATAAACTCTATAGAAAAGACGTGCTGTGTGATGAAAGACTGGCCGAAGAAATGCAGTGAAGAATGATAAGACCTGAATCACCTGAATGTATAGACGAAATAAGAGTTGTAAAGTCAAGGGAAGTAGCGTTCCATCCTCTCTGCATACCTCTATAGAATACAGGCGTAATGGACCTCTTCCTCTTGTTGATGAGGATAAAAATCACAATATTTTTTTTTCATGTTTTTGTCTTTACCTATCTGTATCTAGTAATCCAAGTATAATAAGAGAATCGAGCTCAGCTTCAAAATTGAATTATTTCAGATTTCTTTCGTTCTAAGGTATATTTACATTATTTTGTTACCTACTTCCAAAACTTTACGCTTTCAAAATATCTCAAAATCATTAGATGACCTCAAAATATCCACAGGTAAATAAATTAGAACAAGTCTTCCATTGGATATCCTAAAGTGCTGCTAACATAGTTCTAACAAACTATTCGACACCTGTGATGCTATTTCTTTATTTATTTCATCATACTTATAGCTAGACAGTGAAATATTTTGTGTACCTATAGCAGTTTCCAAGGAGACTTAAGTTTCGCGAGACTTATCTTCAAGGTAGAGCTAGGGCGTGAGGGATGAAGGGCGGGGGCACGAGGGCGGGTCAAAGGTCGCGCCGCCCAACTACGCCCACGTAACCTCAATACAGTAGATTTTACTGAAAACCTGAAAATAACTAGACATATTCAAAAATATCTGTTGTGAGTAAAATTTGAATAACAGTTTTTGAGTTGGGCTCATAGTGAAAGGATGACGGATTAGCATGGACTAAAAGGATTTTCGTGTCAGAAAATAAGAGAGCAATTTTATTGTGAACATTAAATTTTGAAAGGGCAATGTATGAAAGGTGTGTTGAATATAAAGGAGGCAAATAATGTATCATTCGATTAGAGGTTGCAAGAAATCTGTTCGACTATAACTCCTTTCTTGAAAGTACTTAAAGAGATCAAATTTCAAACCAAAGTAGATCATACTTTTTTATACTTACTTGTACATTAAATCACTTAATTCAGGAATTTCATAATATCATCATTATCATCACCACAAGTCCCCCGCCGCGTCTGTCTGTCTGTGTCCTATTCACGCAAAAACTTTTGAATGTATATTGTATCATGTTTAGGAGCTGAGCATTAACTGTATCTGTGAATCAAGTCGGGGAAAGTTAGCTACAACGTGTTTTCATGGCGTACGCTGTCTAATCCATTAGAGATATAACAAAATGATTTAAAAAGAAATATATAGAATAAAATTATCTACAAAAAAGTCAGCGGGGCGGGGTCGCTAATATAATTTCTGACACCAAATTTAACCATAATAAAAATTTAATATTGATTCAAACGCAGCAAAATTACATTAAAAAATTGCATGCACAACGGCGGACAGAGTCAACATTTAGCGAGATAACAGGTGACAAACCTGTCGCTGCACACTTCTTGAATATAATTGTATTCAGACATATAAACGACTTTTAGCACTAAGCACATACTATAAATCTTCTAAATCAAACATTGAAGACATACGCTACTTCCCGACGAGGTAGTTTCAGCCTCCCTTCTCCTTCTCCCACCTTTTCAGAACCCCTCCATCCCCCATTTCAGGAGAGGAAAAGTAATGGAGAGTTTTAATGAGTCAAGAACATATTTTTAACGCATTAAAAGCTTTTTCAAATTCTAATAGGATTTATGAAACGGTTTTTTATTGTTTTCCTTTTTGTGGGTTTTTGTTACAATGTGTAGATTAATTTTCAGTTTTTCTGAATTTGTTTCAAATAAACTTACATATTGGATAACAATCTCTGCATTTTTATATTGCCTACTAGATTATAGTAGGTTAGTATACAGATAAAAAAGTTTAAATAATAAAGGATGAAAGATTGACTAAAAAGGTTTATATGGCAGAAGTGGAAATATATGAAAGCTATGATGAATATAAAAGAAGCGAAAAAGATATGCCAGGATTGAAATGACATTCGATTGTCACTGCCAACCCCTCTTGGGATAAAAGGTGTGATGAAAATTGATAGATGAAATCACATATCAAAAAACTCAAGGGCGAAACCCAGAGCGTAAAGCTATAGGTAGTTATTTTATGACAATCAGAGTACCTACTTAGTAAGTAAATAAACATTCCCTAACAATCTAAAAATATCTTTAAAGTATTATAAATGAAGATAAATGCACGCAAACAAAATGAACAGAAAAGCAAGTAAGTCAGACATCCTAAATTATCCAATACTTATTGCTCTGTATTGGAACGCAGTATGCGAACGAGGTAAAAACAACAAAATTGTAAGGGAATGATTGAAGTGATGTCGAGTGATTTACAATTGACTCTCAGGATGCACCAGACGAGTTATTCGCATTGTGATCTTAAATTTAGATTTAGGTAGGTACACCTTGTTAGCACTTTCTGGGTACCATAGGGACTTAGATGTCAAATTTCAATCCTAAAACCCTGAATTTAATTTCGTCATAGTTCAATTTCAATAAAATTGTAGCTTAATTCGCCAATTCCCAAGAAAGTTCAACATAAATTATCTATCTATCTATCATCATGCCTTTTATCCCAAGAGAGGTAGACAGAGACAATCGAATGCCATTTGTTACGATCCTGACATACCTACCTCTTTCGCTTATTTTATATTCATCATACCTTTCATACATTCTCCTCGATTGTGTGTACCCAGTGTACCTACAAACATGTGTAAACCATGTTCATATTAAGGAGACGCCTCATAACTGTTGTCCCATACTAATTACATGCTTTACGACTTCTTAAATTATGTGATAACTATATGTCTTAGTTTCGAAATTTAAATAGCTTTCGAAAAATAAATATATTTGACTTAGGCCCACTTGCGCGTTCCTGGGTTATCCTATTAAACTCTGGGTTAGTTGCAAATCAAGGGTTAAACTAATAATTAGCGGTAATAAATTATTAGTTTAACCCTTGATTTGCAACTAACCCAGAGTTTAATAGGATAACCCAGGAAAGCGCAAGTGGGCCTAAATATGAATTTTAAAAAATATGAAAATCAGTTGCACCTAAGTTTTATGAAGCCCGGAAAGTCATCAATTTCACGCGTATTTTCAACCGATTTTACGCAAATGCAGCGCCACCTACCGGGTCTAATTGCGAATATAAACCATCCAGGTACCCACTTAAACACACAAAAAATTTCATCTCAATCGGTCTAGCCATTCCATTTTCGAGTTTTGCGAGACTAACTCACGGCAATTGATTTGTATATGTAGGTATATAAGTCCATAGTCCATAATATCTGCATATTTCACTGGTAAACAGCCGTGAATATATTAGACGAGTATAATTTGGTAGCTTTATCAGTACATATATTAAATACGACCTATTTTCAATAAGATAAGCGAGTAGACTGAGAGAGAAGAGGGTCTAAGGTTATCAAATACTTCATATAGACTACCAAGAACTAAATGTACAATTTACCTACATAATACTATGAACAAAGACCTAACATTATGAATGGCAAAATGTGTTTGTTTGTCTTTCTGTCATGTCAAAACAGAGCAACTGTATACGTGATTTTTTGCACAGACGTATGCACAGATATCAATCTTTGAGGATATCCAAACGTCACATTTTAAAATTATAACGGGTAAAGGTGGGGTGAAGAGCTAGTATCAAATAAATAGAAAATATATACCAAATTACCAACCTATCGTAGTAAAAGAAGTTTGTTAGGCATCTTTCGTTTCGACTGCACGAAAGCCAAAAACAACGGGGTGTAGCGGATATTAGTACAGCGGCTTCGTCCGTGTGTAAATGAGTTCGCGCACACGGACCGTCGCGCGCATATCGGCGCAGCTATGTCTCTACGGTAACGAGAGTAACAAGCCCGTACTAGCTGTCCGATCTCTCTTAACTTATTTATTTAATTTGCATTTTATTTAACATTATCATTGTATATTTAACGTTGTAATATAGTTTACCTTTTACTAAATCTATCTATTATTTATACAAGAGCTCCCCTGTACATATAACCTACAGTTGGTGACCCCAAAAGAACACACAGTATAATGGAGAAGCAAGAAGTAATTGGAGCTGGCAAAGCCAGCGACTTAGAAACAGTTAATTTATACCGTGTGGGAGTGCGCGTACCACCTTTCTGGCCCGAAAAACCAGCATTATGGTTTGCACAGATAGAAGGTCAGTTTGTGTTGTCAAATATTACGACCGACTCCACTAAATTCTATTATGTTATTGCTCAATTGGATCATCAATATGCTGCTGAGGTGGAGGATATCATTACATCACCTCCTGAGGTAGACAAATATGCAAAGTTAAAATTAGAATTAATAAAAAGACTTTCTGCCTCGAAAGAAAAACAAATAAAACAGCTACTTATGCATGAAGAACTTGGAGACAGAAAACCCTCTCAGTTTTTGCGCCATCTTCAACATCTGGCAGGAACATCAATTCCGCATGATTTTTTGCGCACTATTTGGGCTAGTAGATTACCACACAATATTCAAACAGTTATTGCCTCACAAACAGAATCAACATTGGAGACGGTGGCTGAATTGGCGGACAAAGTGTATGAAATTGTACCATCAATACCTGTGGTAGCAAGTACGTCGTCTGCAGAAACCACAGAAGTGGCAAAACAAATAGCCCAATTGACCCAACAAGTGGCAACATTAACCGCTGAGGTTCGCTCACGCTCACGTTCCTCCTTCTCGTATAAATCTCGTCGTGATAACTCCTCGTCAAATCACTCGTATTGCTGGTATCATCAAACATTTGGTGATAAAGCTCATAAATGTGTGGCACCATGTAACTTTACGCCGCATGCGGAAAACTCGGAAGGCAGACGCAAGTAGCGGCTACCGACTGCCACAGTTATTCTACAGGCCGCTTATTTGTTATAGACCACACATCTAAATTACAGTTCCTAGTTGACACGGGTTCTGACTTATGTGTTTTCCCGAAGTCAGCGATTAAACAAAAACGCAACAGAACCGACTACGACCTTAATGCTGCAAATGGTACTATCATACCCACATATGGTTGGATTCAGCTGCACCTAAATTTAGGACTGCGTCGTGACTTCACTTGGCGTTTTGTAGTAGCGGATGTTTTGAAGCCAATCATAGGAGTTGATTTCATATCTCACTACAACCTCCTAGTGGACTGCAGAGGACAACGTTTGATCGACAATCTCACAAGCCTGTCTGTCAACGTACCACGCCAAATGTCATCAGAAGACGTTACTTCAGTAAAAGCTATAGTTGGTAGTACTATTTACTACGACATTTTGCGAGAGTTCAAAGAAATCACTTGTCCAGCTGGAACTCACATTACTCCGCGGCACAACACTGTACATAATATAAGGACTACTCCAGGACCACCAGTAACGAGCCGTCCTCGTCGACTTGCACCTGATAGGCTACTAATAGCTAAAAAAGAGTTTGACGATATGTTGCAAGCAGGTACATCACGAAGATCCGACAGCTCTTGGGCATCACCGTTGCATCTAGTACCTAAGAAAAATGATGGCTGGAGACCATGTGGAGATTATAGAGCTCTGAATTCTCGCACGGTTCCAGACAGTTATCCAGTCAGACACATTCATGACTTTTCTTACCAATTGGCAAATAGTTGTATGTTCTCTACTATTGATCTGGTCAAAGCCTACAACCAAATACCAGTATGTCCTGAAGATATTAAAAAAACTGCCATTACAACACCTTTTGGACTCTTCGAATTCCCATTCATGACTTTTGGATTGCGGAATGCAAGTCAAACTTTTCAGAGGTTCATGGACGAAGTTCTGAGGGAATTGGACTTCTGTTATAGTTATATAGACGATATTTTGATTTTCTCATCATCTCCAGAGGAGCATCAGTTTCACTTACGTCAAGTGTTTGAAAGACTTCGTTCATATTCTGTCTTAGTGAACACTGCCAAATGCGTCTTAGGTCAACCAGAGGTTACCTTCCTCGGTTTTCAAATATCCGCTGAAGGGGTTCGACCACTACAATCCAAAATAGATGCAATTCAACAGTACCCAATTCCTAAAACTGTTAATCAACTCCGAAGATTTCTTGGCATGGTAAATTTTTACCGCAGATTTGTGCCAAATTCTTCTAAGATTCAAGCTCCACTTAATAATCTTTTGGCTGGACCAAACATTAAAGGATCACATCCAGTAAATATTACACCAGATCTGATGTCGGCATTCGAGGAATGCAAGTCTAGTCTGGCTCAAGCAACTCTTTTGGCCCATCCGAATGCCAGCGCTGAATTAACAATATATACTGACGCGTCAGACATTGCTATTGGTGCAGTTCTGCAACAACGCTCTTCAAATGGATGGAAACCATTAGCATTTTTCTCCAGAAAACTTAAGCCGTCTCAAAAGAACTATAGTCCGTATGATAGAGAATTACTCGCTATCTATGATTCTATTCGCCATTTCAGGCATATGGTGGAAGCTAGAACTTTTTGTGTATATACGGATCATAAGCCACTGACATTTGCTTTTACTACACGCAGGGATAATTGCTCCCCACGACAGTTCAGATATCTTGATTTTATTTCGCAATTCACAACTGACATTCGACACGTATCTGGAAAGGAAAACGTCGTTGCCGATGCCTTATCTCGCATCGAGAGTATAACAAGACATTTGGATTACCAAGCCTTATCAGAGTCACATGATTTAGACGCGGAGCTACAGCAACTACTCAACAATAATACTTCTTTACGCTTGGAGAAGGTACTTATTCCGAAATCCAACATAAGGATGTACTGCGACGTGTCTATGGAAAAACACCGGCCCTATGTCACACCTCCATTTCGCAAGAAAGTCTTCAACCTACTACATGGTCTAAGTCATCCAGGAGCATCTGCAACCGCACGCCTTGTCTCTGAACGCTTCGTTTGGCCTGGTGTGCGTCGAGATTGCAAACAGTGGTCGCGAGAATGTCTACACTGCCAAAAATGCAAGATATCTCGACACACCACTTCAAGTCCTGCAGCATTTCCTCTTCCATCACAAAGATTCACCAATATTCACATGGACATTATTGGTCCATTACCAATTTCTTGTGATTACAGATACTGCCTCACTGTCGTTGACCGCTTTACTCGATGGCCTGAGGCGTATCCTCTCAAGGATATTACAGCTGAGTCCTGCGCCAGTGCCTTCATACAAGGTTGGGTGGCGCGGTTTGGCTGCCCACAACGTATTGTTACTGATCGGGGCAGGCAGTTCGACTCGCAGCTATTTCGCAACATCGCATCACTCGTCGGCGCACAACACTCGCTCACGACTGCCTACCATCCTGCCTGTAATGGGTTAGTCGAGCGTTGCCACCGTCAGCTTAAATCAGCCATCATGTGCCACAACAGCAGTACTTGGTCAGAAGCCTTGCCACTGGTGCTTCTCGGCATGCGTAGTGCATGGAAAGAAGATTTGCAAGCTTCTTCGGCGGATTTGGTTTATGGAGAGCCACTTCGTCTCCCCGGAGAGTTTTTGTGTCCTGGTGCAGATGACCTATCCAGACAAGATTTGTCAAGTTTCACGTCACGACTAAGAAACCAAATTGTCAAACTATCTCCACAGCCAACCACTTGGCACTCAAATAAGACGTTTTATATCCCTAAAGAATTATCTTCATCATCACATGTATTTTTACGCCAAGGTCCACTCAAAAAATCTCTTCAACCACCGTATTCAGGCCCCTATAAAGTCCTGGAACGTGGTGAAAAGACCTTCAAAATTGAGATTCAAGGCAAATCCATAACGGTCACTATAGAGAGGCTGAAGCCAGCTTTCATGGCGACCGCAGACATTCCAGTAGATCAGCAAGCCGCAGCTCCACCGCCAGTTATTTCGCCAGATCCAGTGAAGAAAACTCGCAGTGGTCGGGTAGTAAGGTTTACCGATTACTATCGCCCGTAGCAAGGCACGGTCTCGGCGGGGGAGTACTTGTAGCGGATATTAGTACAGCGGCTTCGTCCGTGTGTAAATGAGTTCGCGCACACGGACCGTCGCGCGCATATCGGCGCAGCTATGTCTCTACGGTAACGAGAGTAACAAGCCCGTACTAGTTGTCCGATCTCTCTTAACTTATTTATTTAATTTGCATTTTATTTAACATTATCATTGTATATTTAACGTTGTAATATAGTTTACCTTTTACTAAATCTATCTATTATTTATACAAGAGCTCCCCTGTACATATAACCTACAGGGGGACCAATGACCACCCAATTAATGCCCGGCCCGAGAATGTCAAACCCTAAAATGTTCGCGGCAAATCCGTGTCCAGTACTCAGTTTGCTTGACTTAATAATTTTCTCGGACATTCCTTGTATCAAATAAGTAAATAAACTGAAATAAATAAAACATATAGATAGATTGTTTCAATAGAATTCAGATGTGCCATTAAGTGCCGAATCAGAGAGAATATTTTTGAAAATCTCATAATCTTTGGCCCGATCCCTCTCTGGTAGCGGTGCATGATCGGTTTAGCTTCGCCCGGGTGGAAGTGGAGGCGCTTTACAATTTGTCGCGCTCGGGCGATTCGTTCGCGTTGATGCGATTACACGCGCCACCAAAACTTTTACCTACTCTCTCCTACATGATGCTTGAATTTTTAATATTTTACAAGTATTTTACATTGATATTTGAGCATTGAACGGCATGGATTTTGTTTTTTACTTAATCGTGTCGTTGGAGCTGAAAAACTTGGTTATAAGAAATCTTATAAATAAAAATTAAATTGCCGATTTGGTCAATTTTATTTTAAATTTTCGTAATAGTCTGATTTTTTCCGAAAAATTGATTCTACTTAAAGACCGCATTTCCACTGCATTTATCTTACTTTCACGCTTCTTATTCCATACCCAAGTCTCTCTTTCTTATATAAGTGATGAAACTAAAACAGCATTTAATATGGTCAATTTTCTAATGTGAACATTGTCTCTGGCTTTTTTTAATCCAGTATCGCTTACACGGGATTATTATATCAAGAGAACAGACTGTATTCACTAAAACGTTGATTCGGCTAAGTGGCCAATATGACTAAGCCCTCAATATTACCTCGAGCTTTGTGTAGAGGCGACCAATTGTACAACCCCTCTCACTGATCACTTAATTGAGCCCCGCATTTCAATCCGCTCACAGCTTTTAGGTAAAGTGATGAACTATTCAATGTAGTTGCGATGTTTTGAGACAATTAACACTGGTTAAACAATATACAGTAAACCCAGACTAAGTAGTAAGTGTATTATGAGACGAAATAAGAGTTTTAGGTACTACTTTAACGTACAAATACTAAAATAAAAAAAGAAAAAGAAATAAATGTTGATTTCTAAGTTATACATTTTTTTGGCGGATTTTTCCCTAAATACGATTTTTTTTGTTATTGTTTCAATGTATAAAAAATGTGTAACGATGTATGGTGGTGAATAAAGCAAAAGAAGTATGCAAAGATCGAGAGAAGTGGGGCTACATACTGTCTGCCTACCCGTTTGGGAAACAGGCGTGAATGTTTGTTATTAAATTTAGAATTTTAAATATTTAATATTTTGTATACCTAACCTATAGTTTTATTATTTAGGGCTCTAAATAGCCTTATAGTTTCCAAAACGACTTGCTTTAGCATTTTGGAAAATATGGCTCAATCCAATTTAAAATAATAGCTATATAAATTACCTTACGGACCATTGCTCTCAGCCATCTTGTATCTGTCAAAAATATGGCAAATCTCAGTTAATCCTGGAAAGGTGAGTATATTTATACAACATTTCCTTACCACACAATTGAAAGTTATTATTTTAAATTGGATTGAGCCATATGTTCATTATTAAGAATTCTAAATAGCTATAGCTTCCAAAATGCAAAAGCATGGCTCGTTTCAAAGGCAAGTCAAAAAAAAGAGTGCACTGGGTAACGTTTATTTGAGCCATGAATTGCGTTTTATTTTTTGTAATATTAAAAAAAACTCAGGACAACTCCAAAGTCAGGTCGTTTTATATAATTATCCAATTCATATAATTACCTAAATAATACAGTAAAATTAAAATTTCTATTATAAAAAACATAGACTATATTACCATAGATTAGCATAGACCTACTACGAAAAGTGTCTTTAGCTTTCAGTATTTACCAAAGGAGACGTGAAGGGTATAAATCATCGAACAAATTTTTCTGCCACTTTTGGCGGGGGGAGAGGTAAACGCCTAGTACTAGCCCCTGTACCACTGTATTTTTCTGTCGTTTTATTGTCGCAAAGGATTTTACGTTATATGATGATTATGTTAAAATACAAACATAATAATTATAATTAATGATTGGAAACACTAAGTTTGACGCCCTAGATCGCCTTTCCCGTTTAAAACATCACAATTAACTATTTTCTTAGAGCTCTGTCTCGCGACACAAAACGATACCAACGAAATCTAAGGTAACTTATTACTGCGCAACTGGTCAGTATAACTGGTCAAAGGGGGAAAAATTGGCGAAAGGGGAAGCCCGTCTATGGCCCCTCCATAGGCTTAGAACTCTATGGTCTTTAGTCACTTTGCTGTTTAGTTTTGTCAAAAAAACGTAAAGAAGACCCCGAGCGAAGCCAGGTTTATATCTAGTATGTAATATTAGTGGTGAAATAAAATTTCCCAAGGGAGAGCAACTGATTTCCGGTCAACCGATTCTTAGATTTTGTCGATAATAATATAGATTTATTTCCATGGTTGCAATACAATTACGACTTTACAAGGGTCAAGAATAGATAAAATATATACCTACTTAAATAATTTTTTATCTTCGATTCGAAAATAATTAGTCAACCAGTCGCTGAAAGTTTTATCAAAATGTATTCAAAAATTCTATATCATATTTTGAAATCACAGACACTTTAATTTTAGAGTAGATACCATGCAAAGAGAATCATAATTATGTAACTTGAGTGATGATGTTGTGTTTAAAATTGAGAGGGAAATGCTAAAAGGGTTTAGTTGCATAAGTGATGAAAGTTCATTTTTTTTTTCACGGGTTGTCTTACAGCTCTCGAAACCGTGTTACGATCCCTGGGTATCCAGTGGAAGACCAGTCTCCCTTTTTTTGCCGATGGTATTTGTGAGGCTATACCTAACGAGTGGCTAGTTCTGTTGAGGTATATTTAAATGGAGAAGCCTCTAAGTGTGGTATGTCAGATTATGTACATATGTTTTTAATTATAATAAAACAACAAAGGCCGGGATCTGGGTTCGAATCCAGACGTCTTAACTACTGGGCCACCGACGCACCTTTTTTTTCATTATAATATACGTTAAATATGAATGTATGTTTTTTTTTTCAAATCATTTTAATCAAGTTAAACATTTTAACTTATATCTATGATTTTAACTTTTTTTTCTTCATCTCAACCCCTTTATTGATATTAAGCACGCGTTGTTAGGGGTTACACAAAGATCAACTTTAACCCTTAAAAGATGCTGCGTTTATTATAATACAATATAATGTCAAAGGGGTGAACAGGGAAAAGATGACGAGTGACATCGTCAGCACCTGATGTTAATAGGTTAATTAATTCAAAATTGAAGAAAGTTAAATCGGTAAAACAATTTGGAGCCTAGAAACCCCATATCTGCAAATTTCACTAACCTAAACAATTAAATAGTCTAAAGTGTCTGTTTCATACATTCTAAATCCGTTAGATTGTTTTTTCTAACACCTTTTTGAAAACTTCTGAACCAATTTTCGTAGATATAGAGAATAACTCCTTTTTTAAATTGCTTAAAATTTGATACTTATAATGGAAAAGTTACCTACCACTTCTTCACGCCTGTTTAGGTAGAGTATATTATATAGGGAAAACAAAGCAAGAAATATAATATATTCCTATATAGTTCTCTCTACTAATACCGATTACGCTTGATTCATTATGACGTAGACCAAGAATAACTTTAAGTAAATAATAACTTTTAAAATATTAAGTAAGTTTGTACGTAGGTACATTGAGTCCAGAAAACTGTTACTGTATTTTTAAAATTTTAAAGTAGCTATCGAAAAAACTCAACGGACAAGAAACTTTTTAAGTAAAAATGTTGACAATACAACCAATCAACCGCTCCGAAATCCTCAGAATAAAGTATTAATTTTCAATAAGATTATTTACAAATCCTTGATTCAAAGATCACACTCTTCAATGGAAGATCTAGGGCGGATACGTCAATATTGTTTCATAACAAAAAAATCCATCAAAAAGAAAAAAAAACTCCAAAAAAGTATTAAAAAAAACCTTGAATGTGGGCTAATTTTTACTATCAATACCCACTTTATGTGCACGCATTGAGGCGTAACACAAATTAATTCATATGTCCACGGTAACACATTTTTTTTTTCAAAAAAAACGAGTAGACCGTTACCTTTTACGGTTTTTTCCTTTTTATTTATGGTGTAAAAATTAGGTTACTTAACGGGAGCTTGCGAATTCTATTGTGATGAATTCTTAAGATGTTTCTAATCCGCAAACAAGGGGAGACGTTTTTTCAAATTATCGCTCGCTTTTTAATATTTTTTACTCCATATACTCGTGTGTTTTTATATAAAAATATTACAAACACTTAACTAAAATATTAATAGATCTAATCTGATTATTTATTATTAACGATGTAGTCATCTCAAGGAATGTTTTGAAGTTTCTTATCGAGAAATAAGTACTTTATTGTGAGATACACTGCAAATGTCTGCAGCTATAAATTAAACGCAGTTATAGTATCATTAAATACCTGCAGACTATACTAACTAACGAATTGGCCAAGTTGCGATGTACGACTGGGGGGGGGGGGGGGGTTCTGTGCCATTTTTTTGGTCAGAACTTTAAGACAGGAGTTTCGCTTAGATTTTCCTGTAAATTATAAGAGAGCCCTATATTCCACATTTTTTTCAACATTTTAGATGAGATAGTGGGGGAACGCTCAATTTTCGTATACTTTTTTATTTAATATAGTTTAAACTATGCAAAAAATGTATTTATTATAACGAATGTCACAATTTTTCGTCCAATAGATTCGGAGAAAATAAGCTGTGACATCTGGATAGACAGACGACAGACACATTTTAAGAAAGTTTTTTCATCGGAGATGTAAGTACATAACATATCACTGGGATTACTGGGAACCCTAAAAATTAAGTAACACTAGAACTATAGACAATTTTTTTTCTTCAAGGCTTCAAAACAGTGTTACCGGTCCCAGGATACCAAGTCTTCTTTTAGCCGATGGTGTTTGTGAGGCTATACCTAACGAGTGACCAGTTCTGTTGAAATGAATTGAAATTGAAAGCCTTTAAGTGGGATTGAACCGTGGTCCACTTAGTTATACCGTTTGAACCACTCGGCCATAGACGCACCTTATATACAATTTTGCATTAACTTAAACAACAGAAAAAATATTTTTGTTGACTGACACAAAGATAATGTAGAGAGATTCAGATGATGAACAAATTCGGTACAGTAAAATAAACCTTATTTTATAGAAATAAAGTCCTTAAAGATAAGCGTAGCTGTTTTGCACTTCCATCCATATTTAGAGTGTTGCATTGTCTATTGATTGACATTGCGTTGGGTATATTTCCTCCTATTCCTTTCACTATGATTTTATATGTATCTTCTTAAAATATAGCTACTATGACGAATTTCTCATATACACATATGTATATAAAAATCATGTATTCATGAATCCATGGTCATATTCTAGATAATTTATATATTTTATTTACCGGACGATGTACCTATTGAAAAACTTTGGGGTCGATCACATAGAATTAGTTTCAAAAATAACCCGACACGCCTGATACTGTTCTATTATACCCACTAACAAAACACAACACATCACAAGTTTTTTTTGTAGAAGACAAACTAGATTTTTAAACCGTTGGGTTTTTCAAAAGCTTAACTATCGAGGTCATGGGTCACCATCGTATTTTTCGTCGTAGAAAAAAGTCGTTACAACCCTCATACAAGACAAGACTAGCTCGTAAAAAAAGGCGAAGGGATTCTAATATTGTGAATATTGATGAAGAAAGAAATCTGGTTTTTGGATTCGATGTCACAGTAGCTTACAAAGACATCCACATGTGTGGTCTCACGGCTTAGACATAACTTGTGAACAATTTCTGGGAATATAAACTGGATTTATTTAATAATAGCTAAATAGGGAAATTGTATGTAACATTGACACCAGACGACTGAACGGATTTAGATAGCATTTTGAATTGAAATAGATTACATATGTTATTAAATATATCCTAGAAACCTAGTTTGAAATATGCTGCAGCTGCGAAATTGCCTAAACTGATATATTCAAAAGAAATTAAAATACTAAACGCATTATATACAATTTTTTGAACTTTGAAATACAAAGAAAGGGGTTGAGATTTTGTTAAAACATCTCACAAAAGACACGTGGTCCATTGACAGAATCCTTGCGCACGATTCGTATACCCTTTACCCTCCACGCCCCAAAAGGGATAAACGCGATAAAAAGGGTACATTACGTAAAGATCCCGTTTATCTAAAAGGTAAAAAAGGGATGAAGAGATCTTGAGATGGGGCTTTATTGATCTGGCACGCGTTTACGGGTTAACGTTTATAACAGTCAAGGGTTGGGATTTGGGATGCTGTAATAATGACGCACGCGCACGACTTGTTATACTTGATTGTTGAATAGTTCTATTGGGCTTATTTATAATTTAACCAGTTATTTTTGGAATACTGTTACTTGAAAATCTTTCAAATATGACTAATGAAATATGAAATATTATAATTATCAAATAATCATCAAGTCATCAATCAACATATTAATATTTATTCTGAAGTTGTACGGCGTTTTTTACCTCCCCCCGCACTGCCCACTGAGTGGGCAAAATGTATGGCAAGAAACAAAAATAAACTTACTTTTAAAAAAAAGTGTACCGACTTCAAAAATTTGCACTGAAGATGGTTGGTGCCAAATTAGGATACAAAGTAATAAACATCTAAGTAGATAAAAAAGATCTGTTCAATATTATCTATGTTTGTACGTTAGGAACTAAGTTATTTCTAATTTGGCACCAACCGTCTTCAAATTCTACGACGAAATATCTATTATTTCTTACTTTTCAGTGCAAATTTTTGAAGTCGGTACACTTTTTTTTAAAAGTAAATTTATTTTTCCCTTTTAAGTGATTTTGCTGCCCTGAGAGACAATAATAACGCAAAGAATTATGGAAAAATATAAAAAAAATGCTGTGGATGGGATTTGAACCATTTGCATCCTGAGCTGCACCATACCATACCTTTAGCCGTTAGACCACCGTCGATACAAAAATTGACAACTTCGTTCAATAGCAACCATTGCTAAGGCTTTTCTCTGATACATAATTTTCAGCCGAAAACAGAGACAAATTACTGAATTTCTGAAAAACTATTAAACCGATTTTCGACATTATGTCTGTAAGATAATGTCGAAAAATTATTATATCCTTAAAAAAATAAGTCGTCAAAATGGGTACATATATCATTACATATTTTCTAAAAAACTACTAAACCAATTTTCACTAAAAAAAATGGGACCACCTGTAAAGTATACCCTTTCATACAAAAAAAAAATTTTCCAAATCGGTCCAGGCGTTTTCAAGTAATCGGGGAACATACATAAAAAAAAAAAAGATTCCGACGAATTGTAAACCTCCTCCTTCTGTTTTGAAGTTCGGTTAAAAACTGCCGATCATGTGATTAAAATGTCAAGGAAAAGTGAGCCATATCTGAATGTGATTACACTCATATTGGCTTGAGCATGACCGTACAATCATTTTGTATTTTAATTTTCATTTGAATTTCATATAAATGTAGGTACTAGAGACTTCTTATACGTTATTAGTCTGTTGTTTCTTCTGTGGTTCTTCTCTAAGATTAGCGTCTTTGTCAATAAAAATAAACTACTTACTTATTTCTAAATACCTAGTATCCAGTTTAGAACTTCAGAATATACCTATGTAGGTATGTATTATAATGGTAACAACAGAACATATCGATGACAGAACACGTTGCAGTTTAAACTATGGGTCCATGGTCTGCATAAAGGCTGGCTCTTACCTCGCTCAAAGGATCGTTTAACCATTCAACGAGGTAACGCAACCAGTGTTTTGGGAACCATGCCACAGGAAGGGATTCTTGATATTTTTTTAAATTATATTTTGTACGATCTAGGTGTATTTTTAATAAACATATAAAAAATGTATTGATCGTTGGAAATATTAAACGTCAAACAATCGCCGATAATATATGAAAGGATGAATGAAGCGAAGAGGTATGTCAGGAACGTAACAAAATGGCATTCGATTGTCTCTGCCTACCCCTCTTGGGATAAAAGGCGTGATTATAGATAGTTAGATAGATATCTATTATTGTATATTTTAGTTAAAAATACAATGTTGCTCGTTAGGAATTTTGGACGCCGAAGATTTTTTTTTGCCTTTTTGATCCCAGGGCCACGACTAACTCTAATAGAGTCTAACCATGGTGTGATATTCATATATCCAGTTAACTTTATTATCTACTCTGAGTTTAGAATGTTCACCGCAAGTTTAACTGATGACAAAAACAAGAGTAAAAACTATCGTAAATTTGTCAAACGACTCCACCCAAACACGATTTGACTAAAGTTTTTCGGATACAAATATGTATAAAAACTCGCTTTCGGACAAGATTCTATGAAATATAACAGTTGCTTTCGGCTTAGAAATTAATATTTCATCATCAATGCGATGTCATGTCATAGGTACATTTACAAATATACTTAAATCTATATTTTTTTTTTGGTAAATGAAATGCAGTCACCTGACCACTTCGTAAGACACTAAATTAAAATCCGAAATGGTAATAAAAAGGTTTTTGAAAAATAATGCTAAAATATAGATAATGCCCGATAAGTTAAGCCTTGACTTAGGATCAAAATAGTCATTGAGTTAGGATTTTTATATACAAAAACAAACGCACAGTCAGTAAAGCACACTTGCGCACACCAAGAGCCCAAAATCGATATGTGGTTACATCGTTTCGTTACAGAGTTCCACTATCCACATCCTGGGTCCACAAAGTCTTGCAAAGTCTCAAGTCGATACGACAATTAGAAGTTGGTTAATTTCGACTTCCAAGATTTGTTTTATGAAAGGTGTATTTGTACTATTTTGTATGCACACCCAATGTCAAAAGGCTCAATTTATTTCCCAGTGGAAAGGCTAAAAAAAAATTATAATGTCTATCCGTGATTTAAAAATAAGTAGGATATCATAATCTGCAAAAAGGCAAAGGCAGTCATGGAGAATGCCGACAAAAGTGAAAACTATATAGGTACGTATAATAACGCCATCTAGCAATCATTTCACAGTGTTTCAGTGTTCGGACCGAAGAATTGCCAGCCAGATGTGCGCAGCCAAGAATGCCCGACCCGGACATAGGTACATGGACATTCTCGGGTCGAGCATACTCGGGCCGGGCAACCCATAAGATTTACCCTAACCAAATTACGCTCAACGCGCCTAAAGAAGTTTAAAATATAGAATTGTTCATTCACTGGATTACTTCTGGATTTCAGTGAATTTCATCTCGCTATCTCAAAGGCTTTCGAAAATAAATATTAATATGACGAAAGTGGACGAAGGGATTTCAAATAATAATTTTTAAACAACCCCTAGATGACATCAAGTTTAATATAGACTGCAAAACAATGTATTCAGTTTCATACAAAAGGTTTCTCATTGATTGCCCCAATATAATGCCAGAATTGGATACTTGATATAAATTAATAGCTTATCTTTCGATCTGTCAGAGCGTGCATATTGTGTCACTCATTCATTTTTCCTTCTTTACCTATTGTTATCATTTGTACAGTGTACATATATTGGGAACAAATCGGGACACTGAAAGATAAATTCAAATATTTTTTTGAGCTGAAGTTTTTTTGTTATCGACATTTCTAAAATCGAGGTATAGCTCGAAAGTTAGAATAGATTTTAGTTCGTGCCACTTCACCAGCTAAAAAGTAATTAGAGATATCAAATCATTATTTTGCATCTGTCAGTCGTCATTCATACAGTTTCTTCACATGAATCGATCTACTATGAATCGATATCTTATTTCCATATTTCTAATTTCCTAGAGTGTAAATTGGTCTTTTATTTTGTATTCTAAATTTAAAATATATAACCCATTTTTTTTTAATGTATTTCAATCGCCTGGTTTCAAACGTCCCGTCTACTTTATATGAAAAATAGATGTATGTCGCTGCACTTCTTGGCGTTCTTTTTAAGAAGTGGCAGCTCTAGAACATTCGAAATGTGGACATAATCCCAACCCAAGCCATGCTACAATGTGATGGTAGGTACTTCGCGTTTATTTATTGTTTTTGAAAAGTCTTCAAAATTAAGCAAAGTGTGGTAGTAGTAGTGTTGCACAGGAGTCATGGCCGGAGGGCTTGTGGCCACAGCCGCTATCAACTACATCTCTACTTTTGTTACAGAGCGCCTTGTATTCAGAGATCTCGGTGTATTTTGGCAGATTATTAAAAGGTCCGCCCTTTTATTTTTGCTATGAATAGCGGGTGAACGATGGAATACCTCTTCAAATTTTTGGTGCTAATTAATTTTGAGGTATTTTCGACATTTGATGTTTCAATACGTGTTGGAAAAAAAGCATTACCTACTTGTGACAAAGAATTAGCAAGTTACAGACTGTTCTTGTCTGAATCTATTATTTTCAGTAAGTGCGAACGCCAGCCCACCGAATCACAAAATGTCGATTCAAGGAGACGCCTCATAATTTTTCTTCCATACAAATTACACTTATTAAATTACGCGATAACTATATGTCTTTCGAAAGATAAATATATTTAACACAGTATGAATTATAAAAAAATAAGAAAATCTAAGTTTTATGAAGCACTGAAATTGATCAATTTCACGCGTATTTTCAACCGATTTTGCGACTTTAGTAATGTACCATTTTCTCGTATTTATTCTATAGATAATTTCACAAACTTTATGAAAATACAACTCGCTATTTTTAGTAGTTTTTGTAGGTGGAAGAGCATTGTGTATTTTCGCAAGACCGTTTTTTTGTGAAGTCGCTGAGTCTTATGTTTCTGGTACGTGAATCTTGGCCTATCTAATCTTATCCTTGGTTATTTTATTGATTCCTTTTGCAGCTTCTAACGACTTTTTAAAGACATATCGACAAAATCTAGAGTGAGTATTGAATCGGGGACCCCCCGGAACTCCCGAAAGCTCTGACCATTGCGCTATCAACTTTATAAACAGACGAAGGCGCGATAGAAAAAAAAAACAGAAATAACAAAATGTATACTTTGAAATAATTCCATGCAATTCCATATTCACTCGAGCATTAACTCCCCAAAGTTCCAGAAAATAGATCAAAACGGATTTCTAAAAATAATTTTAATTCAATCGTCATGGGAAACATCGTCAAATTCACGGTTTAACTAATAAGATATTTCGGACTACATAATCCAAAGCACAACAAAAGTGAGGACAGTTCAATTCAAGCGAAACGCGATAAATTGATACAAAAATTGACATGTGTTTTGAATACTGTCGCGATCTTATTTTCCTTCTTTTTTCGGATGCATATCCCTATGAAATGTCATTTTATTTTTTGCAATAGCGCGGCGTCCCTTGAGACTTTTGAATAAGAAGCAAAGGGGGCCCGAGCAATTATATTTTGTGCAAGTATAAAGGTAGTTTGTAGGGCAGTATTCGGACAATGAATATCTGCAGCTTGTCAGGGGGTGGTCTGTGCAAAGATGACAGTTTTGTTTACAGATCTATCTTATTTTTGATTTGGTTGTGGTTAATTTTGACCAGGCCTGTATTGTGATTGAATGGATCACTTTCTAAAAGTTGGCAAACCTGTTGCTACTACATGACCTAGATGTGAGGTATCTGCTATTATTAGAAGAAGTGCAATCGATTAAAGAACAGAAGTGTATGTATGTAAACAAAACTTCTAATTGTCGTATTGATTTAGCACTTAGCAAGTGTATGTAATTCGGATGACAAATACAATAATTTGGTACCATCGATTTGATCTGATGATGGAGCCAGGATGTGGTTATTGGAACTCTGTTACGAAACGACGTAACCCCATAGAGTTTTGGCTCCATTGGCTTGCACAAGTGTGCGTTACTCACAAAAGCATGATAAATTCTAATAATAATAAGCTTATCTCCAGTTGACTGAATACGATAACATGGTGATTGGAAAAAAAGAAAAAAAAAGGATCTTTCTAGCCATATTCTTTCACATTTCATAACGAGTAAGTGTCTATCGTTATTTAAGAAAAACAAAGAGGTCTAAGGGTTCTTGTCAGCATTTACCAAATTAGGTTTAATCGAGTGAGCTATAAGAAGACCCAAACCAAAAAAAACTACAAAATATATTTTGGTAACGTTTTGTTTGTCAGCTAATCCAATCCATCATAAAGATCTGACATGTACGAGGGACGTACGCGGCGATATTAGAATTTAGCAGGCTTCGCTTTTTCATTACTTAATGTAGTAGTTACGCAGGTTACTTATAGGTATTTTAACTTGGAGGTTTTGGATTCATAAATGCTGCATCCTGACTTATGCGTACTCATGTATACATGGGCACTTCACAAAAATGGTGGAGGAGGCTACATCAGCCAAAAAAGCTTACCTAAATATATTTATAATTATTTCCTGAAACGCCATAAAAACTCGCTGAGGCTAACTTTTTACCCGACTTCATTCACTTATACTGTTAATACTCAGCTCCTAATCATGATAGGTTTAATAGTTTTTGCGTCACAGACAGGACAGACAAACAGCCGGTGCGGGGGATTTTGTTTTATAATATGTAAATATAAAAAAATTGCTAAATATACACATTGTTACAACTATATCACGGCTGGCTACACCGTAAGAGATAATTTTCAAATCTATACAAATAAATAAAATATCAATCTGTTTGTGATTTTAAATGTAAGTACCTATAAAAAAAAATTTCGAACTTATTCTCCACGTATCTGCCTGAATTTTTATCCAGAATAACAAACATCTGAATAGATTTTGATGAATCTTCAGTGAGTGAGTGAGAATAATAATATAAAACAGACAAAGCCGTGGGCATTATCTAGTAGGTACCTATATCATAAAGACAATATTTCCGTCCCATGAATAAAGTTGACATAACAAAATAATATATTCCTCATCCCCGCAGAATAATTCTTATGCAAGTGCATTTTTATTCGTTAAATTCCCCAAGTTACGGAAACTGTGCCCGGCTTCTCACGAGCTCGTATAATTTCACCATAAATAAAATTCCACTGTAAAATTTCCTGGACTATGAGTGGACGAGTTAGTTCGGACTTTGAGAGGGTAACTTAATATAGAGAAGGCTTCTTTTTATATTTTTTTTTGTCTAGTGGTTGTGATTGTGAAACAATTAACAATAATTATTTATTATATATTACCTTTCAAAATACCTCAAACGGCAGAAATATTATAGAATAAATCAGGAACATAATTTTCTTCCTCTTGGAACCCTGAAGGCTTTTGCTCTGTTTCTAAGAGTGAAAATTACAGCCTCTGTTTAAATTTTCATCCATATCTGTTCTGCCGAAACTATCTCTAATTATGTATTAAGATTAAGTTAATTCATTTGTGTTTCTAGTAGACTGCTAAATCTTTTGGTAGTTTTTGTTAAGTAGGCACTTAAAATTAGTAAAATATGCTAAATTAATAAAAACATCGCAAGGTTTTCTTTTTACACATCTACTAAGTAACTATAGGTACCGGGACGGTTCTTGAGCGGTGGTCGTTAGAATCGCAGAGCGCTATTTTTGGGTCTGCTTGACGGTATGAGGTATTAATTTAAATTTTACCAGCAGTAAAAAGCAATCGTAAAATCAAACACCAATAAATCAATTATAATAAATATACAAGTTATATTGCACTCGAATTACATATGCGCAAACATTCCCCCACTTTTTCGTCGAGCACTCAAGAACCGAATGGATTATGTTATTATATTATTATTTAAAATTAAATCCATAGATCGAGTATATTGTTAAAGAATCTCTCTCCACATGTATTGAGCTTGCAGACCACGCAAAAAATGAAGGCAAGTCCAGAGCAGTTACGGAGTTATAGGGGAAGAAGTAAGCGCGGTCTCGGCGGGAATATCGCTGGAATAAATCAAAAAATCTGAAGTTTAGACAAAAAATACTTGTACCTACATATATAACCGCTTTCCCTAAAGCTATGACCGTTGTTGACCTGCGGAATTTTAATTCAGATATTTCCAAATAATCATCAAACTAACGACCCAGCCTCCGGCTTCGCACGGGTACAATATGGGTTTACAATAATTTTTAAACCTATGTAAATATCCGTTTAACTACTTATAAACTTGTACTTGAACACCCTAAGTTTGCTTACAAATTGGTGCACTTCTTGATGTTATAATAAACAATTAGTAAAAAAAAGTATTTTCCCCTATTTCCTTTAATATTCCAGGCTAGAAAATTCAAAAAATTATTAAACAACGATATCCCGTTGGAGTTTTTGAAAAAATGAAGTCTAAACAATTTAAGCAGCATAATGATATTTTAGTTTTATCACTTGAGTATGGAATAAAGTATGAAGTAAGAATGTGTAATATAAAACGTATTGACGGCATCCGGAATGATATCATTAGAGAAGAATGCGGAGTGAAAGATAATCATGTAACTAAAATAAACGTAGTTTACGATGGTTTGGACACGTTGAAAGAATGAAGGATGAAAGATTTACTAAAAAGATTTATATGGCTGAAGTGAAAGGAAATGCTGGCAGATGACGACCTAGCTAGGTGTACCTACTTTTATTGAACATATAAAAAATGTATTGATCGATGGAAATATTAAAAGTACATACAATCGCCGAGCATGTATGAAAGGTATGATGAATATAAAAGAAGCGAAAGAGGTATGTCAGGATCATAACAAAAAGCATTCGATTGTCTCTGCCTACCCTCTTGGAATAAAAGGCGTGATGATAGATAGATAGATGGTGACAATTTACACGCTTACTAATCCTAAAAAAACAATCTCGAAATCAATGCATGCTAAATTCACCTTACTTAATCCAAAAAGTAATAAACGAAAAATTCGCGCCATAAAACGTAACGGTCACATTTAGGGTTTCAATAGTTACTTAAGTAAAGGATTCGATATAAAAATTACCATAAGAGATAAAACAGGGAAATCCTCTCTCGTAAATATGGACATAATTCAGTCGCGCGTCGCGTCGATAAGCTGTGGCTAGCTTACTGCAGCTTATATGAACTAACCCTTCTGTCAACATACATTCTCTACTACAGAGTTGATATGTCTCCATTGTTATACGAGAAAATTGACGTTTCGACGAGCAAAATCTTCACACAGGAAGCAAGATGAAACGAAGCCTATTTTTACCCGAACTTATAAAGAAGGAGATGGTTCTCAATTCGTCAGAATCTTTGTTTTTTTATGTATGTTCCCCGATTACTTGAAGACGCCTGGACCGATTTGGAATTTTTTTTTTTGTTTGAAAGGGTGTACTTCACAGGCGGTCCCGTGGTCATCAGGTCAGGATCTAATGATGGGATTCTGGAGAATTCGAGAACTCTTCAAATTTTATAGGCAAAATTGAAGCGATTTGGGTATTTCTTTATTTTGTTTGAAAGGGTATTCTTTCCAGGTGGTCCCATGGTCATCAGGTCAGGATTTGATAATGGGATCCTGGTGAAATCGAGAACTCTTCAAATTTTATAGAAGCGATTTGGGTATTTTTTTGACTTATGCATTTGCTTTCGGAAAGCACACTTTCAGTGCATAAATATTTGAAGTCGGTACACTTTTATTTTAAAAGCCAAATTATGGTATAGGTATATTAACTATACTATACTCTAATTCATCTAATATTATGAACGAGAATAAAATTATATCAGTTATCTAAAATTTCCACGAGCAAAGCTTAGTGATGGTATTTGTGTGTTAAAATAGTTGTGATTTAGTCTGTGATTAATGGAACATATCCCAGTCGGCAGGAACATCTTAGATATAACGATTAATCGGCATATTGATAGTTTGATACTATACTATAACGTCTATAATACTTGACATTGGCGGAATCATCAAAACCCTGATGGAGCCATAACACGAAAAAATAGAACAGAATAGAATAGAAAGCTAATGATAAAACAACAAACACCCCATTTTGAACATTATTTTTCCCTCTAATGACGAAAAATAAACAAAAAAATCAAAATTAAATATTTGTTTTAAAATTAGACTTATTTATTTATTTATTTTTCAAAAGACGCCATCTGTTGGAGAACAGTTGAACTAATGGTGAGAAGTTTTCGTTTTATATATTTCTATTTTACGTATGTAAGGTGAAAGAGATGTGTCAGGATTGTAGCTAGTGGATATCTTTTGTACCTGCCTACCCTAAAAGAATTAAGGCGTATAACTTCCAAGCCATAGTAAATATGGAAGTGGAAACAGACACGAAGACAGCAAACATCCATTTGCCTCGTAAAATTTTATCACAGTCTGAAAGAAATCCGTTATCAAAACTAAGTATATGTCTAACTGTCCATATTTAAAAGTAACTTTAGTATAAACTTGAGGTAGTTCAAGCAAAATTACATTTTACTTTGATAAGTTTCATGGACGAAATTATCATTGTCTTCGTTGACTGGACTATAAGGATTAATTTAGATTTCCATATTAAACTCAAGAAAGAATTAAGGAACCCATAAAGGTCAGGTACGATTTGCTTTTAGTTAATGGTTAAG
Organism: Nemapogon koenigi; assembly: GCA_963924495.1. Classification (NCBI taxonomy): domain Eukaryota; kingdom Metazoa; phylum Arthropoda; class Insecta; order Lepidoptera; family Tineidae; genus Nemapogon; species Nemapogon koenigi. Next base: position 9,369,296 of record OZ004644.1, on the reverse strand, counting down.
TACTATCTATATATGTAATATAAAAGAAAGTCGTGTTAGTTACACCATTTATAACTAAAGAACGGCTGCACCGATTTGGCTGAAAATTGGTGGGGAGGTAGCTTTGAGCCAGGAGACGGACATAGGATAGTGGTAGGGGTTGGAGTAGGGGTAGCTAAAATTATAAATTTTATTATAATTGTGAATATTATGTGGCGTCATCTTGATTTTTACATATGTACTAAAATGTATTTGCAAACGTCAATAGATGGCGCTGTATTATACTTTCTACCACGGAAATGTGTTAATTCCAGAGACGGTAGGCCAGGTTAGGTTAGTTAGGTTATTTATAACTCAAGAACGGCTGTACCGATTTGGCTGAAAATTGGTGGAGAGGTAGCTTAGAGCCAGGAGACGGACATAGGATAGTAGCGGTAGTGGTAGTGGTAGTGGTAGTTGTTTTCCACGGACGAAGGAAAGTAAATAGCAGGCAAGCCAACGTTTGGGCAGGACAATGTCTGCCGGGCCCGCTAGTTTTAAATAAAAAAATCTTCATGGGTGAAAAAATAATACAATGTATAGGTATTCAGATGCTGCAGTCCCTGATAGTTTCTTCAAAATTAATTCAGCCATTTCGCCTTTAGGAGCTTATTTTGGAATTTTTGGATATTCATTAGGACAGACAGAAATATCAGACAGTAATATCAGAAACAACATATTATTCCACTTATCCATGGTACAATTACTGACATAATCTATTTGTATAAATGTTAGACCTATGGATATATATAACCATATAGGATATAACCCCTCGACTGATCATCTCTTCTGGTGACAAGAGGACTGGCTCTTTTCTCGCTCAACAAATCAGCATTGCGATTCAGCCGAGAAATGCAACCAGTATTCTTGCTACATATTGTTGTGTAAATAATTAAATTAATAAAAAAATATATGGATATCCTCTTCACGGCGGCCAGGGACACTAGTTACTGCATCCACTTCTTGCTAGAACAGACTTATTTTAGAAGGTCGCCAGCTTTACGTGCCCTCGACTACATAAAAGACACAATATTTTATTGCTAGCACTAGTATAATTATATTGCAGATAGGCTAGCGGTCTCTCTGTGGGATAAAATCATTAAAATAAAGTACAATATCGTTCCTAGAAGCGATGTGTAATCCTCTTAGTGATGGATGACTGCCCTTTGTCTGCGCCGATAAAGTGAAATTTTCCCTTTTTTTGGGGAAAATCTGTGGTCATAACGCCAACCCCCGAAGGGGTGCTTTGGCAACTAAAACCACGAAATATCGTTCAAATATTTACTATTTATTACCATGATATGAATTTTTTGCACATTTTTATTGGAGATATTATGTGTGCTTTATATTATTTAGGACAGTTTTTGGTTTGGACTTTTTTCTCATGCAATGTTTCTAGTTTATACTAGAATCATGTATAAAATTAAAGATAAGTATACATTTTTGTATCAATTATATAAAATCTAAGCTAACAAAATTAATACCTTACTTAACATAAATTATACTAAAACAATTAAAAAGTTTCTAAAATACAACTCACAACTCTCAGCTTGTTCTATTTTTAAATCTAGATGTGAAATCAATCTTGTACAGTGTACGCGGTAAGACAGTAAATTGATATGACCTCTATTTCACAAACAAAGTATAATTGTTGGTATCAATTGAGTGGGACTACACTGTATAATACATAAATCTGCCCACATAAATTAATATGCACCAGAATTCGCGTAATTAAGTAATTAAACACAAATTAAACAAACAATACCTATAATAAATAACTTGGCAAAATTGTTCAAACCACCTTCTTCGTATAAAAAAATGTTATCGGTTCCAGTTCCAGGGTACCCAGCGGAAGACAAAGCTTCATGTGCGTCGGTGACTGCGTGGTTAAGACGTCTGGAATTAACTAGACGGACTGTGGTTCGATCCCGACATTTTTTTATATTCAAAAATGTACATAATCCGACAAACCAAGCTTGAAGTACTGTTATGTACAATATGAACAACTGTTTATGGACATTTGGTCTCTAGCCACGCTATAAAATATAAAGCCGTGATATTGAGTTACGTATTTTTCTATTTTTTACAGCTATAGGTTGACCGTAGATTTTCAAACAACTAATAATATTCTTAAATTTTCAATATGCGTACTTATTCCAAGTTATAAAATTTGTCGCAAAAAAGAAGAGCGAACAATAATAATTTTATAGTTGATGCACATGTCCAAGTAAATTATTTGCACACACTGGCTGGCAGGACCGGTATAATACAATGCACTGTTTTCTTTAGGGTCGCCGCGTCGCGTATTCAAATTTTAGGGTGTTTTGAATTTAGAATATCGAACAATTTTTTTTAAAGTGGTCAGTTCTCACGGGTCAAGCCCTGACCTTTGCCGGACAAAGAGGTTTATGATAAGCTCGCGTTTAGAATTTATAATTAATGTCCCAGGTTCGACACCTAGACGCGCATTGTGAATCGCGGATAATAGCGCATCTTTGTGATGTCTCTAGCGATTTATGGACGCGAATAATAACATACTTGTTCGTGGAAAGTTGAATTTCTTGAATATTGATGAATGATGCAACTTAGGGTCGACGCTTGAGAACGCGCGTAATGCTCGTTCGTGAATTCGCGAATTGTATCTCTGTTCGTAAATAAATCAAATTAGGTAAAGAGAAAATAAATTTATGCATATATTTAAATTGGATATAATATTTAGATATGAAAACAACTGGCTTTAATTTTGATAGTGAAGTTTTAGATTTTTTTCAGTTCTTTGATTTTCTTTCATCTAGTGATAAATAAATATAAAAGTTAAGTTTACAATATTTGAAGAATTTGTAGCAGTCTTTTTATTCAATTAGATCATTTAATAAAACTAAAAATAAACATAAATCTAAGGTATACATTAAATTAAAACTTATATAATATTAATAGATATTAATTAGATACAAAAAATTAAAAGTGGTTACCTACCTACACTAAAATTATAAATAAAATATTTGTATTAGGAACTCCGACGACTGGCCTAGAGTGCCGAAAAACTAATTGCGTTAGATCTGCGATCACCAGATGCATTGATTAAAAGTTTTCCAATCTTTTCGGCAAATATCTTTGCGTCCGGTGACCACACATCACCCATAGTCTCAACAGCAAACGCCATGAACTGAAATTGGTCGAGGAGTCCTGAATATTTACCTGTATTTTTTTTTTAATTTAATTCAATTACATTGGTATCTATGTATATTTATACTCTATTTTTCACCCATGAAGGTCCCAGGTTCAATTCCCACTTGTGCCAAAAATGCTAAGCACCAAGTAGGGCACGTATTTCTTTAAAAAATAACAGATATTTAAGTCTGTTAAAGAAGTTCAATATGGAGAACTAGCAAAACGTGGACACTGATTTCGTGTATCTGGCTGGACACACCGCAAGGTATAAAAACCGTGAATATGTGGTTGTTTTGTTTGTGAAGATAAAGAATGAAATTTATTTTTTTCCACTAACTAGTAATCATTAACATAAGACAAAACTTCATTAATACGTGCCGGTATATTTGTCGGAAACGACTTCGGTGACGGAATTTATGCGAGGCCCGAACCCTTGGAGATTCGAAAACTAAACAAATCCGACATTCTAGTTGAGGGTGCTAGTCACTCGACGTTTTAGTATTATCGATATCGATAGCGATTTTTTTTTCATTTTATGGAATTATTTATTCTATCTATCTATCTATCATCACGTCTTTTATCCCAAGAGGGGTAGGCAGAGACAATCGAATGCCATTTCATCATACTTTTCATACGCATGCTCGGTAATTGTCCATAATTTCATCGGTCAATACATTTTTATATGTTCAATAAAAGTACACCTAGGTCGTTCTCTACCAGCATTTCTTTTCACTTCAGCCATATAAACCTTTTTAGTCAATCTTTCATTCTTTCAAATCCAAATCAGCGTAAACTTCATTTTGGTCACAACATCTTCTTTCACTCCGCATTCTTCTCTAATGATATCGTTCTGGATGCATTTCCACTGCATTTAAAGATTTCATGATTCTTATTTATCCGGAAATATCTTTATTTTACAGTAGTACTAATTAAAACTGTTAAAAATGCATTTTTTTTATTTGAAATTACCATATCGACAAAAAAACAAAGATCAGATTTTAAGTATATATACCTACCCACTATAATCCCTGAAAGATAGAATCACAGACACAAAAATTCTTTAAAATTGAATCCCGAACCTAATAGCTAATTAAATTTGTCTACCACAATAGGAATTATGTCGAAGAAAAAATCAGTTATCGAAATTAACATTATCGACAATCGTGTCCGAAGCTTCTAGATGCTCTCGTTAGAAAAAAGCGCCCAGGAAGATATATCTCAAAACGGCAGTACGGCGCGGAGTATTTATGGAAATCAAAATAACTACAGAGTTTTTTTAATTGTCGGAATGGGTTTTTTGTGGATTTTATTTATTTTCGTGACTGAACGAGTGATTTGTTCGGGGATAAATTTAGAGTGGAGATACAAAATGTCACTAACTAAATGAAGTGTTACGGAATGACAGTAAGTCACCTTGGTGCGCGAGGAATGTGACAACACGGTTGCTTCATATAAAAATACCTTTTACGGTCAATCACTATTTCTACCGACTTTATTTCAAACTATATTCTGCCGCCGACTTCCCCCGTATTCTTTTATTATCACTCCTCTTCCGATGGCAATACATTTTTTTATTTATCTACGGAACCCTTGAGAACCCTGCCAGGATCCCTGAAAATTTAATGAAAATCCGTTAAACCGTTTAGGAGCCTATTCTATCTATCTATTTATCTATCTTCACGCCTTTTACCCTAAGAAGAGTTGGGAGATACAACCGAATGCTATTTGCTACGATCCTGATAATTATATTTCTTATACCTTTCATACATGCCGGCGATTGTGAGTACTTTTAATATTGCCTTCGATAAATACATTTTTTATATGTTCAATAAAAGTACACCTAGGTCGTCCTCTGCCAGCATTTCCTTTCACTTCTGCCTTATAAACTTATAAAATTTTTAGGCTTTCATCCTTCATTCTTTCAACGTGGACAGTGTAAACTACTTTTCTTGATTTTAATTACAACAATATCTTTTACTTCGCATTCTTCTCTAATGACATCTATCAGATGCGGACAGTATTCAGGACAAGTATTTGGACAGACAGACAGACAAAAAAAAATGGCATAGGCAGTCATGGGGATGCTAGATGCGATTAAAGAAGTTTTGATTTACAAAAAAAAATCGTTCTGGACCGAGAATTGCCGGCCAGAAATGCGCAGACAAAAATGCCCAACCCAGGCATATGTGGAAGCCATTACACGAATTCTTGCTTGGAGATTCTTGGGTCGAGCATACTCGGGATTTGTGCCGAGAGCATGTTGCGGATCTATAAGATTTCCCCCCATAAGAAATCCCACAAAGCGCCTAAAGAAGCGTCGTCCCTCCCAGTATTAATTTCAGATGTATCCATAGATTTTATTAAGATAATCTGTATTTTATCAAATTCGTAATAAAGTCTTAAAACATTCTGATGCATTAGCTACTCTGTACACTAAGGAAATATTATCTTAAGTACAAGTACAATCAGATACATAAATGGTTATAATTTCAACCAAATAAGTTGAGGTTTTGACATTCGGTGCGCAGTAAACACAAAAATCGACTTCTTCTTTTATTATGGCCCCACCAACGTTCATCGGTGATTTGCCAATGTCAAGTATTATAGCCTTTATAGTGTTTATAGCCGATTAACGACGACTAATCACAACCATCACAGCACGGACAGGATTAAATTGGATTCCCCATCACGTCTTAGCGAGCGCATGCGTTATTCACAAAGGCGTGACGTGGAATCAAATATTGACTTATTTTAAAATTTTATACTGCGCACCAAATGTCAAAGAACACAACTTATTTGATTGTACCTTTCACGAAGGCACTACTTTTCAGATCAGAGGCACGTCGATGGCTGTGTGGGTTTTCAAAAATGCCCTACTCAGGCATACGTGGAATCCTTCACGAATTCCCGCCTGGTGCCGAGAACATGTCGCGAATCCATAAGATGCTGTTTTCATTAAAAAAACATAGTTTCAGGTAAAGCTAATAAAAGCTTTTAAAAATGCAAGCACTTTTCTCCACAACAGTCCCCAAGTCCGTGCAGGCAGATGCTTTTCCAGAAATAGTTCAAAGTCTTCCATCTCATACGGCTCCTTATAGAAGAGAACGTACCAAGTACATTAACGACACCAGCCGTCTTGACGCCATACTATTGGTCGATGTTAACCTCCGACCCCTCCCATGAAAAAATATCACCCATTAAACCTAAAGAGATCCGTTTCAGCTTCAGATAGTGGCCACTGAGTGCTGTTAATGTGTGCACGGTCTTATCTCTACGTATGAACTCGGACATAATAGGTACTCTCGAGGGAAAGTCTATTTTGGAAGCTTTTTATGTGTGCTGAGATGTTTCATGCTGAAAAATACGTTGGAGACTTTTTGGACAAGACTATTCTTAACTAGCGATAGGACCCGACTTTAAAAGTGTCAATAAAGTACTAGCTGATTGCCCGCTACTTCTTACGTTATATTAGGAATACAATTCCCCCCCTTGGATAGGTAGCGTAATGTTATATATTCTATAACCTTCCCCGAGAATGATAGCCCAATTAAATGCAAAAATATGTTTTCAAATCGGTCCAGTAGTTTTTCAGTTTATAGAATACAAACAAACAAAGAAACTATAGAAATGGCAATACATACAACAATCCAACGTCTATGAGTAAAAGGAATACTCCCCAACGCACATCGTTGGAAAGTTGCATATATGCCAATCTATTAAATATTATCAATGGCGCGATACAGGTTTCAATGAGTTAGTAACGGTGCGACATCTATCGACGCGACGCGATGTGCCGCCACAAAACAATCAAATATTGATTTTTATAATATTTTATAAATAGTGACAAAAAATTAAACTCTTGTGACCACGTAACAGTGTCAACATTTAGCGAGTTTTCCATATTATGTAGCAAGCTTGTCATCATCATCACTACAATGCTGAAGATCATCCAATATTATTGCTAAATTCTTCACCAGATAATAATATAGAATAACACGGTTCCGAGAGCGGTGTAAGGCAACTGAAGTAACAACTCAAAAAAGTTTCATTAAAATTAATTCAGATTTTCTGAAGATTTTGAACCAACATTCAGACAAGAATACCTAAATAAAGACTAATCATTGGTTTGGTTTCTTATCACAAGTTTTCTGAAAAGTACGTAGGTATAGATATATTTTGATTTATTATCGAAAAAACATTTTTAAACCAAAAATTTGAAGCCCAGAATGTAATTTTTATTCGAGTTTCTGAGCGGGAAACTGAGTTCCGCAACATTGGTTTCGGTTCGCGCGATATATTGCGCATGAAACTAGATTTAATATAATAGCCATAGCATCGGTAACGGACATTTTGTTAAATACATTTTAGGGTTTATAATAACTATAAATCTTTTTTTATTTCACTACATCGAATCAATAGAAATGCTGATATGATGCGGTTTTAAACCTGTAAATTATATTGGTAGAGCATGAATTGAAGTTCCAGAAGATTAACTGACTTGATTAGATAAAAATAATAAAGGCTGAATAGTAAATATAATACCTTATTTAAAATTATCATTTTGGAATTTGGACAAATGGAAAGGATTTTTTACATAGGTTTACATAACTGAAAATAATATCGCATAATATACCTCAACAGAACTGTTCACTCGTTAGGTATAGCCTCACAAATACCATCGGCTAAAATAGGGAGACTTTGTCTTCCGTTGAGTACACTGGGACCGTTAACATGGTGAAAAAAAAGAAAAAAAATTACACCTGGATTATTTGATTACTGATATAATCAAAACTGTAAAACTGGAGGGTCATGGGAATTATTGTCAGTGCCTCCTTTATAAAAAATTGGCCAAGAAAGGTGAAGTAGTGGAGAGGGTTTCTTCGTACCATTTTTTCCTTCAGAACTTTAAAACAGGAGTTTCGTTTAGAGTTTTCTGTAAACTACGAGCAAGGCCCTATATTTCAAATTTTTTTTTATATTTCTTTTTATTTTAAATATAATTTAAAACTATAAAAATAAAAATAGTAGAATATTTAGTATCTATCTATATAAAATTTAGTAATCTAAGTATTTCTTATAACAAGCCCTTTCATTTGATATATCACATGATGGACTTGAAAACTATTACATTTTAGCTTTTTAATTTTTCTCTCAAATTGACCCCCAAAATCTAAATTCGATTAATTACGCTAAACGTCTGTGATTTGGTTATCAAACTCTGTATTAAATTTCAACATTTTTCGTCCAGTATTATAGATTGGAGAAAATAAGCTGTGACAAACGGACGGACAGATACACGAGTGACCCTATAAGGGTTCCGTTTTTTAATCGGATGTACGAAACCCTAAAAATCATCACGAGTATCCTGCGGCTCCCGGAACCGTGTTGACCCAGGGTACCCAGCCCAGCAGAAGACAGTTCCATCAAGGATTTACTAAAGAAGCAAATTACCACTCAGTCACAGACGCACTATTTTATAGTTATTCTTTATAAATAAAAATTCAAAATTCGATCAGTTAGTTCCCTTTAAATCAGAGCTACCCTATGAAGTTGGTTATAAAAATGGCACAATTCATTTATTCCCCTACACGAGGCAAGAGACCGGTATTTTTGAAACAATATTCACAAATATGGTAATATTATAGCCTGGAGTGCGCTTACGAATTGTCTATTATAAAAACGTAAAAGCTGTAAAGAAGCTGTTTCGAGGCTTTTGAATTTTTATTAGAACTCCCTGTCTTGAAAGGGAGGTAGCAGGATATTCTGAAAACTGTTGTTATAATTGAGTGTGTAATAGGAATTTGTTTTATGGAAAAGTTAGTCGAATGCTCCCTCAACCCATTAAATGTAAACACTGTTACCAGTGTCTGAATCTGTGGTCACATCGCAACTTGATCTCTGAAAAATATAAAATTAGCGTAGCTGGATTTTTAGGGCTCCGTACCCAAGGGTGCAAACGGAATTCATATTACTAAGGCTCCGCTGTCTGTATCTTTTGAACAGTAATAAGCAGTCAGTTGAAATTTTCACAGACCTCGTATTACTATGGCCGCTATAACATCAAATAATAAAAATAAAATAAAGTTAAAAATTAATGGGGGTCCCCATACAAGAAACTTGTTTTATTCGGCGTTTTTTGCTCGATCTTAATAATGGCAAACGTCTAACTAGCATAACTATAACAAATAATAAGAACCGGACTCGAGCTAATTTTTTTTTAAATATAATTATATAATAATTATACAGGGGCGTCAAACTTGGTCTCAACTTAGTCCGACTCGCACTTGGTCGGTTTTTTAACTACTTGTTACATTTTTTTAGGTACATCTTGTATCATTATGTATAAATTCGTACATATTACTTAGGATCCTAAAGTTCCTATCAAATGTCCACTTAATATTGTAAAGAGGAAATAGTAACTTTATAGCTTTACTTATTCACTTGATACTTAATGAGGGTGGACGTAAGGAAGTTGCACGTGGCGTACAACATAGCTATACAAAATCAATAGAAGTATACTATAATTGTACTTACTTACTTAATATATATACAATTAATAATAATAATAATAATAAAGCTTTATTTATTCCATAAATGCATAAAAACATTTTAAAAACATTAGGCACAACATAATATCAAACAATTCTCAAAAAACACAAATATCAAAAAAACATAAAATATACATATTAATTAATTAGTTTGATACATCTTCTTATAAGTTTTATCAAATTCAATTATTGGATATTAACTATTTTAATTCCTGTATGGACCCCTCTCGGGTATAAGCCTCCTCCAAAGAATGCCAGATATGTCTGTCCTTTGCCGTTTCACACCAAGTCCTGCCCGCAATTGCGGCTATGTCGTCCTGCCATCTAGTAATCGGTCGACCTCTGGCTCTAGTTATACATATATAAATAGCTCTTGAAACCGGAAGTGCACCTATTTTCTTCGGAGGGTACGTAAAATACCCCCCCCCCCTTCCTTAAGTGCCAAAGTCACATGCGAATATTATGAAATACAAAAACTGAAAATTTACAGGTGATACTGAAAAACTCTCTGTGATTTATGTCCTTTGATGTAGAGACTCTGGGGCCTTGGGGAACCAACGCACATAAACTATTAAATAATAATATTGCTGCATGGCTATTATCTCGGACAGCACATAAGCCTGGCCATACAACGCCAGTATTTTAGGTACCTACATTTGACAGCGAGGCTCTGGAAATTCACTTTTTAGAAACTCTATTTTTTTAAGCATTTTATTTTTACTAATTATTATGTAAATAAATGTTTGAAAATAATTATTTGAAGAATAAAAAGAAAAAAATTTATATGAAACAAAAACAAATAGAACGTATGTACAGTACTCGGCGTTTGATATGGCACGTCGGGGACAAGAGCGATATTTTCGGTTGATTTCGGTTTTGTATAGCGTTATCTTTGTCTATCGCAGTCAGGTGCATTGTGTGACAGAGACAATCCGAAAGTGGCCGATCTTAGCCAAACATCTCACTCTTGTACCCGATGTGCCATATCAAACGCCTAGTACTGTAACTAAATACTAACCACAATCGCTGAAAGTTTCACAATTTACAGATATGTTCTATCTGAACAAACCTTTAAGTAGGTTTGATGTGCGCGAATGGTTTGGTGTGAGTTGTGAAGTGGTAAATTACAGAACAATTTTTTCTGCCACTTTTGGCGGGAGGGGAGGTAGACGCCTAGTACTAACCCCCGTTTTACTGTATTTTTCTGTCGTTTTATTGTCGCAACATCTTTTAATTTACATGGAGATTATGCTAAAATACAAACATAATAATATGAGACACTATGTTTCCGCAAATTAGACGTCATAGATCGTCTTTCACATTTAAAAACAACACAATTAACTTTTTTCTAAAACTCTGTCCCGCGACACAATGCCATAGCAATGAAACCTAAGGTAACTTATTACTTTGCTAATGTTCAATCTTATGGCCAAATGAGCAGAATATTGGCGGAGAGGGGAGCCCGACTATGGTTCCTCCTTAGTCAAAAACACCAGACAAAATTCTAAAAACACCATATCCCACTATTACTTATTTGTATTAATTTTAAAATCACTGACATTTCAAATTTATTTATTCTTATCGATTGTTGATCCACATCCTTTATTAACAAAATAAAACCCCATTAGCATAATGAGTTCAACTTATACAAATACGAGCAAAACAAGGGGTGCCGAACTGAAGTAATGGCGGAAACCAAGAACTTGACCTTCCGTTTCCTATTCAATATGAATATGCAAACAGTATGCACCTGGACGACCATTTTAACTAAAATGTTTATTAATATATCATTGAACATTCCTTACTTGATTTATGTTATGCTTTTAGTGGAATACTTTGATTTTGTCTATGGTTTTGACAATGATTTCAGCTATTCTTTATGGCAAACAAACAAACATTACATTCGCATTAAATACTTTAGGTATGCTATACCGTCATTGATATAATGGCTACCGTGTACTTTTTTGTATATCATTTTATTCTACACAATTCTTTCCTACATCAATTTGTTAATGAAAACTGGATTCACTTATACTGTTAATGATCAGCTCCTAAATATGATAGATAGGTACAGTATTCAAATCCCAGTTCCTAAAAATGTTTGGTTTCAAAAAAGAGAGTCTACTATGTGTAATTATTAGGGTTCTGTACCCAAAGGGTAAAAACTGAAACCCTATTACTAAGACTCCGCTGTCCGTCTGTCTGTCTGTCCGTCTGTCACCAGGCTGTATCTCATGAACCGTGATAATTAGACAGTTGAAATTTTCACAGATGATGTATTTCTGTTGCCGTTATAACAACAAATACTAAAAAACAGAATAAAATAAATATTTAAGGGGGCTCCTATACAACAAACGTGATTTTTTTGCCGTTTTTATAGATAATGGTACGGAATCCTTTGTGCGCGAGTCAGACTCGCACTTGTCCGGTTTTTTTTATCCGGTAACGCATTTCCGTCCCATTTCACGAAATTACTCCTATAAATTAATGCCATATGTGTAAGTATGTACCTACATTCAAAAATCTAGTCATATTTTATTTGTGTCTTTTTGACAATAATTCGGTGTTTCAGAAGCCTTATTATGAAACCGCATTTCCAAGACACGTGGTGAGGTTAGCCAAAGTCTGAGAGGGCGCTGAGGAAAGGGGGTGTAAGAGGATTCCTTTTGACATGTAATACGATTGTGTTGCTGTCTGTACGTATATGTACCGCAAGTCGTACTAAAAGTAGGGTGTCCATGTTTTTCCAACAAATATTATAAAAATGTATTGTTTGTTTGTCCTTCTTTTACGGCAAAATTTAACCGATCGACGTGATAGAGATTGCTGGAAGACTAGAGAGTGACATATGCTACTTTTTATCCCGGGAAAAAAAATTTATACATAACTTTTAAGGAGGGTTACTAGTACAAAATAAAGCAAGAAATGTTTAAGTGTGAAAGTTCAATTTTAGCCTGTTAGGTAGTCTTATCATCTATTCTATCTATGAAATGACATTTGTTACGATCCAGACATACCTTTTTCGCTTCTTTTAACTACATCATACCTTTTATACATGCTCGGCGATTGTGTCTACTTCTAACATTTCCATCGATCAATACATTTTTTATATGTTCAATAAAAGTACACCTAGGTTGTCCTCTGTCAGCTACTTTTTTTTTCATTTTAGTCACAACATCATCTTTCACTCAACATTCTTCTCTTATGACATCGTTCCGGATGCGGTCAATGCGCTTTATATCACACATTCTACTACTACTACAGTCGCTAATAATCTATATAATATCTACTAGTTATAAAAAGGTAGGTAATTAAAGTTTGTAATTTTGGATATAGGGGAAATCTCTCAAACTACAGAACCGATTCTAAAAAATATTTAACTTGAAAGCTACGATATTCCAGAGTAATATAGACTATATTAGCTTTGAAACTCCCTATTGGGTTTTTGTCATGACTACTTTTATTTCTATTTCATAATAAATTTAGGAAATTTCATATTACCCATAAAAGAAAGAAAAAAATAAAATAATGAATGATTAATATTTAACATTATCCCACATGTTTAATAAAGTATGGTCATTATCCTAATGAAGCCAATGGGCTAACGGAAGTCAATGCACATAAGGAGGAAGACGAATAAATTGTTCTTTTCCATTACTTCATAATCCTTACAAAAGTCTATTGTGCCTCAAAGGAAGTATTGTAGATTACTGATTAAATGTATTATTAAAATAACTAGCGACTCACCCCGCCTTCGCACGGGCTGAAAAGCGTTTCTCAAAAAGTAAGCTATATCGCTCTCCCATCCAGCTATCTGAAAAGAAAAACAAACAAACAAAATTTTTCATTTATTTAGTTAGGTTAATATGAACTGTAGGTACGTTAATATTATGCTTTTGTGAGATATCAGTTGGAGTCACTGGGAACTACACTGACGAGCAACTTATCATGAAATATTTCCGAAACCACGCCAGATAGCTTTTTTGAAGTAACAAGCAACTTTCAAGTATGTTTAATAACGGTTAAAAACACCCAATGGAAACAAAACAAATTTACTATATGAAGCTAACTAGAAAATTTAGAAAATATTTAGATTTTTTTAGGCACTTTGCAAGATGGCTTTTTTATATTGCTCGTCAGTTATGTCCACATTTAGCGATTTGTGCTCTCCCTTCTTAAACAGAACTAAATATACATACCTTTACATGAACTCCGAAGCATAAGACATCGATTAATAAAATTAGTCTAATTTATAATTAGTACTTTCATTGCAATTACATATTACAAACTTGACACATCACATGTTATGAGCTGGTGTGATGAATATAAAAGAAGTAGTTTCTAAGTTTGGATGTATGGGGTAATCTCTCAAACTACAGAACCGATTTAACAGCTCTCTTGGTCGCGTAACCAACTAAAAACGCACATGTTCGAAAATTTTGCATCTCTTTCACCCAATATTCGAGCGAAACAAATAAATAGAGAAAGAAATTTCCAAACAAAATCGATACCTACAATAAAATACACAATACGGACTTCAGCAATTCAAGTAGATATTGTAAAATAAATATTAGAAATACCAAGTATTATGTGAAATTATTTTTACTCTATATGTAAAAAAAAACATTAGTAAATACATTAAGACAACTCGAGTCGCAAAGTCGGTTGTACATATGCGTGAAATTGATGACTTTCAGGGCTTCATGAAACCTAGGTGTAACTTATATTGACATATTTTTTACATAGGTATTAAGTATAGATGATTTTATTTAATTTAAGGATCCATTAACTAGAACTTGATATCTTTAATAAGTTTTATACAAAACTTGAATTGCTGAAGCCCGTTTTTGTATGGGACAAAAGATATGAGGCGTCTCCTTAAAAATATATTTCACGAAAGAAGAATATCAGAATCGTTTCAGGATTGTCTGTCTCTGCTTACATGTCCTGAGATAAAAGGCGTGATCTAAATTGTTCCGTTAGGCAGTATACAAAACTAAGATATCGATTTTTTTTTAACAGTTAAAGTAACCACAAAAGACCAATGTGGGTGGACAATAAGTTAATGCACATCCAATATTTCGTCGATGCCACATCTGTCATTGAATAGAGACATCAATTGTATAAATACAATAATGATTTTATTATTACGTGCTAGTAATGCATTAGTGTCAATTAACATGGTCATTTTGTGTTTTATTTGGTAAAAAAATGGCCAAGGGTGAAATCTGATATGTGAAGGTTCCGTAATCATATTATTTTTACATAACACTCTTGAGATAGTTTGCGGTAGGATGAAATACATCCCAACAGAACTCGAAGATTCTTTGAATACATACTTATTTCAATCTCATAATATCTGTCAGATTTTTTTATGTAAGTATTTTCCCCGATTCCTTGAAAACGCCTGGACCAATTGGGATTTTTTTTTGTTTGGAAGGGTACCTATACTATCCAGGTATAGGTCCCATGGTCATCAGGTCAGTATCTGAAGAAATCGAGAATTCTTCAAATTTTGTAGGCACACTTGAAGTGATTTGGGTTTTTTTATACTAAGTGACTTGTGCATTTGCTTTCTTTCTTCAAATTTTTTCCAATATTTCGATAAATATGTAATAAAAAATTCCGAAAAAATATGTACGGTGTTAGATATACGAAAACCTCGAAACGGTTTTCGATTTAGGGTACCTTGTTAAAAATGAAAACATGTCAATTTTCGTAAAACAGACCAGACACCAAAAAAAAACAAAATGTATCTACCGATCTCTAAAAAACTCACAAAAGGTCTCCTACAATGGTCAGCACAGTACGATTTATGATAACCGTATCATTGCGGCCACTGTGTCGGTCGTGTATGACACGAACAAAACAATAATAAAAATATAACGCCTAAATTTGATTGGCGTAGATTGAGAGATTTACGATCACGATCTTAAATTTTCATCTATAATTAAAAATACATACTTACTGTTACGCATGTTTTTCAAAGGTATCGGCAGAACTCTACTATCCATACATATACAAATTTCTTTAGCTTCATCTGCTTTTTATGGGTATATCCTAGATACTGCTATGGTTTTGCTTTTCTTTGAAACTCGAGCAGATATTAAATGTTACCCACTCTGATAGCTGAAATTGTCATCAAAACTCTTTCAGTCTTTTCGGAGCCTATTCTAAGACAACCTACTAGGTTGGTAATTTAGCGCTTTCAATTATATTTCAGTACTTACTTACCTATCATTATATATTTTAAAATGACTTCAATTTTATTTATTTTTAAATTGTGGCTAAATATGAGGTGAAAAAAATTCTATCCTGGCCATGTACCACTGAGTTTTTTATAAATAAAAACTTCAAATCTGACAAACTACATAGAGGATTTTCCATCTAAATTTTAATATACCCCAACAGAACTAGCCACTCGTTAACTAGCCACTCGTTAAGTATAGCCTCAAAAATACCATCGGCCAAAAGATGGAGACTTTGTCTTCCTCTAGGTAACCTGGGACCGGTAACATGGTATCGGAAGCTGTGAGGCAACCCGTAAAAAGAAAAAAATACAATAAAAAAAACGAGCGAGCGTTACAGTAGTTGCATATGATGTGTAACCTTGATAATAAGCAACATTAACATTATATCCTGAAAACATTAACACTTTATACACAACAGGTTGTAGGTTAAACGCACAGCTGATGCGTTCTCCTTCTCTAATTAAAAAAAAATAAAATAAAAATAAAAATATGTTTATTTATAACCAAAATTTTCATATAATATGTGATGTTCCTGGCTCCCAAACTAGGATTCCCTGTATTATGGGTAGCCAGGGTTTCATCCATTTCCCTTTCTATTTCTCGTTACACTGTTGACTGACAGTACCAACCTTTCGGAAAATGGGTTGGTACCATCTGACGGCCAATTCTACTACCGCGCGCGCTCAGTATAGTGAAATCAAATAGCGCGCGCTTCCCCGGCTTCCTGTTACACACTTACGTCCCTTTTCACGAAATCACTCTCACTCACAGATTACAGGAAAGCGAGAGGAAAGATGTTACACATCAAAAATTTACAATAAAAAAACCCCAAACGCATTATGTTCTCCGGTCCGCGTGGTGTTTTAAAAATAGATTTTTGTGTTACTACTTTATTTTATAATTTTATTATAAAGTCATCAAGCAAGTTTCTCCCAAGCTTTAACAAATTTAACGAATCTTCAATCAATTTAAGACAGGACGCGTCTACACTGTTCCAATCTAATTCTCATGTGTCACCAAACATTTTCCTTTAACGATTCATTATGAATGTACCTTTACATCAAGTAACAGCACAATATTATTCAATTTTCATCTTTATTTTCTTTATGCTAAAGCTTAAACTCGTAATTAAAGTAATACAGCTAATTGTCATTAGAAACATGAATCTTAAGGTAAATGGGTAAGGTTTGTTTTCGAATAAGGACTTTGTCGCGCCTTCTAGAAGACAGTCAACCGGGATTCAAATTAGTATGGTAAAGTTTTAAGTCTCTCCTAAGAAACGAAATTAATCTGCCTCCGTGTTCCGACAACGCGGGCCTTGATTTATTACACCTGGACTTCCGCGAGATAGCAAGCGGGTGACAACGGAAGAGAGGGGGCTGACATGGCGAAAAACCATTCTGTCTTCTTTACTTTTTAAGAGTGAAATATATAGAAATAATTCAATAAATATAGTAGAAATTCTAATTTGAAGCAAATAGAACTGAACAAAACAAAGAATCGATAATATAAACTCTCCAAGAGTCTGTAAAGGAGATCAACATATTCCCATACATAGTTGGGCTAGTGTCGGGCAATGTCTGGCACCAACCGAGTGCCGACATCAAATATATATATTAATAAAGGTCACAAATGGGCGAACCAAAATAAATTAATATTATATTTTTAGCGGCCGTATTTTATACGTATTTTTACACTAGTAACACTAATATAAAATGTTTACGCTTCGGAACGTATCTACTTAAGTCAGCCGTCGTCAGCCAGTTCAGTCAGTCAGTCAGACTGTCAGTTCGCTAGCTAGCTTGAGTTTTTGTCGGTTTTTGTTATTTCTCTCGTTATTTCTTATGTTATTCAATATAAATAGATAAAATATAATTAATAAAACAACCTACTAAAAAAGGTAAACAAAACAATCAGTCAAACAATGTCAGTCAAGTTGAAAGTGACAGGTAAATAATTATTGCCAGCAACAAATAATGTTGAAATATGTGTTCAAAATCAAAATCTGAAACTATTAATTCAAAAGCTAAAAATACTGGACCACGATTTTTTAGTTCTATATCCTATATCTAACAACTGTGGGTATTATCGGTTCTGTTCGCGATGATAAAAAAAAATGGCCCAAATGTAGTGATCTCCTTTAATTCACATTATCAAAATGCAAAAAAGAAGATAACACGGTTTCGGCATTATTTCTACATTTTAGTTTTTTCCGATCATCACACAATTCTGACTAGAATCTGGCTTATATTTTACGTAATTTTGTTGGGAAATTTATTTACACTTACAATTTTTCTAGGTATTTTCCGCACACTATAATTATTTTATGTTATAAAATGACAACCTTTTTCTATTTTAGTTACAAATCTTGGTATTAAATTATATATTATAACGGAACCCTAACGTTCTTTCAATGAAAAAAGCCTATAAACAAAAGATGTTGAAAAGTCTCTCTTATTCACCGCATTTTACATTGTTTCTATCTCTCCATAATGAGTGCAGGAGCAGCTTTCGGCGAGAACATTTTATTCGTATGTTCTTTAATGTTTGAGAATATCTACCGATCTTTTATTTTAGGTATAACTGTGAAATAATATTTCATATCCAGTAGTTTTCGAGTTTACTTTTCCTAAACAAACTCACACTTCATCGTTATTTAACCGACTTCCAAAAAAAGAAGGAGAAGGTTCTCAATTCGGACCGTATTTTTTTTTTTTTTTTTTTTTTTTTTTATGTATGTATGTACGTCGATAACTCCGCCAATTGTGAACCGATTTTGATGGTTTCTTTTTTAATCGTCAGATAATTCTTCCGGATTGGTCCCATTTTTATCTCATAAAAATTGGTTCATTAGTTTTTCAGAAATTTTGAAAAAACTGACTTTATAAGTACATTTTTCTTGATATCTCGATAAAATATGTACCGATTTTGACCACTTATTTTTTTCAAGATATAATAATTTCTCGACAATATCTCACAGACATATGACGAAAATCGGTTCAGTAGTTTTTCAGGAATTCAGTAATTAATTTCTGTTTACGGCTGAAAATTATGTATCAGAAAAAGCCTTAGCAACGGTTGCTATTGACACGAAGTTGTCAATTTTCGTGACGATGGTCTAGCGGTTAAATGTGCATAGGATGCACAAGCACATTACATGGTTCAAATCACATCCACAGGGGTATTTTTTTTTAATTTTCCATCAATATTTTTTTAGTTGCGTTATTATTTGTCTCTCAAGGCAGCAAAATCACTTAAAAGGGTAAAATAAACCTTTTAAAAAAAAGTGCACCGACTTCAAAAATTTGCACTGAAAAGTAAGAAATAATAAATATTTCGTCGTAGAATTTGAAGACGGTTGGTGCCAAATTAGAAACAACTTAGTTCCCAAATTCACTAATATAGACAATTCATTAGGAACCTACGATCATTAGTAGGTACATACAAACATAGATAATATTTAACAGATCTTTATCTTCTTAGATATTTACTTAGTTTTGTATCCTAATTTGGCACCAACCGTCTTCAAATTCTACGACGAAATATTTATTATTTCTTACTTTTCAGTGCAAATTTTTGAAGTCGGTGCACTTTTTTTTAAAAGGTTTTTTATTTTCTACATCGAACGACAAGTTCTTTGCATTTAAGAAACTGAAACTAGGAAAGAAATAAAATTGTTTTAAAATTTTATCTACAGAATCCCCCTAAATATTTTGTTGAAAACACATTTTTAATCAGGGGTGTCAGAGACAATGCGTTCACTTTGAGAATATGAAAATTAAGTATTGAGCTTATGGTAATAAATTATGTGGCGATGGCAGCCGTTATCTACTCTGTCCGCACAAAATAATTATTATTCACTAACTTTAGCAAAATTTAATTATTTTAATTAACTTTTATAATATTATATTCAAACATGCTATTTATGTATGAATTGATTCTGCTCGCCTCATATTCCTATCGTGCCCATTCCCCGCCCCGCTTCTTCTCATGATGAGAACATGGTTCAATGAAATTGGAATCGAGCTCGTAATAGAATCATAATACATCGGTAGGTACCAAGTTTTACACAAATCTGTTTTATACAAAAGTCCATATTTTTTAAACTCCTTTTATTTTTTACCCATGATGTGCTGTGAGATGTGTTAAAAACATATATCTACAAAAGACAAAATTATATTCTAATAAGAATCTCACATATAAAAATCTCTCTCCACAGGAACTTATATTTTTTAAATTGCAGAACACTTGCAGATTATAAATCTTTGGCTGCAAACATTTGTTTACGCCAGCTATCTAGTTCACTATTGTGGATCGTTGTGGACAAAAAATCCACTTGGATCAATGAAATTCATCACATTCATAATTTTCCTTATTGCTTTAATTGTCAATAATTGCCATCCTTCATCGATTTTTATTTCAGGACTTCAGAGTATATACCTGGCGGAAGACAAATTCTTGTCCGGACTCTCAAGAAATTATGTAGGTACCTAATCAATTAATTAAGAATTTCTCTTTTTAAACAGAGTGGTTGGTTGTACTCGTCTAAATTTATTAGTTGGACAATAGGTAGCGGTCGGTGCCCCGCGGTGCCCGCACTCATATTAATTACCGAGGTCTCCCTACACAGATGGCTTAGAGTTTAGACATTCTATTATAATAATACTTAATAGGGTCGATTATTAAATTTAGAATTTAAGATCTGAGGAGTGTCTCTAATAAATTAATTAAAAAATCTAAATAAAAAAATTCACTTTTTTTTTTCAAACCAAATAAGCTGTAAGGCCTTTATTCATAAACGTTTATTAGCAACGTTTTTGTTAAAATATGTTTTGTCACTCTCTAACAAACCTGTCTTTACTAATAATAGAAAGAAACAAAACACATTTTAACAAAAACGTTGCTAATAAACGTTTATGAATAAAGGCAAGTAGATTGCAATTTTGAAATCACAGATGTATTTTATTCATTTTTCTTTAGTTATTTTTTATATGTATCTATCTATCTATCTATATATCATCACGCCTTTTATCCCAAGAAGGATAGGCGGAGATAATCGAATGCCATTTGTTACGATCCTGACATACCTTTTCGCTTCTTTTATATTTATCATACTTTTCATACATGCTCGGCGATTGTTTGTTCTTTTAATATTTCCATCGATCAATAATTTTTTTATAAGTTCAATAAAAGTACACCTAGGTCGTCCTCTGCCAGCATTTCCTTTCATTTCAGCCATATAAACCTTTTTAGTCAATCTTTCATCCTTCATTCTTTCGACGTATTCAAACCAGCGTAAACTACTTTTCTTCATTACACTCACAACATATCATCATTCACTCCGCATTCTTTTCTAGTGGCATCGTTCCGGATGTGGTCAATACGATTTATATCACACATTCTACTTAAAGGCCGCATTTCCACTGCAATTATCTTACTTTCATGTTTCTTATTCCATACCCAAGTCTCGCTTTTTATGTAGTATATTAATGCTGTTATAATTCCATCACTTACTTACTTTATTATATTATTTTAAAAATAACAGATATTTTATTATTTCTATTAATGAAGTGACAAACCTATGCCTGTCACCTGTTCTGTGGGCAACTGGCTATAGATGAACACTGTTACCGGTATCTCTGGTCACACAGCAAAATATTTAAAAACTCGTGAAGGTACGTTTGTTTCTATATTTAGCTATTGATAAATTCCTTTCAAATTATATAAATTGACGAAATATGCTATGATATGAAACTCTCTCGCATACAAAATTGAACTTCTGTAACAGAAAATCCAATATTATTTTGACTTTAGAGGTCCAATATATCAAAATTGGTTCACGTGCGTCAATATGTCCCACAATTCACTTCCTCAACACGACCGTGGGAATAACCGAACAGGTGTTTGTTCAGTTCAATTTTTTTCTTACCCCCGACTGCCAATCACGCAAATCTGAATTTGTCGGCAATATGAATAGGAATTTTGTTTTTTCTCTGAAAAAGTAAGTTACCATGAAAAAAACTTATTTGTAACCTATAAGAATCTAGCAAGATATTTATTAAGAACTAGAAACCAGCTTTATTTCATTTTTTATTGTCACAATGTTAATTGATTGAAAATGCGATTTAAGAATTAGAATTTTTTGCACACTGTAAGTCACGGTAGTGTTATTGAACTATTTAAGTATATATGTAGTATGCACGCACGCATGTAGCTCTCAAAAATCTCTTTCAAATATAAAATATTTTATTTCATTTAAATTCATGCTGCTCACGGCTTTATCCTATTATTTAATTTTTAATTTGTAGTTTTGAAATTTTTTTATTATTAAGTTATATTATTATTATTTAAAAACAAAACAGAAAGTAAATACTTAATGTGACAATTGATTTTGTCAAAATTAATTCCATCAACCGTTATTTAAAAAAATGGTCAAATTGCGAGTACAACTTGCGCGCTGACGGTTCCGTACCTACCATTCTGTTTCGGGTCAGAAGTTTTCCTTAAACTTTAAGAAAGGCCCTATATTCCATTTTTTTTAATTCTAGACTCACTAGTTTCGGAAAATGTATTTCTTATAACGAGCCCTTTTTGAGATGTGACATGATGCACATGAAAAATTTTTTTTTTACTTTTTAATTGTTCCCCCAAAATTAACACCCAAAATCAAAATTGATTGAGTCTTCAAACTTTTCGTCCAGTAGATCTGTGACAGACGGACAGACAAACAGATACAAGAGTGATCCTATAAGGGCTTCAATTGTTCAAAAATGATGTTTTTATCAAATGGTTGAAAAGTTCATACAATAATTTCGTAAAATATTCACCTAAATAATACAAAAAATATAAACTATACCGTAGTTTATATCGATAGGACATATATTTTCGTAACTCCCACTACATTTTTATAAAGGTTCACATAAAACGTACATGTAGTTGAGACTGTGAGTTCTGCGATTTTGACATTTTGGCTACGAAACCCTAAAAATTAGGGAAGGTTAATTATAGTAAAAATAGTAATTTCAATTAATTTAATGTTAATTTTCCCACGTCTTATTGTTTTAACGAGGTTGGTCAAGTGTTTTATAATTAAAACTGTAGTTAACTGTTGTGGATATTGGGAGAAATGATGCGCTTCATATTTTTCCCACGGGATACAATTTCAATATACAGCGTGTTCTCAAACTTATTACCTATTGCCATGCGTCCGGGATTCCCCGGATTTTTGCGTCCACGGGTAAACATAATAAATAAAAATAACCCCTATTGAAAACTCGAATATCTTAAATGTTCGATCCGAATTTCTGCAATTACTTCCCGATTTTTTTAAAACCCTTTATATTTCATAGCGAGACATTTGATAAAAATAAAATACATATTATAACAATTTAAAGTTATTTTATTTTATTGTTAATAAAAAAATCCTGAAAAAGTCCGGGTTTGAAGCACAAAAATCCGCGGTTTTCGAACTTATTGTCCTGGTTTACTGATTTTACAGATGGCAACTCTACCTATATCCTATCATTCAACGCGACTCGCTAAATATGGGTATTGTTTCCAATGTCTCTAGCTATACCGCAATGAATAAAAGCCGTGATGGCAGTAACATATAGGCCGACAAAAACGGATTTTCATTATTTTATCTTGTGAAAAAAAAAATAGTTACAAAATGTTAATTAAAATTTAAAATAAAAATCTATGTACATTATCCGACAAACCGTACAAAGAGGCTTTTCTATCTACATACCTCAACAGAGCTGGGTATAACCTCAAAAAATTTTATGCTAAGTGAGGAAGACTTTGTCTTCCGCTGAGTACCCTAGGGCTAGCAACGGTTCCCGGGAGCTGTAAGGCAATCCGTAAAGAAGAACATTTAAATAAATTAATAAAGTCAACATCAAATAAATTATTATTTCAAAATGTTGTACCTACTGCGCACTGAATGTCAAATAGCTCAAGTTATTTGGCGACATTAGACATCTATATAAAGCTGAAGAGTTTGTTTATTTGAACGCGGAGCTATCAGTTGGATTTGAAATAATATTGTTGCCTTTGATTGTATTGAGAAAGGTTACAGGCTGTATAACATCACGCTACAACCTAAGGGGCGGAGCAGTAACTATTAAGGCGGTTGAACGGCAAGGCAAACCTAGTTAGATAATAAATGTAGTAATATTTTGCATAAACTATTTTAAACATACTGTATAATTTTAAAATGCCGAAAATATGCGGAAACCTCACAGGTGGTTCCGCCCTAAGGAATATTTCCTTTTTTGTCTACATTCTCACTTCTTACACAACTAACACAACCCATACTTAGATTTGTTAACAGATGGAACAGGAAGAATAGATATTTTTATTTTTTGCAATTACATTAATCGTAGCAACTGGACCGAATTGGATTTTTTTAACGTTTGTAATAGTTTGAATCAGGTTTTTAGGGAAAAAAAATTTGGAAAATTGGAAATTCCAGGAAAAACTGAAAGTGTTTATTTGTATGAAATCAGGACCATAATAGGGCATGAAAGTTAATATGGGCTCCATATTGGTGGAAAGCTAGTAGTTCTATGGCTTAAAAATGAATACTGAATCCATGCTATTAATGTATTTCTATTGGGAAACGTAAAAAGCGTCTAATTACATTGTGATTATTGGAGTAGATTCCGTTAACACTTAACACTATGCAATCCAGATAACATGCGATAAATTGCATAGCGTAAAGGGCACTTTAATCTCTCTCACATGCGATTGTAGAGTCATTTTCTTGTCTACTTACAATAAAAAAATGTTTTGCCCAGAATAGTTTCTGAAATTATGTACCTACTCATTTTAATATATTATTATTTTTTAAAAGGAAAACTCACAAATCTTTAAACGGAAGTGTCCCATTTTGTCTGTTGTAGCAATAAACGTTAAATCTTTGCACCTAATCTGCGGATTAGTGGCTCCTTAACGAGTAACGATATCGTTTGGGGTGCGTAGTTGTGTACGTCCCCTTAATGTATGAACATGTACTTTGTGACATAAACGACTTCATTTTGTATAATTTCTTAATATCTCAATATGATATTATGAATTTGAAGTTTTTTTGCTGCTGAAATAATATAAATATAATTGTACTCAACTCATGAATATAGTCGTGTTCTGAGACATAACAATGTCTACATATTTTCTTCGAAACCGTGTTACTGTCATAGGGTACCCAGCGTGATCTTCCGGCTACCATCGGCTAAAAGAGGGAGACTTGGTGTTCCGCAGGGTACCCTGGGACCGATAACATGGTTTCGGGAGCGTAAGGCAACCAGTAATGAAAACAATATCAGATAAGTCTATGTCAGTTAAGTGCAGCAACACGCCTGCCACCTGAGGACACTGCTACAGGATGTCTGCGGTGTCTCTGGCCACTGGTATAAAGGCTGTTAAAATCTTAGATGAAGGTGTTTTTTTATTAACTTCAAAAGCTTTTTAGCTTGATTGGACATTGAATCCGGATCTCCAGTTTTATGTCCAATATAGGCGCTCTCTTTTTTTATTTTTATAAGACAATCTCATATTAAAAATGAACAAAGCATTCATTAGTCAAACAAGACTTTGTATTCCGTCGAGACACAGATTTTACACACAATCGAAGTGGCTAGGGCTGTTTGATTTGCAAATGGGATGGATGAACTGATCGGACGATACCGCGGCTTATCCCGGCTCACCGCATGCAAAACGATCAGCCACCCTTGCTCACCCCATTCTTATAGGGTGGTAATACATGAGCAAATAAATCGCTGCGGTTGAAAACGCGCGTTGTTTAATCGCCCCGATTTCGCACGTTTACTACAAATATGCTTGTAACTACTTATCTATTAGATATAGATATATATGCTACCACGGACTTTTTTGTAGATCAATTTATTTTACACAATTTCCTACAAACCACGCGGCTTATTTTGTCGATATCTCTTTAAAAAGTTGTTAGAGAGATACACTGGAAAAATAATAGATAAAATAACCAATGTTAATATAAGGTAGGCTAGAAACATTAGAAAAATTTACAAAAAATCGGTCTTGTGAAAATACACAAAACGGACATATTATTATGCTCTTCCAATACAAAAGCTATTAGAAATAACATGTTTTCTTAAAATATGTGAATTTATCTATAGGATAAATACGAGAAAATGGTACTGCATTAGTAAAATAGATATATTAAGAGAACTCGAGTCGCAAAATCGATTGAAAATACGCGTGAAATTGATGACTTTTAAGGCTTCGTGTAACTGATTTTCATATTTAAATAAAATCATACTATGTCAAATGATTTTTATATATTTTTTTTTTATAATCAATATATATTCTTAATTTTTGCGTTTGGTCCATGCTAGGTATTTGCATTTTATGTTAGTTTTTTCTTTATTTTAAATTTATTATACACACAAACACACACGCAAGATGTATCTTAATGTGCTGTGATTGCTTTTGTTGTTTTTTTTTGTTTTCTTTCGTTACTTTAAGTTAAGACATAAAAATTGTTAACCTTTTTGGCTTTAAGATTACTTTTAAGAATGGATAATCAAGTTTAATTAGTTGCTGTTGTTTATGTAATCAATAAATAAAGAAATAAAAATATATTAATCTTTCGAAACTTATTTAAATTTCGAAAATAGTTATCGCGTAATTTAAGAAATTGTGAAGCATGTAATTTGTACGGGACAAAAGTTATGAGGCACTCCTTAAAATAGTAGTTGCACATGAAACAAACATGTGCAATAGGGTTTATAACAAAAAATTACATTCTCAACTAGAGGATTTTAAACGCCCCACCGCCTCGCTACTTCTAGCACGTACGATGAGATCTGATGGGATTTTCTAGTTGTTGACGAATCGAGAATACTTGTACATTTAAGGGTTTATTTCTTACTACTTCAGCAGAAAGATAGGGAACAAAAATATATAGAAAAGCAACAGAAAACGAAGGCAATAGAATTTGATTGAAGACAATATTGAAAGTACACAAATATAAAATAAAATAATTATGTCAGGATTGTAGCAAATGGCATTCGATTGTCTGCTTACCCCTCTTGGAATATAAGGCGTCATATATGTAGATATGGAGTTTGAAAGACGTGTGCCAGGATCGTATAGCGAGTGGATTTATTTTTGGGCTCTGTCTACCCCAAAAGGAATTAAGCTGGACAATTTATATGTATATATTTCTAAGTTTTATAACCTGAAAAAGACCCTTACTTTCAGAAAGTAGTTTTCAGAGTGACTCTATTATTGAATTATGTAAAGTATTTTTTTAAATATTTGTCTTATATTGTTAAATTTTTAAATAACAATTTAAAGAATATGATAAGCTACATGATAATGTTCATTTATTTATCGAAGGCAATCAATCGCCGAGCACGTATGAAAGGTATGATGAATATAAAAGAAGCGAATGAGGTATGTCAGGATCGTAGCAAATGGCATTCGATAGTCTCTGCCTGCCTACCCCACTTGGGATAAAAGGCGTGATGATAGATAGATAGATGAGTGTTAATTAACATATAAAATTTAAGAATTTTAATGACAATTAAATTATTTAAAAAAATCTAGTTTACCAAATAAGGCAAATAGAAAAACGGTTTTTAGGTTTGCCCCGACTTAGGCGAAAAAATTTTTATTCATAGATTAGGTGGATCTATCTATCATCACGTCCTTTATCCCTAAAGGGGTAGGCAGAGACAAAATCGAATGCCATTTGTGACAATCCTGACATACCTCATTCGCTTCTTTTATATTCATCATACCTTTCATACATGCTCGGCGATTATGTGTACTTTAATATTTCCATCTATCAATACATGTTTTATATATTACACAAAAGTACACCTAGGTCGTCCTCTGCTAGCATTTCCTTTCACTTCAGCCATATAAACCTGCTGTTTGGACAACCTGCGTAAACTACTTTTCTTCATTTTAGTCACAGCATGATCTTTCACTCGATTAGGTGTATTTTCGAGTATTTAGCTGATAATTATAAATTGAGGATATACCTAACTAAAATCGAAAGGATCTCCTTAGTCACCTTACTATACGTTGCTTAACCGCTGTTAACGGTATCACAACTTTTTTTTATTTGATTTTTTTTCAGATTTTTTTTTTCTTTGTCTCAATGTTTATCCAGAATAAGTTCCGAAAAGGCTGAATGTATGTTTATAATCTTCTCTTATCGCACTTAATTTGAGTGAGCACATCATACTTCCCATGATTGGAGTGCAAGTCGCTACATCAAAGAGACGATGTCAAAGCGCCTCGTGTTTTCAGTTTTCTTTCAGAGACCCTCGCTAATGAGGGTTTCGTGATGGGCGGATACCTAACTATCTACAACTACCATACACAGACTATTGCAGACCATGCAAGGGGGATTGATTTCTATGTTCATTTTGGAAATATCTTTGATATCTTGCACTGGTCCGGTATCTCACTGAAAATTTTCGGTCCAGCCAGCCGTATGAACGAGATTGAACAAAGGCCACATTAGCGATGTAAATCATACGATCTAGAAAATGCAGTTCACTCACTCACACAGACACACGAGATTCGATTAAACAAAGGCGTAACGTGTGTGTGTGTGTGACAGATCGTTCAAATCAACCACAAATATAGTGATTTGAAAACGGATGGCGGACCGTTTATTAGAAGAATTGGACAAGTCGGTGGATCGTATGGCGGCGTGCCGGCGATTGGACGGTGAGACGGCACCTTTAGGTATAGCCTCACAAATACCAATAGGCTAAAAGAGGATATTTGGTCTTCCGCTGTGTACCCTGGGACGAAACACGGTTGTAAGGCAACCCGTGAAAAAAGAAAAAAAAATCTTGAATATTTCAATTATAAATACGAAAGTTCACACCAAAACGGAGCAACGGATCTTAAGTGGTTTTTTTAGTTGTCTTATTTGGTAAACAATCTTAGCAAGTATTTTTGAATAAGTTGTTATTTAAAATTCTTAAAAGACGTTAAACATATTAACAATTTTACACAATAGTTAACATTTTTAACCTATTTCGTTATATATTTATAGTCTCTGCCTACCCCTCTTGAGATAAAAGGCGTGATGATAGATAAATAGATAGCTAGATTTAACCTATTTTACATTTGCAGAACTAATAATAATATTTTTTAAACTCTTATTTAAAAACTTTACAATAAAAAGAAAAATACACTTATCTGGAAGGCCTGAGCTGAGAGTGACTAGGGAAATTTTTATCCCGGGAAAATATCTCACTCATCCGGGAAAATGGCTGAATGGATTTTGGTGACACTTTCATTTCATAGGGATCGTAGTCAGTATTTATAGATTTCTCTAGGCCTTGCGAGCAAGAAGTCTTCGCAAGTTTCAGTTGGAAAGAGAAAGATAATATAATTTTCCGTAGTGACAAAGCAGGACAAAGAGTAGCGTCGTAGAAACCGGTCCTTTTTATCTTGTTTTAACTCTATCTTTTTCTCTTTCTGACTGAGATGGTGTCTACGTAGAGATATTCTCTCTACACGGTCATGCTAGCACGGCTGATTTTTAAAAGCCGATCGGGTATGCAGTATGTAAAAACAACCGGCGAAGCTGTGTACATTATCTAGTTACTAATATATTCACACCTGTATCCCAGAAATGGTGGGCAGAGAAGAGATATCAGGACTCTACTTGCCCTTAATAGCACTTCATATCTTTTTTTACTTCTCTTGTCTATGTCATTCTGATCTTATCTATTTCTTTTTGTTTGACCTTTCCGTCGAAAAAATACTAAAGGGATAGGGTAGATAGATAAATAACTTATTTAGACTCGTTGAGCTATTTTTGAAGGGAGAAATCTTATGAATTCGCGACATGCTCTCGGCACAAATCCCGACCATGGATTGCCCGGCCCGAGTATGCTCTACCCAAGAACTTCCGGGCAGGAATTCGTGTTCTGCCATCCACGCGCATTTTCTGACCGGCAATTATGAATTAAAATCTTTATTCATATAGTTTTAAGTTCTCACTTCTGTCGGCAGTCTCCGTATTTATTTCCCTGTACTTTTGTTACAATTATTTACACACAAATATATAAAAAACCTTATTATTAAATCTCAACATTAAAAATAACTAAATTCGATTGACAAGTATGCTAAAGGTTTAACCTCCCTGCTTACACCAATAAGAGACAAGCATAAAGATACACAGATTTAAAACTGCATATAAACGTATGTAAGCTATCCTAGGTTTATTCACAAGGTGCTAGGTAGGGGAACGCGGAGAGAGAGGTTGTCTGCGTCTAATATTGATTTTTAGACCGCACCCAAGATAACTTCGCGTTTTCTTCTGAACACTAGAAGTACAGTATTTTCCAAAAAAACAAACTAATAAAAATATTTAGAATTCGATGACTTGATTGAAGGGATTGCTAGAAAAAAATGATTTCCGCCCCCGCTTCGCCTGTGGATATTTATTAGATTTAATTACTTTTTATTCGTGAAAGAATTGTTAGAATCCAAACTTACAAGTTTTACCTGTTTATAATATTAGTATACTTAGATATAAAAAAAAAATGAAGGCAATATTAAAAGTAGACAATCGAATGTCTCTGCCTACCCCTCATGGGATATTATATTGGCTGTGTTCATGGCATCGATCGGATGAGCAGTTATTTCACCAAGATTTCACAAACAAAGCCTAGCCGGAAAGCTAGATAAAAATTGTATCCCACCGAAGGTTCGATTTCGGTTTCGGCTGAAAATCATGTTTTAGTTGGACACTATAAAAAATAAAAAAACATCAATAGGCATTATTATACTTTATGGAAGCAAGACTTGGGTATGGAATAAGGAAATGCAGTCTTTACGTAGAATGTGTGATATAAAGCGTATTGATCGCATCCGGAACGATGTCATTAGAGAAGAATGCGAAGTGAAAGATGATGTTGTGACTATAATGAAGAAAAATAGTTTACGCTGATTTGGACACGTTGAAAGAATGAAGGATGAAAGATAGACTAAAAAGGTTTATATGGCTAAAGTGTAAGGTAATAAACGGTGGAAATATTAAAAGTACACACAATCGCCGAGCATGTAGGTATGAAAGGTATAATGAATATAAAAGAAGCGAAAGAGGTATGCCAGGATCAATGGCATTCGATTGTCTCTGCCTACCCGTCTTGGGATAAAAGTCGTGATGATAGATAGATATACTTTTAACCTCTTTCAATTTTAATTGTTAAAATCATCATATGAATGATGCCAGAATAGAATGAAATTATACCTACTTTTAAAATAATACTGGAATACTAAGTAGCTACATACTATTTTATGTCTTTGTATTATAGCACATTTTATTTAATAAATCAGAGGACAAATATTTTCTTTGCTTTTTCTGAAATTTCAGAATTCCCTCGAGACACTATCGTAGCATTTTTACGGGGCTCTCTTTCAAGAGGCCATATTTAATGCTGCCAATATTTTATAGGATAACATGAATAGCCATTGTCCAGCGATAACAGATTTTATGTGGGAAGTTCCTTACTTTAGTTATTCTTATTTTTATCTAAAATTTAGTTGTGGCCCCGTGTTCGAATAATTCAGGGTCCTTAAAGCCTGCTAATACTAACATTTACTCGTGTATGATAATATATTGAACTCAGTTTGAGTTATCATAATTTTCAGGCACTTTTACCTAAATTCTTTTAACTTATTAACATCATTAAATGCAAACTAATATAAAATGCTGATTTATGGGTCCGATCACGTGTCCGAAAGCCTGGATGGACACTTCTATTGCCCTTTAACAGGCAGAGGACCGCAGTCGATGGAGGAAGATAGTTGAGGAGCAGCTGATGAATCGAAGTCACGATCTTCAGTAATGAGGGACCTAATGTGTAGGAGCATTTTAATACATTCTTCAAAATTTATCTTTTAAAAATTGCATCGACACTTATCATCTGGAGCTAAAAATACATTATGGCGTATCTTAATTAATATTATAAATGCGAAATTGTGGTTTGTTTGTTCTTTGTTTTTTCGTTTCACACCAAAACGGAGAAACGGATCGACATGATTTTCTGCACAGATATAGCTGAAGGAACGCGGTAAAGTCACCTAGGCTACTTTTATCCCGGGAAATTTTATTTTTTATTGTAGGTATACAATTGCGAAGGCGGCCTAGTACCGTGTAAAAATTTTGCGTTTTTAACGCGGATTGTTATTTCTTATTTTTCCATTATTTCAAGCAAGAAAAGTCAATCATTATGAAGAGGGGACGAGTCTTATCATTCTGATAAGAGCAAGTAAATAGTGGAACATTAATTATAATATTACTTTATCAATGTCCCGACTTGGGATGTCTCATAAAAAATGACTGCTCTCAATAAGTGATATCGCTCCTCGTTCTTTTGTATGGTAACCATGAAAATATTCGTAAACATCAGGACAAAATATGCCATACCGTTCTGAAAAAAACACTCAAAACTTTCATTTTGTATCTGTCAAAGATATTTTTATTATTTAGGGTTCTCGTATTGAAAACTATGGCTCTTTAGAACCCTGAATAATAAAAATATGGCTCAATCCAATTTTAAATAATAACAATCCTTTTGGGGTGAGGAAATGTTGTATAAATAAACTCACGTTTCCAGGATTAACTTAGATTTGCCATATTTTTGACAGATACAAGATGACCTTGACCACCGCCCCTTAATTCATACCGTATCTAGACTCCACGGCACTTAGCGATACTCGACAGACGTCTACAGGGCAGTGGGTAGTTCGGTATATGTAGATACTTAATTATATTTTTGCAAGTCAAAAACTTTTTTAATATTTGAAAGCCATTACTTCCAGCACCTATTTAATGTTAAAATAGTGCACTAATATTATATCAGTATAATTAAATTACGTTTTCAGAATCATAATAAAAAATTTCGCTTATTTCACCAATACCTATATTTTTATTAGTATCAATATATATTTTTGGTTTATTTTTCGCATATAAAACTTTTCAGTACCTATAGGTACTTGTATGGAAAATATGGAATCATTGTAGATATAATTATATAATGCTGGTCACCCTAATATTACATATCGCTGCTTCATACTTAGGTACCTACCTATATAAGCATTGCATTGAGTGTTTATCATCTTTTACGATTCTGACGACATCTTTATTTTGAGACACATAAATATAATGATTATTATGAAGTATTATAAAGTTTTATCACTTGCTTCTCTACAATATCCGTAGGTAAACATTAAAATTACCAATACCTACCAGGTAGGTACGTACAGGCGCGGATACAGGATCTCGTTTATTTGGGCAACTCTGTGTGAATTTACCTATCTTTCAGAAGAAAAAAAAAATTTTGTTATCTCTGTACATAATACGTGCATTTGAATAATGCTCTATTTATCTGACTTTAAAAAAATTATAAAAACACAAACAAAAATTTTGCAATGTTATAACAATGTCAAAATAAAGTGCTTTGACTTGATTCTTTTGGACTGGATCTGCGCCTGCCTACGTACAAAATATATGTCGCCATCACATAATAATACCGTCTTGTCTTATCTAATCATAATTTGAAATAGTGTCTATCCTCAAGTCTATAGTACATACCTACCTACTATTTAAAAAATTAAAGTAATAATATGTCGATTACATAATGTGAATCTTTTACGATTTAAGGATCTATAAACTGATAAGAATGGGCACAAATCATAGGAATATGATATATCATGCAGTGGCAGTGAAACCTGATGGATGATACTGGATGATAGGCCAGCGACATATATAATATACATATATATAACATAGAGTGGTTTGAAAAGTTCCATTCGTCGTTATGTTGGTAGCACTGAATCTTCAACATAAATATTCCGGTTTATCATTCATAAATATAATTTGTGTAGTAGATACATAAATTCACTGTACTTTAATATATAAGTAGATATACATTTTATTAATTAGTTCACTTTTATAATAATAAAGGCAAATCGCATTGTCATCAAATCCAAGGCTGCCAACAGTACAACAAATATTCATAGCGAAGAGAACTCTTTTGCCATACGCACTCTATAAATGCACTGTATATCTACATGTAAAAACACCTTTTTTAAATTTCGAAAGAACAAACACAAGATATCCACAAATCCGTAAATCCGATGCAATCGCCATTTCGTTGACTATGAAATCTACAATATCTCATAGTAAAAATTCCGTCACACACAACTGAAAAAAATCGTAGCTAATTACACAACTAATCGGTCGTTGTTCATAATTTCCTTTGACTGTGGAGGCCAAACTCATTTTATTTATATAGATATAACCTTCCACCCTGGCCCTAAGAGCCTAGGGTTAACAAATACGATACACTTTAAGCCAAGATATTACACATTCATATCAGGAACCTCTGACACCCTCAGGTCAACCGGTGGACAACAAGCTATTGTTCATATGATAATTGCTTCATTGGACTGGAATACCAATCATTAAATTGTTTGAATAAATAATAATGACTAGATTATTTCATAAAATCATAGGCACTATTATATTATTACAAGAGGCTTTTGAATAAAATCTGTTCTTGTACCCGTAAAATTAGTCCGCCCTACAGGTGTTTTGGTGCTTTATTTTTTTTAGGAGGAATTCTTACCTACCCACCTATATTATATTGCAAAAGGACGAATCAATCAAATTAATTCTCAAAACCAAGGAATTATACTATTCTCTACCAGGTTCAAGTTCAAATCCATAAAATTACTGTATAGGTATTACTTGCTCTCTGAGCTTGCTCTATACTAACACCATTGCCAATAAACGTTGTACAAAATTATATAAAGTTTTGTCTCTCTTTAACTAATCTGTCATTCATTATGATAGAGGAAGACAAAACATTGTATATGTTTGTACAGCGTTTATTGATATAAATGCTAAATATCACAATAGCGCCATCTATTGGTTGTAATAAGTATTATTTTAGTACAATGAAGAACATCACTGATCAGTGTGAACAATCAGCTACCAGCTGCTGTTTGCCGCTTGAGGGCGCTATCTTAGCGCCACTATCTCTCTCACAGAGTAGAATAGAGGTCGGCCAGTGGCATGCTGCGGCCGGTCCTAAGCTCAAGTCTGCCACTCCGGGTAAAACTTAAGATATATAAGTTATATGTCCGC
This sequence comes from Nemapogon koenigi, assembly GCA_963924495.1. Lineage (NCBI taxonomy): Eukaryota > Metazoa > Arthropoda > Insecta > Lepidoptera > Tineidae > Nemapogon > Nemapogon koenigi. The sequence goes on along the minus strand of OZ004644.1, from coordinate 9,334,134 downwards.
TCCCGCCTGACTTACGCCTCGCCGGCGTGGTATGGTCTCCTGTCCAACACCAGAAAACACCAGAGGTCCAACAAAATAAGGCCTGCGCGCGATTACGCACGCGCCGTGGTTCGTCCGCAACTCAACAATACGCAGGGACTTGCATATGTCCAGTTTGGAGGAGTTCGTGGTTCGGCTCGCGCATCGCATGGACGACCGCGCTGACAACAGCCGACACGAGCACCCGCGACATAGCCCCTGTGTATCACAGGCCAGCAGAGGGTCTCCCGCTGCCGCGGGAACTACTATACCTGGTCGAGTCCCTAGTAGGGGGACCGACTGGGTCTCAAATGCCCGGATAAAAAGTAGCCACTTTGTGCGCCTAAAGAAGACACCGAGGGGTCGTCGCCCCTCGAGACACAGCCGGCGCAAAGAGGTTATCCTCGCCGCCTCCCGAGCCTTCCCTTAGTATATTCCTTGAGTGTCAGTGTCTGTCAGAGTTTTGTTTTTTTTTAATTTTTATTTTGGTGACACGCAAGGAATCAAGGAATATACTTTTTTTGTTTTGCTGATTGTTTGTCAAAATCATTTATTATTTATTTTTTTATAATTAATAAAATAAAGAGAAATAGAAGTACTTTTGTGTTTAAATGACTATTAATGTGAAACTATTTAAGTTATTCCCAAAAACTCTAATCAAAAGTTCTTTTAGGTGTAGCTCCACAAAAGAACTGAAAAATATGTATTCTGCAAAAACTATCAAAGATTTTGGATACACATTCAATTCTGGTAATGTATTTACTTATTTGCTACGATCCCCACATACTTCTTTCGCCTCATACCTTTCAGACATGCATTACATAGGTACTTTTTATAGCTATTGTTACCTACTCTGTTTTACTAACTCACTAAAAAGTATATCAATGTTTTCTATATATATATATTTTTAGATGGCCAACTTTGTAAATTAACTGAAAGCGGAGATCCAAGCAGTGAATCATTCCAATTCAATGTTAGTGACAACCACCTTGAATGCCAGAAACATTATGAGGAACTCGGTAAAGCTGTGACAGATCATGTATATCAACTTTTGGAACATAAAGAGAAGTTACTAAAGCTGCCTGTTCCTATAGAATCAACTGAAGAAAGTGGGACATTTATTTTTGTAACCAAAGGTTATGAGAAGAAAGATAAACTCATGGTTTTGATACATGGTTCTGGTGTTGTTAGAGCTGGACAGTGGGCTCGATCGTAAGTTTAAAAACTTCTTTATCTTTGTGTTGATACCATTGGTATTTAGTTTATACCAGAGATCTTAACTAACTTGAAGACAATTTTTTTTATGTAGGTATTGATGATGTGTTCAAATTATTATGGTCAGATCATGTCTCAATTTATTTTTTATTTTTTTAGCCTCATAATCAATGACAGCATAAACAGTGGAACACAAATACCATACATAAGAAAAGCAATTGAAAGAAACTTTGGAGTCTTAATTATGAATCCAAATGACAATTTTCGAGGGGATAACAATAAAATACCTAAAAGTAGCAACCCTGAAGATCATGCTTCCTATGTCTGGCAGAACTACATAGCAAAAACGAAAGCTACATACATAGCTATTGTTGCACACAGTTACGGTGGTGTGGTAACATTGCATTTGGCCAATAAATTTGGTAAAGAATTTGAGGAAAAAGTCAAAGCTATTGCATTCACAGACTCAGTACACGGCTTTGCTAATTTCAAAATTACAAAATCTTTAAAAGAGGTGACAATATTTGATTTAACAAACTATCCTTATACTTTGCGGCATGGCAATAGTGGCAATGCTAGATGGCAAACTAATTATGCACTTGTTGGGCCTAAAGCTGCCATAAATTCTCTTTCTGAAAAACAATTTATTTACTCTTACATTAAATAAAGTGATGTATTGAAGAGACTATATTTATATTTTAAAACATAAAATGTTATTTAAATTTCCAGTTGGCAAGAAATTGGGTGTCCAGTAATGATCCATTAGATAAAAGTTTAAAAACTTCAGAACATGATATTGCAAGAGTATCTGCAGGTAAGACAACAAAGGGGAAAAGTGAGCACATTGTGTTCCCTGACTTGGAAGCACAAGTTTGATTCTTATAGTTTCTTTGAAGTTAAAAAACCTTAAAAGGAAGGGTTAGGAAGTGAGATGTGGTACTTAGAAATAAAAAGAGTGAGTGTTAGTACTGTCATTTGTTAGTCTTTCCACACAAAAGCTAAGGTACGATTTTTATTTTAAAGATTAAGCTATTTTAAGAAACTAATTTGTTTTTTTTTTTTATATTCTTCACGGGTTGCCCCTTACGGCTCCCGAAACCGTTGCCGACCCCAGGGTACCCAGTGGAAGACAATGTCTTCCTCATTTAGCCAATGATTTTTTGAGGCTATACCTAACGAGTGGCCAGCTCTGTTGAGATATATAGGTGGAAAAGCCTCTCTGTACGGTTTGTCGTAAAATGTACATAGATTTTTCATTATAAAAAACCCAGTATTTATAAAAACTACTGAAATAGTAGTATATCTAGTAACAGGGTAACATTGATATAATGACGCCATTCATAGGTGAAATGTAGGTTAAGTAAATTATTTGTTTTTGAAAAAATAAAAACAATCTCAAGATTTTAAGAGTTATAAATTGAAAAATACGGATTATTCAAGAATGTCTCGAAACAGTTTTGGATTCAGCATACCTTAACTTTTACTTTACCTACCGAATCCAGCAATGACACTGCAGTCTAGGTATTTTCTGCCATGTTGTGTCATGTGTAGTGGAAAGGCCATAGATTTAGTACTGTCGCTATAATGTCACTGCATAAAATAAACTATTGTATCAGCATTCAGCAGTGACTATATAGCCAATGACTGTTTAAAAAACGGTGTCATGCATGCGATGCATAACGGAAAATCAGCCTAAACTCATTTAAATTCTAGTCATATGTAGGTACTTTATTTATAGCCATATCAAAATAATATGCAATTCTTATTTTCAGGTCACCCAAAACATGAAATGACTTCATATAGCTCTATAGAATCAATTTTCAAGTTTATTGATGAAAGAATATCTAATAAATAAAACAAGTGTTTATTTTTAATTAATTTGTTTTACTTAAACCATTTAATAAATAACCTACTTCAGGCTTTCACTTAACTCTTACACACTTTACAACACTTTAAGCAATTTCTTAATCAAATATTTAATATGCTTAAAAGTTTGGTGAAAAAATTAGTGTTTTTTAAACATTAAAATAAAATCTATTTAATATAATATAAATTAATTCTTCTTTCCATTTGAATGATGTTTCATCCAATACTTGATGTCTTGTTTATTAGCCCTAACTCCTAAGACTGCAGATTTAGAATTTACATCTCTCATTACAAAGGGAGAGAATCCAGCTGTATACTCAGGGTCCAATGGATTATTCTTTTTACGGGCCACATGTGAAGCAAACCTTTTGTGAATGTGTTGATCTTCTGTTAGTATTGGATACTGAAAATGTTGACCACCTTTCGGTGTAGGTAAGCTAAACCTCTTTCCTCTAGCTGTCAATGGTTTTCTCCCATTAATATGAATATTCTGATTGCCTTCTTCATCTACGCTCACTGCAACTTTCTTGAGCGCAGCATGACCGCATTTTGGACAGAACAATTTTGTCATAATACTTGTGGTCTTAAAACAAGATGTACAACGGAAAATATATGTCCTAATTTGTTTTATAATTCGGCCGTCAATTGATGTTACTCTCAGACCAATTTGCTTCAGAACATTTTGCATTGCAAAATCTGATGTAATGCATGCTACTTCTACTGATATATCTTCAAAGTACTCTCCGAGACCCATTTCCTTTTTCTTTTCCTTTATGTTGCCTGGTGTTATCCATTCTCCTTCATCATCATCCTCCTCATCTTTGTCACCATCAGAACTACTACTATGTTCTTCATCAGAGACTTTGACCATAATATCATCCACATCTTTTAATTCCATACTCTCTATTTTTGTCAACACCTCTTCAGTAGAATTATCCTCACAATCACTGTCAACTTTTACAGTATCTTCGGTATGCTTTGTTTCACTATGACATGCTTGTTCTTCATTTGGTTTATCCGAGTTATTACCATTGGTATACTCGCCTCCTAATCCAGAAACCCTCACAGTTCTTTGCATTGTGGGTTCGCTCTTCAAATGATTAGTGCCTACATTCTCATTTTCCAACTGATAGGTTAGAGCTATAACTTTGATATCTGTGGCAGAAAGACTCCTATAGTCACCTGTTTTAATTGCGAAATCTGTAACAATGTTGATATTCTCTGGAAACACATTTTTCACTATCAAATCATATGGGAGCACTACAAGTTTCCTTCGTTGCCGATCATTAGTGATTTCATCAACAACCTCTTGTATTGTGTACACGTTTTCGCCAAAATCGCGTAAATTTGCAGCTTTTATAAAAGCAGTTGTATCCACGACTAAATGTTTAATTTTCTTCGACGTCATTTTGTATTCTTAAAATTATTATTTATAAGCCGACGAAAATTCTACACGTGTGGAAAACAAAAAGAAAATTTATCTCACTGACAGCCAATTGACAGCACAGAGCAAGTTAAAAACAACAAACACTGCGTGAAGGTACTCTGTGGCTGCATGGTAGATATTCTAGTAATTTGTTATTGAGGTTATAATCCTCTTATTCTGAGGCTCAGATTAATCTGAGTTGAGGTTATTCCTCATCTGATTATATACTCTTTGGCTGACTGAAAGTGGTTTGGTATCAGTCAGTTTGCTCTGTGGTTTCAGTCATTGTTGTCACTGGTTGGAGCAATTGGCGTCCGGCGATTTTTATATTTTACTATTTTAATTTTATTATTTAAGTAAAATACTGTGTATATTAATGTACATAAAAAGATGAACTCGAAACGTAATAAACGTAACTCCAAAAGGAACTTTCCTGTAGCGGAGTCTGTAAGCATAGCGCTTAAAATACAACTGGACAAATTTGTCCAGGATGAGCGGGAGACAGAATTAAAGTTCCCGACCTTTCTATCAGCTCAAGAACGAGGATTTCTTCATGAGACGGCAGGACGATTAGGGCTCAAGTCCAAATCGCGCGGAAAAGGTACAATGTTTTACTTAAAATGAAAAGACTGCGCCTTTTTCCACTTCACATCGAAAGGAAGAAAGGCGCAATATGAATAACCTACCTATTTAATTTTACGATTCCTTTAATTATGACCAAATTTTCTTTTTTCATTAAAAAAATTCAATACCTACTTTTTGCAATAAATTTCTGCAAATCTCTTAAAATTTTGTAACAACTTCAATAACAAAAACGCCCATGTAGCTGAATTCGGTTTTTTATATATTTTTTTTAATTTCCTAAATACTTAGAAATTTTGAAATGTTTCTTATAGTTGGCTCCATTACTTAAGTACTCATTCAAAGACCTGGTGAATAAATTAACAGGTTTTCAAGGTTTTGATTCCAGGTGTGGATGAGAATTTTTCCAACATTGGTTTCTTCTTTTTTTACTGTGGCTCAAAATTGCTTTCTATTTGGACAATATTCCAATTTGGTATGTAAAGTAAAAGTTAAGGTATGCTGAATCCAAAACCATTTCGAGATATTGGTTTAATAATCCGTATTTTTCAATTTATAACTCTTAAAATCGTGAGATTGTCTTTATTTTTTCAAAAACAAATAATTTACTTAACCAACATTTCACCTATGAATGACGTCATTATATCGGCTAAATAAAAGCAAAATATTTACTTGTCAACTTGTCAACCAATGTTACCCTGTTACTAGATATACTACTATTTCAGTAGTTTTTATAACTAATCTAGTTTATTATTTAGGAAGAATGTGTAAGCATTTTTTATGGTAGGATATTCTTTGACCTTTGCATATATTTTGTATCACAACAACTATGCAGACCGGTGGCGTGCACAGCGATTTCAGACAGGGTATGCATGGCTAAAAAAGACTTCAAACTAGTCTCTATTCTATCTTTACCAAAAATTTGGAACTTCAAGAACTAATCCAGATGTTTTTCTGACACATCACAGTACATCATTGAGAAAAACCAGCAGATTTTAATTTATTTAAACAAACTTCACCTAAGCAAGTCTCACAGGTATATTTTTCCATTTTATAATGATTTTACACTTAATACAAAAAACTTAAATTACTCAATAACTTGCGCAAACCAAAAACAGAAACTTAACATAAAACAAAGTAAAGAAAAAAAAAATTGTCTTTAAGTTTACCCTCATCCCTCTGTAATTAAAGCATTTACAAGGGCTTCTCAATTCAAACGGCTTCTAAAACACCTAACATGCATGCATTTTTACGCAAACTTTGATATTATAGTTGCGTACTTACACGAAACTGATCTAGGATTTTGTATGGTAAATAAGCAGTCGCTAGCACTGCATCTGCCACTAGAGGCGCTGATGTCACGTCGGTGAATGCATACGGACGGGTGACACTTCGACAGATTAGTAGTTAGTAAGAAAGAAGATAGATAGAGCGTTGAACATTTTTTTTTTAATATTCAGCAAATAACTTATTAATAATAGGGCATCTATGTATGGCACTACAGGGTATGCAGTGCCTATTTGCATGTATGGAGTGCACGCCGCTGATGCAGACTGTGGTATAAAAGCTGTAAATATGTGTTTCTTTGTTGTTGTTTTAATATGTTTTATTTAGAAGTGGTAGGTTTTGGTAGATTTTGTAGGATTTAGAGAGGCAACACTATTGTTTGTTAAATGTCAAAGTCAAAGAACACAGATGTTCTTTTTTCTGTACCAACATATCAAAGGTATTGAAATATTGAGCCGACAAAACTTTATTTTTATAATTTTTATTATAAAAAAACTACTGTATAGAAATCAAAAATATTCAAATTAGTTTCTTAAAATAGCTTAATCTTTAAAATAAAAATATAAAAATTGTACCTTAGCTTTTACTTTACATACCGAATTTATCCTAGGCCAATTTATACCATGTTATGTAAAAAAAATATACCTACTAAATTAACAAGTTATTCAATGAGTTTAACTGAAAAAGTAATAGTTTCCACATAAGTTGCATTGGTGACCATAATTCCTATTAATTATCAATTAAGTACCTACTGATGATTAATAAATGTACTGTCTATCCCATAACCTTGGCAAATTTCCTATAGTTAATATTTTTCTACCCTAGCATAATTTCATGTGAAAATCCAGAATTTTAATTCTATATTATTTTTGGCAGGTGTGAATCGCTACCTCACTCTCTACAAAAGACTGGGTTCAACAATTATTCAAAAAGACAACAGGATTATTCTTGACTCTCAAATGAGATGTACCATTGGTGACTTGTTGATAACATTGCCTATCACTGTCAAGGAGAAAGATGATTTAAATAGTAACCCTGATAAGGAGAGAAGTCCACCATTGACACATAAAACTTTAGGAAAACTAAACAATGGACTTGCTCAGGTATTTTTATTAGAAATATTTAAATAATTTCCTATTCAATAAAATCCACTGAAAAAATAACATCTATTTCACTTAGGTATATTGAATAAGTAACTATATGCTAAATTACAGTGACACAGGTGGATTATCCCAGAATAATTATGGATATAGGAGCCTTAAGAAGTCTGGTACAATATAATACATATTATAATCTATAAATTGTAAATACCCACCCCAACAGTTGACTGAAAAAACTTTTAACCCCACATTTAATTACTGTTAAGTATTATTATATTCTTTGGTAATAGTTTTTTTTTATTCTTCACGGGTTGCCAATACAGCTCCCGGAACCAGTGAAGGCCCCAGGGTACCCAGTGGAAGACAAAGTCTTCCTCATTTAACCAATGATTTTTGAGGCTATACAGTGTCCAGCTCTGTTGAGGTATATAGATGGAAAAGCCTCTTTGTACGGTTTGTCGGATAATATACATAGATCTTTCATTATTAAAAACATATTGGTACATGGTCAGATGTAGGAATCGAACCCGCGACTTTTCAGTTTTCAGTCTTATCCACTCGACCACCGACGCCCCTTTTTATATTTTTTTATATAATATGTAGTTTTCTTTCCTTATATGATTTTTTTCTAAAATTTTACTCTATGGGCTTTCATTTTAAAGGGGGTCTTATATTTTAATTTGAAAAGATAATAAAAAAACCTATTAAATAATACAACTAATGCTAATAAAATAATTATTTCAGGTTCCAAAATTATCATACAATCCGAAGGTGCAGAAGTTCAGAGAGAAACTACCAGTATATGAGCATCGGCAAGACCTGATTAATGCTATTTTACACAACCAGGTATAAAACTTTTTTTTTATTTTTTTTTATTATGGCTCCACCAATGTTTATCGGTGATTTGCCAATGTCAAGTATTATAGCCTTTATAGTGTTTATAGCCGATTAATCGGTATTTAGGATAATCCAGCCGACCGTGATATGCCTTATTAATCACAACCATCACAGTCAAGGCAAAGCAAACTTAAACCTATTAGATTAAATTTTATCTTCTGGCATGTAGAATTAAATAAATGTGTATATTCAGTGACATATTTATCAAAATTCTAGAGTCCTTAGAAGAGATATTTTATTACTCTCCATTTTTTCTTTTGGCTGTGGTATGTATTATGTTTGAATTTCAAGTCCCTATTAAACGATTATAAGCTAGACTGTGACAGACATATGTTGGTGGTGTTGAAAATTGCACTGAGAAGAAATATAAACTTATTTTTCAACTGTTCTCTGCAATTTAATCTTGTTAAAAATTGCAGGTAGTAATAGTCGCCGGAGCCACCGGTTCAGGGAAGACAACCCAGTTGCCACAACTTGTGTTGGAGCACTGCAGGGACAACAACATTCCTGCCAGGATATACTGCACGCAACCGAGGAGGATATCTGCTGTGTCTGTAGCTGAGAGGGTAAATATTATAGTTTACACTGGTGACAATTTTATTTTCCTATATCGAAAATCCAGAACGAGATAAAAAAACGAGAGAGAGCGGGATGGCGCTCTACAAAACTTTCTTGACACGTTTCCCCCAAACGGCGTACTCCTTCTTAGGAATTTGTATGTAATTCGATTCCTTGATCTCGGGAATCGCGAAAAACTTAAGAAAATTATGATATTGGATAATTATGTAATTTATGTATAGTAAGCAAAATAAAATCGCAAGTTCGAATTTCGCCAAAAGAGAGCGAATCCATTGTCTATGCCAGTGTTGTCGTTTGAAAAAATCGTGACATTTCTTTGGTTGGTTTCGAGATTTAAGGCTGATTTACACTGTATGAACTTATACCAAACCTGTGCACAATAGATTTTACGCGGGCGGAACCGCGGTCGGTCGCTAGTTTGTTATATCTCTTGACAGATTACACAGCATATGCCAAAAAAAGCGCGCTGGCGCTAACTTTCCGCCAACTATATTTACTAGCACTGTTAATGCCCAACTCCTAAACGTGATAGGTCCAAGTTTAATACTCTTAAAACTTCCTTGTGAATGAAATCTATTAGATATATATATATTCGTGAAAACCGCGACAAAATCAACAAGTGACAACACTAGGATTTTTTTTGGAGTGGATAATGAATGCATTAATATCTTAAATTGTTTTAGGTCGCGTACGAACGTATGGAAAAAGTAGGACTTTCAATAGGGTACCAAATACGACTGGAGTCCCGCGTCAGTCCGACCACCGTGCTCACCTACTGTACTAATGGTGTTCTACTTAGAACTTGTATGGGTGGAGAGTCCTCGCTCACAGGTTAGTTGTACACAGTGATCTGTTTACGCATTTAATTTCTCTATTAATTCTGTTTCATTATAGTTTAAGACTAAGACCTGCACTATGACGTGACAATACAATTGCACTATAGTACTAAATGTGAAAGTTTGTTTGTTTGTTTGTTTTTGTTTGTCCTTCTTTTACGTTAAAACAAAGGATATATGATTAGTTGAAGGACCGGAGCTATAGGATACTTTTATCCTGAAAATCCTATGGGACTTCAAAATTTTTAAGTAATCTGAGGCAGAAAAAGCATCACATGTATAGGTTATTAATGTGTTTCAGGCGTCACCCACATTTTCGTGGACGAGGTGCACGAACGGGATAAGTTCTCGGACTTCCTGCTCATCGCGCTGCGAGACAATCTGGCCAAGTACAAAGACTTGAAAATTATACTCATGTCAGCCACCATGGATACGCAGATATTCTCTAGGTTAGAAATTATACTTATAAAGTTTTTTTTGCCTTACAGCTCCCGGGAACCGTTGCCGGCCCCAGACAATGTCTTCCTCCTTTAGCCAATGATTTTTTTTGAGGCTATACCTAACGAGAGGCCAGCTCTGTTGAGGTATATAGATGGAAAAGCCTCTTTAGACGGTTTGTCGGATAATGTACATAGATTTTTATTATAAAAAACTCATTGGTACATGGTGGGATGTAGGAATCTAACCCGCGACTTCTTTCCCACTCGACCACCGACGCCCCACTTACGTATAAAGTTGAAAAATATATATTTAAAAGTAGTTGAGGTAGTCCCAAAAACAAATCATATACATATATAATACACTACTATTTTTATACCATGAGGTTTTCATCTCAATCGGATTGACGGTTTTCGCGTAAGTTCACTAAACAAAACACAAAAAATAATATGTGATATTTTTCACCTTAGATATTTCAACAATTGCCCAGTGATCACGATCCCCGGCCGCCTGTTCGAAGTCCAGAGGTATTATCTTGAGGACATTTTGAACATCACAAAGTACAAAAGCCAGAAAATGATTGAAGTTGAGTTTGGTCTAAAGGCGAAACTGAAAAGCGGAAAGAGTTACTGGTCGCAGTTAAAAAGTGGGTATTATTTTAATTTTATCAATTAATATGATAGAGAGACAACATGTTATACATAAACAGTTATTTAAACTAATGGGTACAATATGGGTTTACAACAATTTTAATACCTACATAAATAAGCTTATAATTTATATATTAGAGATAGATAATATGCTATCGCTGACTTTTTTCTAGGTCATTTTATTCTACTCGATTCTTTCTACATCATTTTGATATTTCTCGGACGGCATACGCCATAAAAACGCGCTATTATTCTTATACTGTTAATGCTCAACTCCTAAACCTGATAGGTCCATGTTTAATACCTTCCTCGTGATGATTCTATCTATCTATGAGGTTCCACGCGCAAAGCTAATTGTAGATGGCGCCACAGGCGACACGGTCGCTGTCAATCAAACGATCTGAGAATTTTGTTATTTTAGTTTGTAAATTATCACTGTATTATTCAATAAAATTAAAGTATTTAACAATGTATTCAACGTGGAATTTGAAAGAATTGAAAGCAGAATTAAATTGTAGTTGGCTGCCCAAAATCTATTCTCCGTCTACTTCTTTCCATATAGGTACTGTACAGCTCTTGACGTAGGTGTTGTTGATCCCTAAGTAGACCAGGAAAATATACTAGGAACTGTCACTTTTTTTGAGAAACTTGCATTTTGGTACATGCCTTGAAAAAAAACTAAAAATAAGGGATCATTAATTTGGTAATGTTTAGTATGTTATGTAAATCTTATGTATTGGACATTATGTGTAACATAGAGGCATACCAAATAGGTATAACAATAGTTACTTTGTATTCTTGTAGTGAATCCTGTTATCAGCTAAATAGAAATATAGCTAATTAAACGACTAACCACAGTAATAAGCCTTATTGTACTGGTGCCTAAAATATATACACACTAAGTACTCACCTGTATATGCTGACAGTCCCACATAATCAGATCCTTGGAAATGAGTCCGGCATAACCTACCTACTATACTGTGTTGCTGCAAAATTTTGTCGGCCTACCACTTTTTTTTAATTTTAAATCTTTGGAAAATAAATGTACACCGTTGTTGGAACATCCGGGAACTGAACACAGAGTCATTTTTGGGGAAATAATAAATTGTCTGTAATAAAGGTTAGAAAACGTATGAAACTCTGACAGTTTTCAATGACCGTGTCGACGAAACGCCATCTGGTGGGAGAAAATGGCAGTGGTCATCCTCATTAGTGAAAACCGCAACAAAATCCGTTCAATAGTTTTTGCGTGATAAGGTGACAGACATACGCGGCGGGTGACTTTGTTTTATAATATGTAGTGATATGAAGGCAAAAAATAAATCAGTTTATAATAGTTTGCAGTTATATCTTTTATCAGTGTTTTTCTATACTAATATTATAAAGAGGAAAGATTTGTTTTTTTGTTTGTTTGCATTGAATAGGCTCCGAAACTACTGGACCGATTTGAAAAATTCTTTCACCGTTAGGAAGCTACACTATCCCCGGGTGACATAGGCTATATTATATTTAAAAAAAATTTGGGATCCTTACTAAAACTCCAATAATGTAACTCAAGGTGTAAAAAATTACCTAAAAATTCCTTACATCGCGTGCGCTGCAAAAACTATTGATGATAGAACAAAATAATGTACTACGACTTTGCAGAACACATCATTATCTACAAAAAGTGTCGCGACAGCATATATCTACCTATTATAGTTAAGTCACAATAAGTGTTCTTTTATTTTAAAAATTTAATTGAAAAGCCGCCGCTAGAAAAGGCTCTTTATTTGTACCTTGCTATTAATCCTTAACAGAATTAATTACTTTATATGCACGACTGATTTAATATCACTTTTTGAATTATTCAATTCGGACATTCCATTCGAAAGATATCACGAGTTTAAAAATAGAAGTATTTAGTATTTTTGTATGAACAAAATACAATGTTAGTGGTAGTGGTAGGGGTAGGGGTAGGAGTAGGGGTAGAGGTCGGGGTAAGGGTAGAGGTAGGGGTAGTGCAGGCAAGCCAATGTTTTGTGAGTCTGTGTGTATGTGGAGGGTAATCTCTGAAACTACTGATCCGATTCTGAAAATTCTTTCACTAATAGGAAGGTACATTATCTCTGAGTGCTATGGTATATTTTATTTTGTACGAAAATATCCACGGGCGGAGCCGGGGGCGGAATGCTAGTTGTTTTATAAGTAAATTAAAAGTCAAAATATGCCTTTGTGTTTTACTAAAACTAACAATAATCAAAAAGTTATATAGACATGGCAGGACATCACTGGCGTGGACATGATGCATTGTTGCTAAAACGAATTCCCCTAAAATGACGTAATTAAATAAAATTATACATTTTAAAAAAATATCAAGAGTTTCACATTACAGTTTCGCATGAATTGCAAATTTATTTATTAGATGCTGTTGCCATCAATTACATACATACATACCATCATGCCTGTTTCCCAAAAGGGTAGGCAGAGAGTATGGAGCGTCACTTCTCTTTGTTTTTATTATTAATTATTGTGAGGCTATTTTTTATTACCATCGGCTAATCTGAAATCCTTCAGGATAAATCCTTTTGTCACATTTCAAAGCTTTCAATGGGAGAAACCGGGGCAGAAAGCTAGTAAATCATATATGAAAAAATTATGTAGAATTAAATTATCTACAAAAAAGTCACAGGAAGCATATATCTATATTTAATGGGGATTCTACGTCATGTCATAGCGACCTACGCACACGTTCCGTCGTGGCATGATGAGGAATCCGGTTTAATCCCGCCCGCGCTGTGATAGTTGTGATTAGTCTGTGATTAATAGAACATGTCACAGTCAGCGGGAACATCTTGGCTACCGATTAATCTGCATATTGATACTATAACAGCTATAATAATAAAAAAGCAGAAATAAAAAAATGCAGGACATGCGCTCTAACATTTTTATTCCGAAATATGCCCACACAATTTATACTCGTAATCGTTTTACTATTCGTTTTTTAGAAATGTATAATAAGCACTTTAAAGAAATCGATATATTTCATCTGACATTGAACAAGTTTAAGAATGCAATAATTGAAAAACTCAAATTGCTAGATTTATAGTCGTTTTGTTGGTTTTTTGTTTTGCTTTGTATTTGATATGTTGATTTGTTTTGTTTGATTTAGTTAATTGTTTCGATTGTTTTTGTATTTACTTCTTGATATATATTATATTATTCATAATTTAAGTATACGGTTTGTGGAAAATTGTACTGTTTTTACCTTGTAGTATTGTAATTATCGTCACATATAGGTCTTATGTATTCTCATTTAAGTTCATTGTAATTTATATGTAATGACTGTTTTGTGATAAATAAAAAAAATAAAAAAAAATAAAAAATAAAATAAAATAATACTTTGAGCCACAATATAAGAATAAGAAGATATTTAATAAATAAGTAGTAATAAGCGTATTCACGACTTTAATTACGCGTTGGGTGAACAAATTATTTTAAAATTATAGTAGTGGATATACTTATTCTATAGCGGCAAAACGTTTCTACTCATTGGAAAAACGCTTAGAACGAGATTCAGTATAAGACTGTGGGAAGCCAAAACTAAAAATTACAAAACAAAGAAACTTTCTATTTTCAGATAAAAATTCTTACCAAGAGGAAGCGTCCACAAGCAAAGAAGAGACGGAGTCTCCTGCCATAGACGCCTCCTTACAAACTGATATGAATGAGTTCCTCAATGACTGCTTTGTGGACGGCAGTCTGGTATGTAGCATTTGACTAATGAATTTGGAAACCAAAATAAGAGACCTTTATACCCTGTGGTGTGACCAGCGACATCAGCAACAGTGTCCACTTTTTGCCAATTGTCCATATTAATCAGAACAGGTGAACAAGTATTTTTATAAAGTAAGGCAATATTAAAATTACACGCAATCGCTGAGCATGTATGAAAGGTATGATGATTATAAAAAAAGCGATAGAGGTTTATCGGGATCTTGGGATAAAAGGCGTGATGATAGATGAATACTGGCCACTAGACCGAATCAAATAAGTCGCTTAAGTAATGCCTTCTGGAGCATACGCACAAATGAGCCAGATCCCATTTACGTTAAACGGCAGATTAAAGCTATTTCGGCAGATCGACACCCTTGTGCTGTAGTTAGGAAAATTAAAAAGCGAGGCAGGCTACTTTCATGTTTAAATTCCCGGAACAACGTGACGCATGACTCGCCGCATAAATTTGTCGACTTTTTGTCATGGCTGTACAAAATTCACTGTCTCTGCTGATACTTGATGAGGTAGTGTTACCGCGACGACGGTACCCTTTAACTAAAGAGTAAAATATTATGATTTCAGGACTCGTTCTCTCAGATTCTGTATATGTATTTGTCTGAGGGCGTAGCGGTGGACTGCGCGCAGACCGATACTGGGCGCACTGGACTCATGGCCGCCGCACATCACGGCCTCACTGAGTCTGTACAGCAAATACTCAAGATTGGTTAGTATTGTATAATATGATCTGTTCACCTCTTACTGTATCATATTTTAAAATATAGCAATATGCTTATTAGTTTTTGTTTAAATTCCTAAACTCAATATTTCACAATAAATAAAAGCAAAGCAAGCTGTATATTTTTATCCATTCATCCTTATAAAACTAAAACTACTTTATACACAAATTCTAACAAAACAATTAAATCTTTAATATCACTACAGCCGCCCTTTATAAACAGTATAAGTATAAATTCCAATTTACAAATAGCGCACGAGGCCCTAATGTGACTGTGATTATTGTTTTAGGTGCAGACCCATGCGCCAAGGATGTAAAAGGCAAAATGGCCGTAGATTACGCAAAAGATAACGGCCACGAGGAATGCGCTAAAGTTTTGACCGCTCTAGTAGACAATGAAGAAATCAAAGAGAACACTGAGGAGAGTTCCGCAGACGATTTCCTGATGGATCTCTACCACCACACCGCCTCCGAGGAGATCATTGACCACGAGCTTCTGTTGATTCTTGTGGAACACATCCATCTCAACATGCCCGAGGGGAGCATTCTAGTGTTTCTGCCCGGTTACGACGACATCGTCAAATTGCGCACCAACATCGAGGCCTGCTCTACCAAATGGAAGAACAATTTCGAAATTTTCACCCTCCACAGCAACATGCAGACTGTTGACCAGAAGAGAGTTTTCGGGCCCGCGATGGAGGATCGCAGGAAGATCATCATCTCTACTAACATCGCAGAGACGTCCATCACTATAGACGACGTCGTGTACGTGGTCGACTCGTGCAAGGTCAAGGAGAAGTACTACGAGTCTGACGGCGGCGTGTGCTCGCTGCAGTGTGTGTGGACGTCACGCGCGTGCTGTCTACAGCGGGCGGGACGCGCCGGTCGGACGCAGCCCGGACGCTGCTACCATCTGTGCTCGCGACGTCGCTTCAACGCGCTTCCGCTCAACTCCGTCCCCGAGATATTGCGCGTCCCGCTACAGGAGCTGTGTCTGCACACCAAGCTGCTGGCCGCTAGCAACACTCACATCGCGGACTTCCTGGCGCGCGCTCTTGAACCGCCCTCCTTCCTGGCCGTCCGTAACGCCGTCGCGTTGCTCAAGACCATCGGCGCACTCACACCCACCGAGGACCTCACGGAGATCGGTCAGCATCTGCTCGACCTCACCGTGGAGCCCAAGCTCGGCAAGATGTTGCTGTACGCGTGCGTCATGAAGTGTCTCGACCCCGTGTTGACGGTCGTGTGCAGCCTCGCCAACAAGGAGCCCTTCCAGATCTCCATGAACCCTGAAGGACGTAAACGGGGAGGCGCGGCCCGCAGCGCTTTCGCCGCCGACTCGCACTCTGACCACATGGCGCTGTTGCGAGCCTTCCAGGCGTGGCAGACTGCGCGCGCCTCCGGACAGGAGAAAGTGTTCTGCGCGAAGAACATGATCTGTCCGGTCACCATGGAGATGATAGTCCACTACCGCTCCCAGTTGCTCGCGCAGCTCCGGGCGATGGGGCTCGTCAAGACGAAGGGCTCCGGGGACATAAAGGACGTCAACTACAACTCAGAGAGATGGCCCGTCGTCAAGGCGGTGCTTGTGAGCGGTCTGTATCCGTCCCTAGCGCGAGTAGACCGCGACTCCGGCACGCTGCGGACCTCCAAGGAGGTGAAGGTGGCGCTGCACCCCAGCTCGACCCTCAACAGAGGCGGCGGAGTCACCGGCTCCAAGAAAGCGGTCCAGAAGCTGCCCACTGACTGGATCGCGTTCGAGGAGATCTCACGGACGGGACGGTTCTGCTTCGTGCGGTGCAACACGCTCGTGACCACGCTCACTGTGGCGCTGTTCGGCGGACCGCTGCGACTGCCGGCAGGCGCTCTCACTCAGCGAGCCAACCAGCCCGGACTGTCCAGCGACTCTGATAGCGAGGCGGACGACAACGTGGCCTCCCCCGACACGGCCGTGCTCACGCTAGACGACTGGATGTCGTTCACTGCGGACGCGTCCGACGCCATCAACGTGTACTACCTGCGACAGAAGCTGTGCGCGCTCGTCATCAGGCGGATGTGCAGTCCGGGCAGGCCGATGTCGCCCGCTGACGAGCAAGTGCTCGGGGTGGTCGTACAAGTGTTGTGTGCCGAGGAGAAGAACATCGGTCTCGCGCAGCCGCCCGGTATCGGGCAGCGACCTAAACCACTCACATTCGACTCGCACAACTGGCGGAACAAACTGGAGGAGGACCACCGACAATACCAGCAAAGTTACAACCAGAATGACTACTCCGGCTTCCATCAGCAGCAATACGTACTGAGGAGCGGTCAGAACCGACAGCAACTCTGGAGAAATGACGGAGTCTCCTATTCCCCGCAGGTGTATAACGGCGGACCTAAGAGCCCGATGTCACCGAATGGTAAAACGCTATTCGGCAACTTTGAGAAGTATTCAGACGCTGGAGAAGATTTAAAGTATTTCATAGTTAAGACGGACGATCTGCAGAGCCTCGACAGTGGCAATATTGTGTTCGCGCCGAACACCGCTAAGAAGCTCATGAAGGTTAAACAGGTAACATTTTTACTCTTTCTAGAACTTCCATCAAAATGGGTTGACCACGGGTTTTTTTAATAAAAAACTTATGTTCATAATCCGACAAACCACACTTAGAGGTTTTTCCATCTAAATATTCCTCAACAGAACTGGCCACTCGTTAGCTATAGCCTCACAAATACCATCGGCTAAACGAAGGAGACTTGCGTCTTCCCCTGTGTACTCTGGAACTGTAACACGGTTTTGGAGCTGTAAGGCAACCGGTGAAGAAAGAAAAAAAGAATCCTTTCCATCACAAAATAGTTCAACAAAACTGGCCACTTGTTTCTGGAAGTTTTGATCAATGAGCGTGCCTCGAGCATGTTTCATTATTTATTTTAACACTAGCATTCCGCCCCGGCTTCGTCCGTGGACTTTTTTAAATGTGAGAAGGATTTATCCCGAAGAAAATTCGGGGCAAAAAGTAGCCTCTGTTACTCCTTCAACTATCTCTGCAAAAATCGTCGTTCCGTTGCTCGGTTTAACGTGAAACAAGGACAAACAAACATACACATCAGTTAGGATCATAGAGCGCTTGTATTGGCGCGTCCCGAAGTGTAAAGTGTTGGCAGGTGTTTCATATAAACATATTTGCTTATTTTTTGTATAATGATGAATATTATGGAAATGTGACGGAGATCTAATGACTAAGGTTTTACATAAACTGGCTTTTAAAAAAATACAAATATCTGCAGCGAGACTGATCAGTTTATTTATGTCAAAAACTTTTGAATTTGTTACTTACTGTACATGTACCGAAAGTATTGTCAATAAATACTCTATACATTGGGTGTGTAATTGTTTATTGTACATATTTCAGGAGGGTCACAGAGTGTTGTTATTCTTCTCGTGTGCCACTCTATCCAAGTTTGTGGGGTGCGCGGCCATGACGGACTACCCGGCGGGGAGTGTCGCGCCGTCTCTAGAGTGGCTCTCTACGCAACACGTCCACTATAATCTTACTAGGTGAGGACATACTACTCGACCAAAACAATTAGGCACATTTCAAAAATGGCGTCATTTTAAAAACAATAAAAAACAAGTAACAACTAACAAGGAAAAACTCAAGGAGCGCTAAATTCGTTAAATCACTGCCGATAGCGACGACACGACTACGCTTCACTAGGGGAAGCGCTGGGAGTTGAGGCGGGGAACGGGCGCCGTAAGCGCATTCCTGTCATGTGCCTAATTGTTTTGGTCGAGTAGTACAATAATTGAGTTTTAAATTCACATCACTCTTTAGAATCCCCAAAGTCTGTTTCGAAAGTCCGATTTTTTGCCGGATACTGTATAACTTTATACAATAACTAGCTGTGCTGTGTTTATGGTTACTGCTCAGCTCCTTTGGGTCGTAGCGTGATGTTATATATAGCCTTTTTTAAAATAATTAGCGACCCGCCCCGACACACGGGTAACAAAATCACCCTCCGGCCCTCCCCAACTATCTCTGTGCGAAAAAATCACGACGATCCGTTGCTCTGTTTTGACGTGAAAAGATCAACAAACACTTTCGCATTAGTAATTTTTTATTGCTTCCTTCCACAGACACATCCAGAACTCACTAGCGGACAGATCTCGTGTTTGTGGCGCTCGCGACGGCCAGGAACTGTGCTCGGCTAGCGGTCGGGCCTTGTTGGCTACCGTGGAGCAAACTACCAGGCGATTCAGACACATGCCTAACCATGCTAGGCCCATACAAAAACATAGCAACCAATAACGGTACATCCCCCCGTAATAATCTAAAGCTTGAAAGTTACTATTCGCGACCATAGATGTAGTATGCTGGCGCTCTACTAGATTGCTAATGTCGCGAGTCGAGACCAAAAAATTAATACATCAGCGCGTAAATGTGTAATTCTGTGAATTTTTCACTTTAGATGACTTGCGTTCAGGAACTGCACACGTAACCATAATTAATCACGTTTACTAAACACATAACATATTTTAGAAAAATAAGCTAATTTTATACTGACGTTATCAAAAAACGGTCTCGTCTATCTATTACGCTTTAATATACGTGTATCGATGCGTTTTCTTTTACATTGTCAATCTAGTAGAGCGCTCGCGCGACTATACCTACTAAAATTACTAATTGGTCTGTACTATGAACTATCCGCCGCACATGACCACACTCGTGCGGGAAGATCTTTCTCAAAGTGGCCCTTGTGGGCGCTGAAGGCCTAGAGGGGGCGGTAAGGGGCCCAGAAATAATGAATGTTTAAAATGTGGTATAGTAAAAAAAAATTGTGCTTGCAGCTATGCAACTGTATCAATGACAAGTTGTCAACATTTGTATTTTCTTACCTTCTCCTGTAGATTACTTTAGATCAGAAGTTCCCCATACTATTCGGGTAGTTTGAATAAAACAAAGCAAAACCTTTTACTTCAACTTTTTCAAGTAGTTAAATGCTTCACGTTTGATGAATAATAAATGCTCATACTTAAAAGTACTCGCACCTTTTGCTCATTTCAGAGATATGAATAAAGTTACTTTTTCGGAATGTATAAAGCATGCCTTTTACTCAATTTTGAAGCAAATGCTCCAATCAAAGTGCTTTTCTTTATTCTGAGTGGAAAACAACACTGAGTATATACTTCAAATATAAGCTTTTACTTCAGAGCAAAAGGCAAATATTAGTCTACAGTCTGAAGCATTTGCTTATACTTATACCTTTTGATGTGAAACTATTAGATATCGTATGCCGTGACGGAAACGGTCTGCCGACATGCTCGCTACTCCCTTGTGTGTGCGTGGCACGTATACTATATACTTTGTTGCTTCTCCGTGTGAGTGTGTTTAGGGCGTGTGCCTCTCGGCATACTTGACGCTTTTGCCGCCTAACAGTAACTTTCTAATATTTTTATTTATTTTACTCCATATTTATTTATTGGTTTTCTTTAATTATATATTATTTCAATAACCATCAATTTCGATGTTTCACATCTGCCGGGCGTCCTGTGACTGTGACGGCCACGTTTTTTTATTAGTACGACCAAATGCTTGTGAGGTTTTGCTCTAGTTTTATGCAAACGGCCCAGCATATCGTTTGACTAAAGATGACTAAGTTTGTTTGATTCTAGGTAGACAAACGTTTATTTGGTCTTTGAAAATTTTTATACCCAGTTTTCAGTGTTTCCTACTAGCTATCGCTACTGGTGGAGATGGGTGGCATTTTATTTTCTCTTGTCCCTTCTTTCAAATAGCGACATTAAACTGCCCAGGGTGGGTTTACGTGCGGTTATAAAAAAAAACCTAACCTACATGCCAACAGGGTTGTGTCATTGGATGTTTAAAATGTTAATATAAAATTAAGATAAAAATGGTACCTTCAGTAGAGATAAGTGGAAACAAAAATCGAAGTGTACAGTACATGTACCCACTTGGGCGGTGGTCATAAGTGGAAAAAATCCACCTATCCCTACCAGTAGCGATAGTTAGTAGGGAACTGGGGATAGTTAGGGGGGTTAGGTGGAAACACCCCCAGTTTTTGTGCATTTTAGTAGGTATCTTTTGTAAATTAGTTTAAATGTGGTTAAATTGTGATGTTCGTTTCGGTGTTAGTTAAAGTTTTGGAAAGTTTGGGATAGTACTGCCGCCGTATATAGTCAAATCTGGCATTCACTGATTGGGAGGGCATAACAAAGCATGCCAATGTTTATTTTGCCGTTTTTTATTTTTTTAAATCAATACCTACATTTTAATCTAAATTGAAAAATTCATTATCAAAAAGATTTGGTCCGCCTGGCATGGTGGCAAGAGCCGCTTTTAGCTGTGCTGTCCTGTCAGTAAATGCCAGTAATAACACTGCTAAGAATTTACCTAATACGTATTTATTGTATTTAGCTGTGAAATGGGACCTTCAGAAATAAGCGCAGAAATAGCACTGTTACTTTTTTTAGCGACAAAAAGGATTGTATATATTTTTAGGTACGTTCGCGCTCATTGGCGGTTTTGTTCGTAAGAGTATTCCATATACAAATATTTAAAGGTCATTAGGACGTTTTGAGATTTTAGTAGCTAGAAATGTTTTCTACCAGTTTTTATTTTTGCAGATGCGTTATAAAATATTTGCACAAAGTTTTTATATGATAACAAAAAAGTTAATATATAAATAACAAAGTTAAATCTGTAAAATATTATCAACTTATAAATGCAATTAAATATGACAACGCCTAAATAACTCATTATATCAATCAATATAACGTGTTCAAGTCGATACGACCAATAAATACTTCGGGAATATATATATAATTCGCGTCTCGAATAGATTTATCTGCAAGGTAAATGCAGCATAAACTCTACTCTAGAAAGCCCGTTCTGCGCAACCACATGAACGAAGTTTAGAGGCGCATTTAAGTTTTGTGAGAACTGTAGCCTACTCACAAAAAAAAAAGCGTTATCGGCGCTACTGAGCCTCCTTGCCGCCGGTGAAATACGCAATACGATTAATAAAATAAACACGCGAAATTGCAACGCAACGGTCACCGATATGGTGAGTAAAAAAAATATAGATTTTTTTTATTTTCTATATCGCTACTACGAAGTATTGATCGTATGGAGCCGAACACCTTGCATAAGTCCAATTATATTTATAATATGTATATTATATCTCTTGAATTGTGATTGGTATGTCGAGATTTTATAAATATATGTTTGTTTTGGTGTGTTTAAGATGTATATGTAGGTGCTAGATTTATTAGATAAATTTTATTGATTTCTCACTAGATAGTTTAATTATTATTTTGTCATTAGTCTAAATAATTCCGGCAAAAATTCGCAGAACTGAAAATGTTATAATGATGTAACACAACCTTCCTATATGCTATATTCACGATAACACCGTTCGAAAGATATATGCCAAAAATCATTTGACCTTTAATCTTTTTTTGCACAAGTTGTATCGATGGGTACTTTTGACATATATTTTGTAATGATGTTATTAAGGTCTGTACTGTAGCAATTTTCAGCTCTATGCGAATTATTCCGAAGTTGATTTTTTATTTAGACTGCGAGTATAAAAAGATCCAAATGTGACGTAAATAGTAGTATGAATTTTAAAAATATATTTAATTTCGCGAGGCAAAGATGCAACTTTGTGTTGTATTGCTCAAAATAAGTTTTGTACATGTGACGACATTCTCCCACTATGTAGTCATCCTTCTTGCCTTCGAGTTTTTTTTTAAAACACAATTTCTGCCTTACAATTTTATGTTATTATTGGCTGTACAAAACATGAAGTTAAACGATGTTACCTATAGTTTTGTGTGCATGATTTTTTTATGTTTCAAAGTGAATTTATTTTGGTAGATCGGCAGCTCAACTTACTTACTGTAACTTTTACAAATTATACAGTGACTGTTTAGTTATGTTTTGTAATTCTATGACAAATATGCCATTCCATGTAATAGAGGGAGACGAAACATAACTAAACTCATCTATTTACTAGGAAGGCACTAAACAGTGTTTACAAATAATTTAAATTGTTGTAATTTTAACACCTAAATAATCACCCTGTTAACTGCAAAAAATTACTGGCGAAACTGGTGTTTTTTTGCAATGAACAGTCTAACTAGAAGTAATGCCAACAAGACAAGAAAGATAGTAAATAAGCCGATAACAAATTGTAAACACGCACATAGTGTGTGAGCGAGAGGCAAACATAATGAATTGACAGTGATTTGTATCTTTGTCCTTTTCTGGCAAATATTTGTTTCGCAAGTTTGTTTACATCTTGATCTCGTATCGCTGGCATAACTTTAGCTCTGGTTTATTAGTCTGTGCAGAAAGAGAACAGTCATTGATTAGTTTATATTTGTTATGTTGACAGCAATTTAAGGGTCCGTGACTCTCAGTCATCTTGAATCTGTCAAATATATGTCAAATCTCAGTTAATCCTGGAAAGGTGAGTTTATTTATACAACATTTCCTTAGCACACAGTTGATAGTTATTATTTTAAATTGCTTTGAGCTATATTTTCATTATTAATAGTACTAAATAGCCATAATTTTCAAAACGCAAAAGCAATGCTCGTTTTGGAAATTATGGCTATTTAGAACCCTAAATCATAAAAATATGGCTCAATCCAATTTAAAATAATAACTATCAACTGTGTGCTAAGGAAATGTTGTATAACTCACCTTCCAGGATTAACTGAGATTTGCCATATTTTTGACAGATACAAGATGACCTTGACCACCGTCCCTTAAGGGTTCTTGGCAGTCAGACAATATAGCAAATCTCAATTAATCCTAGAAAAATAAGTTTATTTATACAACATTTTCAACTCAAATTGATGATAGTTATTATTTTTTAGCTATTGTGTGTTAAAAAAATTGTAGCTATTTAGAACCCTAAATAACAAAAATATGGCTTAATACCTTTTAAAATAATGGCCGACTGCCATTTGACAGATGGGTTGCAGTTCCCTTGTTTAACACGATTAATAACCACGACTCGACAATTTTTCTTTTTAAACAGACTAGTAAATTCTTGACCCAGTCTTTTATTTTAAAATTATATATTTGGGACAGAATAGTGCAATAATATTTGGCTTTTCTATAGGTATTCCGGATATCCGAACTCCGCCCTAATGTAACACAATTAGACTAAATTTTACGGTCAGTATTATTTATGAATTAGTTGTTTTATTACACCACTTTATTTCTTTTTTTTTTATATGAATTATATAACATTTTTTTGCCGTTGTTAATAATCATCAGTGTGATTTTAAACTCGAGATGTATAAAATTTAGAATTGTTAATAATTAACAACTTTTAAAATGTGTTTTTTTAAATAAATAGTACAGAAAATCATTTTTGTCTTATTTTGTACACATTTAATTTTATATAATTAAAGTTCTAACCTACCACTTAATTTCATGTGGTACAACTGGTTGTACCACGGATTTTTTCTCCCAATGGGCTAACCGTTGGGTAGAACAACTAAAAACATTCCCTGTGGTACAACCAGGATATGCTAGTACTGCAAATAGATAAACTGTTATCAATATAATGGATAGACTTCCTGGTTATAAAACTTGCAAATGAACATTGCGAACAAAGAGTTTTATTGTATTATTTTAAGGATTTTTTTCTATTTTTAACCGACTTCAATAAATGAGGAGGTTCTCAATTCGACTATGTTTTTATTGTATGTATTTGTTTTGAAAATATAGCCCATTTTAAGAAACTAATTTCGATATTTTTGTTTTTTATCCATTGCGTCTATTTTTAATATATTTTACAAATTTTACCCGCGAAAAGTAAACGTGACGTCACAAGAATTTAGAACAGGATTATAATCTTGGCCAGTACACATAAAAAGTGACAGGCAATCAAATTAACGTCAAGCAAACGTCAGTCAAGGTCGACTAACCTAAAAATTACTCTTTGTTTATATACTCGTGTTTATATTTATTTAAATTGAATAGTTTTTTACAATGGCAAGTAAATAGTGTTTCATCCCGTCATGTCCTAATAACAAAGAAAATAATTACACGTAAAATATAATTTATAAAGATGTCATTCAAAGATTGACGATTGCCCTTTTTTGTAGGCAAAGGTTTTTTTTTTTCATACTGCTTATGATGACGTCATACATCGGTCAAATTAAGGTTATTGTTTTTTATTAAATATCTTAAAAAGTATAGACTTAATTTAAAATCTGATAAATAGAAATTGTACTGAAAGCTTATATCGAAACGGTTTCGAGATCTTCGTTCCTGTTCAAAAAGTTAGCATGGCCAATTGATTTTGATGATTCTTTTTTTGTTTGGTAGGTCATACTTCAGAGGTGGCCCCATATAAATTTTATTAAAATTGATTCAGCGCTTTAAGAACATCAACAAAAACAAATATATACACAGATACACTTACTTCCTACTAAAAATTGAAAAACAATAAATAAAAAAAAAAGAAGTTAATAAAAATCAGCATTATTATTACATTCATGTAATAAACAGTAAATCATGTTTACACTTAAGTTAAAAAAAACATCACTTCAACTAATACTCAGACCAGTAAGGATTTTCCTACCCTTACAATAACTCCCGCGTTCATTTGTTGACCGGACTATATTGAAACAAAAAAATTTAAACAATAAGTTTTTAGAAACCATATTCTATCATGGTAAACATTATTATTCTATTACCACAATCTACTAAACAGCTAGGCGCTTCAAGGTAAACACTTTCTATCAAGTCACAAGTCAAATAAGTGTTATACGCCTACTTAACTTCACATACATCCGACCATATACATATGTGCATGAACTGGCTAGGCCAATCAGATTTTTTTTAATAATAAGAACTTTGGAGGACACAATCTGAAAAGAATCTTAAGAAAATAAGCTCTAGGCCCAGAGTGTATCTGGCCACATAGCAAGGTATAAGGGCCGTTGCATTTTTGTTTTACGTAATAAAGGCGACTTAGTAAATTATCAACCACAAAACAACCCTTTCATTTTTTCTGACATTTTGCCCACGTCGTTTTCATACAAGAAAACATGGATATGCAAATGCACTCAACGAAATGACGATCCCGTATGATATATACATATCTATATATAATCATTTCTGTATGACTTGTTTCTCTATTTTGTCTTGTTGTTCTTGAGATTGTAGTTGCTGCAGCGTCAACAGTGACACTCCCAGTTGGTCCTCGCGCGTGAACGGTTGCGCCATCTGTCGGAGCCAACGTTTGCAAATCTGTAAAATAAAAAAATACTTGTTTTAGAATTCCTTTACGTGTCATGTCTGTCAAAATAAACCCAATTCGTTTCATAATATTAAATTGCAATCCTAATTATAAATATTTTTTATTTTCATTTCGTTGCGATAGCAACAGCAGTAATTGTCATTGCAACGAAATTAAATGCAGGATTTTAGGATTTAAATTCGAAAAAATCAAGAGTAAGCTATCTATTATAAACATTATTTAACATGATTTTTTGAGCCAGATTGAGCGCTAGAGTGAGGAGGACGGTCATACAATAATTAGTATACAGTCAGTATAACCACGTGATGCTCTTAGGCTTAAATTATTTGGCGCGACCTATACCATGGTTCGTACCTGTACAGCTTCTTCAGTACTAAGATTGCAGAGAGAATCCTTGAGATGTTCTTGTATCCAGCGAGGCAGCTTGGTACGTTTGTCAGCGCGACTAAACCTCTTGTCAGCGAATATCATGATACCGTAGTCGGTTTTACCTCTGGAAGATAAAGCTGGCGTTTAATACATAAAACAAAGCAACTTGCGTAAAATGTGCGACGGTGGCCGAGTGGTTAAGACGTCTGGTATTAACTAGGCAGACCACGGATCGATCCCGGATATGAACCAATGGGCTTTTTCGACAAACCTTTGTTGAGGTATATTTAGATGGATACTCGTTAGGTACAGCCTCATAATTACCATCGGCTAAAAGAGGGAGACTTTGTATCCGCTGGGTACCCTGGGACCGATAATACGTGTGTCGGGAGCCATAAGGCTACCCTTGAAGAAAAAAAAGTATTTTTTTTTCTGCTGGGCAACCCTGAGACTGGTAAGAAACCCGTGAAGTTATAAAAAGAGCTTTCGGGCAAATAATTAATTTTTTTGTCATGTCAGTTGTAAAGAAGCCAGTAAAGTGACTTACCTTAGAACTCTACCGACGCACTGAGCAGCATGACGCATGGCGTCGAACGTGAGGAAGTCATTCTCCCGAATCTGCAAATAAATGTATTTTAATATAATATATTAGCTTTCCGCTTAACATTTTTTATTGGTTGATGTCTATGGTTACTGCTCCGCTCCTTTGGATGGTAGCATGATGTTATACAGTCTATAACCTTCTTCAATAAACAGGTTATTAAACTAAAAAATAATTATTGAAATTAGGCCGAGGTTAGCGCGTTCAAACACACAAATTACTGTATTATTAATGGGACTTGTCAGGGTGTCTTATCATCGCTTTTTGTTAGTAGGTAACCGAGATACGTAATGGGGGCTGGCCTAGAACTGTATTATTATTTGGTTTGGTACTACAAAATTACACACTAGCAGGCTCTAATCTGCTCAGCGTTCAACTCGTGATATGATTCATAGGCTTCTCATGGTAAGTCAATATTTTGAATGAAAAACTCCAGCTGGAATTTTTATAATAAGTAGCCTATGTCACCCTCAGAAGTCTGTGCAAAAAAACCACGAAAGAAGATTAGTTAGGATTGTTGTACGCCCCCTGTAAAATGATCACATTATGACACAGACTAAGGAGATATTACCTGGAACTGCTCCCTCAAGTACTCGAGCCTCGCCTTCAGTATTCTACTCTGTGTGTACACGTACGGTATACCGAACATCAGCACCGCTCTACCGAGATGATGGTCAAAGTCCACACCTTCGGAGACTTTACCGCGGGCGACAGACAGTAACACGGCGCCTCGACCTGACTCGCATGCCTGTTGAAGAGAAGATTGTTGAAGGTTTTGGTGGCATATCGTTGTTTGCCGTGACGGCAAACGGCATGACTCTCTTTTATGCCGTCATGGACCATCAATTTCGATATTTCACATCTGCGTGACATTTTAAGCTTGGTTTAGTCCATGAATACGCGCGTCTAGCAGAACAACTACAGTCCGCCAGTCGCGCCTACCCGGCGCAGAGATCTTTTTTTCACTTTGTTTGAGAAAAAGGCATAGTGGGACAAAGTCGTGGAGTTCTTCAGAACTTAATACAGTCGATTATATTGAAAAAATCATAATTTTCCTGTTTTTTTTATTGTAAAACAAGTATGACTACAAACGCCTGCTATCAGGCAATAGCGGCGAGTCTATGGGTGAGGGCGTACAATGATATCCTGAAGCTCTTAAGCCTGTAGGGTAGACAGACACATCCTAAAAACCTCCATATCACATTCTTTAACAAACAAGGCTCAAGAGTTAAAAAATATTAATTATTAAAAACTAGTATTATAATGTACAAATATGAAGAAAATGACAAAACTTGTTTAATTAATGGTCAGAGGTAAGTGCAAATCAAATTAAAGGACATTAGTTATTAATTTGGAACTATATATACAACTTACAAGTTATTTTATTGGGCCACTTTCTTCTCGTACTTGGCAGGTAAGCATACACAATATTCATATTTTATGTATAATATGTGATAAAACGACGTATATAAGTCTGTATTTGTTCCTACGATAATTTAATATTGAGATTATACCTAAGTATATGGTTAAAAATATATAAAATGTTTGGAGTCAATTATCTCTTGATGTTTAAGAAATTTCGGGCAGGGGGAGGGATTATAAACATGATAACGAGGCGATTAGCAAACATAAATCGGTGTAAAACATGTTAAAACTGCATACTATTCATGTACGTACCGTGCGTGCATTCACAGATTTATTACATTAGTTCAAAATCAAACTTTGGTAACCAAAACACTTGGTTTCCTTCTGACAAATCCATCTTGTTTTAGAGGACGTTCATATTTTAATTTAAAGACTGAAAAATAACAAAAAAAAAATGCTTTCAGGTTTCATCATCCGCCGTCATGACGCGTCTAATTCTACTATTACTGCCACTGTACGTCAGCGCTAACATACAAGTGCAAATAACGGCGTCGCTCGACCAGCAGAAGACTGGAGTTACATACGCCGGCGAGAACATCGACCTGATCAGCGACGAGGAACGGCAAACCTTCGACATAGCCGACAGACCATTGAAGGAAGCTTGTCAGAAATACGATGGCGGGTATCCGGACGACGCATACGTACGAAGCCCCACGCCTTGGGGAGATCTCTACAGGAGCTACGGCTGGGACGAAGTGAGAAGAGTACTAAAACCGGTCAGCGCCAGAATTTTGAGGCTAAACTCCGAACCGGTCGTGGTGCTCCGTCAATCTTTCTACAACAACAGCACGATTAAGGCGACGTACAACGCTGAAATATCGCAGAGCGTCGAGCAAACGGTTTCGAACAGTTGGACCAAGGGTGGCACTTTCACAATCGGCCAAAAGATCGAGTATGGCGTTAAATTCGAGGTGTTTGAAGTTGGCGGCTCAACCGAGATGTCATACTCGGCCAAATGGGAATCTCAAAAGACTGAAACTCAAACCGTGAAGATAGGCTCAACGTCCGGCGTGCAAATAACTCTGGAGCCTGGACAATTGATGTTTGCCACACTTAGCGCCACACGAGGCACCATGGATGTCGAGGTTGAATACGACGCTTCTCTGACAGGGGGAGCCGCCGTCAATTTCGCCAAAACGTACAAAGGTCACCATTTCTGGTACTACAATATTAACGGCGTATTGAGCTCGGCTGGGAAGCGTCAGTCGTTCAGAACTAAACAAGTAATGAAGATCGGTTTCTACTCGGATTCCGAAATCAACTTGACTGACCAAGCTACCAGGACGACTAGGTCAGTCCCGTCGTCTATCGAATTTTATTAACTAACTAATTTTGTTAATAATACATTTAATAGATCGAATATGCATTTCATTACCTCACCTTTTTGCCTAGCCTATATAATTACTAAACATAGTGTTTAAACATAGTTCTGACTTTGTATTTCATATTGAATGACAGTTTGGAAAAGAGTGATAAAACATAGTTTAGCCAAACACTTGTTATACACCGTTTTGTAGTAAGGCCCAATTTGTTTAAGAAATGGAAAAATTTTGGTGCTTCCTAAATTCATCAAAAGCAAGCTGTAATTATCTCCCTATATACGAGATTTCTGTATATACTTCACTCCCTGTTACTACAAAAATATATTATATATGTACCACAGGTCTTATATATTTTTTTTTAATATTAATTAATTTAATGCTAATTTCATCATGAAATATTAATACTCCATAGTGTATTTGTAAACCTTATTGAGTAAGTAAATGAAATCCACTTAAAATACCTCAATTGAACTTAGGTAGATTCAATGAAATATCATCAGATAACTCACCATTCGGTGCATAAACAACCACACACACATTAAAACATGAACATGGGTACCCTGGGACCCGATAACACCGTTTCGGGAGCCGTAAGGCAACCAGATAACAAAACATTACCTACAACATAAGCCTAGCCTAGATCCTACCAACAGAGAGTCCCAGATTTAGCCAAGTACGACTCATACGTTGGGGGTTTCGTTTCTCCAGTTCTGCTATGGTTCTTTGGAGAGCCATAAAACATTTAAGTATTTTCATAATTTGTGGATGAACATTATTTCGAGTAAAATTCAGTAATAGGTTTTTGGGAGTAAAGTAAAAGCTTTGCCATCTAAATATACCTCATCAGATCTGGCCACTCGTTAGGTATAGCCTCACAAATACCATCGGCTAATAGGAGACTTGGTCTTATGCTGGGTACCCTGGGACCGTAACACGGTTTCGGCAGATGTAAGGCAACCCGTGAAGAAAAAAAAGAAATGAAAAGTTTTTGGGATACCCCCAATGTACAGTTCACACTCTTACAGGCCCATATCACTGCCATCCTTTCATCGACTTTAAAAATAATTAACATAAAAATGTCTTGTGATGTTTACACAAAAAATACTATCATGAATTGTCTCACACGTGGTTTAAAAAGCACAATGTTAACGACATTAGGAGCTTATATATCTATCGCGAAATATATCTTCACATAAGTAAACATATCTATTAGGAACCTCCATAACATTTTAAAAGAGCTATTCAACAATATGTCAGTCACATGATGAGGTATACGAAAAAAAAGTTCTATGTATGGTCCCTTAAAGATTTCTTTTACAATTTGACACGAAAATTCACGTAAGACAAATTATATAATTATAATAAGAATCTATCGAAAGACAGCCGAAATAAAAGCTTGTGACATACGGACGGACGGACGGACATGACGAACCGATTTCGCCATTTGGGTGAAGGAAAGGTCTTAGGGGTATATGTAATAATTTGAGTACTAACTAAAAATCGCTAATTGATAGATCCCTACACAGGCTTTGATGGAACCTAAAGGTCTTAGAAACTACTTAGGTACTCGATTTTTATCAAACATAGCTAAGAATAACCAGATTTCAAATTGAAATCGGTCATTCCGCTTGGGAGCTACGAAGCCACACACACACAGACAAAAGCTTTAAACATAACACACCCCTCTTTTTTTGCTTTGGGGTTTAAAAAGACACTAATACCGTGTGGTAACCAGTGCCTAATGATAACTAGCTATATTTTAACGAGCCATTAAGGCATTTTGAGATTGAATTGGCTCTTAGTACAAAGTCGTGCTTAGTCCGACCTTAATCCGATAGAATCTGTGAGGTTATACAACAAGTAGCCAGCTCTGTTGAGGCATATTGAGATTTTTGAGATGGACAAGCCTCTTAGAAGTTAATAATTAAAAAACATTGGTATATCCGCTGTGGGGTTCGAAAAACACGCTTCTGTCTACTCGGTCACGGCAGCAGAAGAAAAGACTGCGGAAAATTAACCAGGAGTTGAAACATAGGTAAGTTCGATGTTATACTTTATTTAAAGAATTAAAGTTATTTTCAACAAACTTGCTCGTAACGTGAGTCTTATTACCTCACTTTTAGACTCACAATCCCATATATTAAACACGCGTGCTTTTTCTTTATATTACAGCACAAGAGTTATAATATAACCCAATAAAGTTAAATTCGTACAAGATTGTGTCCACAAAGCATTCTTAATTTAACCGCATAATACAGTTTTTATTTTTTAATCACGACTTTGTTGGCTGTTTGGCGAAGTTATCCGTGCCTTATCTGTCACGCGAAAAAAAACAAAACATTTCCATAAATATTTGTTAACATTTTCGCCGTGTTGTGGTTAATTATCAAAAATGTCGACTTCAAGTGGCGAAGAATACGTAAATTTGACTCCATGAAGTTAATTTTTTTTCCTCGCAAGTGTATTGAAAAACGTCGTATGAAACGCGTGTGCATTGGTCATTACATACTCAGCTTTCTTATAGCGCTCGCCTACTGCTTTGCGCTGAAAATACCGCCTCGTACGTAATGACCAACACAGCACCCTTGTATCACAATGTACTATTACTGCACCTGTTCTCCTTCAAATTGTTATAATAGCTAAAGGAAATTACAAAAACTATTAGTTATATCTTAAACGATTATTAAGTAATGTAGTAAGTAAGGTAAAAACTTCATACATTTCATAAATGAGTACAGGTTTAATTTGTGGTTTAAGTTAAAATATAAAACAGCATAAATAAGAGTGCTAACTATATTGGAGACCACTTTTGTGTCTCTTACGTGAAACAGCGGTAAGTGTCTTTATTTAATTATTTTTACTTTATTTTTAATACAGAAAACATTCATGGGTTTTTTATAATTAAAAACTTATGTACATAATCCGACAAACCACACTTGGGAGGCTTTTCCATCTAAATATGCCTCAACAGAACTGGCCACTCGTTAGGTATAGTCTCACAAATACCATCGGCTAAAAGAGAGACATGGTCATACGCTGGGTTGCGTACCCAGGGACCGATAATACGGTTTCGGGAGCCGTAAGGCAACCAGTGAAGAAAAAAAGAAAAGAAAAGTCAAAATGTTATGTATTTGTAAACACAATCATTCAATTGACTTGACTTGATTGAATTTTTAGTGTCGCGACCAGCTAAATGGCAAAAAAAAATTATAAATACCTTGACATGCCTTCACCATACAATTATAATCGTTCTCAAAGTATCCAAACTAATATAATAAATCCAAAAGTGTGTGAAAAAACACGTTTTGACACGCGAGGCCGGGGGGGGTCTAGTTTATTATAGGGGGTACCTAAACGCGACCCCCCAGTGTGAGAAACAATAGTTAGGGATTAGACTTAGCTTCTTCAAAACTTACTTTATTTAAAGATTAATTTTTATAGATTGATAAACTCTAAAAAAAAACTTCATGGGTTGCCGGCCCCATGACAGTCTTCCTCACTTAGCCGAAGTTTTTTGAGGCTATACCTAACGAGTGGCCTGCTCTGTTGAGGTATGAAGATGGAAAAGCCTTTTTGTAGGGGTTTGTCGGATAATGTACATAGATTTTTATTATAAAAACCCATTGGTACATGGTCGGATATGGGGATCGAACCTGCGACTTCTCAGTTGTAAGCCGACCTTTTACCCACTCGACCACCGACGCCCCCTTGATACGATACGATACGATAAACTCTAATCTATATGTACTCTCTCTGTTCCGCTTTCACGACTAAACCACTGAACCGATTATAATGAAATTTGATACGCAGTAAGCTTAAACCCTAGGGAAGGACATAGGGAACCTTTTTTTTAAAGCCACCCCCCCTAAGGCAACAGGGGATGAAAGTTAGTATAGGCGGAAAGCTAAGTGTTATATAAATTACAACACATTTTAATTTGTTTTTAATCAATGTTTTCCTAATTGCTTATGTAATATCGTTAGTGTAGATAACAGGTGTTGTTAAATAGTTAAATAGTAACAATTTTTTTGATGTCACAAACTCTTCTTGCTTCAGGTACCTACTGAAAATGGACATAAAACTAGTGCTTCTATTGGTACTGCCATTTTACGCAAATGCAGATATCAATGTGCAAATAAAGGCATCCCTTGAACCGGGCAACTCTAAAGTAGTATACGCCGGTGAGAACATCGACCTCATCAACGACTCTGAACGGCAAACATTCGACATAACCGACAGACCATTGAAGGAAGCTTGTCAGAAATACGATGGCGGGTATCCGGACGATGCATATGTACGAAGCCCCACACCTTGGGGAGATCTCTTCAAAAGCTACGGCTGGGACGAAGTGAGAAGAGTCATGAAACCGATCAACGCCAGGATTTTGAAACTTAACTCCGAGCCGGTCATCGTGCTGCGTCAAGTCTTCAAGAACAACAGCCCAATTAAAGCTACTTACAACGCGAAAATATCCCAAGATGTCGCTAACACCGTTTCCAATACGTGGACCACAGGCGGCGAATTCAAACTCGGGCAAGAGATCAATTACGGAATCGACGTGGAAGTGGCCAAAGTGTCTGGCAGTACAAGCATGTCTTACGCATTGTCTTTTGGAGAATCCAAAGTAGAGACCAAAACTGTTACCGTAGGTTCATCATCCGGTGTAAGCATCGAATTGGCGCCAGGACAAGCCGTGGTGGCCACTCTTAGCGCCACACGAGGCACCATGGAGGTCGAGGTCGAATACGAAGCGAGTCTGACAGGAGGAGCCGCCATTAATTTCGGCAAAACGTACAAAGGTCACCATTTCTGGTACTATCCGATTAATAGCGTAATGAGTGCGGCAGGCAAAAAGAGGACAGTGACTTCGAAGCAAATAGTTAAGATTGGTTTTTACTCGGATTCCTCTGTCACGCTTGAGGATAGGAACTGAAATAATTCGAAGAACACCACAAATATATAGAGATTTGTTAGTCTGTCGTTTTTGTTACCTCTGGCCATCCACATCATACAAGCAACCCCTCACTGCTCTCTATACGTATCTCCCTTCATATTTTAAGAAATTATTCGATTTTAAAATGTACACCTCTGTTATACTCTCACGTGGCTGCCATTCGGTACTATATTCTATTAAAGATTCCAATATTCATATTCTAATTTTTGAGGTTAAATGGCGATTATTTTAAGTCTCGCACATTTTTTACTAAATACATACCTTAATATAATTCATGAGAGCGAAGCTGGTTTCAGCAGAGTCCTGCGTCTCTATGAACAGTAGCTTGTGTCGCTGCAGTGACGCGACAACGCCCTGATCGTACCACGCGCCGACCACGCTCTCCAAGTATAGGTACGACGTGAAGAAACATACCACGCCGTCCGGCACAGACATTGATATCTGAAAACATGTTGTCATAGGATTAAAAAAATGTTTGGACACATTGAAAGAAAGAAAGAAGGATATGGCACACGCAAAAGACAATACCGGCAGAGGGCGCTAGAGAGCAACGGATATGATTTTTTTTACATATATAGTTGGAGGGCCGGTTATCAAGATACCCGTATGCTACTTTTTATCCCAGAAATCCTACGGAATATATTCTGCTCACATTTTAAAAATGTTCACTTGCGAAACGCTATTATTAAAATATGGAGGCGAAAGAGGTATATCAGGATTGTATCCTACCATAGACTACTCACCCACTGTTTCTGGATATACTTCAGACATACACAGAATTGAGTTGTCAATTGAGCGCGTGCGCCGGTCCCTGCGCACTATTGATGTGTCAAAGGGCCCGGGTAGCGATGGGATCCATCCCATATATATTAAGTAGTGTGCAGACGCCCTTTCTCTTCCTTTATGCATAATATTCAACCGCTCATTAAGGGAAGGTATATTCCCATCAATATGGAAACAAGCTCATATCGTACCTATACACAAGAAAGGTATTAAATCTAAAGTCGAAAATTATAGACCTATATCCATACTGAATATATTTGCAAAGTTATTCGAAAGTCTTGTTTATGACTCCTTTTATACCACCATCTCACCTAGTATCCCTGAGCAACAGCATGGTTTTCTGCGCGGCCGCTCTGCTGTCACCAATCTCGCTACCCTACTAAACTTCGCGCATAGATCTATGGATGGGCGTAGGCAGATTGATGTCATATACACCGATTTCGAAAAGGCATTTGACCGCGTAGATCACTTTATTTTGGCTAGGAAACTCGAGTGTCTAGGTATACGCGGGGATCTGCTCAGGTGGGTGGAGTCCTACCTGAGGTGTCGCTCTCAGGCTGTGGTCATCGGCGGATATAGATCTGATTTTGTTGATGTCACCTCCGGGGTTCCACAGGGTTCCCACTTGGGTCCTCTGTTTTACAATGCCTATCTGTATGATATATATACGTGCTTCAAACATTCAGAATTTCTTCTTTATGCTGACGACACTAAAATATTTACGGACGTTAGAGGCTATGTTGACTGTCAGTTGCTTCAGGGGGATCTGGACCGTCTTTGTGGCTATTACGTGGAAAACAGGATATCTGTCAATATTAGCAAGTGTCAGAAGATTACGTTTACCCGCAGCCCTACACCTTTAGAGTTCAGTTACAATATTGGTGGCGCCACCATACAACCAGTCCGAGTGGTACGTGATCTCGGGGTGATGTTGGACAGTAAACTCTCGATGACTGACCATATAGACCATGTAACTAGCAGGGCATACAAAAATCTCGGCTTCCTTATGCGAACTTGCAAACCGCTTAAGGATCCACAATGTTTGAAAAGCGTATATTGTGCGTATGTGCGCAGTATCCTGGAGTATGCTAGCTGCATATGGAGTCCTCAGTACATAACATATTCGGATCAGGTTGAGAGGATCCAGCTAAAATTCGTTAAGTACATGAGTTATAAGACCCGTAGAGAGTATGTGGACTACGAAAGCGGATGTGAAGAACACGGACTCATAATGCTGCGCGATAGACGGACACTTCTCGACATGATGTTCCTGTACGATGTTATGAGCGGCCGCGTCGACACTCCGCACCTGCTGGCCGAGCTCCGCTTTAGCACTCCCGCGCGACGCACTCGACACACGGATTTGTTTCAGTGCCGCCAGCATCGATCTAGATACACCCAAAACACGCTATTGACTCGCTGCGTTAGAACCTACAACAAATACTTCGGCGAGCTGGACTTTTATAATAATTCCAGACAAGTTGTAAAACAATCAATCATTCATTATTTCTCACAGACACACACTCACGCACCACAACAAACACAAACACACACACACACACACACACACACACACAAATAAACACGCAACATGCCTAACGACCTAACAGTAACAACCATCCCAGCATAATTTTCAGTACTTATTTATTTTTTAATTAAAGTGGGTACTTACCTTCTTTTTTTTTTGTTTATGTCTGTTTATTGTATGTATGTTCTGTGGTCTAAATAGGAAATTTATAATTGGCTTTCTTTGGATAATATTGTAACAAAATTCAATTTATAAAATGTGCTGTTAATTTCCTAAATATAGAAAAATAAAATAAAATAAAAATAAGTAGCTTTGAGTATATACCAAAGGAGACGTGAAGCGTGAACCGAACAATTTTTTCTGCCACTTTTAGCGGCGGGGAGGTAAACGCCTAGTACTAGCCCCTGTAGCACTGTATTTTTCTGTCGTTTTATTGTCGCAACGAATTTTACGTTATATGATGATTATGTTAAAATATACCAACGAAATCTAAGGTAACTTATTACTGCGCACCTGGTCAGTTTAACTGGTCAAAGGGGAAAAAATTGGCGAAAGGGGGAGCCCGTCTATGGCCCCTCCATAGGCTTAGTACTCTATGGATCGTAGCAAATGGCATTCGATTGTCTCTACCTATCCCTCACGGGCGTGATGATAGATAGATAACTTTTTTTCTTTTTTCACGGGATGCCTTATAGCTCCCGAAACCATGTTACGATCCCAGGGTACCGAGCGGAAGACC
Source organism: Nemapogon koenigi (assembly GCA_963924495.1). NCBI lineage: Eukaryota > Metazoa > Arthropoda > Insecta > Lepidoptera > Tineidae > Nemapogon > Nemapogon koenigi. Next base: position 9,295,738 of record OZ004644.1, on the reverse strand, counting down.
AGTCTCCCTCTTTTAGCCTTATGAGGCTATAACTAACGAGCGGCCAGTTCAGTTGAGGTATATTTAGATAGAAATCCTCTAAGTGTGGTTTGAAGGATTATGTACTTGAGTTTTTAATATATAACTTAAACGATATTTATGCATAAATATATGTGTTTAGAACTGTTTAATGAATTTTGATGATCTTTCAGCGACCCTAGTGAGTAAAAATAACAAACCTCGACAAGTAATTGTCCGTAATTTCTAATAACGGCGACATCGTCCCGGGTTTCGTACTTTGATGATATTGCTACTTGGTCACTCCCCTTTGATACTATCTGAAACACAATAGATATGCGTTAGAAAAACCTTATAATACTATCATTCGTGGTAACGATCGGATTTCCATCACTACATATTATAAAACAAACCAGTTTTATACTACTTTTATACTATTACTCGTTTTGAATGAAATATGTTTTTTTTAGATTTGTTTATATTTTTTTTTAAATAGGAATAATGCAATCTGTCACTAAGAAGACAAACAATAGGTTGAAGTTAAATATATTGGTCTTGTAGTGTATCCACTGGACGAATTCCCAAATTAGACAAAGAGTCAAGGGGAATTCTTCTTTTCAGCCTTTTCATAGAGAATGTCTACAATTTCGTACAATCTCACCATAGGCAGTATGCAAGGCCGCGCCAAAGTCATTGTGAAGGAGCTCATTATAACTGGATTGAAGTCTAGAATCTTTGGATACATATCTAGCGGAGATAGAGTACCTGAAAACATAAAAAAAACTTGTACTATATAGAAAGCCCAGATAACCAAAGAAAGACTACTGTCAGCCAACAGTGTGTTAGTGTGTGACGAGAAAGGAAAATAGAGAAGGAGAATGCATCAGCTGTGCGCTTAACCTACAGTGTTGTGTATAATGTGTTAATATTTCAGAATATAATGATCTTATTCTTCTTTTATTATAGCTCCACCAATGTTCATCGGTGATTTGCTAATGTCAAGACATTATAGCCTTTATAGTGTTTATAGCCGATTAATCGGTATTTAAGATAATCCCGCCGACCGCGATATGTCTTATTAGTCGTCGACTAATCACAATACGGACAGGATTAAACTGGATTCCCCATCACGTCTTGGCGGGCGGGCGCGTGCGCTATTCACAAAGGCGTGACGTGGAATCCGATATAATGTTGCTTATTACCAAGGTGAGATGTCAGATGTTACACATCATATGCGACTACTGTAAGGCTCGCTCGTTTTTTTTTGTCCCGTAAAACCGAACGAGGGATTGACATATTAAAATGCAATAGGATTCAATAAAGCGCCTACACGACGTTTCAATTGTATTTTATACTTACTAGCTGTGCACTGCGGTTGCACCCGCGTTAATAGTTACTGATCCGCCCCTTTAGGTCGTAGCGGGATGTAAATAGCCTATAACCTTCCTTAAGAATTGGGCTATCAAATGAAAGAAGCACATTCAAAATCTTTACCTTTATTATTAATATAGATAGATTCTTACCTGACGTTATAATTACAGATTGAAACCGAGAAAATACAGGTCTCATTGCTATTGATGAATCCATACATCTGCAACACAATATTGACAATGTCATAAAGATTATGAAATGAAATAACTTTTATTTGCCAAGGATTTTTCAGAACTACATGTGTGTGCATACTACATTTATATAGTAAAATAACCCTACCTTGACATACAGTGTGCAAAAATTTCCATTGTGACAATCAAAAAATCCAATTAATACACATAATATTATATCAAAAAAAGAAATTAAGCTAGTTTAATAATATCTACATGTTCGAACGTCAAGAGACTAGAGTCATCGCTGACATCACAAAAACCAAAATACAACAAAATTGTCAAAACAGATAAATTACAAAATTATGATTTTACATCGATTGTGTATACTTTTAATATTTCCTTCGATCAATTTTTTTTATATGTTCAATAAAATACACCTAGGTCGTCCTCTGCCAACATTTCCTTTCACTTCTGCCATATAAACCTTTAATCCGTTAATTTTTAAAACCTTACAATCCATACTATATCCCATGAGGGGTAATCAGAGACAAGCGATTGTCATGATCCTGACACATCTTTCACTTTTTTATATTCAATCAAGAATAAAATTCAATTTTTTTCAATCTGATTATGACTATGATTAATATGAGACATATGAGTAATAATGAAGACTAAACTAGGGAGACTATTCTCCCGCTGGGTACCTTGGAACCATAACACGGTTTCAGGAGCTGTAAGGCAACTGCTGATCATATTGGCTGAAGTGGGAATCGAACCCATATGTCTTATGATTCAATCATTTGTCCAAATTTTTCAATCCACATTTTTTGTTAGCATATCGTTTGGACATCATTGATAATATTTAAAATGTTATTAAACTAAATGAATACTCACGAAAAATGCAGAATAGGATTAGAGACAGTCGGCGTTTTGTCATCAAACGGCTCAATTATGATTGTAAATCCTTTAGTATAGGTCGACACCAGGGTTGCCAGATGAGTAATTAGTGTTAAAGATGCAAAATGGGACGGATCAGATATTTCCAAAGTTTTCATTAGGGACGTAAGCCGGGTCGCGCAAAACCGTAGCGGCTTACGTTCTATGCACACTTTGCTTGCGACGTCTTTGAGGAATCCTAGAAATTATTTTTTTAATTTTATTAAAACAGTCATTTATACATTACATTCAACTTAAAACTTTGAGTATATAGCAAAGGAGACGTGATTTATAATCACCGAACAATTTTTTCTGCCACTTTTGGCTGGGGGGGGGAGGTAAACGCCTAGTACTAGCCCCTGTACCACTGTATTTTTCTGTCGTTTTATTGTCGCAACGGATTTTACGTTATATGATGATTATGTTAAAATACAAACATGATAATTATAATTAATGATTGGAAACACTAAGTTTGACGCCCTAGATCGCCTTTCCCGTTTAAAACATCACAATCAATAATTTTAATCACACACATCAATAAAGTAAAACGGTCTCGTAAAGGCATCATCATGGCTTTTATATGTCCCTAGCGGCCCGGGGTGGCCACAGACACTAGGTAACAACGTCCACATTTAGCGAGGTGCCTCGTCATTTCAGATGTTACTGTTTTATTAATGTGATAGATATTGGTATATTTATCGCCGTAGCCCAGTTGGTATTGATTCTACCTGCTGTGCACGGGGTCCCTGGTTCGATTTCCGGCCGGAGGAAGTATTTGTCCATACTAATATTATAAAGTTTGTAAGTTTGGATGTAGGGGGTAATCTCTCAAACTACTGAACCGATTCTAAAAACTTTTTCACTATTCGGAATCTACATTATCCCTAGTGCTATATATTATTTTGTTCACGGACGAAGCCAGAGGCGGCAAGCTAATAGTGTGAAATATATTTGCTTATATCGCAGATCTTATGTGTTTGTGATATGCCCCCGCAGTACATGGGGACGTAGGTAAGTGAAAATAAACCTTTTAAAAAAAAGTGTACCGACTTCAAAAATTTGCACTGAAAAGTAAGAAATAATAAAAATTTCGTCGTAGAATTGGAAGACGATTGGTGCCAAATTAGGATACAAAATTAAGTAAACATCTAGGGACATAAAGATCTGTTCAATATTATCTGTGTTTGTACTGATGATCGTAGGTTCCTAATGAATTATCTAGATTAGTGAATTTGGGTACTAAATTATTTCTAATTTGGCTCCAACCGTCTTCCAATTCTACGACGAAATTTTTATTATTTCTTACTTTTCAGTGCAAATTTTTGAAGTCGGTACACTTTTTTTTTAAAAGGTTTATTTTTCCCTTTTAAGTGATTTTGTTGCCCTGAGAAATAAATAATAACGCAACTAAAAAAAATGATGGAAAATTAAAAAAAATACTGCGGTGGATGGGATTTGAACCTCGAGCAATGTGCACCCTGCGCTGCATCCCATACCTTTAGCCGCTAGACCACCGTCGATACGAAAATTGACAACTTCGTGTCAATAGCAACCGTTGCTAAGGCTTTTCTCTGATATAATTTTCAGCAGTAAACAGAGACAAATTACTGAATTTCTGAAAAATTACTGAACCGATTTTCGTCATATGACTGTGAGATAATGTCAATAAATTATTATATCCTTAAAAAAAATAAGTCGTCAAAATCGGTACATATTTCATCGAGATATTACGAAAAATTGACCTATAAGGTCAGTTTTTTCAAAATTTCTGAAAAACTAAAGAACCAATTTTTATGAGATAAAAATGGAACCAATCCGGAAGAATTATCTGTCGATTAAAAAAGAAACCATCAAAATCGGTTCACAACTAGCGGAGTAATCGATGTACATACATACAAAAAAAAAAATACGTTCCGAATTGAGAACCTTCTCCTTCTTTTTTTTTCGAAGTCGGTTAAAAAATGGTCGCACAGCAAACTTCTCTAAAAACTGTAATAATACTCAATCCTAGCAATAGAGTTAAAACACATTTATCGAGGTTAGTTCAGTCATAAAGAAACATACCCGCAGGCGATTCTTGTACAACATGTTGTATTCTCAACCTTGTCTTAAGGTACTCTATAAATCTTCTTAGGAAGCCGAGAAAGTGTTCAGCGTTACGTATATTTCCTGGCACCACCTCTGAAAATGAAAAAAATATAGTTTGAAATTCATGTTTTTCTATTATAGGCATCTGAGTATATACCAAAGGAGGTAAACGCCTAGTACTAACCCCCGTGCCACTGTATTTTTCTGTAGTTTTATTGTCGCAACGACTTTATACGAAGATTATGCTAAAATACAAATATAATAGTTATAAATAATGATAGCAAATCTTCCCGTAAATTTGACGTCATAGATCGCCTTTCACATTTAAAAACAACACAACTATTTTTCTAGGGCTCTATCTATTAAAATTGGCGGAGGGTGGAGCCCGTCTATGGCCCCTCCTTAGTCTTAGTACTCATAGCCATTTTTGAGGCTTTTAGTAGCTCTGTTGAGCTATGACAATTTCTCTTAAATACCTTTTTGTCATAAAAAAACTTTTATGCTGTCATTGTGGATACTACATCATACTTTATCTATTTATATCTCTGATCATATATAAGTGCTAATATTATAAACAGGTAAAGTTTGTTTGTTTGGAACTTTAAATATGTTTGGGGTAACTAAACTAAAACTTCTGAACCGATTTCAAAAAATATTTCCCTACTTACTGTAAATTTGAACATAGGTTAGGATTCAAATCCACCTAAATATATTCTGTAAAAAAAGGACAGGTGAAAGATTTTACATCCATGAGCCACGGGAAACCAAATTATTTGTTTCTGGCAAAAGCTATAGTACACAACATTATACCATTACCATTTAACACTTCATCAGGCAGTATCGGATTTCCAAGTATCATATCGGTGTCTCTGGCCACGGCCGCCTCTCTCAATCCTTCGACCAGCTGCTCGTACTCGGCTGTGAGGCGAGCGGCGTCTTGGTCGCGGATTCTGGAAAACGCATTATTATTTTATTTTAACACAAGAGAGATTGTTGCATCCTTTAATCCTGAGGTCTTTAGTCTCTGCCTACCCAGACAAAAACAAAGACTTGAGTATATGTGTCACTACATATTAATAAACAAAACAGCCCGACGCTTGTGTCTGTGTGATGTTCCCCGTAACTATCATGTAACGTAAAAGCAGCTAAGTTCTGTTGAGGTATAATATATAAAAACAGACTCACTTTGCCACAGTCCCCTCCAGCTGCTGTAGCGCCTGCGTGCTCTTGTCTATGGTTCGTCTAGTAATCCTGACACTCAGCGAGTCTATACACACGTTGTCTATATTGTGGGCCTCATCGAACACAACCACGGCCTCCTTGTTCAACTCCTTGGAGACTACCTCGGCGATTTTGGGGTCCAACAAGTAGTGATACGAGTACACTACTATTTCCGCGTGAATTATCTGGAAGGAAAGAGCAATATTTAAACTTTGTTCTTCAGAGGGAACGTAAAGTAAATTTAAAGTAAACGTAAACTTCTAAAAATAATAGGCATCTAAGTCAGTTAAAGAATTGACATATTTAGGTCCAGTAAGGGGCCGTCTTCACGAGCGTAAGAATCGCGGCGATAGTCTCCCCATGCCATACAAACTGTATAGGCGATACTATCGCCCTGTGGAGACGGCCCCATAGTTTGTATCGAATTTGGTGGCACGGACGAGACTATCGCCGCGATTTTCTCGCTCGTGGAGACGGCACCTAAGTGCAGGTGCAGCAACAGGCTTACCTCAAGGTATAAACGTCATGAATATGTATTTTGTATCTTTAAAATTGAAGCGCTTCAAGCGGCTCTTCTCCGTTACAAAGTATGAAACTAAAAAATCACATTTTGATGTTTAAAATAGGCAGTGCGTTTATATTCATCCTTTTTCACGTCAAAACGGAGCGAGAGGAGGGAGGGGCTTAAAATAAATCCCAGACACGGAACTAATTTCTATGTTCTATTTGCTAGTAACAAATTTTATGCTTTACAGCTCCCAAGAACTCAAGAATAACCAATAAAATTAGAGAAATACTCACGGCAAATCTAGACAGGAAATAAGGACACCAATTCCTATCAGCGCCATATTGCTTAATATCATCTATGGTATAAACTCCGTACGGCAACATGGATTCTTTCCCCTCTCTATTGAAACCCTCGTAAAACTGACCTAAAATTAAAAGATACAATATAATATCACTAAATATTGTCCAAGTTTGTTTATAACAGTTTTATGTAAATTTTTTTTATTTGGGCGCCACTAGCCTCGGTGAAAATATGCTTCGTTATTAACCGAACTTCCGATTTGGAGATTTTTTTTTGTTTGAAAGGGTACTTTCCAGTAGTGACTTGTGCATTTGCTTTTGGAAAGCACATTTTGGTTTTGAAGGCGGTTTTTTTACTTCATCAGAAGTGGTCATTTTGTGTTATATAGTGGAAATCTTTGTTACCCAATTAATTGAGTTTCAATTCAGTATCAAAAGTTCAATCGCGTTATGATTTCAACAGTTTAAAAAGTACCTTACCTAACATAATGTCATGTGGAAATTATTATCAAACAGTATGGCAGCAAGTAAAACAGTTAAATCAAAGTAGTGGTTTTATTAATTTAGATAAGTAAATGAAGACATATTAAAGCAAATTCCTCCACTGCGTCTGTCTGCGCCCATTTCACTCCGAAACCGCTGAACGGATTTTGTGTACTTAAGTAGGCAAAAACACAGCATTGACTAATGTCATGTAAAGAGGTTTGTATGCATTAGTTGTCTTGTACTTACATATAGGAACTTCTGGGTCCCTCTCATGTCGTTCCCGTATATAGCTAGCTGTCAAAGAATGACATTTTCCATCCACCAACTTGCCTTCTCTCTCTTTTGACACCTATAAAAGTAATTAAATTTGGATAAGGCATTTGGATTGCTTCACTAAAATATCTATACTAATATTATAAACAGGTAAAATTAAAGTTAAAAAAAGTTATAGTTTGTAAGTTTGGATGTAGGGGGTAATCTCTCAAACTACTGAACAGATTCTAAAAATTCTTTCAGTATAGAAAGCTCCGATGTACCCGAGTAATATAGGTTATATTTTATTTCGTTCGAAAATATCCACAAGCGAAAAGCTAGTAATATATAAAGCTGAAGATTTTGTATATTTTTTGTGTAAAATATCCTGTTTATTGAGGAATGTTATAAGCAATAATAATATAACATCAGGCTACGACCAAAAAAAGCGGAGCAATAACCATAAATGCCAACCAATCATAAATTTCGGAAGGCAGAAAGCAAGTGCCTTAAAAAGTAACATTGTCCTGACAGATTCATAAATGCCAAGCCAAAATCTATGCATCTATAAAAATAATTTGGATTTCCCAAAATATTGTTTTGGCCAGATTTACTTGAAATGAAACTATTGGGTCTTATAATTAACATTGGGATGGCCAATATGACACCAAATTAAAACTATGTGCTATGTATTGATATTTTAAACTTATACCTCAGGATGAATACATAGATTCTTCCTTGAACTCAGTACAACACCAGTCAAACTTGGCTTTTCACCTTGGCACTTTTCATAATAGTGTATCAGATTTTTCAATTCTTCCAGTACCTTCTCAATCTCAGGAACTGTCCGTGAACAGTAGATGAGTTTTCTGTAAATACAATCTTAGCTTGGTTACATAATATTTAGATATAGTCATAGTTACACTCTGTTCATTAAATGATGGGTTGACTTATTAATAAAAAGTATAAGTTAAGAAAAATCCTATTATTACAAAACCAATTTAACTAATTAGATATAGATCAATATTGAATTTAAAAAATTTAAACATTCGATTTAATGAAATTAGCTTATTTTTCTATGAAAAATATGATCAAATTCTGCTTGATCAAAAAGGTCTGTGTTTCTTTTGTTTTTATTAATATTGTGATAGTATGATTTCAGATTCCAAGTGCAAATGGCATGGGATAGTTACAATAATTATGTGAATTGAAGCTTCTTGCGAGCCTGCAGGTCTGTACTATATTATGAAATTGGCTGATAAATGGAAGGCAAATTTATTTTTAAATATATGAACCTATTAAGTATATTCTCCTCACCTGACATGATGTGGCTTTTGAATCATATATGCCACAATAAGAGACAATAGTGATATAGTTTTTCCTGTTCCAGAAGGCATTTCCAATAAACCATGTCCCTGAAAATGTTCAAATTATATTATTTATTAGATCACTATCTATCTATCATCACACCTTTTATCCCAACAGAAGTAGGGTAGGCAGAAACAATTGAATGCCATTTGCTAAGATCATGACATACCTCTTTCACTTCTTTTATATTCATCATAATGTTTCATTTATTTGGTGAAAATTATTGCATGTCTTTTTGAAATAAGTTGTAATTAAAATTTCTTTGTTATATTAATATTTTTACATATTAATTAACATTTTTAACTTATTTTACATTTGCAGTGAAAATATTCATATTTTAAAACTGTTTAAACAGAAAAAAAAACATGCAAAGTTTGTTTACCAAATAAAAACGGACTTTGGATGATTCTGTTACAATAAGACAAACATAAATGTATTAGAATATATGACATACTGACTGGGATATTTTTTGCCTTCGGCAAGGTACCAAAAAATATTGTTGAAATAAATCTATTTAAAATTGGTCTACAGAATGGCAAGATATCTGCATCTTCATCAACATTAAACTAGAACAGTACTAACCTTGGCATCCAGAGCTCGTTTAAGCTCGAGCATATAAGCATATTGCTCTGGGTATATGTAGTCATACGGGAAATAGACCAACAAACCATCAACAGTTAACCTAAAAATACAATTAATTTAATTATTGATTTTACCATTAAATGTGCACAAAAATAAAGGGATAAAACTCACTTCATGTTTAATTATGTAGATATGTTGACTGTAATCTTTGGATTAAACATAAAAGTTTACAGTTTGTTTTGTAGTGTCCAAGTCCAAGTGAAATTTTATTGTTATTTAAAATTCGATACAATAATGACTGCTTAATAAGCACCCAATTTTTCTTCTGATAACGAAACGAACGTGACTGTACTAGGTATTTAATTCTGTGATTTAATTAAAATCGCAATACAATAATTAAAATAATCGCATCGACCGCCAAATCAATATCTTTTTTTTTTTTATTTTATTGATTGGCAATTGTACTAAGATAAGTACATTTCTGCCAGTGTCACGTCGTTATTCAGTTACATATAACTGTCGAAATTGGTCGAAATTTAGTATTGATACTTTCAGGAATCTGAAATAAATATACAATACTACTTCTATATTTACAATTAAATTAATTAAAACTAATTACATACATATAAAAAAAAAATTCAACATTAAAATAATATTTAAATTAAATAATTCATGACTAAATACAACTTAATATAAGAACAATGGAATTGATAAATAACTGAAACTAACAAATTATTTAATAAGAATGATAATAAATAAACATAAAGCTTTATTTAAAATATCTGAGAGATAGACTTATATTTTTATGTTATCAACCACAGAGTGATCAACATTTTTGAAGAATGATAACATTGATAACGAATAAAGAATGATCAATTAAGAAATGTCAAATTTGTGCTTTTTTTTTTATTCAAAAATAGGCAAAATAATACAAATGGTCGTGCTTATATCTCGTACTTAAGTCTAACTAAATACTTAAAGACCTAAGTGTACTGAAACTACTAAGGCCTCGAAAATACCTTACTCCTGACCAACTTCTGACATTTCGCTCTTGCTTCCCCTTGAATGTTTGGTACTTTCACTTTGGTACCTTGGCGGCAATCACACAACTAACACACAAACATTTCAAGCAATATCTCGGCTTCTTGCTGAATCTTGCTTCATCAATAAAGGAATATGGTCACTGGTTACACGCCCTTCCATCTCGAAATGTCGGTACATTTTTGGATAACGAAAGTTTTAGAATCAGTATAGTAGGCCCAAAGACATTTAATCTCTTTGTATAGGCCTAAGGTTAGGAGTGCGAGTAAAAAGGGCAGGCAGGCTTTCTCGTCACAGCTTCCTCAATGATACCATCAAAATGGCTCTTGCGTCCAAAGAAAGAGTATAATAATATAGAAGTCCTCTCCTAGAGCGAACGGAAATAATCCGGGAAGACGGCAAGAGACTCGATTACTTGGGAGCGAGGTCGGGCCCTTGTATGGGATGCTAGGTACAGGTACCGGGACGGTTCTTGAGCGCTCGATGAAAAAGTGGGGGAATGTTTGAGCATATGTAATTTGAGTGCAATATAACTTGTATATTTATTATAATTGATTTATTGGTGTTTGTTTTAACGATTGCTTTTTACTGCTAGTAAAATTAAAATTAATACCTCATACAACAAGCAGACTCAAAAATTGTGTTCTGCGCATCTAACGACCACAGCTCAAGAACCATCCCGGTACCTATACCTACGTGCGTGGATACATTAGCCTCGTCTCATCTCAGGGAAACAGTAATTAAAGCGGGAGCAGCGGCGGTATCGCAGAGTCCAACAAACAAATATAAGTTCTATTGTTGAAAACTACAAATTCGTGCCGTTTGGTGTAGAAACTCTAGGTCCGTAGGGTTCAAATGCTAAAAAGTTTATTAAAGATATGTCTCGACTGATCATAGCTTCTGGTGACAAGAGGGCTGGCTTCTTCCTCGCTCAACGAATCAGCATGGCGATTCAGCGGGGAAATGTAGTCAGTATTCTTGCCACTATTCCACGCGGACGTGGTTTATGTAGTAATTTTTAATGTTTAGACTAGTTTTAAGGTTTTTATATTGTTATGTGTAAATAATTAAAATAAATGAAAACTCCCAAAACAAAAACACTTTTTTTCATCTCAGCTACGTCTTTTACTTACTAGGTACGGCTCCTCTATCGTCAGGAACTAGTACTAATGAAGGTGCAGCAGCGCCAGCAAGCAGCTATTCTAGGAAAACATGCAATGCAACCCGCAAGCTTTCGGAAGTATCCTCGAAGATGGATAGGTCGGTACCACGGTACCTACTTAATACTAAATTTTTGGGATCCATCCACATTATATAGAGCAGTCGTTATTTTCTCTATTTCGCATCTATATCGTTCTAGTCTCATAACTTTTTTTAAGGCCTGTTATACATACCTACATGGTCTATAATATGAACTGTGTCTGAATTTAGCATATCCAAAGTATAGCATCGCGGGGAGAGTCAGGGAGAGTTGAGGCAAATAATATCTATCTGTAGCTACACGCTCGCAGCCTGCTGGCTACATACAAAACAAGAATGACCTAAAAGAATCATAACTTATCAACGAAAGTATGAACATTTTGTTATTGTTTACATGACCTTTGACTATTAGGCGGTGCACTATCTATCTAAAGAATATAACGTAACTTGACATATTTAAGCGACTATAATAGTAGTTACAAAAATTGTTTCCTCATTTAGAGCAGTAACATAAGAACTGTGTTAGTTAATTAACAATTATTTGGTCCTTTTGGATCAGTTTTTAAAACAAAATGTTAAAAGTAGCTATTCTAGGTGCTGGTGTTAATGGACTTGGGTGTGCAGTGAAACTAAAGGAATATTTTCCCAATTCTGAAGTAAGAAAGTTAAATCGTCAAATTTTCCTCAATTAGAAAAAATACGGTCCGAATTATTGAGAACCTTCTCCTTCTCCTTCTTTTTTTGGAAGTCGGTTAAAAATTAAAGAATCTCAACACCCGTATAAGAGCCACCCATAGTAGTCAAGGAGCAGTGCCTGATTTTATCGAAAGGTAACGAATCCCTCTGCTCTCTGTGAAATATTAGTGATGCCCCGCACCGCCTCATCACATTTAATTTTGTAAGTTGGCAATAGGCAATCTAGGGTGTTCTGGACCATTTTGAAGTAGAGTCCAAAAACAACTAAATTTGACTGATAAGCCTATTGTTTTGTACATAACTTTGGAACGTGACCAGTCTGAAATTTTACATGGAGCATGCTCTTGACCATATCTATCGTTTGGTCAAAAAAGTCCAAAACACCCTAGATTTCCCTCTAGCAAATGTGATGAGGCGGTGCAGGGCATTACTAACAATCATATTTTACAGAAAGCAGACGGATTCGTTAAATCTTTCGATAAAATCAGACACGTTATAGCTCCCCGATAGATAATACCATAACTCCATAAAATCTCTTTATATAGTACGTGTTTACGAATACGTGTTTAGGTCACTATCTATCGTAATTTTTCAACAGGTGGTGTTATTTGCAAAGGAATTCTCTCCTGACACGACAGGTGATGGATCCGCGGGGTTGTGGTATCCGTATCTCTGCGGTGATACACCTAAGAACAAACTAACGTAAGTAACCAAAACTTCATCTTTTCTTTCACTTTTACCTCTTTCTAAACTCTACCATACCTAATAAAATGTGGTGAATTTATGAATCAATCTATTTATAATAGTAATTGCCACTTGCCAGTTGACTTTGCAATTCCTAGACATGCTTTTGCAAGGTTAATTTCACACGAAATAAAGAGTTCCTGGTTGGGCAACTCTTGGGCAGATCTAGAAAACCGCTAGCAGTAGGTACTACAGATATACCGCTAGTGACGAGTCCTACCAGCACTGACTGATTAAACAGTAATTCTCGTTGGTGTGTGAAAACACCGACTCTCTTTGTGCCCTATGTTAGGTAATTGCACTTCTCACCACCTCATATCCAGCATATACCTACCTACTGATTCATTTTATTTTATTATACAGTAAATGGGGCATAGAAACTTACAAGTTCATGCATAGATTATGGCTGCATGGAGAAGAAGGAGTCATTCTTATTCCCGTCCAGTTACTCTTTCGTGAAGACGGAAGTACCCAAACGCTACCTGTATGGAGAAACAAAACCTTTGGGTTTCATGTTATGGACGACAAACAATTGGAATATTTTAGCGAATTGTATAGTACAAAATACAGGTCGGATTTTCGTGGTTTCAGTATTATCTAGATCGTCTTATATTATGTCCTAAGGCCCCCAAGTACCAGCATAACCGGTCTTCAGTTCTTCTGAGTAGGTATTACATTATTGTTGATGGAAAGACCGCACATATCTATAACGGCTGATTTTTAGCCGTTAGAGAGAATTTGCAAGAATTTGTTTCTGAATCTGTTACTTATTACTTTTATTAAAAACAATCTATATTCAGACATTGAAAACCCCTTTCAAGATTACTGTTCAGCATCAGGGCACCCAAAACACTCTACTTTATACTTTGTATTGCCAAGTTGATGAATTTACCTATACGCACCAGTTCTTCGATCTTTCGCCTGATACATTTATGAATTCAGTGGAAAGATTGTTAAAAAGCTTACATGCGTCGGGATCCCATGGGTCCATTGTCTCACTCCAAACAGCAGAAATATTAATGTATCTTTGTCCTAAGGAACAATATTTATTGATTATATTTGATGTTTCCAGCAACGATTTGTCTCTATTCGTAGGTTTGGTTACTGTTTCACAACTTTTACGCACGAGCCTACAAAGCTATTGTCATATTTACTTAAAAGATTCAAAGATGCTGGAGGCGTTGTATATAATCGCAATGTAACATCATTAGAAGAACCTTGGTTAAACGATTTTGATGTGGTGATCAACTGTACAGGACTGGGTGCAAGGGAATTGGTTCCAGATGATAAAATGATGCCAATTAGAGGACAAGTTGCTAGGGTATGTTCATAAAACCAAAAGTCTTTAAGATTAGTTGAGACAGAGGCATGGGAAATGGATTTTTCGTGTTATTTTATAACGAAGTTCTTTCAAGCCTCTAAGAAAAGCAGAAAGCGACGCACCAAGTTCGAAATTCTTTGGTAGATTTAATGCACCTAGCGCTATTTCTTTACGAGTTGCCTTACGTCTGCCGGAAGTGAACCGTGTTTATGGCCTCAGGGTACCCAGTGGAAGACACGTCTTTTTCATTAAGCCGATTTGTGGCTATTACCGAAGCAATGTTCGATTTTTTTTTATACTTTCAAGGTAAATGCTGAATGGATTAATCACGTCATAATGGATGAGACCACCGGAAACTACATTATACCAAAGTATGTATAAGGAGGTAGGTATAAGTTGACTCTACCAGGCTTGTGCTTTGATATAAAATATTTTTCAGTGTAAATTCATGTGTTCTTGGTGGCACCCATCAAGAAAACAATTACAACTTAAAATTCAGCTCTGAAGATGCCGATTTTATAGTGAATGGCTGCAAGACTATTTTACCAGGAATACAAGTAAGTGGCATCTTCTAATATCATCATATGAATGATTAGAAAGTTGAATTATTGTACAGCTATTCCTTTATTCATGAGACAATTATGTAGGTACATATTCTATACTTACTAAATTTTTAATAATTTTTTTCTTAACGGGTTGCCTTTACAGCTCTCGAAACTGCGTTACGGTCCCGCCATAAGAACAAGTCTCCCTCTTTTAGCCGATGGTATTTGTGACACTTATTTTCCTGTGTACACTTGAGGGAGGCTATATCTAACGAGTGGCCAGTTCTGTTGAGGTATATCTAGATGGAAAAGCAAGCCTCTAAGTATGGATTGTCGGACTAAGTAGGTATACCTACCTACTAAATATTTTGTTTATTTTCTCAGGAGAACAAAATTTTTAAACATTGGGTCGGTTTACGGCCTGGCAGAGAAGAAGTAAGGATATCTTTAGAAGAGAGAAACGGAAAATTGTACATACACAACTACGGCCACGGTTGGTTTATTTTGAATGCAAAATTTTGAAAGTGAAGAGTTGAAATATTGAGGCATCAATTTGTTCATCACAAAACGCTCGTTTGTAATAACGTCAGCTGCGAGCGAGTGCAGATTTTTGCGTGTTGTTTGCTTCAACCCTACTGCGTTACCTAATACCTACTTATCATTTGGTTTTAATTTGTAGGTGGCAGCGGTGTGACACTATATTGGGGATGTGCGACTGAAGTACTGGAAATATTCAAACAGTCATTACCTAAATTAAAAATTCACTCTAAGAAATCGTATCTGTAATATGGTAGAAATTATACATTTATATGTATTTTCATTAAAATATTAACAATATTTTCATAATATTTTTACTTATTATTGTAGTGTAAATATAAATATGTAACTCGCACCATTTTCGCGGTTTCTGATAAGATACAACTTCTTTGGAACTTTTCAAAGAAGGAACACCACCTGCCATCATAAAAGCCGAAAATAATCCTATCTGATGAGCCACCACAGAGCTTTTGGATACTTTAGTATATTTTTATTAAGTACTTATATTAAAATATGTTTTAATAAATAAAATAAATAAGTTGTTTAATATTTTTTTATTTACTTACAACATTCATTTATATACTTTTAAAGTAGGTATAATATTATTAGTATTTTATACATTTTTGGTTCCTGCCGTAACTCTCACCTCTTCAATATTAACAACGTAAAAAATATATTCAACCAATAAAATTGATTGACAAAAGTAATAAATTAATTGGTCCTTTGTAAACATAAACATTTAAAAAAATAGGATATAAAAATATAGTTACTTTAAGTATAGGTTGAAAGTTGAAAGGTTCCCACTGAACGGGTACCTAGCGCAACGGTACCAGGAACTGGGTCTTGGCATCAGGCATTATTGACGATTGAGCCCGTCGCATAATAAGACCGAAGCACTCTGCAGGGAAAGAACATGCATTGTCACAATTTTTGTACTTTTTTTAACTGGCTAATGTTATTCTGTTGTAAGAGTACTATTTAATGCCAAAACGCTTCTAGCAAGAATGTGTAGTGACATAGTAAACCTAGTCTAAAAATATGTCTACGGCATACTACAGGTACATTAACAATGCCAATTCTTTTTGTAAAAAAAAAGCTTTGTCCATGGCCACTTTGACGTTTAGAGTATGGCGATCAAGGAATATAAGTACTCTCTAATCATGAACACATACATTAGCAAAACGGTGCATAATGAACTAGTTGATATGGAGCGTCGATTGACCTAGCCTGTGTAGCAATCACAATCTTAATAACTCGTTGGCTGTTAAAATTTCCTGCCGCAATACCTCGGGCACGATTAGAAATGTTGTCACGTTTGCAATCGAATCATCCAAGAAGCACGAAATATTAAAAAAAAGAACTTGGGAGGTTACAATGTGTTTGTGAGAAGCTTTGGGTTGAGGCACGATGGCCATCTACAATTTCAAAGGGACAACCTAATTAAAATTTGTAGTGCCACGAAAAAAATGTCTACTTGGGAAGACCATATACCTACGCACTTTGTTTATTGTAAGCACACGAGTTAGGAATCGCATTTTCCCCAGAGTGATAGGGTATACACGTTTATACTATACCTATGAGGAAAATACAAGAAATTAATAGTTCAACACTCCCGCCATTTTCGGTTTTTAGAACAAAATCTAAAGAAAAAGTATTTTGTGATGTATTAAAAAAATAAATTATCGTATATATTTGTATTCCTTTCCAGTCCTTTCATTTAATGTCATGCACTTGAAAACAACATTTTTTTTTCGTTCAATTTTTCCCCCAAAATAGAAATTCTATGATTTACGCTATACGTCCGTGAAGATTGGGTCATCAAACTCTTTATATGTACCAAGTTTCAACCTTTTTCGTCCAGTAGATTCGGAGAAAAAAAGGTGTGACAGACAGACACAAGAGTGATCCTATAAGGGCTTCCGTTTTTTCGTCGGAGTTGTACGGAACCCTAAAAAGACAAAATGCTAGTTAGGCCACGACGGTTTTCTTTCTGCACTATTGTTATAACAAAATACAACAAACATTCTTCTTCTTCTTTTGATTCTTCTTATTAATCATTGACTAATCACAACCATCACAGCGCGGACGGGATTTCTCCGCAGGCGCGTGCGTTATCTAACAAGGCGTAACGTGGAATCATACCAAACATATTAATAATTTCAGACAGTTACCTTTTACTTTTTGACAGTTTCGTATATGTCACTTCTTGTTTGTGTCCTTATAGGAATGTTGCTTCTAGTTTCAACCACTTTCTCCAGATCTGAAATAAAGTTAAAGAAAACTATTTACCTGGTTTTTTTTTAAATATTATTTTATTATTTAGCTGGGTACCCTGGAACCGTAACACGGTTTCGGGAGCTATAAACTATTAAAACTCTCCACTTATTTTGTAAGTTAACACAATTATCTCGTTAGCTTAGTCTACCTGCATCAGCTAAATGAGGATGACTTGTCCGTGGGCACCTTGGGGCCAGTAATCCTAAGAATTGTTGCACGAAGATATAGTGTATACGACGGATGACGGCATATGGTTTCGCGTTCCAGTTTTCACAGCACAGTTTTTTTTAAGTGAAAACTTCTTTTGAGTGATGTTTGGTACTTAAAGATATAGTTTTAAAAAAACTAAAAGACACACTTTTGTCAGTAATTGCCACACTTGCACAAACCAAATGAGCCAAAACTCGAGGGCTTTACTAGTAGCCATTGAAGAGTTCCACTATCCATCTCCTGGCTCCATGATCAGATCAGGCAGATGGAAACCAATTTACCAAATTATTGTATTGTCATACATTTGCAAAGTTTCAAATCAAAATTTGTGATTTTATTTACATACCTAGTTTGTATACAATTTTCCAGCAAGTGATTGTTGGGGAGTCACTGGATTGTTGTGTATAGTAATTTCTATGCTATTATAAAGCAACTAAAAACCTACCGACATCAGCAACAAGAATTCCAGGCTTTTCATCCAGTTTAGCCACCACAACGCCGCCAGGATCAATTAGGGAGGTGTGCCCCCATGCTACGTAGGAGGAGGTAGTGTCCCGTGCCGGACTAACCAAGGCCACATACAGTTGTTCATCGTTGGCCCTCCCGCGACCCAGCAACTCCCAATGTCTCGGACCCGTTGTCATGTTGAAAGCTCCCGGATAAATCAGTATTGAACAGCCTGAGAAAAAAAAATTGTTATGACTATGAGTAAAAGGAATACTCCCCAACGCACATCGCTGGAAAGTTGCATATATGCCAATCTATTAAATATTTTCAATGGCGCGATACAGTGGGGCAGTCGCCACCGGTGGCAGTTGGGAATTTTAATTCCAAGTTGCCACCGGTGGCGTTCGAAGCGGGGGCACATTTCGTTTCAATGAGTTAGTAACGGTGCGACATAATATCGACGCGATGTGCCGCCACATTACTCCCTTCCCAGAACAGAGGTCGATACAGTATGAAATACAACATCCATGTGCCTAGCTTGTAATGGACTGCGCCACTGGTTGACTGTATCGCGGCTGAATCACCTGTCGTGATGTATCACCTGTCGTCATGTCGGGCCGGCGGTCTGGTCAGTGGGAAGTGGACGTAGGATGCGGAGCATTGCGGGGTCAGGAATACAGCCGTGTTTATACGGGGTCACCAATATAGAAATGGCAATACATACAACAATTCAATGACTATGAGTAAAGGAAATACTCCCCAACGCACATCGTTGGAAAGTTGCATATATAATCTATTAAATACATATTTTCAATGGCGCCATACAGTGGGGCAGTCGCCACGGTGGCGTTCGAAGCGGGGGCAACTGGGAACATTTCGTTTCAATGAGTTAGTGGTACGACATCTATCGACGCGATGTGCCGCCACACATAAATATTGTAAGTAAATAAGTCACCTTGTTTTGACATGATGCGTGCATATTCAGTAAATCGCAAGTCGTAACAAATCCCAATGCCTATTTTGACACCTTCGAAATCAAACATTGTTATCTGATTGCCAGGTGACAACACATCAGACTCCTTGAATGTGATTTTGCCAGGTATGTCTATGTCAAATAAATGCATCTGAAAATTTTAATTCATGTTTATAATCTACACAATAGGCCTCTTTAAGTAGTTTTTTAGTGGTAGTAGGAAAGAGGACCAGCTGCAAAATTTTTCTTATTAAAGAAATTGTTTATGTAAATATTTCTGGAACTTTTTGCATATAGTCAAGTTGCCTCTTTCCATGAACCAAGTAGTTTTACCACACCTTTCTATGTTGGGTCAACAATTTCCCAGATCCATCCCATACTGTACAAGTGTTATATATTTTCTCTCCAGATCTCTCTGGGTATGAACCTCCAACGACACACAACCCAGTCTCCGCTGCCACTTTAGATAGTGCCACACTTGTCTCACCAGCAGGAATCTCTTCTGCATACTCGGGGAAGAATTCTGTAATAATTTAAAAAAAATTGTACTGCCTTTGGCTTAAGGCCCTTTTATTCTTTTAACTATTATTATGTTCAGAGTTATACAAAATATATAACTGCCTGCTCTTTTCCTTTTTTGGGTTCTCATGTGTTTGTCTGTCTGTCTGTCACAGGTTACTTATTTTCTTAGAATCTACTGGATGAAAAATGCTGAAACTTGGACATAGAGCTTAAATAATTGAAATTCGATTTTGGGGGTTAACTTTGGGGGGAAAATTAAAAATAAATAAATGACAAATGACTTTAATGAAAGGGCTCGTTATAAGCGATACAATTTTTTTTTTATAATTTAAAATGCATAGTTTAAATTAATATAATATAGGGCCTTTCTTATAGTTTACAGGAAAACCTACACGAAAATCCTGTCTTAAAGTTCTGAAAAAATGGTACCAAACCCTCAGTGTGCGAGTCATACTCAAAACTTGGTCAATTATTTTATAGTATTTTGTTCTCTTTCTCTTTATGGTGAAATTAACATGATTTTGCCATTCAATAAAAAATGGAATAGAACTGTGAATTTAAAGAGATATACCTACTAACTACAAAATATACTTAAATAGGTACTTATTTAAGTTAACATTTACAGTGCATAGATTTACTTTCCACTAGATTTCTGCCCCCAGGCTTTGCCGTGGATATTTTGGAACAAAATAAAATATAGCCTATAATAAGACATATTGTAGCTTTCTATTTGTGAAAGAATTACCCCCTACATCCACCTCTTTATAATATAGATGGTAAAGGTAGAAAAAATAACAAAACTATACTTGTTCCATATGGAGAATTAAAGCATTCAGGTAATGCCACTAAATGTGCCCCCTTTTGTTTGGCAACCTTTATTTGTTTGACAGCTTCAGCTATATTCTTCTTCTTGTCTGCACCAACCATCAACTGCACTAATGCAATTTTTAGTCCTGCAACATGCAAATTCTGAAATATAGAATTGCAGACAAATATAGTGGGTTTCATTTAAGAGCACAAATAATATAATTTGTCAGCTTTCTGCATTGGCAGATATTTTTATAAGTGCCCAACTTGACATTTTCTGACTGTGTGCAACCCTAAAGTCAACACTGAAGACATAACAACTGGAAAAAATGCAGATTCTAGGGCCTCAAATTTTTAATAGTTTTGCTAGGTTTGATTTTATAAGTAGTCTATAGATATACCTACTCTATTAAATTTTTGATCAAAATAAAGAAAAAAATGCAAGATAATGGATCAGAGTGTAGCAAAGGGTGTGCAGCGATTCTAGATTGACTGTTGATTCTCATTCAATGATCTATTCTTTATATTTGTACATATAAGTAGGTATAATATTAGTAAAAAAAGTAACATTGGGTGAATTAGTATAAATAAATTAATTGTTGTCCCAGTTTTAATGAGAATTTATTATTCAATGTGCTTTTGAAGTGTAGATATATCTATTTTGTTACTTATAATCAATGACTTTACAACCACCAAGCTTATAAACATTGCACCTATCAGAAATTGATCTAAAAGTAAATTAATATAAGTTAGGTTAAATGCATTGGTTAATAGACATGTTCAAGTTTAAGTATGCAACTTTACCCATCATATTTGAGAAAGGGGTTGGTGTCGTAAAACGAGGGTGAGCAGCATCAGTAGAAGAAGTCATGAAGATCTCTAATCAGTTATCACTTCTAATATATTTTACCTCGTTTCAACATCGCCTTAATTAAAACAATTAGCAAGCTTGGCTAAATTATTTTTCTACTGGTTTCCACCACACAGATATTTAGATATCAACTAAACGAAAGATAAATTCAAATTCTTCTGAACAAAAATATATTTCTAAAAAAATTTGAAAGGTCCACACTGGTCCACACACAGAGCTTCCACAAGATCAAAAAAAATTAGGTAAATGTCAAATATTTTGTTTTATAAATATTCTTCAGCCAAATGTTCTTTACCGTTAGGAGGGTGAAAACTTTGGGTGAAAACGACTTGTGGCACTTTTAGTATTATTTTGGACTGTGATCCAGTTCATGCGGGGTTCATCTGAGATGCGGGGTATTCATTACATTGATATAATGAGAGTTTTGCTTATATATCTATGGTTCCAAAAAATTTGAATCTTGTAATCTCATTAGATCTTTATAGATTTGGCCCGGTCTTTCTTTGCTATTCTCTTTTCGCGTTTTTGAATTGGCTAATTTATTCACTTTCGGTACCTATATCAACAAAAACATTTTGAATAAAAGACTCAAGAATAAAGTTAGAATAATTATTTTACTCGTAATAAAATATGTAATTAAGAATACATCAAGTCCCCGTCATCTGCAGACTTTCCTATATCACCAACAACTGCGTACGACATTTCTGAAGCTGTAACAATGTAAAATTACTGAATCAGATTTTTAAGGTTATGAAAGCGTTTAGTTTCTGTGAGTATCGCAGCGAGAGTTGAGGCGAACAACACACCAGTATTATAAGTTACTCTATGCAACACACGCAAAGGTTTTGTTTACGACCAAGGAGTTTATAGAGAAGACTTTACGACGTATCAGTATACCTAAAGGTATACCTACGCTCTCAGCGGTTACACGGTTAACACTGTTACAATGTTCATTAGAATAATTTTGATGGTTTTCTTTTCTTCGCGGGTTGCCTAGCTTCCGAAACGAAACCATGTAACGCCTTCGGTCAAAATTGAAACTCTCCTGTGTCTCAGTATTATAAGTTACTCTATGCTCCTGTGGTCCCAGCGGAACGCCAAGTTTCCCACTTTTAGTAGTAGATTTTGTTTTTTTTTTATAGAGAAGACGACATGTGACCTTGCCACCGCCTTATTAAGCATAGGTGGCTGGCTGGTCCATGAATGCGCGCGACTGGCAGATCGTAGTAGGTACAGTCCGCCCGTAGAGATGATTTTTCACGCTTCGCTTAAAGGACCCAAGGTTGTAGGAAGGAGGAAGGACCGACGCCGGAAGTTCATTCCACTTTTTGGCTGTACGACACAGGAACGAGTCACTGAATTTTTTCGTTCGTAAGCAGAGTACGTGTCGACGGTGTGAGGATGAAAACCAAGGAATATACCTACTATACTCTCTAATGAAAACTGTATCCTGTGCGGGCAGTGCGGGTGCGAAAAGGGGATGGAGGGACGAGGCCATGGAGTTCTTCTGAACACTCCCCAAGGCTATATTATTATACCTAATGAATGAGTGGACAGTTCTGTTGAGGTACCTATATTTAGATGGAAAAGCTTTTCAGTATGGTTTGTCTGATTATGTTACCTACATTTAAGTTTCTAATATTACCTACTTAAATTAGGTACCTAGGTATGTAATATATAATCAATATGTTATACTACCTACATAAACTAGGTAGAGACAGCTGTCTTTACCTAAAATATCCCGCAAGTTTTAGTTAGGATCTCTAAAATATGTTCTCTTAATAAAATTTAACTTGTAGAAACCTACATGTGAAAGTACCTAGGGCGGGCTAGACTAGTTATATTTTAGGGATCCTAAAAGTTGCGGGATATTTTTTGCATTCCAAAAATTTACACGAGCAAGAGTGGTAATCTATCTATACTTCCTATTAAAAAAATATGGAACTACGAGTCGTGAAGTTGACGTTTATGATGATCACTGTAAAGATATACCTATTAGATATGGGTTCTATCTATGTGCCCTGAAGGAAAAAATGGATTTTAACAACTGAAATATCGTACAAAATGCAATACAAAATTAAATTGAAACGATATATGGATGGATGTGGATGAAGCAAGAGAAGTACTATGCAAAGATCGAGAGAAGTGGCGCTCTATACTCTCTGCCAACCCCTTCGGGAAACAGGCGTGGAGGTATGAATGTGTATGTATGTATGTATATATAAAAAAGGGCTCACATTTTGCAATCGACTCAGTCACCGCCATTACATCGCCAGGGAATATCTGGTCAATCATGGACATAGCGTCACAAATGCTGTTGATGTCAACACAATTCAGCAGCTGGAGAGCCAGTCCTTCAGAGTACTTCACACAGTCCTGTTCGTGTAATGTGAGGTTTAATTCTGAAAAAATACATGAATGACATATATACTCGTACCTACCTATCTTGCGGCGTGACTAGAGACACCAGTGACAATGTCCACGTTTAGACTACTGAACCGAGAAGGTTTATGAGTATTAAACGTGGACCAATCATATTTAGGAGCTGAGCGAGTTTTCGTGGCTTATGCTGTCTAATCCGTCGGTGATATAACGAAATGACGTGGAAAAGAATTGTGTAGAATAAAATGATTTACAAAAAAGCATTATCTATCTCTAATAGAAGACCTGCGTACGGAGCAGAAACATGGACGAATGAACAGATGCAGGACCGAAGGAAGATAGATGCCTTGGAGATGTGGTGTTGGAGGCGTCTTCTGGGGAATAAGCTGGATCATACATCGTACCAATGTTTCCATATTGAAAGAGCTTCATATAAAACAGACTCTACAGTTCTTCGGCCATATCATGAAGACTCAATGAAGCGTACAAGGTGGAGTCGAAGGCAGCAGGTCTCCTACAAGTCCAACTGGACTGAACGAAGTATTCTATCAATAAATGTTCCCAGAGGCTGTTAGCCGGAGCCGGTGAAGGGAAATAAGCGGAAACAGTGTTCCTGAGTTATTCATAATCACGACCACTCTGTCAAGAGTGTACGACTATGAAGAAAAAGAAGTTATAAGCGTATTTATGTAGGTATTCAAATTGTTGTAGACCCATATTGTACCCGTGCGAAGCCGGGGGCGGGGTCGCTATAGTTATAAATATATTTACTTGTTTGCATCTTTGGATCAAGCTTTACTAAACTTTCACCCTATATTTTTGAAGTGAAACCTAGCGTTGGGCGATTTTTGGTAGGATTAGCGACCTATGTTCGCGACATGTTTTTGGCAAAAGACCAAGGATTGCCTAGTATGCTCGACCCGAGAATGTCCGGGCAGGAATTAGTGTAGGTACGCCGACCATGGATTGCACGGCCCGATAATGTTAGGTACTAGCTTCCAATTGCCGAGAATGCTCGGCCCGAGAATGTCCGGACAGGAACTCGTGTACTGGCTTCGAATTGCTGGGACTGTTATTAATAGTTTTAAGTTTTCACTTCTGTCGGTAAGCACCAGCCGTCTACAAATTATACGACGAAATATTATTATTTCTTACTTTTCAGTGCAAATTTTTGATGTCAGTATTTACACTTTTTTTTAAAGTTAATTTATTTTCCCCCTTTAAGTGATGTTGCTGCCCTGAGAGACAAAAATAATAACGCATATAAAAAAAAATCATGAAAAAAAAATACTGGTGTGGATGGGATTTGAACCATGTGATTCCTGCGGTGCACTCCATACCTTTAGCCGTTAGACCACCGTCGATACAAAAATTGATAACTTCGTGTCAATAGCAACCGTTGCTAAGGCTTTTGTCCGAGTCAGCCGTAAACAGAGACAAATTACTGAATTTCTGAAAACTACTGAACCGATTTTCGTCATATGTCTGTGAGATAATGTCGAGTAATTATTATATCTTTAAAAAAATAAGTCGTCAAAATGGGTAGGTACACATTTCATCGAGCAAAATTTATAAAAAACTACTGAACCAATTTTCACTAAAAAAATGGGACCACCTGTGAAGTATACCTACCCTTTCAAACAAAAAAAAATTTTCAAGTAATCGGGGAACATACATAAAAAAGATCTTTATTCCAATCCAAATATATCCAAAGAATTGAGAACCTTCTCCTTCTTTTTTGAAGTTCGGTTAAAAGCATTCGAAATTGACGCACAACCAACATAAAACGATGTAATTTTTTTTCATTAGAAAAAAATATTAATTAATAGAACTACCTCCTATATAAAAATTAAATAAAAAAATGTAATATAATTAAGTAAACCAAAAATAGTGGCAACTGGCTTCATTTTCTAGCAGAATCGCGATGCTGATTCGCTGATCAGTCGTGGTCGTTCGTAGGGATACATCTTTTAGCATTTGAATCCTACGGACATAAAGTTTCTACACCAAACTTTCCATACTTAAATAAAATTAAAAGTTCTAACTTAATCTTCGTTGACCAACGGCTATTTGCTCACAAGACAATCCAGAAACGCTCCTAAGAAACTTTACAGCGTTAAACGCTACGTCTTTGGCTGTTTCAGCGCGTGTTCTTGCAAAAATTCCTGAAATAAAAGTTGACGTCTATAACAAATAGATAAAAAAAACAGGCTAACAGTCTTCAGGGTAAACTTCTTCTATACTATACTAATAATAAAGCTGAACAGTTTGTTTGTTTGAACGAGCTAATCTCTGGAACTACTTAACAGTTGGATTTGAAAAAATATTTTTGCTTTTGATAGCCCAATTCTTGAGGAAGGTTCTAGGCTATATAACATCACGCTACGACCCAAAGGAACGGAGCAGAAGGCATAATTAATAATATTGATAATAATGGACAAATGTACGTTTGTCAAACTTAAAAAAAATACTTCATACATTTTATAAAGCGATTTGGATTTTTTTTATTTCAAAGGATTGGCCCCATTTTTAATTTGGTTAAAATTGGTTCAGCAGTCTTTCAGAAAAGCAAGAAATATTTGGTTTCGCCGTAAGTAGCTCTAAATTTCACTAATCTATATACAAGAGATGTTATATGTTTAGTAATCGTAGATTACCTATCTTTTGACCGTGTATAGTTGTAATTTTTTTCGACAAATCAGAGATCGCTTTCAAAACTAAGTTGGTAAAGCTTATATATTTGCGTCCGGGGTGCGATATAATAGAAAAAAAAATCACTAACCAAATATGCCAGAGTCACAAAAGGACAAATTGAACGCCCTATAGGTAGTGTAAACGTCCATGCCACTCAATGAACCCAGCGGTTGTTCTATGGTGCTATCCAAACTATGTTGTCCTCCTTGAGAGTACCCTGTGCCACACGCAGCCGCCACTATGGCATATTTCAGTAGACTACTGTGGGTAAATTAAATATCATATTTAAGGCACTTACTAGCCGTTAAATGGGTGCATAGAGTAAGTAGCAAGCACTATGTTCTTTAATAAAAGTCGTACTGCCATACATTGAAATGAAATCAGACTCTCGTATCGCCATCTCTTTCACGCCATATACGACAGAGATAGCAAATATTTCTATACCAATCCACAGTACGATTGTTGTAGGGTTGGCACTGTTGGCAGTATCTTTCAGCCCGACTCTTTTACTCTATGGATTACTTGACTGTGGATTGGAACTGAAATATTTACTATCTCTGTCATCTGTATATGGAGTGAAAGACATGGCGATACGACGCCATTAGTATTGGCTCATTTTTCCTAGCCCTAATTTTTTGTTCGAAGTTCCTATGCCCGTCAAGTAATTCAACATACCTTTCATATATATTATATGCTTGGCGATTGCGTGTACCTACTTTTAACTTTGTCTTCAATCAATATATACATATATTTTTCTTTCTTCAAGAGTTGCCTTACAGCCCCCGAAACTGGCATGAGAAGCGGAAGACCAAGCCTCCCTCGTTAAGCCCTAAGCCGATGGTATTTGTGAGGCTATACCTAACGAGTGGCCAGTTCTGTTGACGTATATTTAGATAGAAAAGCATGTAAGTGTGGTTTGTCGGATTATATACATAAGTTTTTAATTAAAAAAACCCATTGGTACATGGCCGGGATCCGGGATCGAACCTGTGGTCTGCCTAGTTAATACCAGACGTCTTAACCACTCGGCCACCGACGCACCTTTTTATTTTCCACTCTTCTTCCGTTCATGACAGTTCGTTCGTCCTTCAATGACATATTAGAAAGCTCACCACAGATCTCTCGAGCTACATCCAGGGACGGCAACCGCGATATAGGTGGTACTGTTAGGTCCTAGGTCATAGTACTCGTAACCACTTTTATGTTTTGATGGTATTTCTTTGCGGGACAAAAATTCTTCCTGTAAAAAACAGAGAAGCAGACGTTATTTTTTGCAGAGAGAAGCAACTTTTTATAACGAAAATCCTTCGGGATAAATTTTATGTCACATTTAAAAAAAACCACAGTTTCCACAAGAGAAGCTGGTCGGAAAGCTAGTTTTATAGAAATTGAAAAGGTGACTTGAAGAAAAGGGCGAGTTTTCTATGGAAATTTATTTTAATAGAATGGAATAATGTAACTTTATAAGAACAGAACACGCCACACCTTCACGGCCGATTACCTTGCGCTGTGGCCAGAGACACCAGTAACAGTGTCAACTTTTTGCCAGTTGTCCGTATTGGACTGGACAAAATAGGTACATATCCATTGACGGGGAAAATTATTGAAAATTTCATGACACGACGAGATCAGAGCTAAAGAGATTGGTTATTTTGAAAGGGGGTGTATTTTTAACAATATACTTATACTGTTTACAATACTTACATGAAGAATATAATTATATTCTATATTAATATAGGTACCTACTATTATATAAAACTGAAGAGTAGGTAGTGAGGAAGTTAAAGGCTAGCAGTAACCATAAAAGTCAACCAATCAAAAACTTCCACGGGCAAAGCCGGGGCTGAAAGTTAGTTATTAATAAAATTGTTAATTAATCATCATCATCATCAACCTTTTAAGATCCACTGGTGGATCATGGTCTCCCTCTAGGTGCACCATTTTTAGTGGTGCTCATATTGAGAGGAATTGCCATAGTCACCACGCTTGACCGGACGCCGGCTTTACGTGCCCTCCGGAGCACGAGGAGTCCATTTAAGCACATATTCTTAAAGAAATTGGTGCTTAGCATTTTGGCAGGGGGTAGGATTCGAACCCGGGGCCTCCGGTTTCAAGTCCACCGTCCTACCAATTAGGCTATCGACTACCTTGTTAATTTATATTTTTGTTAATTAATAAAATAGTTTACTAACATATCTCAGTTCAATTTCATCTGCAATCCTCACAGTGTCTTCAAAATCAAAACCGACACTTGCTACAGAGCAGCCGTTTGACTTAAAATTGTTACACTTGAATGTACAAATAGAGTTCTCAGTAATACTATCCGTAATGTCTTCTTCACAGAAAATAGAATTCGACAAAGGACCGGAAAAGGAAGCTTTTTGTATCAAATCCATAACCCTCTGTTCTGGACTGATTCTTTGTATATCATCACGAACTAATTGTCTCCTGTCATCAATCTCCCAATGGTAATGGTTATTTTTCGCTGCGTCAACTAAAAAATGCCTCATTTCGGGAAACAGAGGTGTCGGACATCGTAAAGTGTACGAAATTGTCTCTCTATCTGAACTGCAGCTTAAATATGCGCCGTGATGTTGCAGCATTCTAGTTTTCATGTATTCTGGAAAAGATACCCCGGAACCTCCGGCGCCTAATCTGAGGAAATGAGTGGATCCAAGCTGATCTCCTATTTCGTATCTTGAACCTGCCTGTAAATTGCACAATATATAGGTACGTAGTGTTTTTTTGACTTGTCTTATTTGGAAAAACGAACTTTGCATGTCTTTTTAAAAAAGTTTGATATTTAAAATTCTTAAAAGACGTTATATTAACAATTTTGCATATTAATTAACATTTTAACCTATTTTACATTTGCAGAACTGATAATAATATTTTTTTAAACTATCATTTAAACATTTTACAATAAAAAAGACATGCAAAGTTTGTTTACCAAATAAGACAAGAAAAAAATCTTTATATCGCATTCTACATGCCAGGATACTGATAGAGAACTTTTAATCCTGACAAACCTACCTCATACATATTGTTGGCATAAGCAATCACTATTTTCTTTAATAAGAGTCGGGACTGCCATACATTAAAATGAAACAAAGTTAGGGCTGAAAAGTACTGCCAACCTAACAACATCGTACTGTGGTTTGGTATAGAAATATTTGCTATCTCTGTCATCTGTATATGGCATAAAAGAGATGGCGATACGAAGCCATTAGTATTGGCTCATTTTTCCTAGCCCTAATTTTTTGTTCTAAGTTGCGCCAGCCTGATTGTAAGACTAGCGACCCCGGCCCGGCTTTGCACGGGTACAATACCTAATAGCTTTACAAAAATACGGTAATTACTATTAGAGGTAGAGAGATAGATATAATGTTAGTGCAGACGTTTTTGTAAATCATTTTATTCTACACAATTCTTCCAAAATCATTTTGTTATATATTTGATAGATTAGACAGACTTTATTCACTAATACAATTAATTTAGCTCCTAAATATTTAATACTCGTAAATTTTCCTGGAAAACCGCAACAAATTCCTTTCATTTTCGTGAAACAGACAAACGCGGCGGGGGACTTTGTTTTAATATATATATATTAAATAGCTCTACCACCGCCTGGTATTGAGCAAAATTTATATCTGTAAAGAGTAAAAATTACGATCACAATCATCACATTCAATAAGTTCCTTTCACTTGAAGGCTCTTGAAGGACCCTATGGGTTGTATGAATGATGCTGGGAACACGGAAGAAGGCAGACCTTTATTTTCTATAGCACAATATATAAAAGTCGCCAAACCTTATAGTCGTCTGTTTTGTATTGATGGTGTGTGGGTGCATCACGTACTTTGACCATGTGGTTCGGTTGCGAAATGGGGAAGGAGGAATAAGGTCGTTTAACTCTTCGGAGCATTCACCATGATAGACCCAGTACCAGAATAATATCTAGAATATCTATATTGTAGATAGGTACCTGAAACATCACGGTACATGCTCCCATTTGCGCTCCAAGAGGTTTGGCACCTGATATCCTGGTACCATTTATTTTTTGTGTCTTTTGAAGTTTTATGGGACCATAACTAGGCTGTGGCCAACATATTGCTGATGATAATATACAACTAGTCGATAGAGAACAATTGCAATACATAATTCTATGCATGCTTTTCATTGTTGTAAAGAGTAAACTTTTCGAAGTAAATAAAGCTTGGTAAATGTCAAAAGTATTTAGTTTTAATATATATTTTATTTTTTAAATATACGTTTATTTAAAAGAGGTTTTTACAAGGAGGTTTGCAAAAAATAGTCTCTATGGTTAACTGCAGCAGGGGTAGAAAATTGAATCATCTAGGTACATTCATATAATACCAACATCTACTTAGGTCTTACGAAGGTACTCTTTACTGATAAGTCACCCTGCTCCCAAAAAACGTGGATTATCTAACATGAATAACAGAATCTAAATGAGATACAAATATGTACAAGTTCCTAACAAATTAGCGTATGCATGTGACCACTAGTAATTTGAGGAACCTGTGAAACAAACCCTCATAAGCCAATAATATACTAATTAATAATAATCAAAGGTTGAAGATTATTTTTAGCTCTAATGACGAAAATAAACAAACAAATCAAAATTAAATATTTCTTTTAAAATTAGACTAAATTGTTTATTTTGTAAAAGACGCCATCTGTTGGAGATCTGTTGAACTAACGGTGTGAAGTATTCGCAAGGGTCATCTAGTTATATTTATTGATCGAACCTACCTATAATTAAATGTCTTTGATCGGACCCATACCTACATAGAAATAGGAATCGCGGCGCTGCGTCACGTTAGAACATCATTGATAGGCCCAATTCCACATCATTCTGCGATCCGGCCAAGACATCCTCTAACTAATATTATAAATGTGAACGGTTTTTTTTGTTATTTCATGTGACAACGGAGTTATAGCTCGAGGGCCGAAAAGTAACTTAGACTAATATTCCCCCGGGAATATAGACATTTTCATAAACAACTTTTCTACCCATGCGAAGCCGGGACAAGTGCTAGTAATATAATATTCAACAAGTCTCAAATTTATCTTACCGCACTATACAACTGCAGTTAACAAGGTATTGTTTACTATAATAAATTACTTAATTACATACTTAGGTAAATGAAATATATTATAACTGTTAGTTTAAATGTATCGCGTAAAGCGCAGAATATTCTACCATCTGCCTACACAAAGATGGGACGTTTGCATTTTGAAAGTGATCAAGAGTTCGCCAAAACTTTGGACAAAAAAGATCCGCTAAGATCATTTCGCCACAGATTTTATACAAAAAATGGAACACTATACATGTGCGGGAACTCTCTCGGCTTGGCTTCGAAAGATTCCGAAGAAATGCTGATGAAATGTTTACGGACATGGAAAGATGAAGGTATTAAAATTTGGCAATATGATAATAATAGATATTTAACGTATCCGAGTTTACTGGCTGCTCAAATGGCACCATACATTGGGGTAGATTCCGACGAAGTGATTGTGTCAGGTTGTACAACCGCAGCTCTACATCAAGTTGTTAGCACCTTTTACAAACCTACCGCTCAAAAATACAAAATCCTTGTCGACGATCTAAACTTTCCTACAGATAGATACGTAGTCGACAGTCAAGTGAGGCTCAAGGGATTTCAGCCAAATTTCGCTGTAAAAATTGTAAAAAGCTCAGATGGCAAGTTTATTTCTGAAGAAAATGTTATAAAAGCCATGACTGATGATGTAGCGTTAATATTGCTTCCTACAGTTCTTTATCGAAGCGCTCAAATTTTGGATATGAAAAGAATAACGCGAGCTGCTAAAGACAAGGGTATTTTAATTGGTTGGGACTTGTGCCATGCAATAGGAGCAATCGAAATGGATTTCAAAGAATTGGATGCAGATTTTGCTGTTTGGTGCACATACAAGTATCTATGCGGAGGTCCTGGTTCTTCAGCTGGAATTTACATCAATAGAAAGCATTTCACGAGACTCCCAGGTATGATGGGATGGTACGGTAACAAAGTAGAGACGCAATTTCAATTGAAACAAGAATTCGAACATCAGCAAGACGCTAGAGGTTGGCAGTTTGGTACCCCGCACGTTCTAAGTATGTCAACTTTGGAAGGGGCTTTGAACATTATCACTGAAGCTGGAATACCTGCTATAAGACAAAAATCACTGCACATAACAGCATACTTCATGTTTTTAGTGGATATGAATCTGTCAATGTATGGATTTAAAATTGGAAATCCTAGAGAAGACAATCGTAGAGGAGGTCATGTGTGTCTTGAGCATGTCGAAGCGTATAGAATTAGTTTAGCTTTAAAAGATATGAATGTAGTTCAGGATTTTAGAGAACCAAATGTATTAAGACTCACGCCTTCGCCATTGTACACAATGTATGAAGAAGTTTATAGAGTAACTGAGATATTACATGGTATAGTCGCGAACGAAACTTACAAAAGTTATAGTCTTATTAAGAAAAGAGTTGTGTAGGAGTTCATAAAGGAAAGTAGTTATTTAATCAGATCTGGAACGTATCTTAAACAGGATAGGTGGCAAACATGTTGTTACACTTCATACATAGGTAGGTACCTACATAGTAAATTACGCTTCCTTTTTTGAATTAATATAAAAGAATAACTGTGGTTCATGTGTGATTTTTTTATAAATATTTACAATTATTAGGTATTTGGAAACACGAAAAATATATTTTACGAGTGGTAATTTCCTAAAAATTACTTTAGGTCAATATTTTCTTTCTCGAATATTTTGTATAGTATAAATGTTGAAAAATCTATCCAAATCAAATGCAAGTATAAGTCGCGGATTATAACTTGACCTATGCGCAGAACACATTTTTTTCAAATAAATGGTAATGGTAATAAATAATTGAATAAATATAGCGATAGATCAAATTATTGGTAATTGTAATTATTTTCTAGTACCTAAGTAAAGAAAACCGCATTTTCATCCCCCTTTGTCCCTCTACCAAATAAATAATAATACCTACAATTGTTAATTTATAGTATAGTCTCATCAGCTTTCTAAATGATAAACGTCTATAATATTTCCATTAATAAAATGTCCGTGACTATAACAATAAAAAAGGCTTTATTTTTACTCTTTATTTCATTTAATTTCTTTTCTTATTTACATATTTATTATTATGTAACTCAGTTCACGGGCACAATGCCCGGTCTATTGTATCTAAGGCTTGTATGCATAGGGACATAGCCGACATAGGTCCAACACGTAGAGGCCATCGCCTCCATCGGCGACCTATCTCTGAATGCATCAGAGACAATGCGCTTACAGACAGGCCCCGTCAGGTGCCTAGACTATTGCTGAGATAAAATAAAATAAAAATGGGCTATTGTTTTGGGTTTTTATCAAGTTGAGACTACGGTCACTTGCCGGTAGGGAATGCAATCCCGCAAAATAATTTCAATTCCTGGTATTTGCGGGACTGAACCATCTTAATCCCGCGGGATCCAGGTATTTGAAGGATCCCGCAGGGTCGACTTAAACCTCTGAAATCAATCGTAAATAATCGTAATAAAGACCTAATAGACCTCGTTTTCACGGTTTTAATTTTAACCCAAATTAAATAAGCTTTTTGTTACATTTTAAATGGTTTATTAATATAATAAATATAAAAAATAAAATTCTTAGAAAAGGTCGCAGGTGTTTGCAGGGTATACCCGGCCCGATGGTTCCAAAAATAATATTATTTCTTATAAAGTTCAGTTTGATTTTGATTTATCTATAGATTCTATGACAATCAATATTCGATGAATAAATCATTGCATTGCGTCATAATCACAACTGGCAAAATATAAGTAATCAAACGCATTCACACCGTTCCCCTATGGCTCGGCGCCCCGCACCTTAGAGAAACACGTATGTACCACGCTTCTCTGTAATCCCGCCAGTCCAGCGGGATCCCGCAAATTTATGGACCGAGATTAGTCCCGCAACATGTATGCGGGATCCCGGTATTGCATTCCCTACTTGCCGGTATCATTCATCTCATGAAACGTAACATTGTCAGGTGGTGACTTACCGTTTACTAAATGGGCCTCCTAAACAACCACCGTTTTAAGCATTTTTGCCGGCAGTAAGACAGGCAACATTGGTGTAAAGGGTGTCGAGAGGTGTGACACTGGTTTCACATATAGCTTCCCCGTTATTACGCCTTTAGACACTGCCACCTCTGAGCATAATATCTACATAATATTATACTCTTAACGACTCTGCCCTGGACAGCTAATTAAGGCAAGTCAGGGGCGAGAGTCCTAGGTCTAGCAATGGGGACGCCTGCCTCGACCAATTCTCTGGAGCACTCGGGTTCGGCGGTGTCGTTACTCACCCATGGTTTATTATTATAAATTATCTCTAAAATTCACTTGCACTCTTTAATAAAAGGTTTGATGAACTGCCATTAGAGTTGTGCGATGAGTAGGAACCTAATTCTTAAAAAATAAATTGGTAGATATTTTATTACTAAATAAAAATATCTCGAAGGTCTATTACAGGTACAAGGTAGATACAGCATCTTCAATAGTTAATACGATAAGTCACGAAAGATCCAAAAATACAAAATAAAACCATCAAATTTATAAACAAATTCATGTAACTTATGATCAACAATAGTTCCTTATATATCCATTTTTAATAAAATTCGACAATTGTTTACAACAAATTGTTTATTTAATAAGCAAATTAAATATAAATGATTTTTTTTTTGTATCCTGTAGTAGAGAATCGCGAATTATTAATTTTAAGACTAATAATTTTATTTTATTTAATTTAATTTTATTCTTAATATTTTTTATAAAAATTTTTTTAAATTATATTTTATAAAGGCAAAAAAAAAATTTCAAAAAAACAGCCCTAAAAATTTTAGTAAAATGTATGCATATTATTAGTTTTTCCTTGCCTGTTTTCCTATTTTTCATTAAGTATTTTGAAGCACTACTATTTAATGAAGGTAACTGGAGTCGATCTGATGATGGAGCCGAAAGACAGTCGAGGGACGATTTACAGCAATTACCTGTTTCTATTGATGAGAACTTTGCACCCATATGGGTTATATTAGGTCTACCCATCACTAAAATCACGAAAAAGAACCGTCTTCAAATTTTACGACGAAATATTTATTATTTCTTACTTCAAAATTATAAAATACTTATTTAATCATTTCTGATTAACTAAATCAAAATATGAATTACTTTGTGCTAAGTAAATTTTTTTTTACTTTTTTGTTTCCGGTTTGAAGTCGTTTTTTTAAATACATTATTAACGGCCCTTATGCAAATAATGTTTTAAATACCTACATATAATATAAACCTGTTGATCATTTCTTATTCTTGTTGTTTAAGATAATCACTATGTTGTCTTAGAAATTTGCAGTAAATACGGTTGTAAAGTCTGTAATCAAAGGAATATAAGCTAAAAGATAAAGTTTAATTACAGTACTTAATGAAATTGTCGGGGATCAATGTAAATTGTCCCATCGCAATTTCTCAAAAGTGAGCAGCACCTAGTAATATATGTAGGTACATAGTTGGTAGTAGTTTCAGAATATACTTACAATTTTAATATTTTTTAGAAAATCATCAAGCTAAAAATAGTGGGGCGTGCGTATAAATGTACTACGGAGCGAAAAAGTGATAGAGAACGACCTAGGTGTACTTTTATTGGACATACTGCCTACACCTCTTGGGATAAAAGGCGTGATGATATTAAACAAATAGATCAAAAGTAAAAAAGCAAAGTCCTTGTTTATATTTTATTTTGAAAATAGGCTTAAACTATTTGGCTGTAATGTGATAATATAACAAAATTGGTCTAAGTTTTCAGTTTGAAGATCACAAATAACAATAAAGTATTAGAAAATTAACAATTACATTATATCACCACAAGTCAGCGTTCCATTTTATAAATGAAAAAAAAAAACGTAATAACAATGTCAAAACATCACTATAAATGTTTTGATAAAAATTAAACCCTATTTTTTTTGTTTTTAACTACATATCAATTTGTTTAGTGTGTTTTCGTACTTACCACTTAGTTTGATTAAAAAAAACAGGAATTACTATAATTTGTTACCTTAACGATTCCTATTAAATAATCCTTTTAATATTTACAATAATTTACATCACAAGTGCTAACTATAGTTCTGAGGTGAGAGATAAATAGGGATGCCACACCCTTATATTACAAAAGGAACATACAATAAGAAAATTAATCTTTGCAGTCGTATTTCTTTTTAGTTCAACCCAGTTGCAATTTACACACAATAAAAATCCAAACCTATTTAAGCTATTATTTTAAATTATATCACTTTGAGTTACTTCATTATAGTTTGTATCATAGTGTTGCAAGTTAAAATTGTGCATACATACAAATTGTTATTGCAATATTACTTCAAAAGTATATGCCCACATTTTTATCTAACGTCATAAATAACATTCCAAAACAAAATTACGTACTAAAGTTATTATACATTATCCAAACAAAAGATGTTATTTCAAGTTCATATCAAGAAAGCAACTAAACTAATAAAAATGATATCTAAATTGCTATGCATACATTCAAGAGATTTATTTATCTACTACAGTCTTTCCCCTATATCTTAGATTAGACCATTTTGTTGACTCATTAGTTACAAATTTTACAAAGCAACAATTTGTTGACGTTAGATAATAAAATAGCCTAAACTCTAGAACTACAAATGCTATCTGGAAGATTAAATAAATCAACTAGAATGCACTTTCAAAATCACAAACTTAAGCCCGAATTACACGGTTCAACCAAAATTAAATGTATGGGCGCAATTCGTTGAATGGTGGTACATTTAAATGGAAAGGCAAAAGTGAACCGTGTAATTCCGCTTTAAATACGCAACGTATTGTACTAGCAATGTGAAGGCCTTTCACGATAGACGGCGGTACTACCGCCAGAAAGGTAGCTACAATAGAATTTCGACTTTAGCAGCACCAGGATGTGTTATCACAATCATACTTCCAAGATTATTTGAAGACTCTGGACATTACAACCCGGTTAGATAAATAATGGGACTTAAAATGGCGGATTTACTATACAAAAGCCGCCATTTTGTATCCCTTTGTTTATGTGTGGTGGTTGTTCTATAATATTTGTCTCTAACCCTTTTCACGTTTCTCATAAACCTTGGCAATTTAGTTATTACTTGAGATAATGTTAAACTTGTGTCGTTACCGGTACCGGGACGCCCGCCGACTCACAGCGACCGCGTCTGTGTGACGGATGGTGACACGTGGACGATGGTCTGCAACAATAAGCATGAGTGACGGTATGGCTTACTATAACATTTAATGACCTAGACATTTGCTTTTGCATCGATTTTTTTTATTTTTAGTCGACAAAAAAAACCGAAGCCCTTATAGCCGTTTTAGCGCCTCTTTCCCTCAAAAAGTTCAGTGTTCTTTGGACGCCGTGACACCTGCGGCGGCTCCGAGACGCGACCCAACGGGTTTAAACATCCGCAACAACGTATATAATATATATAGTGTTTTAGCATCTCACTTTCTCAAAAACGGGGTAATAGGAATAGATCAATGCCCAGGGGCTGTGGTAGTTCTTCCCATGCATTATCCGTCCTCTCTAAATACGTTTTGGACAAAAAGAGTTCTTTTTTGCTGCAAAGATTGGCCAACCACATCTTCCGACTTTTCTACAAATAATCTACGTACGTCTAGTTGTGAGCCCGCACCTCGGGCCAAGAGTGTTCGTGTCGGGGCGGCGGCGCGTGCTCCTGACGCGTGTCGACCGGCCGTCGGCGCGACACCTGCGGCGCCTCTGCGCGCACGACACAGCCCTCGTGGATGTGCACGGACGTGATGTCGGAGCCGGGGATCTCGAACATTACTTCTAATAGGAGGTTCTCCTGGAAATATATTAAACTTTATGACGTACTAGCTTACAATATGAATGTTTTTGAAGGTACATCTCTGTGAAAAAATCACGTCGATCCGTTGCTCCGCTGTGGCTTAAACGAAGGAAAAACAAAGATACGCATTTTTAAATTTATAATTAATTCTCGTGTCCATATGGTGTACTGTACGTGGACGGTTCGCTCTAAATGGCATACTTATTTTTTTAAGAATGAAATGTGCCTAGATTTTATTTGTTGAAAAAAAATCAAACTATTGATCGAGGCTATACCATAGATGTAGTATGCTGGCGCTCTATACATTAGTAATGTCGCGATTAGAACGAGACCAAAAAATTAATACATCAGTGTGCGTGACAAAGGTGTAAGTCTGTGGATTTTTCATCTTCGATGACCTACATCCAGGCACTGCACTTTGCACTGCATTAACCATAATTAATCACGTCTATTAAACACTAAATAATACTTTAAAACAGGATATTTTATAAAATAAGTGAAATTACTTACTATTACTACTCGCTTTAACATATGCGTTGCATATCTATGCGCTTTCCCTTCGTTAGGTTAATATTAATGAATATCATTGTTTTTCTTTTGCCAGAGATGCGGATAGTCTAGTGAAATTTCGATCAAACTCCAAAATATTAATTCAGCAAACTTAAATCTACCTGTGCAAAGAATATATACCAAAGTCCATGTGCCAATGTCTTTTTTTAAATCTAATTTCACTAAGTATAAGAGTTTCAACTTTATGACAATTTAAATACAAAAATGTACATAACCACAAAGGGAACTCTTTCATGGCACTATTCTATGTATCTTCTTTCTAAGATCTTTTGGGATATTTAAGACTACAAGCGGTGATCCATCCATGAATCTTTGCGTACAATCCCACGCCACAGAGCCACTAGGGCCTTTATAACCAAGACATACCATGATGGCTCTCAGTCCCCTGGCGCCCGTCTTCCTCTCCATAGCGAGCGCGGCGACGGCGCTCATAGCCTCCTCACTGAATGTCAACTCGCACTTGTCCATTGCGAACAGGAGCTTGTATTGTGACACCTGGAAACAAAGTGAAGTACTTATAGACTGTGGAAATGTTTGACATGTGCCAAAAGAATTTATCCCGAAGGGTTTCCAGGATAAAGGTAGCCTATATCATTCTACGGCCTTCCAACTATCTCAAACAAACACACTTTATAATAATGCTAAATACCTACGTAAAATAAGGGATAACGAAGACCTGGCGGAAAACAGTGCGGCGAATTAAAAATCTGGCAAGTAATAATGGTTTTTCAAAAGGTTTGAATAAAGTTTAAAAGAACTTTATCTAAACACTTCTGAAGTCGATTATTAATTATCAACATAATTTCCACCATATCTGCGCCTAATGCAAAATCGGTAAAGCTCGACACTTAGAGCAGGTACCCTTGTTGGTTAGCCTTGAAATATAGCTAAAGGTAAAATAAACAGATTTTAACAGATGTTGATGGCATAATTTGTTTTACATTATGAAATGTCAGTAATATTGTACAAACCATAGCGTTTTTGGGTTCGGTCAATATCCGTACGAGCAAGTCTTGATTAAGGCTGTGGAACGGGACGAGCACTGGAAACCTGCCAACGAATTCCTGAAAGCGTATTAAAAAAAAATAGTGTTACTCGTCGATGTGCTTAGCTTAGTGTATGCTGTACGGTATTGTTTTTTTCCTTCACCGTGTTATCGGTCTCAGGGTACCCAGCGGAAGTCCATGTCTCCCACTTTTAGCAGATGGGATTATGTAGTGTATATTAAATAAACACATGGGCTCGGTCGGTAGTCAACTACATCAGCACACGCTGGAGAAAGCCATTATGCGCTATAGCTTAACGCAAACCATATAAATATAGAATGCTAGCTTTCTGCAGCTTCGACCGTGGAAATCTTTAAAATTTATTCTTCATCCCGAAGGATTCATCTTTGTGCAAAAAATGGCGTCGATCCGTTGCTGTTTTGACGTAAAAGGGCAGACGGACAAACAATAACATACTTTCGCATTTATTTATAATATTTGTTGTTAAGATTGCAGAACACCACTAAAGTTTTAGTGCTTTGTATCAAGTCAACACTCTGCAACCACGTAATTTTGCTCTGTGTCTTACCGGTATCATCCCAAAGTCGATCAGGTCTCTCGCCTGCACCTTCCTCAGCCACGCGTCCCGCTCGTCGTTTTCGACGCGTGCTGTATCCAGCGGGGAGGCGTCCGCCGCGGCTGCTTGCACGGCCGCCCGCCGCCCCGACTTGGAATCCCAAGCGCCGAAACCGAGGTACTTCTCGTTGTTGCGTCGCTGCACTAGTCTGTCGATGTTAATTGTTTTAAAATGTCAGTTATATATATATTGTAACGATTTTTTTTATATTTGTTAATCTTGTCGTTGTTTGGCTGTCCGCTCGGTTCCCTTGGCCTTCATCCATATTATGACTCTATGGTCATTCTCGATGGTCAACAGGAGACGTGTCTGGAGGGTACTCGGAACAGGATTGGATTTTTTTTAACGAAGGTTCTAATAGAGAGTAGTATATTCCTTGTTCTAACTTATAGCAAATGACCCTGTTGTGAAAATATACTGAAAATGTACATTGCCCCTGTAACAAGATCGCACAATATTGAGCCCTGGAGATTGGCAGAATTGTGAGGCACTGTTGCCATAATATATCAAAAGAAGAATTCTATTCTATTCTGCATATGTCCCCCCCTCCAGGATTAGAAAACACGACCCTAACTTTGTACTACCGCCTGATCCGCAGCCGTGGAAACTACCTAGCTCTCTTTACGGGTTGCCCTTGCAGCTCCCGAAAGTGTTATCGGTACCAGGGTACCCAGCGGACGACCAAGTCTCCCTCTTTTAGCCGATGGTATTTGTGATAGGATATACCTAACGAGTGACCAGTTCTGTTGAGGTATATTAAATGAAAAGCCTCTTAAGTGTGGTTTGTACGGAATATACTACTTTAAACGATACTGAAACAAATAGGTACCGTAACGGCCAAATGGATATTGATGAAACTTTCAGGTACCATAGCGGGATGTTAGACTTATTATTCTACTTTTTGTGTAATCTCGATATCTTAAATTCTCACCTAAAAAATGCATTATCCACAATTCCACATATCAGCCAATAGGATTGGGTGAGCTTTTCCTATCCAAAATATAAATACCAATATAATACGTAAATTTTTAACAGACTTAAAAAAAATGGTTTCCAATTTAGCGCGTATTTTTATAAAGCACATTTAGTTCAATATGCCATAAGTACGCACCTATCGAGTCCGTTGTATGCTCCACTGGCCACGAACAGAATGTTGGTGGTGTCCACCTGCACCGCGTCTCCCCTCAACTTGCGGGAGTTCCTCTCGGGCACCGACACCACCGCCCCTTCTAACATCTTTAACATACCCTGCTGGACACCCTCACCTGAAAACAAAAATGGTGTTTTAGAAAAAGATACATATTAGGTCAAACTAAAAGTTTCTGGAATCTCAGAAATTAAAATAATTGTAACGTTTGTAATATGACAATTAAAACACTTTTGCAATCTTTGAATCGATTGTATAAAGCAATAGGACCATTCTTTCTAAGGGTCCATTTTGTCGCTTATTCCGTCTAGTCATATATATGGATTGCATCATTAGTTCTACATTTGAGGTCTTCAAAGTCTCTATTGTAAAATTTAGTGGAGTGTGAGGGCGCATTGTTGTATTGAAGGACCAAACTGCTTGAAGTTATTCCAA
Organism: Nemapogon koenigi; assembly: GCA_963924495.1. Classification (NCBI taxonomy): domain Eukaryota; kingdom Metazoa; phylum Arthropoda; class Insecta; order Lepidoptera; family Tineidae; genus Nemapogon; species Nemapogon koenigi. Next base: position 9,253,446 of record OZ004644.1, on the reverse strand, counting down.
AACAATAAGCAAGTTCATCGTCATGCGTTACACACTATTATCACCAATATCTAGTGGGTCGCGTCTTTGTGGATCGAACTATTTACAGATGTTATGGTTTGCAATTTTGTTTACAAAATGGCGGGTCATTTGTGATGTCGGGACCTATCGCTAGTGTGTACTAAAGAATGATAAATGCCACTTACCGCCCACGTCTCTCAACTGATGTATTCCAGGCACGGCACCGATCTTGTCAACTTCGTCCAGGAATACTATGCCGGTTTGTGCTCTTTCAACACTGAAAATTATTGCAATTAAATATTTATTGTTACAGTTTTATTGTTTAAAAATCCATCAAGAAAGATGAAGCCTTACGAATACCATCGGCTAAAGGAGGAAGAGTTGTCTTCAGCTGGGAGACGTATAGCAACCCGTGAAGTTATAAAAAAAGATAGGGTCGACATTCTTTCAAACAACTGTTACGGGATGGGAGGAACATATAATTTCGGTTGATTTCTGAACTGAAATTCCTGAATTTTACGAATGCTATGAACATACAATTTGGGCATTGAAAACTAGAGGATTTTATCTAGTATTGTGTAGGATGAAAACATGATTGGTGAAAATTTTCTCGATAACTTAAATTTTTGAAATCACCTCTTTAAAAAACACCTTTTTAGTCATACGACCTAACTCTGAAGAGATTTACGTTTAATTTTTATACGAATCTGTAGGTAATTTCAGTACATACCTAGTATTGATTAAGAAGATGTTTCCCTGCATGTGATCGTTTTTTAATAAATTATTTATTTGTAATGTGCCGCTTACGTCATTTATTCCGAGAAGCAGTACATTAGCCCTTCTCACTTTTGCAGCAAGAACGGACAAAGCGCCGTCGTTGTCTTGCATGACGCGATCAGTTGCGCCCAAACCACGAGTTTAGGGCGTGGCTTACGATTAGGAATTTCTGAGTCGTTCCTCGTCTTAAATGTGAACATTGTTACTAGTTTCTCTGGTCACGTCGCCGGTTTTTATATCAAGTTATGAAATGCACATAATTGAAACATATAAAATTAAATGTGACAATGAATGCCATGGTAAAATCTTTATGCATAATTTATTTTTCACGTTATCACGTTCATATTTCGGATATAAAACTTTTTAACTTGACAATTCTATCTTTTCTTGATATCAGTGTATCAGTCAGTGTATTGTTTTATTTTTAAACCACGACCGACAACAAGGTCAATGTATCGTGTACAAAACATTATGATAACGGATGAGTAAAAAAATTTGATGTTGAAAACTGAAGCGAATGTTGAAGCGAAATTTTAATATTATTTAATAATAACTTTTTATCTTTTATACTATAGAAAATTGATATGAAACGCATAGTCTGTAGTAACTGCCTTCGCAGGCTTCGAGATGGGGAGTCAACATAGAAAAACGACCATCACGTGACCTCATTATTATACTATTACTAATAAGGAATAGAAACATGAAAGTAAGATAAATGCTGTGTAAATGCGATCTTTACGTAGAGTGTGTGATATAAAGCGTATCGACCGCATCCGGAACGATGTCATTAGAGAATAATGCGGAGTGAAAGATGATGTTGTGACAAAAACGAAGAAAAGTTGTTTACGCTGGTTTGGACACGTCGGAAAAATAAAGGATGAAACATTGACTAAAAAGGTTTATATGACTGAAGTGAAAGGAAATGTTGGAAAACATACAAAAAATATATTGATCGATGGCAATATTAAAAGTACACACAATCGCCGAGCAAGTATGAAAGGTGTGATGAATATAAAAGAAGCGAAAGAGGTATGTTAGGATCGTAGCAAATGGCATTCGATAGTCATTGCCTACCCCTCTTGGGATAAAAGATAGATAGATAGATAGATACATGCCGTACAAAATTTTGTGGTTTTTGATATAGAAAAACGCAAGTTCTGTATTATATTTAATGGAAATGGTACTGTGTGTCAGGTTGTTACGTATGAATGCTGCTTTAACACGAGCGGGTTCGCAGCTAGTTATATATGGTTCACATACTTAAAATTGGCGTCCTGCAGCAGTTTCGCTATAACACTCTCGATGTCCTCGCCCACATAGCCCGCCTGCGTGAGAGTAGTACAATCACAGATCGCGAATGGCACGTCCAAACATTGAGCTATTGTTTGCGCGAGCAACGTTTTACCTGAAACGGGTAAAATAAAGACATATTAATTAAAATTATATAAGATTAATAGATAAAATTTCGGCTGATTTAAATAAGCATCTTACAATAGAGGACCAAGTTTTATAGGGAGTGGGCCTCTATTTTCGGAAATAACAAAATTATTATGTGAATATACGAACGATTAGCTGACCGGTTTAAGTGCATAGGTCCAGCAACAATTTATTTATTGTTCATATGTTACAAATGAGATATTTTTGTACAAAAATTTTGTGATTATAGTTTAAAACGAGATAAAGTCTTCCTCTTTGAGCCGATGGTATTTGTGAGGCTATACCTAACGAGTGGCCAGTTCTGTTAAGGTATATTTCGATGGAAAAGTAAGTATGGTTTGTCGGATTATGTACATAAGTTTTTACTTATGAAAAACCCAATGGTATATGCCCGGGATCAAACTAGGATCTTTGAGTTTTATTTCTATGAATTTAATTCAAGTTGCGTATTTACTTAATTTATCTTTTTTTGTGTTGGTTATTCTAGATTTTTTTAGCATGAGCACTCACCACATCCAGTAGGACCCAGCAGCAGCACATTGCTCTTGTCCAGTCTTATATCGTGTTGTTGCCTGTCGAGTATGTCGGCCCCGGGCCCGGCCACGCCGCCTCCGTTCGCGTGGCTCAGGTGCAGTAAATCTAGGTGCGAAAGGTAGACAATGTGGTTAGATGTTAGATAATCATATCCTAGAGATCAGCTCAAAACAAGGTCCGATTGGTAGTCCCAGGTAAGGAACCGAAATTAAAAAACCGCTTAGCTTTGTACTTTTACATTTTTTTTATTTTAACAATCCATTAATTGTCGAGTTATTTGAAAAATACGGAAATTGACTGAAGATAGGAAAAATTACGTTTTTGACATATATTTGGCAAATTGTCTTTTTAATTGGCAAAATCCAACCAATCTTTTTCGAAATATATAAAATTAAAAAAAAAATCATATATTTTCCATTATAACAATGAAAGGGGCGGTTAAAAAATTAAATACTTCCCCTTGATATCATTTGACCAGGTTATACGCTTCACGGGCATCGTAAGGCATTTGCTGATGGTATAACGAATATTCACAAAATGATTCAAATTAAACAGTGAACGTTACACGCTGTGGTGGAATATAGGTATTTTTTTTAGTATCTGCCTACCACACTGTGGAATATAGGCGTGAATGTTTTAGCATGTATACAAGAAACCATTTACAATGTCTAATTACAATTAGCAACCGAGTAAAGATAAATTACACAACAGTATAATGCATATGCAACTTTCAAATGTATTGCCACCATAAAAAGAGGCATTCATTCTGTAGAAAACATACAATTTACTACAAAGAGAGCTTATCATACACGTGGTAAGTCTAGTGGAAACAAGGTAAATTAACTAAGCGCCTAATAAAAATATATAAATGTCAATGAACTTTGCTTTTTCAGGCGCAAAGCCACGGACTTCTTTTGTTTTATTTGGACACGGGTGAAACCGCGGGCAAAAACTATGTCGTAATATCTATTGCGCCAACTTAGAAAGTTGAGAGTGAAATTTTCACAATAAAAACGGTAATAGGTCAGGCGTGAACTTGAACTTTATTTTTAAACATTGATTAGTTACACTTTTACTATGCAGCCTCAGTGGCCTTTTATTTTCGTATCTTAAGAGCCTGTAATTCAATTCCCGAATATGTAGCGATCCTCCATTAATAAAAAAAATTGTATCAAACGTTCCAATAAGATTTTTCCCTAAGGAACGAGATATTTTCCCGGGACAAAAAGAAGCCTAAGTCACTCTCTGACCCTCTCCAACTATCTCTGTTCAAAAAATCACATCGATTCGTTTCAATGTTTTGCCGTAAAATGACAAACCAACACACTTTTGCATTATAATATTAGTATAGATTTGATATGGACTTGAAAGGCACAGTTTATTTAATACAACAAGGTTTCAGGACCCATATTTATTAAAATTTAATAGGGACAAATAGAAAAATCTATATACCTAGTTGGCTTATAGATTTTGTCACCTTACTCTATTTTAAGATGTGTTTTTAATAGACAACAAAGCAATAGTCAAGGTTTGAACGTGTAAACGCGTATGCTTCGTACAAAAGTCCAAAGAGAAAACGTATAATGAAAATTATTAAAATTATATTTTGGCTTTTGGTGCCTCCAATTTTTTTTCCGGCGTTCCGCCGACTTCGAGAATCGTCAGAAGGACGCAAAAAAGAATTTGAATTATTACAGATGCACTTATGATGACAACTATGATCTACATTTTCTGTGCGTGTTTTTATACTCTAGAATCTAGAAACAGGGTGTACTTTGGCTGAACTAATTAATTTAAGATAATAGCATGGGATCGTGAGACAAAATTATACAATAGGAATACAACAAGTATGCTATAAATACCATTATTTATCGTAGTCATATTATAAGTGAAAGTTTGTTACTCAATCACGCATACACCATAGGCTACTTTTTATTTTGGAATATCTGGAATCTGCGGCCAAAACCGACGGCAAAAACACTACAATATCTGGACAAATCCGTGTACTGTCTTTGCCCGACCCAGCAATTTGCTCGGCATTCTAGTGATGGCTATTCTCGGGCCAGGTATTCCTTGGCTGGCCATTGGTGGAGACCCGTTGTTGACCCCACTGATGACGGACAAGAGACCAATCCATCTAAACTATTAGAGATAGATGCTACTCAGTCAGAAACTATACCTACACCCGTCACCCATGCGCTATAGGAAAATTTTAATATAAAACCGCTGGTAAAAGCTTGTGTAACAAATTCACCTCTATGCGTGTGATGTAACGGATGATGCGTGTCCGAAGCGGTGGCCGTGCTAGTGACGTTGTTATAGATCCTCTTGTAGTGGTTGTAGACGGCGACCGAGAGCACCTTCTTGGCGTACTCCTGACCGACCACGTGCTTGTTCAGGTATTCGTAGATCTTCTTGGGCGGCGGGGGCGGTTTTCTGGAATTAAATAATAGGATTTAATTAAAGTATTTTATCCTGTATGAGTTTAGAACCTAGCTCTTCAATTAGGTGGCCATCTAAAGACGGCAGGGAAAAGTTTAGGTACAAATAAATCACGGCACGTTGGACATTGGACAGTGATGGCCTGCATCTTATGCAGAACTAGCGACTCGCCACCGGATTTTTTGTACATCATTTTAATATAACAATGCTCACCCGACCCCGTTGCCACAATTCACCGAATAAGGAACATTAATATTATTGGTTACTGCTCCGCTACCAAAGGACGTAGCGTGATGTTATATAGCGTATAACCTTCCCCGTGAACCACTCTATCTAATGCAGAGGTTCTCAAACTTATTTTGTCTACCGCCCAAATTATTTTTCAGCGCCCCCAATTTTTTTTCACTTTACCAGATCTTAAAAATCACAAAGACATTCATTATTTCTGGGTCCCTTACCGCCCCCCTCTAGGCCTCCAGCGCCCACAAGGGGGCGTTATCGCCCACTTTGAGAAAGACTGATCTAATGGTACCAACAGTAACAAAATCGGTCCAGTAGTTTTTGAGTGTATCGAATACAAACAAACAAATAAACAAACAAACATTTTTATATTCTTTCTTACATCATTTTGTTATATTTCTGACGGACAGTTTACTCCAAGAAAGCATCCTGGCGCAAATTTTTTCCCCGACCTGATTCACTAATACCATTAATGCTCAGCTCCTAATCATGATAATTTTTTTTTCTCTCTCTCTCTCTCTCTCTCTCTCTCTCTCTCTCTCTCTCTCGTAAACATTTCTCGTGAATTAAAGATAGGTTTAACTAATCGTGAAAACAGCATCAACATTTATTTAGTATTTTTTTGCGTGAAACGGACAAACAGACGCGGCGAGGGACTGTTTTATAATAGGGATGGATGCCCAGCATAATACCATGGCTTTGTTGATTATTATTTTGTGATCCTTTTTAGGCATAGAGTACTAAGCCTAAGGAGGGGAAATAGACGGACTCTCCATTTCGCCAATTTTTTGCTCTTTGACCAGTTAAACTGACCACGTGCTAACTACATACCTAATAAGTTACCTTAGATTTCGTTGGTATCGTTTTGTGTCGCGAGACAGAGCTCTAGGAAAATAGTATATGTGATGTATTAAATGGGAAAGGCGATCTAGGACGTCAAACTTGCGGGAACATAGTGTTTCCAATCATTATCATCAATAAAACGACAGAAAAATACAGTGGTACAGGGGTTAGTACTAATGCTTCTTCGGTGATTTTTCGCTTCACGCCTCCTTTGGTATATACCTACTCAAAGTTTTTAGGCAATGACGTTTAAGTAAAGCAAATTTTATTTTTTTGCATCGATCGATCTCTTGGTGATGACAAATCTCTCAGTAAGTTCTTTCTGCGAGTTCTTGTATGTAAAGAAAGTGATAGTAATGCGTCGCGGCGGGAAAAACCATGCACTCAAATCGTGTTTGACCGAATACTAATTTCGCGGTGCATAAACATCGCTCACGAAAATAATTGGTTTCCTTAGAGAAAGGCAGTTCCGAGGTTTCGTCTTTTAGTTCAACTGGGAATTATGGGCATTTTTATACGCTTTACATTAGTTTCACATGTAACTTGGTCTATGCATGTATGTAAACAAATATTGAAAGTCGAATTTAACCAACTTCTAATTGTCGTATCGATTTGAGGCTTTGCAAGTGTATGTTATTCGGATCACAATACAATAATTTGGTACCATCGATCGGATCTGATGATGGAGCCAGGAGATGGATAGTAGTGAAACTTTGTAACAAAACTACTCATTTGGTTTGCTCAAGTGTGTGTTACTGGCAAAAGTGATTTTTAGTATTTTTTATAAACTATTTTAATTATTTATAGATCAAAATACCATCTTCGAGAAATCTCTTTACCTATCTGAAAATTAAATTAAATGCTCTTGGCCAAACCTTTTCTAAAAAGAAATCTCATTAAATTTCAAAAATGATTCTATTCATGAGCTGCAAGTTTTGGAGCACAAAATTGGGATGCGAATTTGCGAAGTCGTTTTCATACTTGAATGATATAGTTCAATGATAATGTCTATCTATCTATCTATCATCACGTCTTTTATCCCAAGAGGGGTAGGCAGAGACAATCGAATGCCATTTGTTACAATCCTGACATACACCTCTTTCGCTTCTTTTATATTCATCATACCTTTCATACATGCTCGGCGATTGTGTGTACTTTTAATATTTATATCGATCAATACATTTTTATATGTTCAATAAAAGTACCTACACCTAGGTTGTCCTCTGCCAGCATTTCCTTTCACTTCAGATATATAATACTTTTTAGTCAATCTCTCATCCTTCATTCTTTCAACATGTCCAAACCAGCGTAAATTACTTTTATTCATTTTAGTAACATCATCTTTCGCTCCGCATTCTTCTCTAATGTCATCGTTCCGGATGCGGTCAATACGATTTATTTATGAACAAAAAAAAATTGTATAGCTTGTTATCGAACGTTGAAGCGGATAAAAAAAACACTTCAAGAGACTCAAGTTAACCGGCTTGGTATCCATAAATAGAAGAAAAAAAACTAAATTGGAAAATGTGAATAACCCCGTCAGCCTGTATGAACGCTTTTGCGATACACCACGAATGTCAATAGCTATATGCCACGCAAAAGTTTTTGTTTGTTTGACCTTATTTGACGTCAAAACGGAGAAGATACCTATAACCTAACTTTTTGTACCAGGAAAAAATGTTATTGGAAATTTCAGGGGCGCGTGTCGCTGTAAGGTAAAAAAAACCAACCAAAGAACGTATATAACAAACAGAATTTCGCACGAGTCATCCTTGGCTAAGGAAATCGCATCGCATACAGCCCCGCTTTTGAAAGTGCACAAAATTACATAAACACTTTAATATCAACTCTTAAAGTAGCCGGCAGTGACGCAATGGCGAGATAAAAGATTATGTATATTAACATAAAATGCAAGTTACGACATACGAGTATTATTGAGTTTTTATTTAGCAAAAACAAACACACCATCACGGTCTTTATATCTAGCGGTGTGGAAAGCAGGGATATCTATAGACCTGAGATATAATTGAGCTTAATGGGACTAGAGTGTCACTTCTTTACGTGCTTTCCGAAGCAAGAAAAATCTTATCTTTTAGATAAACGTTCTTCACTATATCATTACATATTATAAAACAAAGTCCCCGCCGTGTCTGATTATTTCACGCAAAAACTACTAAACGGATAGGTTAATTCAACGGGAAGTTTTACGAGTATTAAACATGGATCTATCATGTTTAGGAGCTGAGTATTAACAGTATTAGTGAATCAAGTCGGGGGAAAAAATTTGCCTCAGCGAGTTTTCATGCCATATGCTGTCTAATCCGTCAAAGATATAACAAAATGATGTAGGAAATAATTGTGTAGAATAAAATGATCTACAAAAAGTCCGCGGTAGCATCTATCTCTAATACTATGGTAGTAATAAGCGTATATGTGTAGGTATTACAATTTTTATAAACCGATATTGTGTCCGTGCGAAGCCGAGGTCTCTAGTTTTTGTATATGAAATTAAATTCCTGATGCATCTCGTATCTACATACTGTAATGGCAGAAATTATTTTCACCAATGATCTTTAAAATATCTGAAATTTATTTTCTTATTTACGTCCAACTTGCACATTATACCACATAATATATATATATATATATATATATATATATATATATATATTATGTGGTATGTGCAAGTATATATATATATATATATATATATATGGTAAATCCTGGTATATATTAACAATATTACAGGAATGTGACGAGTTAGCAACATGACAAGAAAGGTTACATTTCACTCTACCATACAACAAAAACTCACAGAACAAATTCTGTCTTATTTTTTCTGCAAGTTTCAACAATCAAGCCATTTAATTTTGACCACAAATTACGCAATATGATCATCATAATAACAATATGGATTTTTCCACTTTAATAAACCAGTTTCTGTTTTAACACTCGCTCGCCATTTACTTTGCAAATTGCTTATAGTTTGCACGTATTTCTAGTTTTAATATTACTTAATCCTCGTCCGGGAATCGAATCTACTTCCTATTAGTACATATTGCTTTTGGTTTTGTTTAGAATTGGTTTTAAATGACACCATTAAACGTTTCATTTGTGATAAATTCAACAAACCGAAATACATACAGTATTTTTTTTAATGGGGACTCTATGACAGCCTCCTTTTTTTTCAGTTTCATGTAAGGAAGGATCAATTTATTGTATGGAAAGAAAAAAATCGTGACAGCAGAAGTTGGTCATTTTGCATACAATGTAAACATTATAATAGTCTAAATTCTTAGTACACCCCACCTGCATTGAAATCTAACCAGTCAGAATTGTTAAGGAAATACAGAACAGAACTAAGAACTCGAAAACTACTGGACCGATTTGAAAATTATTTCACTAATGAAGGTAAGTTGTTCCAGATGGGCACAGCACACTGTTTTCTTGAAAGAAAATTAGGGTAAGATATGCGGAAATATAGTAAACTTTGATCTCCAATAGATGGCGTCTTTACAAATTTACAAATAAATAAGTCTAATTTTAAAAGAAACATTTACCTAATTCTGATTTGTTTGATTATTTTTGATGAAGTATTAAGGTAGACATAATCTATACTAATAATTAAGCTGATAGATATAATAATTGAACCTGTATCAGTGACCCAGGTAAACGTAAATCGCAATTGCTTGATGCTCCGTACAGGCGATTGTGCAATACATTACGTATCGACTGACTTAGTTTAAATTCAGCGTGATCATAACATATAATACAAGTTTAAGCAATACCTATTTTTAGATGCATATTATGTTGACACAGATTTTTTTATTTTCAACAAGTAGTTATGAATATAAAATGCTATTATGTGTATGGGATTAGTTGTCTTTATTTTAGTTCAACATTCCCTATGGTTCGATCCCCACATCCGACCATGTACAATTCCATTTAAATACCTCAACAGAGCTGGCCACTGGTTAGGTATAGCCTCAAAAAAATCTTCGGCTTTGTCTTTAGCTGGGTACCCTGGGGCCGGGCAACGGTTCCCGGGAGCTGTAAGGCAACCCGTAAAGTTTTTTTTTAGGTCAACACAGTATATAAAATACAGAGACGTGCACTTGTATTGGTGCTGTTCAGTGAATGACGAACTTATATATGGATTCCTTGACTAACTTTACGTATAACAATTTTATTCAGTAACACGGGTCAAAGAACCGAATAAATAAATGCTTATTATGTTCCTAAAGCGGGTGACCCATTGTCGGGATAATCTGTCAAATAGAGCGAGACAAAAAAGTCCAAACAAAAAAATCCATTGGTAGATTTTACTTTTTTAAGAAAAGCAAAATTAAACGCACCGTCACTACCTTACTTTACATAGGGGCCAGAGGAAACACCGGTAACAAAATGGTAACAATGTCCACAAAGAACCTAAACTCCTAGAGCATCTAGCTAGAGCTAAAATCTATTATAATACGTGCCTTCCGAAGCGCAAGATGTCCATCTTATAAAGAAAATTGGTACGCTTATCATGTTTGGCTCGAGTGAGAATTGAACCTGGAACATTCCGTTTCCAGTCCAAAACTAACAATTACGTTATCGGCACTAAGAAATATAATAGGTATCTAATTCGCCTGTGGAAATATTCTTTGAAATATTCCCAATCATTAAAAAAAACAATTTTCTTTAAGAATATGTGCTTTAATCGACTTCTCGTGATTCGGAGGACACCTTCTAAAAATAACAGATATTTACGTCTGTGAAAGAAGTGACACATTTAGGTCCATTTAGTGCAGCAACAGGCTTGCCACCTGTTCTGTTCAATATGGACATCTGGCAAAAAGTGGACACTGGACACACTGGAAGGTATAGAGGCCGTGAAGGATTTATTCATTCCACGGTTTTTTTTACATAAAACGATACCAACAAAACCTAAGGTAACTTATTACTTCCCTAATGGTAAGTTTTAATGGTCAAAGAGAAGAAAATTGGCGAACGGGGGAGCCTTAGTCTTATAGTAACTCTATGATTTTACCCTATCTTTCGACTGATAATTCGATAGGTACAATCTCTGCTGCTAAGGGAAACTAGACGTAGATTAAATAACGCAAGGAGACAAAGTTCAAAGAACTTTAAATATAGCGAATGATAAAATATTTGTCCGATTTGGTGTCAACGAACTTGTTTTTCATTTGCAAAGGTGAAAAATGTTTTTAGTCACATAAAATATGGCTATATACACTACAGGTGTAATATTGAGAACAGCCAGAATGGGGTAATCTAGAACTATAATCTAAGAGATGAAAGAAATACGTTATAAGGAAGAAAATAAAAATTGCATTCAAAAGTTTTCAAAAAAATTTAAAAAACGTATGAGAATTGATAATCTTATAAATTAAAATGAAGTGCTGTTCATTGGGAAGCGTGTATCACTTGAGAACGGCTGGACTGATTTCTTTTAATGTTCGTAATAGTCCGAATCAAGTTTTAGAAAGAAAGAAAAATTCGGGAAAAACTGATGCGTTGGTGGCCGAGCGGTTAAGACGTCTGGTCGGGTTCGATATGTACCAATGCGCTTTTTATAATGAATAACTTATGTACATAATCCGGCAAACCATCTCATACCTCAACAGAACTGGCCACTCGTTAGGTATAGCTTCACAAATACCATCGGCTAAAAGAGGAAGACTTGGTCCTGGGACCGTAACACGGTTTCGGGAGCTGTAAGGCAAGGCAAGAAAAAAAAGTTGAGATGCTTTTTTGTATGAACTCAATAATAATCCCCAACGGGCGAAGCCGGGGTGGAAAGCTAGTTATAAATAGATTTTTTTTTAATGAAAATATAGCAATTGAAATTTATTTCATTATAATACTAAACAAATCAAAGAAACTGCTGCACCGGTTTTGACGCCATTTGTGTTCAATCGAACGATCCAGTATTATTGTTTTAAACCAAATTAAACTTTGAACAGTGATTTTTATCTTCAGGCGGATCCATTTTTTATATTTTTTTATGCAGCACTGTCTAGACTAGACAACAGGGTCGTTACTCGTTAGCCTTTAGATGCAAAGTTCTGATCTGACTTCTATATATCTATCATCACGCCTTTTATCCCAAGAGGGGTAGGCAGAGACAATCGCATGCCATTTGTTACGATCCTGAAATACCTCTTTCGCTTCTTTTATATTCATCATACCTTTCTTAAATGATTTGACTGAAGAGGGGTTGTATACAAACGGAGAAAACGTTTTACTACCCATTAATATTATCTAATTTCAACAAATAGTATATTATTCACATGGTGAAAAACTACGTACGTAATTGCTAAAAAATTACGAATGTTGAAGTATGTATGAAGGAGTGAAATATGATGTTGTAACTAAAATTACACTTTGAAAGAATGAAGATTGAAAGGTTTTTATGGCTGAAGCGAAAGGAAATGCTGGCAGACGACCTAGGTGTACTTTTATTGAACATATGGCATTCGATTGTCTTTGCATATCTTGTCTTGGGATAAAGACGTGATGATAGATAAATAGATATGTCAATATAATAAACAGTAAAACGTTTTCTCTTTAGTATGGAAACGGGCGCGGTACACAATCCTCTTAAACTAACACATAACCGCGGCGAACTAGCGTCACAGAATAGATAATGTGTCGCGCGGTTGTATACAACGATGAAGGTTGTCATAATAAAGGTTACAAGGAAAAAAGTACACAAACACGTATTTGGTGGCCTACTAAGAAACAGCTGTTTAAATCACAACGGCATGGAATTAATCATCGACGCCGTACAAGGAAATAGAATTAGTAAAGAAAACACTTGCTTCAAGTGCTGCTTTATTATATCGATCTATCATCACGCCTTTTATCCCAAGAGGGGTAGACACTAGACAGAGACAATCGAATGACATTCGCTTCTTTTATATTTATCATACCTTTCATACATGAAGAATGAGGAGTGAAAGATGATGCTGTGACTAAAATGAAGTAAAGTAGTTAATGCTGGTTTGAACACGTTGAAAGAATGAAGGATGAAAGATTGGCTAAAAATGTTTATATGGCTGAAGCGAAAGGAAATGCTGACGACCTAGGTGTCCTTTGATCGATGGAAATATTAAAAGTAGGTACGCACAATTGCCGAGCACGTATAAAAGGTTCATGATAATATTTTAGACAGGTTGCGATGGTACAAGCGTGTCTGAGCTTTGAATTAGCGATAGGCTCGACACAATCATGATATGCCAAAAATTTGGCAAGCAGACATTTAATAAACTATATCCAATGTTTTTACATCTAAGCCAAAGGGCATCACATCACGTGACAATATTTTTATTTTTATATATACATTTCATGCACTTTGCATGAGGCCAGCACGTGAATGAATTGAAATAAAATTATATTTTAGGACTTTGACGCAAAACAATATCTCGACATTGAATGCAATGCTAAAATAGTTTGTATTTTACATTACCAAGTAAAGTGTAAGGAAATGCTGACAGAGGACGACCTAGGTGTACTTTTATTGAACATAGCTGTTTCCCACGACTTCGTACGTGACTATTTCAGAATGTTGGCAAACATACACTTCATACATAACTTTTGTCATGTTCACCTCTGCCCACCCCGTTCCCGTCGTCATGCCGTGATGGTATTAGCTTATGTTACTCAGGGATAATGTAGCATTCCAATGGTGAAAGAATGATCAAAATCCGTATATATCCTAGAAAGTAGGTCCATGGGGTTCAATGCTAAAAAGTTTAGCTGTGCCTTGCGGTTGCACCTTCCTAAAGAATTTAGGGTATCAAATGCAAAAATATTTTTTCAAATCCGCGCGTTCAAACAAACAACCTTCAGCTTTATTATTAGTCTGGAGACAAAAGGGCTGGCTCCTTCATCGCTCGCTCGAGGAAATGCAGCCAGTATTCTTGCCACTATTCCACGCGGACCTGGTTTATTTAATAATAACATGAAAGTGGTTGTTAGGAGATGATTATTTATTCTGACCGCATGTGGAAAAATTTGGTCGAGTCACCAGCAGTGAAATTTGACCCGTGTAATTTTCCTGTCCCGTAAACTTGACGTCTTTCTTTTTTCCTTTCATTTAACGTTTTTTCCTAAGATATATTATTTTCACATAATTATGTCGATGCAGCGACAGGGTTGCCACATTTACTGTTTATATAGGCATCTCGCTAAATTTTTGCCACTATTCCACGCGGACCTATGATTTATGTAGTTATAATATGAAAGTGGTTGTAGGAGATGATTATTTATTCTGACCGCATGTGGAAAAATTTGGTCGAGTCACCAGCAGTGAAATTTGACCCGTGTAATTTTCCTGTCCCGTAAACTTGACGTCTTTCTTTTTTCCTTTCATTTAACTTTTTTCCTAAGATATATTATTTTCACATAATTATGTCGATGCAGCGACAGGGTTGCCACATTTACTGTTTATATAGGCAGCTCGCTAAATTCTTGCCACTATTCCACGCGGACCTATGATTTATGTAGTTATAATATAAAAGTGGTTGGTAGGAGATGATTGTCTATTCTGACCGCATGTGGACAATATTTGGTCGAGTATTTCCCAAGATAAAAAATTTTCACATAGTAATGTCGATGCAGTGACCAGGCTTGCCACATTTTCTGTTTATATAGGCAGCTCGCTAAATGTGGCCATTGTTACTTACTAGTGTATGAAGTGTATCTGGCTACGCAGCTAAGTATAAAGACCGTGATAGTGTATTTATATTTACTATGGGAGGAGGAAAACGACATTATGTATATTATTATGTCAAACACTCGGCCTATACGAATCGAGAATGCAAATCCATTCGATGAAAATATTAAAAGCGTAGAGAGTTGTTTATCCTGTTATAATAGTTTATGTAAGCTATCCTTGCAATATTAAATTCATACATAATATTTACAAACATACAGCCACCATTTCTTTATGTTTAATAGTATAGATCGACCTCTAGGACCCATCTTTAGGTCTTCCATGTCACCTACTTACCACCCTGTCTGTGTCTTGATTTTTGTGGTTTTTTTTTTACAATAAATCTGTCTCCATATTTTTATTTATCTTTTACAAGTTTACAAACAGACGCTAATCCAAAAACAACGGAAATTCACAAAACAACCAATCCTATGTGTCAAGGCCTACATCACATAGGCATAAACTTCCGTAAGTATGTAAAAAATAATTGGCCATGTTGAGTTAACAGCATTTGTGGGGACCTCTCGGTTGTAGGAAAAATATTTTCTGCCAATTTACTCCCTGCAGCGACTTGCAAAATTCTTTCAAAAAAAAAACAAAAAAAAATAGAATTTGACGTTGAAACTTGGCAGAACGGTAGATTCGGTGGCTCGGAATTAGAGAAAAAAATTTTCGTGGCTCCAAGTGACCTCACTTCCTTTCGATGATTCTTCGAAATTTGCACAGGCGAAAATTCGCAAACTTCTCGCTGGCTGGCAGAAACTCTTACCAGGCTTTCTATTAGTACCGAAAAAGTAAAAAAAAATCAACTGCCAATTTTGTTACTGCAAGCTCAAAACCTGCCAATTTAATGTAGGTAGGTACACCAAAATTTCACTAGCATTTAGAATGAAATATTGTCATATGGTGATAAATAAATATACCTCAGTTTTGACCCTCTTCAAATATGCGAAAATCATTTTTCCCGGTTTCAGACATATCAACTCTCGATCAGCAGGAGCGCACTGCGCACATGAAGCATTTTTGCAAGGGCGATTTTGGCAGAAAAGTGTATACCTCCCTCGGGGCTCTCTACAGGAAGACAAACCGTTTGAGCCTGGGATCACTCAGCAAGCTTGTTTTTTTTAAATTTATTTTATATACTGACTGTCAACGCAGGGAGTAAATTGGCAGAAAATATTATTTCTACAACCGAGAGGTCCCCAAAATGCTGTTCACTCATTTTCTATCTGCAGCTGGTAGGGGTTTCTTTTCTTTATCTAAAGCGCCTCAGCGACGTAATTTGTGGAGGGGGGCTCAGAGTACACGAAAAAGAGGTTTTCTGTTTACAACCACTTTCTGTCGCCATCTCTCTACGGTCTCTACCTACTCTAGTATGAGTGATCCTATAAGGGTTTCCGTTTTTTCATCGGAGATGTTCGGAACCCTAAAAAAATCAAAAGTTATTTCATTTAACTCAATTGCTGACGCATCTAGTCTTTCGAGGTTTTCGTCACCTTGAGAGTGTTGAACTTTACGATAATTTACTTGAAATAAAAAAAAACAAGGAAAAATGCAATCTGTATTGCGTAAGCTCGCATCGGAATTAATTTGTCAAAATTTAAATTTCGTAAAAACACATTGCGCCACTATTGATTGATTTTCCATAATAACTTTAAAATTATGATTTTTCTAGAAAATTGTGTATTACGCTTTTTATCCCAATAAAATTTGCTGCGATCATGACATACCTCTTCGCACGGGTACAATATAATTTTATTCTACACAATTCTTCCCTACATCATTTAGTTATATCTCTGACGGAAAAGACAGCATATGTCATGAGAACTCGCTGGGGTCAACTTTTTCCCGACTTGATTCACTTAATACTGAAAGGCCCAGCACCTAAATGTTTAATGCTCGTAAACCTTCCTATCTACTCGTGAAAACCGCATCACAATCCGTTCAGTAATACTTAATAATTAATAATAACTTTGTAAACTTACGTATAAATTTTATTCATAATTTACATTACGGAACCCTAGAGGAGCGCCTTGAACTTGCAATAATTATAACTTGCAATTTCCCTGACATTTTCCACATGAATAGTGAAAGTGAACTAACCTGTTTTACCTACCTAGATTCAATCCCTGCGTGTTAGTTACCTTAGAAGGTAATTTTACTATCACTGCATTCAAAATAATTACGGATTTAGTACTGCAGCGACTGAAAAATACTTTTTATTTTTACTTTAGCTACATCTACTATAGCAAAATCACGAACTGTTGTATATTAATTTCTGTTGGCCTCTGACACGTCTGGCTGTAGCAAGAAGCTTTATTCCGAAAGAGGTAAAACTTTTTATGAAAACTGTGGCTTTACGTGCCCGCAGAGGCTCGGAAGCACGAGAAAATTGGTCTTCCGGTTTCAATTCCAACGTTATAAAACTAAAACCCACCTGTAAAACCCGGACTTGTTCTCCGAGTTCTCCTTAATACTCTTCTTAGTGTCCACCTCGCTCAGCACCACGAAGAAGTGGTGACACTTGTCGCACTTGACAAACCTGGTCGAGCTGACGAACGTCTCCACGTGGGTGCAGGGGTCCCCGCACTTGGGGCACGTGAGGACCCCGTTACCGTTGCTACCCTTTTTTCCACCCGTTGTAGAACCTGGAGGGCAGAGAAATAAGAAATTAATTTTCTCTTTACTTACTCGTTACTTTCCCGGGATAAAAAAATCACGTCAGTCGGTTGCTCTAAGAGTCCTTTCAGTTTTAAAATAGACTGTCCACTTGTTAGGTAGGCTCAAAAAAATCATTATCCGCTAAATGAAAAAGATTTCACTTGTTAGGTAGGCTCAAAAAAATCATTATCCGCTAAATGAAAAAGATTTCACTTGTTAGGTAGGCTCAAAAAAATCATTATCCGCTAAATGAAAAAGATTTTTCTTTAACTGACTATCCAGGGTGAACGTTTTAGGAAGCCATAAGAAGGGAAAATGAGAAAGAAAAGAGAAGACAGAAATTCTCGACGTGGATGCAGGGGTCGTCGTACTTTGGCATAGAGTACTAAGACTAAGGAGGGGCCATTCGCCAATTTTCTGCTGTTTATAATAAGTACCTAAGCTTAGGTTTCGTTGGTATCGGTTTTATGTCGCGAGACAGAGCTCTAGAAAAATGGTTTATAATTAATTATTATACATATTTGTATTTTAGCATAATTTAATATATAACGTTAAGGCTCCTATATCCATAATTTCCTGGGATAAACTATTCCGAATTTCTCTGTATATAATCCACCTGTGTCACTGTAATATATATATATTCTTATTCTATATTATCTAAGTGAAATAGCTGTTTTACAATGGGTTTTATTGAATGGGAAATATGGGTGGTCTGATGTTAGCGGATCACAGAACTTCTGTGTAGCGGATTTACATTTTGGTTTACCTCATAAACCTGGCGGCTCCCATAACTTTATCTCCTTATCCATAAATAGTTTGCACCAGTATGGGTTATAGTCGGACGATATAGCATCAATTCCCTCGACTCGATCCTAAACTAAATACTAAGGATCCTTTTTAGGATCCTCATCCTACCTATCCTCCCATTCGCACTTTCCTTCCGCACCATCTGTAGTCTGTACTAACCTCCGCTCAGTGTATCTTTGATGGGCGGCGGTCCGGGCGGCTGTTCCGTGGGGCTCTTGTACAGCACCGCACATGTACTGAGAGTGCGCATCGAGCACCGTCTGAGCGCGCGACATGTCTGCACACCTGGGAGAATACAATAACTATTACACATACGAAAAATAAATAAATCACAAGGAAATAATACACAAATACATTTTCAATGTATCGAAAATTCAAACTTCAATCTTACCCAGCGGAACCTATCTATCTAATCATCATTATCATCCATCATCAACCTTTTTAAGATCCAATGCTGGATCATTGGTGTCCCTCTAGCGCACCATTTTAGTGGTACTCATTAAGAGGAATTGCCATAGTCACCACGCTTGGCAGGCGGGTTGGTGACCGGACGCTGGCTTTACGTGCCCTCTTAAGCACATATTCTTAAAGAAAATTGGTGCTTAGCATTTTGGCAGCGAGTAGGATTCGAATCCGGGACCTCCGGTTTCAAGTCCACTGTCCTACCAATTAGGCTTCTAATATATCTATCTATCTAATATAATATAAAAATAAATATTCGTTAGATAGTTCGTGTTTCATAGCCCCAAAAACTACTGTGATCAATGTTACACTAGAGATCTGTGATGAACTTAAATGTTTTGTAATTAATGAAGGATATTTTTTATTTATAGGCAAGTACTTGGAGAGTAGGTAATTTTTTGTTATTTGTTTAGCTTAATTCTGTCACAACACAACATCCTACCACCGTAAGAATCGACACATCTTGCTTCATAGTGCACGTAAATGGACTGGTGTCTGTCTGACCACACCGCAAGGTATAAAGGTCGTTATGGTGGGTTATTTTTAGTCTATAACAACAGGCACCGTGACAATCGCACCAATCAAGTCTGAAGCACCAATCAAAACGAACAAAAATAAAATTGAGTCGAACTCACGTGGAGAGGGTTCCCGTACCTAGCCGTTTTCCGTGAGATCTTTAAGATTTTCGTTTAGGTTTTCCTGTGAACTATGAGTAAGGCCCTATATTTTCTAATATTTTTAAAATTTTAGATTCGGTAATTTCGGAGATAATTAATTTTAACTTTTTAATTAATTTTCCCCTTAAAATTAACCTCCAAAATCGACTTTTTTCGTCCAGTAGATATATTCGTAGACAGACGGCGACACAAAAGTGATACGTTTTCGATCAGATGCACGGACGGAACCCTAAAAAACGAACAGCAAGCATCAATGAAAGTCATCGTTGAGCAACACCGGTAACACAAATTGCCGAGAATTTTCTCACATAACAAAACAAAAAAAACAGCATTGGAAAGTGTACCATTCTGTTTAATCCATTACATAACTGACAACCATTGATTACAAGCGTATGGTCATTGTAGTTGCTATCACTACATTATTAATTACGTCTTGTCTGTCTGTGCTGTCTCTGTAAAAAAACTTATCTATTAGAGATAGATATATATATGCAACCGCAGACTTTTTTGTCGATAATTTTATTCTACACAATTCTTTCCTACATAATTTTGCTACATCTCTGACGAAATGGACAGCATACGCCATGAAAACTCGCTGGGGCTAATCTTTCACCACCCCCCCCCCCCCCCCCCGACTTAATTGACTTCTACTGTTAAGGCTTAGCTCCTAAACATGATAGGTCCATGTTTAATATTCGTAAACCTTCCCGTTGAATCAACCTATCAAATAGTGAAAACCGCAACAAAATCGGTTCAGTAGTTTTTACGGATTTTGCTACGATTGTCACGACGAAGATTCATGTGTATTAAAAATGGCTCTAATAAGTGATTATAGGTGGAGTATACGGTATAGTATTAGAGCAACAATTCGGGCAAAAGTCGCCAGCACGCTTTCGTGTAATATTCTGCCTAATCTGTTAGTTCCTACATATTATAAAACAGTCCCCTGCCGCGTTTGTCTGTCTGTGACGGATTAACAACAGTAGGAACGGATTTTGTTGTGGTTTTCAAGTATTAAAACATGGACAATATAGATTATGATATCATTATCATGTTTAGGAGTTGAACATCTTAGTGAATCAAGTCGGGGGAAAAGTTAGCGCCGGCGCTCATTCATGACGTATGCTCTCTCCGTCACTGTCACCTCATTTATTTTTAACCGACTTCCAAAAAAAGAAGGAGAAGGTTCTCAATTCGGACCGTATTTTTTTTTATGTATGTATGTACATCGATAATTCCCCCAATTGTGAACCGATTTTGATGGCTTCTTTTTTAATCGACAGATAATTACTCCGGATTGGTCCCATTTTTATCTCATAAAAACTGGTTCATTCGTTTTTCAGAAATTTTGAAAAAACTGACTTTATAAGTACATTTTTCTTGATATCTCTATAAAATATGTACCGATTTTGACAACTTATTTTTTTCAAGACATAATAATTTCTTGACATTATCTCACAGACATATGACGAAAATCGGTTCAGTAGTTTTTCAGAAATTCAGTAATTAATTTCTGTTTACGGCTGAAAATTATGTATCAGAAAAAGCCTTAGCAACGGTTGCTATTGACACGAAGTTGCCAATTTTCGTGACGATGGTCTAGCGGTTAAATGTAATGGGGTGCATAGGATACACAAGCATGGTTCAAATCACATCCACAGGGGTATTTTTTTTTTATTTTCCATCAATATTTTTTTAGTTGCGTTATTATTTGTCTCTCAATGCAGCAAAATCACTTAAAAGGGTAAAATAAACTTTTTAAAAAAAGTGCACCGACTTCAAAAATTTGCACTGAAAAGTAAGAAATAATAAATATTTCGTCGTAAAATTTGAAGACGGTTGGTGCCAAATTAGAAACAACTTAGTTCCCAAATTCACTAATCTAGACAATTCATTAGGAACCTACGATCATCAGTAGGTACATACAAACATAGATAATATTGAACAGATCTTTATCATCTTAGATATTTACTTAGTTTTGTATCCTAATTTGGCACCAACCGTCTTCAAATTTTACGACGAAATATTTATTATTTCTTACTTTTCAGTGCAAATTTTTGAAGTCGGTGCACTTTTTTTTAAAAGGTTTATCTAGTCTTGTCTTATTTGGTAAGTAAACAAACTTAGCATACAGTATTTTTTAAAATAAGTTTTCATTTAAAATTCTTAAAAGACGTTTAATTAACAATTTTGCATATTAATTAACACTGTTAACCTATATTTTACATTTGCAGAACCAGTACCTAGTCATATTTTTGAAACGGTATTTAAAAAAATTACAATAATAGGTAATTGACTTTAAAAAAAAAGTGTACGACTTCAAAAATTATGCACTATAAAAAAAATCGCGTCAAGTTTGCCTATAAAATTTTAAGAGTTCCCGATATCTCCAGGATCCCATCATCAGATCCTGACCTGATGACCATTGGACCACCTGGAGTATAGCCTTTGAAACAAAAAAAATATTCCAAATCGGTCCAGGCGTCTTCAAGTAATCGGGGAACATACATAAAAAAAAAAGATTCCGACAAATTGAGAACCTCCTTCTTTTTTGAAGTCGGTTAAAAATACATGCAAAGTTTGTTACCAAATAAGACAAATCTAAAACAATACACTTTAAGTAGGTACCTACCTAGTAAGTAAATAATTGTGTAGAATAAAATTATTTACACAAAACTCTTGGAGTTGTATGCGAAGCCGGGTCGGGTCGCTAGTGCTATTTTAAACACACCTTATGTAATAATACTTATATGTAGGTACGTAAATAGGTATATTAAATTATTTAGTTATATTGCTATAGTTATAAACAGATTTGCGTAGAAAGTTATCACAACACTTTGGAACTTTTTAAAGTTATGAAATAGATTTTTAGAATGGATTGTTGTCGTTACTTGTAGCTATGTGTGGCTTCGTCAATACCGGATGGTAAGCGATTGTAACGAATTAGTGATATTATTATCGCCAGGGTGGCAGGGGGCTGCTTGATTGACTGTATATATGTTATTTTAAGAAGCGTGGACGCCGCTTTACAGTGCCTTCGAAGCATATTAATTATCAATCTAAAATTGATTTAGCTAACGACCAAAACAATTAAATTTATGTATACTGTAACTGTATATGAAATGGCTGAAGACATTAGGTTTTCTATCTAATTAGAACATTAGATACCAGAATAAATTTCTGATTGAGAATACCATTAACTACAACACTGGAAAGATTTTGTTTTAAATATCTTGAGGAAATCCAATTTGCAATACATTATGAGAAAATTCATTAGGTATCATGCTTTGGCTATACCTGTTAATATTCCTTATCAAGTTCCTATAATATAACTTGAGACCTGCCCCCCGGCTTCACACGGGTACAATATGGATTTTCAAAAATTGTAATACCTAAGGTCCGTTTTTCTAGTCTTGTCTTATTTGGTAAACAATCTTAGCAAGTATTTTTGAATAAGTTGTTATTTAAAATTCTTAAAAGACGTTATATTATCAATTTTACCTAACAATTATAATATTTTGACCCGTTTTACATTTTGCAGAACTAACAATCACATTTTTTATACGGTTATTTACCAAATAAGACAAGTACCAAAAAATACTATGCACAAATAAGCTTATAACTACTTACTTAAGTATATATGTAGTTATATCCGTTCAGTAAATTTGCATGAAAAGGACGGACGGACTTTGTTTTATAATGTAGTAACTAAGTCCTTGTGATCACCGAATTCCATGTTTTATTTTAACAAAAAAAACTCGGAGCTGGTCACTCACACCTAGAGTAAAAAATATCATCAACTAAATAAGGCAAACTTAAGGCAAGCAACTTGATGCACTTATTGTTATGCTAATGATTTCTGTCACAAAGTTGAACACATTAAAGGTATAATGGGGAGATACAGTTAAAAAACATTACCTACTTCTTTTATAATTTTACAAAATCAAAACATCTTAAAAAATCAATAACAAATTCAAATTAAGTGCGTCTCTTAGGAAAGGCCAATGGCAGGCAATAAAAATAAATTAAGCAGAACAAGTCTACAACAGGGCAAGTTCTAGAAAGAAGGTCAAAGCAATGAGGATGTCAATGACAGAAATGACGACTTCTTACACAACATGTGACCCCGACCTTGTGGACGAGTGCATTATTACCTTAAAAGGGTAACTGCATGAAACCTGAATAATTTGGGACAAGATGAATGATATATATATGTGTCAAGATTGTAAGTATATAAATAACTATAAGAAAGAAGAAAAAATGCATAAAAAAGTTTACAACCTACATATAAATTCCAGAGACTATAGTGTGTTTCACAGTCTATTTATTATACTACATACTAGCGACTCTATCCCCGGCTTCGCACGGGTACAATATGGGTTTACGACAATTTGAATACACCTATGTAAATACGCTTCAACTTATCTAGTAGAGATAGATATACTTTTTTGTTGATAATTTTATTCTACAAAATTCTTTTCTACATAATTTTGTTATATCTCCAACGGATTAGACAGCATACGCCATGAAAACAGCTGGAGCTAACTTTTTTCCAGACTTGATTCACTTATACTACTAATGCTCAGCTCCTAAACATGAAAGGTCCATGTTTAGTATTCGTAAACCTTCCCGGTGAATCAACCTATCTAATAGTGAACCGCATCAAAATCTGTTCAGTAGTTTTTGGGTGAAAAAATAATACAGACAGACATACTAGGCAGGGGACTTTGTTTTATAATATGTAGTGGTACTTAGTGATAGATGTTATATTCAAGTCGAGTGAGCACAGCCCTACCATCCTTTTCTCGAAGCGACTCACGGCACTTGAATTTTGAATTTTAGTTAGCGTTTAGCTTTAGTTTTAGAATATATAAATAAAGATGTCTAATATTGATATGGTCACTATAAATGGTGATAGGTAAATGATTAGATAACAATTTATAACAAAGTTGTTGAATAGGTGCTTCCATAGATGCTAAGTAAAATAACTGACTTGGTTTTCTCACAACTTTTTGTAGTGGGGAAGCACTGCGTTGCGTGCGAGACTAGGCATTTTTTTACATTTTATGTTTTTGATGGGGTTTCAGGAACTACTAGTACGATTTGAAAAAAATTGTTTGTGCTAAATTAGAAATTGAGGAAGCTTATGGACCAAGGGTCACCATATGGCGGACCAAAACAATACATTTTTTAAAGTAGGTAGGTACCATATATACGGGATCCCCGTACCAAACTCATCAAAATCGGTTCAGCCGTTTAGCCGTAAAAACCAAACAGACAGATAGCCAGAATTACATTCGTATTTTGATATTAGTATGACATTTTAAAACTTTGTCGCCATTCGCCAATCATATCTATCTTCCAATCAGACCGCGACAGTTTTTTTAAACATTAAAATTTCATTTTGATTTGTTTATTTATTTTTCGTCATTAGAGGGAAATTAATCTTCAAAATGGCCTTTAATACAGTCGATACAGACAAAACACCTTTGACATCTATACTAATATTATAATGAGGTAAAATTTGTTTTTTTTGTATGTTTGTTTGTAATAAATAAACTCAACAACTACTGAACCGATTCAAAAAAATATTTCACTAATAGAAAGCTACGATATCCCTGAGTGACATAGGCTATATTTTATATTGTTCGAATATATCCATGGGCGGAGCCGGGGGCGAAAAGTCTAGTATACTATATGATAGATTTATATATATGATATGATATACATATATAATAGAGATATGATATAACATCTTGTGCAAGTCACCTGTTGACCGGACGTCTTATAGTAGATATGTGGATTCTACGTCATGTCATGGCGAACAGCGTACGCGCCCCTTCGTGACATGATGAGGAATCCAGTTTAATCCTGTCCGCGCTGGAGTCATTACACAAAAAATAGAATAGTAGATATGTGGAAGACACAAAAAGACGACCTTTGGGGGTGAGCATATAGGAGTGTGTGGATGCAGCTTTATAAAAACGAAAGATTAAATTTTAGAAGGCAAGATGTTTATTTACATATTGTATAAGGTTGTTATAATATGTAAATTTATTCAATTACATAAAACTTATGTTGATTTTTAAAACAGATTTTTAAAGCATAATAATTAATAATGTTTTAGGTAATTATTTTTGATAACATCATTCACCTTCTAATATAATTGACTAGCTGTTTCCAATGACTTCGTATGTGACTATTTCAGAATGTTGGCAAATACACTTCATACATAGCTTTTGTCATGTTCACCTCTGCCCACCCCGTTCCCGTCGTCATGCCGTGATGGTATATAGCCTATGTTACTCAGGGTGAATGTAGCTTTCTAATGGTGAAATAATTTTTGAAATCGGCACAGTAGTTTTTGAGTTTATTCATTACAAACATACACACAAACATACAAAAATACAAATCTTTCCTCTTTATAATATTAGTATAGATAGTAATGAATTTAAGGGAAGCATGAGAATATAAAGTGTTTTTTGACTTATCTTATTGTAAAATTTTTAAATAATTGTTTAAAAAATATTATTATTAGTTTTGCAAATGTATATTGTTAGGTATAGCCTCACAAATACCATCAGGTAAATGAGGGAGACTTGGTCTTCCACTAGGTACAATGGGACCGTAACACGGTTTTGGGAGCTGTAAGGCAACCCGTGAAGAAAGAAAAAATAACCATATGGCCTTTATGCCTTAAGGTACAGCCAGAGAGAGACACTCAACAATGTCCACATTTAGCTAGTTTTTCATATTAAAGAGGACAGGTGGCAGTCTGGATGCTGCACTTACATAATAACAGTCACTTCTTAATACAAGGTGTATTTATTACTTTTAAAGAAAGGCTTAGTAGGTATGCGTTTTGAACCTATGAAGCATGAAAAATGGTACTTATTAAAAAATACTCAATATAGAAACAAGCAAATAGGTCCAAATTGCACTTATAAGTAAACATAATACATATGTTTGAGTTCTCGGAATGTAAGTTATTAAGTAAATAGCATCTATAGCAAATATTTTATAAATTCAATTTAAGACCTGATGTTTATGTAAGGTTAAGCACTTATGTATAATTAAGAACAAGGGCGCAATTAATTATTTATGAAGTAATCTTAATAATTTTATTTAATTACTTACCTATGGTCTAATTTTATAAAAAAATTATGTCATAAAAATATCCACCAATGTACATACAATCAAAACATGATCAAAACACCCTTGTAATGACTTTTCAAGGCAAATTGAGTTTTATGACAATGCACATAGAATTGACAAAGACAATAATAATATGGAAGTGATAGTAAAATTGTTGTTATCAAACAGCAGTCTAGCATCTAATCTTATACCTACAAACTTGTAAAATACATAGGTCATTGAGTACTGCGCCATATTATATTGGCATATAGCCAAATATATAGTCTACATTTTATTGTAAACATACACAAAGAATGTGTTCATTCTGATCTACCTGAAAGGAATCATGTTTTTATGGATATTTACCCACATAGCAGTTTAATCAGTTGTATTTTTATAAATATATTGGATGAATTATGGGATAATTTGAATAAATACAAGAACTAGAATGAAAAAATCACAAGGTGAACTTGTAGCTTTAACATTGACAGCAATGATATTTTATTTATAAATAATATTTCCTTTTTTCGCTGGGTATTAATGACAATACATTTATTGTTATTTCTTGTTTGAAATGAACATTTTAGCTATAAACTTACCTGATGTCAAGCTGCAATTTCTCCCAACAGCGATCTTCCCGACAGACACCAAACTCAATCTAACACTACTCATGTTTGATTATTATATTTATTCACCATTCACATGTGATTCAATAACAAATAAATAAGAAAATACTAGTTAAAAATGTCACCGAGTGAGTTACAATCGAGAGTCGCCGAGGGACTGCCGTAACCCCAACTTTTATTGTATTTGTTTGTCAGAGAAGGCTATTCTGTCATGACGCAACACTTTTGGTGAACACTGCAACGACACTCACGGCGAAATGTAAAATGCAAGTACGAAAACACGTATGTTTTTTGGGTAAAATAAATTGATTTATTTTATTTTTTAATTAGAGCGGCCATACTGATGATCACAGCTGATTTTGATGTGCAAAAAGGATACCTATTTCCTTCTTTCCAACCACGTTGTTTCGACTTCAGCGGCATCTGTTGTCGTTGTAGAGAACTAAAACTATTCTTATCATATTTAACGCTGTTTTATCGACATCTACTATATACTCTGTCTACGAATAGATCCAATATTGGTCCAACGATGGTCAATACGTCCAATGATCAATACATTGGCACAGTTTTATTTTTAAAAAGGATGATCAATTTGCGGTTTGGTCAGTCGGGGAAAAAGGGAAAAGTTATCCCCTTTTCCCTGTCAAATGAATCCTGGGAAGTGTTTTCTTTGTACATCCATAAAAAACCTATTAGTGGCTATTTTAATAAGTTTCCTTTGCATGGAAATTAAACGAAAAAATCATAGTTAGTGTTGCCAACTTTAGATTTAACTGTCATGAATGAAGTGCGATGAAGTGTCAACAAAAGTCAAATCTGAAAGAAAATGGCTGACGCCGAGATAGACAACAACAGCGGTCGCGTCGACCGAAATCTCGCGGGTATGGCGGGTGGCCCTCGTCGCGTAACCATTTACAAAAGCGACACTGGTTTCGGCTTTAACGTACGCGGTCAAGTCTCGGAAGGTGGACAGTTACGTTCAATAAATGGCGAATTGTACGCACCCCTTCAGCACGTGAGCGCAGTACTAGAAAGGGGCGCGGCTGAACTGGCCGGCATCAGGAAGGGGGATAGGATCCTCGAAGTGTGAGTACCACTTTATTTCATCCATGATATAATAATCGAGCCAACGTACCTGTCTCATACATATATCACACACCTCTTTAACTTTCCTATACATTATTAATGAGACTATTATTTACCAATAAGATTAACTACTTCTAGCTTTGTAATATTTCCTTAGTCTATAGTCTAGTTCGATTCATTTAAGAACACCATTTTTCATTTAAAATTATATAATTTGATAGTATTGTAATTGATAAGGTGATTTCCAGGAAGTGAAGTTTCAGCACAATTCAGCACATTTTTATTATCTAAATATTTATGGGAATTTAAATTTTCAACATCTAATTCAAATTAAAAAAAATTCAATATATTCATGATCTTACAAAGTCACCTGCAAGTACCCATTCCCATATCTCTTTGAAGAATTGTTTATTGATAGAGTAAACAATGACTTCCATTTCAAACAAAATGCCTCTGCTGAACTATTTTTGTTCACATGGTAATCTGGGCTTAAGAATACATTGTCTGTATTGTAGTTTCTTTTATTATATCTGTACAAGTACATGTTATTAAGTATATTTAAAAAAATGTTCTGAGATGTATATCATTTAAAATAGTTATTGGTACCACTTGTCCATAGTCTATTAGTACTCCCTAATTAGACACATCCAATGGTATATCATCCTATGATCCAATGAAAATAAATAAAGCTATTTACTGTATGGAAAATACAGTAAAAATAGTTTTGGAAATGTTTAATTTAATTATTTACTTAAGGGTCCTATACTGGGAATTTGTATGGAGATATTACTATTCCCAATTTCTCTGTAAATACTCCACCTGTGTCACTGTAATTTAGCATATAGTTACTTATTCAATATATCTAAGTGAAATAGTCGTTATTTTTTCAATTGGTTTTATTTAATAGGAAATATGGGTGGTAGAATAAAGGATTATTCTGCCCCTTCTGTCTCTTTCATAATCTATCACAAAACTCTAAATTTTTTTTAAAGCGCTCTTATACCATTATTCTTTAATTATATAAATCGCTTTTTTTTGTAGCTTATTGAAAATTCAAAAAAAAAAAATATTTTATGATTTTTTAATTAGGCAAAAATAATAAAATAATAATTATTTTAAATTTTCAATAAGCTACCAAAAAATTCGACATATATAATTGAAGGGTAATGGTATAAAATCGCTTTAAAAAAAATTTAGAGTTTTGTGATAGATTATGAAAGAGACAGAAGGGGCAATGTTAAACTACCCATATTTCCTATTCAATAAAACCCATTGAAAAAATAAGAGCTATTTCACTTAGATATATTCAATAAGTAACTATATGGTAAATTACAGTGACACAGGTAGATTATTTACAGAGAAATTGGGAATAGTTTATCCCAGAAAAATTCCCAATATAGGACCCTTAATACACCTGCACAACCTATTTACAAAAAAACACTAGATTTTAAAATTCATTATGTAATTAAAATTAAATCTAGGCTACATTTAGCAGTTTATCCTTTGTATTTACAAAATAGTTACTTATATTTTATTATATTAATGTACGCAGTAACTTGGGGCATTTGGTGGTTGGGCTTGGATTCCTCTTCGCAATAAACGGCATGTTTGCTCTTCAATACGAGATTTTACATTTAATAATGGACTTGCAGTGTCGCTCCATAGTCGTTCAGCCACCGCACTTGCTCGAGGCCATACCCGACTGATAACATTACTATCATCCACCATTTCACCCCACATACAAGCTTCACCCCCTATAATGTTGACATTAATAGTTGCATTGTTTATCATGTCTCTCGGATCAAATCGATATAATTCTTCCCATGTACCTAGAGTATTTCTCTGGTCCAAGTACCACATTGATGAGAACAACACCTTGTAACCTTTCTCCAGAATGTCCAGCATTTCTATGTAGGGATAAGATTTCCAAACTTGTATCAGAGTGTCTTTGGATAGAGGGACATTTTCATCAAACACTTCTTGCCATACTATAGTTTTCATTCTTGGGCTCAGTAATGGGATTGTGTTGCTCATGAAGTATGCGTGGAGGTCTGATACTCTACTCATGTTGTTGTGCAACATAAAATCCAGTAGCTTCGGGTTAGAAAACCAGCAATTCATTTCCACCTCATCACCGCCAATATGGAAGTATTCGTCAGGAAAGAGCTCATTCACTTCTTTGAAGAGATCTTCTACGAGACGATAGGTTTCATTCTTTGAAGGATCCATCGGTCCGAGACTTACCACTCGTTTGCCTTCGTAACACTCAGTCAAAAGTTCAGGGTATGCTTCACCCCAAGACCTTGTATGGCCTGGCACGTCAAATTCTGGTATAATGCGAATTCCTCTATCTCTAGCATGGTAGATTATGATCTCTATGTCATTCTTAGTGTATACAGCACTGGAGTGGTATGCACCTTTTGCACTAAGTTCAGGGAATTTTGTACTTTCATAGGGAAAGCTTTGGTCGTCTACTATGTGCCAATGTAACACATTCAATTTGTTATAAGACATAGCATCTAAGGTTAATAAGATATTGTTCATGGAAATGTAATGCCTAGATGTGTCTATAAGAAGTCCTCGATGACTGTATTTGGGAGAGTCTTCTATTTGAGTTGTATTTATCCAAACCTCTTTGTAGTCGTCGGAGAAATAGAAAAGATGTGAGAATGATTCCAAACCGCGCAATATTCCCCAAATTGACCCTGAAGTCAGTTGAGATTTTTGCTGTACAGCCAATGTGTAGGACTCGTCCATGTCTAAATGCGGATACTCTTCACAAGGCTCCGTCAATGTCACTGCTAGGTCTTCGATAAATCCTTTGTAGGTCTCCCCGTGATGCGGTTCTGGTTTATCTTTCTTCTTATCAAGGATACCGTGTAATCCTGTTACATAGTAAATATACCTGTGCAATGCATCTGTCAGTATAGTGCAATTGTGCGAGGTGACTCTAAATTTGAACCTTCCAGGATTGAAATTGTAGTAATCTTGAGTCTTCAGTTCGTGTAACGGTTTAGGCCACACCTCTCCTTTGGTTGAAGGATATTTTGCGCCCGGATCTATTGATTCACTTAAAGTCACAATCACTAACATGAATATAAGGAAAATCATTTTGATTGCAACCAATTGACGCTGCGACACACACAAATGGTTGGACTCAACTGACTGAGAGATATCTGTGTGTATGTACGTATTTGTGGACTATGTAGTGATAACCTTATTGACTAGATTTACTAAGTAATTGATAAAGAGGGGCATTTGTTGAATTGCTTTCACATTAGGTCTGGCATTTTGTTGACTTATTGTTGGAATTTATAAGATTTTTTTTTATCAAATACCTACTTTGTAATTGTGGATATACATTTAAATTAATCTATGTTTGTTATTTATTATAAATGTGATTTGGTAGGAGAGAAAGGGACAGGGATATATTCTGACTTTATTTTAATGACTTCAATTTATTTATATTTACATAATAATATACGAATTATATATCTAAGCATTAAAAATATATACAGTATTCATTACAAAGAAAACAATTTTAATAAACAAACACATTATCCAAAGTTGATTAAACTCATTAGTTGGCTAATTTTAGCCTAGTATTGAACTTACTTATATTAATAATATTACCCTCCCACACACACACACACACACACACACACACACACACACACACACAACCATACCTTGCATGTGGTCAGAGACACAAGTAATAGTGTCCATTATTTGCCAATTGTCCATATTAAAGGTCAATACTACCTCATATTACTTCACATACATATTTGCTGTACCTACAATACTGTACAAAACTTTACTTAGTTATTCTATGATTTGGATTTTTAATACAATAAAGAGAGGGCATAGTTTTTACGATTTTAAAACAATTCGCGCACTATTCGAGGTGAAGAAACTAAAATGAACTTCATTTTAACAACTAAGATCAAACTCGTTTCAGCGCGCATCTGTTATACATATTCAGAAAATTGGTGCTTAGCATTTTTATATTTGAACCTGTATCCCCCTGGTTTGGTCCTACCAATTTCTCCACAGTGAATATAAATCACTAAGTATTGCAGGAATTTTTTCTAGTTATGTATTTGTAATTATGTACTTAGTATTTTTCTATTATTTCATAAATTAATATTTTATGTTATACTTAATATTTTTTTTAGTTAAGGTTGTAACTTGTAACATCATTTTTGATTTTAGGGTTCCGTACATCCCATAAAGGATAACTCTGTCTGTCCGTCTGTCACAGCTTATTTCTCCGAATCTACTGGACGAAAAAAGTTGAAATTTAGGACATTTAATAAATTTAGGAGAATTTGATGACCCAATCACGGACGTATAGCTTAAATAATCATATTTCGATTTTGAGGGGAGGAACGAATAATTTTGGTTGATTTCTAAAACTGAAATTCCCGAATTTTACGAATGCTATGAACATACAATTTTGGCATCGAAAACTAGAGGATTTTATCTAGTATTGTGTAGGATGAAAACATGATTGGTGAAAATTTTCTCGATAACTAAATTCATACGACCATACTCTGAAGGAATTTACGTTTAAATTTTATACGAATCTGTAGGTAATTTCAGTACCTAGTATTGATTAAGAATATTTTGCCCTGCATGTGATCGTTTTTTAATAAATTATTTATTTGTAATGTGCCGCTTACGTCATTTATTCCGAGAAGCGATACATTATGCCCTTCTCACTTCTGCAGCAAGAACGGACAAAGCGCCGTCGTTGTCTTGCATGACGTGATCGTTGCGCTCGAACCACGAGTTTAGGGCGTGGCTTACGATTAGAAATTTCTGAGTCGTTCCTCGTCTGAAAGGTTAATTTTGGAGGATTAATTAAAAAGTAAAAAATTATTTTTTCAAATATGTAACAATACTTAAGTAAATAATAATTATAAGAAATACAATATATTTTATTAAATTTTAAAATGCATAGCTTAAATTATATAAAAAAAAATATACGAAAATTGCCCCCCCCCCCCCCCATATGATACAACATACGAACTCTCTAGTAACGGCTAAAAACGTCATAAAGGTTGCGCTATTCATAAAGTGAAATGATACAACATAGGGCTGATTATCCCTGAGTGCTATAGGCTATATTTTATTCTGTGTCCACGGGCGAAGCCGGGGGCGTAAAGCTAGTATTTTAATAATATGGATGTAATTATCTGAAATAAATTGTTATTATTATCACTAGGTATAAGTTATCATAAGTGACCTTTTTCTCAATAAATATTTTTTTATCAAGACCTATATTTTATTAGGAAAAAAAAATTTCTCGGTAAAAGTATTCTTTTAACCACTACCTATAATCTCGCACATTGGTCCGGCATCGCGCCGAAAATTTCTCATTCCGGCCGCCAGACGATGTGTGAAGTTGGCACCCCCAAATGCGATCTTTCAGTTTTTTTCATCAGGTTCGTTCGAACATCGATAGTCCACGTTTGTCCACCAAACATTTTTTTTGTCCAGCCTTCTAAAAAAGTTATTCAAATAAACATTTTCTAGGTAAAAAAACCCGGAAATTCGAATTTTCGGGTACATTCAAACTACGCTAAGTGTTTGAAAAACAAGTTTCTAAGGTGGACAAACGATCCAACCCCTCAGATATGCGAATTCACCCCTAGGAAGCTAGAGATCCCCCGTCAAAGTGAAAATACAATATGTGGTGGACAAATGGGTTTCTGAAGTGGACAAACAGACCTACCCCTCAGAGAAGCAAATTCACCCCTAGGAAGTTGGAGATCCCTCGACAAAGTTAAAATCCATATATACTGAATTAACTCACGCATAACTATATCTCTAAGGGTGGACAAACGACAATATGTGGTGGACAAACGAGTTTCCGAGTTGGACGAACAGACCTACCCCTCAAAGAAGCAATTCAGCCCCTAGGAAGCTAGAGATCCCCGGACCAAGTTAGAATCGTTAGATATATAATTAACTCACGTGGTATATATATGGTGGACAAATGAGCTTCCGAGGTGGACGAACAGACCTATCCCTCAGAGAAGCTTCTCTGAGGGGTAGGTCTGTTCGTTCACCTCGGAAGCTAATCCACCCCTAAGAAACTAGAAATCCTGCGTCAAAGTTAAAATCCTTAGATATATACTTAATTAACTCACGTATAACTATATCTCTTAAGGGTGAACGAACGAGAATATGTCATAGACAAATGAGTTTCCGAGGTGGATAAACAAACCTACCCCTCAGAAAAGCAAATGCATTTGGGGGTGCCAACTTCCACCTCAATTTTAGTTTTTTTTAATAACTTGTTTTGAGAGGTGGACAAAAAAAATTTTGTTGGACAAACGTGGACTAACGCTGGACAAACGAACCTGATAAAAAAAACTGAAAGATCGCATTTGGGGGTGCCAATTTCACACAGCCCCTTCGCACAATACCACGGCAGTGCATTGCTCCGAATATAATAGCACTATAATAGTTTGCAATGGTGAGAAATATCAGTCTCATCTCGCGTTACACAATATGTAGTTCCAAATAATATTACCGTTTATTTTAATTATGGTAATAACTACATGACCCATGCGAATACTTCGCACCGTTAGTGGTGTCAATATTGTTGACAGTTCAACTGATCTCCAATAAATAAATTAGTCTAACTTTAAAAGAAACATTTAATTTAGATTTGTTTGTTTATTTTTCGTCATTAGAGGTAAAATAATCTTCAAAATGGCAATCAAACTTTGATACAGTATTAAGGGAGATATTTGATATCGACAAAAAATATATAGAGGTGTCTATTTTGAGCTCTATGTAACTTTTTCGTAACCATTATACAGCAAACGAAGATATGTAAAAAATCGAAAATTTTCCGTAGAATTCAATGCAATATTTTTAAAACCGTTTATCGCCATTCAGAATCCAGACAGACGGCAAAATATTGTAGAAACAATAAAATTATTTATGAGCGTTATTTCACAATATCGTTTTAATCACAGACAGGCACTTCAATTTAATTTATTTATTTATTTATTAAAAATCCACAGCGCAATAAATTACATTTGGTCACAAAAGGATCTATTTTATTTAGGTAAGTATTCTGATCCAGAAACAAAGATAAAATTTTAATATAATTTAAAATATTATTACAAAATCTAAATTCAATTGAAAATTCTCTACATTAAAAAAAATCAAATAAAAAATTATTAGGATGAAAATATAAAAAAAATAATTATAAACATTAAAAATTCAATTCTAGAAGTAGGTATGGTTCATCAAAGAGTTAAAATAAGAGTTAGATGTGTGGGTGTGTGTTGTAGTGTGGGTGTATTCGTACATTGTATATTATATATTATGTACATAACAAAATAAATATTTTTTTACATATTTGTGTAGTTATTTGTATACTGTGCTAGTTTTTACTGAAGAGCTATACTTGAGTTGGATTGCAATACGCTAACAGATAATCAAGATATTAGTGCATAGTTTACGTAAGATATCAAATTTCGCAACAAACTGCATAGAGGCCGCCGCCGCCGGCCTGCCTGCCTGCCTATATTGTCGTTGCACAACGCGCAACGCCCGCTCAATAAACACAATTTTTAACTTTCCAATTTGTCGCGGAACTCAATTCCGGTTCCGTATACTTTGATCTGAAAGGAATCAAAATTGATTTATTTTATGGTAGAGTAAACATTAAAAAATACAACACGAACGCTGTTACGTTACCCAGCTGAATATATCATCGTCATTTTGTCATTGTTGTTTTATTGAAATTTCCGTACTTTAAAATATTCATAAGATAATGAAATTTAATTAAAATTTACAAATATTGGTGCTACCTACCAGCTAACTTTCATATTAAATTTTTAGTTTTGCAAGAACCTATTGTGAGTTCGTCTATGACTAACCTCTGGCTTCCATAAATAAAAGTGTAACAGTAAGTGAGCCTGCGAGTACTGTTACAAGTAGTGTATTACAATATCTATTATTAAAAGACTAACACTAAAATTAATAAGTAAAACTAAAAATAATAATAAATAAGCTAAAAAGAAAATATTAAATCAATTACATAATAAATAACTACTACATCATAAATAAAAAAATGTCCTCCAGTGTCCCCCCTCGAGGCACGGTGCCTAGCAAGCTAGCAGCATTTCCTCTCTGGATATTATAGCTAGGCTGATTCTTTGTGCCAGAAAGCTGCCAGCTCTTTTGTCACCGGTGGCTTCGACGAGACCCACTGAAAGGACTGTCAGAAAAGATTTAGCACATGGACCCCATGGGCCCAAGGTCTCAAAGCCGACTGCCGTGAAAATGTAGCTTCCGAGAATATCTAAGTATTTTTTTTCTTTAGGGTTTCAGCACCCGAAGCAGCTGCCTGGCATTATAAGCGCGCGAAGCCGTGTACGATAGGTTTATGTAATAAACAGCAATATAACGAGCACGATAAAAATGTTTTGTTCCATACAAATTATAAGTTTATTTTTTTTCAGTTCAGCGGCTATTGCCAATCAGTGAGTGTGTTTGCTCGTTAGCGCTTTTCTTACGAACCTTTTTTGCGACAAGCGTCGAAATGTTCAATTCTATGTACGGAATTTATGAACCGGGTATCTGTGTGCGGCGAGATTCTATCGCGAGGTAACTAAACTTATTTTTGACCGACTATATAGCGACTTCGTGAAATGAAAAGTTTGGTTGGCCACAAAGGCCACTCTCGGTTGGGTATGAATAGGTAAATGTTATATGTTTAGTATGTTACCTATCGGAAGACAAGCCTTCCTTATTAGCCGAGGTTTTTCTTGAGATTATCTGTTGAGGTATTTACAGACAAGCGTGCCCCCATCCGTAGGCTGATCCTAACGAACACTTCCATTATGGGGGTGCACCATTGGTGGTATATTCTGCAGGATAGATGGGTAAAACCGACCAAATGCGTGTCGGGCCACGCATAGAGAGTAGGGTTCCGTAGTATCTGCGCCAAACCAGGATTTTGCAATTTGCAATACTGTTTAATTTTTTATTTGGAAAAGTTTATTTGTCTCGGTGCCCGTTATAATTTTCTTTGAAAAATAGGTATTTACTAAGGGCAGTATTCCAGATATTTACAGATTTTTTGTACTTTTATTTAAAAACGGGGGGACGGGACCACTTTGAAGCTTAATATCTCGTAAAGTAAACAAAACTTAATATCCAAAAATGTTATTGAAATTATTAACCTTTTTATTGAAATCCCCACGCAATGGGTTTGGGATTAAAATTGTTTTTTCATCTCAAGTTTACATGAAAACATTAAAATATATTATGTTTTAATTGCGTTAAAATTGAGATAGATCCCTGGAGTATATATAACAATGTGTCAAAACTGTAGACACTAGATTTTCTTGAAAGACGGACCGACGGTCGGACTGACTGAACGATCTTATAATAGGATTTTTTTACTACGGATTCCGAAAACCACAAAATTCAACACCATCAACGCCATTGGTGGTTTTAAATTTTTGTCTCGCTCTATCCGACATAAATTATCACACCAATGCATCACTCCCTTTAAACAGCTTAAACCATGCTAGGTCACCTAATTTCCTCTGATACTTCCCTCTTTCGTCGTCAAATTCTTCTCACATTAAAATCACTTAGTTATTCGGGGTAGGCAGTCTATGCATTGTAATAGGAGCGATTAGTTACACAAATTGTCCTTGCCCGGTTAGCCCCCCGATAAAGGCATCTATTTACGAACGCGACTTTGATCCCTCTCAAACACGTTTTAACTGAATGCGTGTTGTACACAAGAACTTTAGTTTTAATAATATTTGCTCAAGCCCATTGCGTCGCGGCGCTTTAAGACATTGATACATCGCACATTTTTTTTCACCTCTTTGTGATCAGAAATTGGAATGAAAATTGAGTCATTAGTTCAGGGTTGGTTTTCTACTTCATTGAGTATGATGTGGTTTATCCTAAACATTTTTTGTGGTAGTATATGCATAACATACGCCTGTGTGCGAGGCTATCAATATAATTATGAATCCTTGCATTTTTCACGTATATCAGAAACATTACCTACAAATATAGTTTCTGTTGTATACTTCAGACATTAAGTGTTTTGATATGTTGTGAAAATAAATAATTGACTTTAAAAAAAAAGTGTACCGACTTCAAAAATTATGCACTGAAAAGTGTGCTTTCCGAAAGCAAATGCACAATTCACTATAAAAAAAACCCAAATCGCTTCAAGTGTGCCTATAAAATTTGAAGAGTTCTAGATTTCTCCAGGATCCCATCATCAGATCCTGACCTGATGACCATGGGACCATCTGGAAAGTATACCCATTCAAACTAAAAAATAAAATTTCTATATCGGTCTAGGCGTTTTCAAGTAATTGGGGAGCATACATAAAAAAAATAAAAGATTTCGATGAATTGAGAACCTCCTCCTATTTTTTGAAGCCGGTTAATAGATATGGCGACACTTTAAGTTGGGACAAGGATAAAGAAGGGTAAACTCACAGTTTTGTCTTCATTTACTTGTGTGGTTCCCCTTTATATTACAATTTTTAATATTTCCTTATTGATTCTGAATTAACTTCTTTTAAACACAATTATTGATTCGTCATGACTTCATTTGACATTAAATATTAAAATGCATACACGCCTAGATAAGATGGAGCGCTATTTCCATCGATCCATACCTTCATTTACCATACAATATCTCATACATGCACAACTTTCATCATTTATATTAATGGTAGTCCTTGGATAAAACGGAGAATACTCTTTGCTGGAAATTGTTTTCATGAAAGTATTTTTCGTTGCGTGCTGACTATAAAACTCGGAATTATTTTTTAATTGAGTTAAAGCGTACAAAATGCATGCAGGCCTTTAGGATATTTGCGCCGCAATATTCTAGTAACCTATTTGAACTTTTATCTATTGTGTAGGAGATACCGGTCGATTTCGGGACGAAGTAGATCACGCGCACTATTTGCTAAGTATATGCTGCATCGTCGGCCTCGTGTCGATTTCATATCAATAATTCACATTCGGTCCGGGACTGTTGAGTTTCGAAGACGTTGTATCAGTTTTGTAGTAAGGCCAGTCTTGTTACGTACATACACGGTGTCAATGGTTAGTGAGATATACAGGAAGCTGCTGTCGATATGTCTGTACAGGTGGGAGGTTCGGGGAGCTTTTATTTTAGTTTTTATTACTGTGCCAGCTCTGGTTTCGAGATTTACGATTTGGAAACGGAGGAAGGATTCAATGCTAGGTAAAATTTTGTATTTTTTATGAAAAAAAAAACCAATAAATTATGATTTTAAGTATATCCTTTTATCTTCATCTTCTTTTTTTTTTGTAACTCCACTAATATTATTTATAGTATAGTATGCCGATTAATCGGTATCTAAGACGATAATGCTCATTAATCACTGACTAATCACAACTATCACAGCGCGGACGGGCTTATACTGGATTCCCCATCATGCCACGACGAGACGCGTGCGTTGGTCGCCATGACATGACGTATCCCACGCATTTTATCACAGGAGGGGTAAGCAGAGATAATCGAATTCTTTGCTATACGATCCTGACATACCTCTATATCACATCTCTCATACAAGTAGGTATTATATGCCCAAATTAAATAAAAAAAAAAATCGAGTGACTCTTACATACCTTCGATCATATTTTTTTAATTTGTTAATTGGAAATTAAGGCATCTAGAGTCTGCTGGCAGTTTTTGTCATTCCTACCACGCAAATAATTTTAATCAATAATCCATCATTTAAATGTGTCCATTGATTTTTTTTAAAATTTAATTACAGCATCGTCTCTCATTCCGAATTCTTCTCTAATCATTTGCATTGCATCATTCCTACGTACTCAGAAAAAATAATTTAATTTTATTAAAAACACAAAGGTGAATTTAAAAATATTTGATTATTATTCCGTCTGTAACTTCAGCATGGAGCTTAATCCCTGGGGAGTAAATCGAAATACAATGGAATTTCTAACCGTGTAGTGGCACAACAAACAAACAAACCCTACAATTAATTTGTTATCAGTGATTATAATTTTCTCTTTTACTATGCAAAACCTTAAAAATTAAGTAATGTAATATGCTTAATCAGGTAATTAACCTTCATTTTATTTATACTATAAGTTTGTTCAGAACTGTAGCAAATAAACGTGGCTTATCTCGCTAGCTACCATATTTACATGACCTGTATTTCTTACAAATGTGTAATAAAAAAAAATGCATGTCCTTAACTATGACATTATGTTTAACATTTTAATTTACATTATCACATTATATTATTACTTTAAAATACCTACAACCATAAATTAGGTTTCCTTTTTGTATACGAATGTTTACCTAAATTAACCAACAAATAAATTTCATTTCATTTCAAAGTAAAAATAGAGCTTGCCTCATTACCATATAATCGGCAATGTTGTTTTATGTCTTCCAAATTTCCAATAACACAATGTAAATCTAACTCCATTTAGATATTCACATTAATTTAGCCGGGGAAATGACTCTGGATAAAAG
Source organism: Nemapogon koenigi (assembly GCA_963924495.1). NCBI lineage: Eukaryota > Metazoa > Arthropoda > Insecta > Lepidoptera > Tineidae > Nemapogon > Nemapogon koenigi. The sequence goes on along the minus strand of OZ004644.1, from coordinate 9,212,451 downwards.
TAGTCACTCTCCGTTTCGACTTCCGACCCTCCAGCTAGCTCGAACTTCAAACTGTGTGATCAATTCTAACGTGAAAGCAAGTCATATGTTGTATTATTTATATTATTATTTAATTACTGAGTACCCTACCACAGTACTCTATATTCGCAGACCTGCCTCCCCATGGATTTTGCTTGTGGGGTTAAAAATTGTGATTTACCTAAGGGGCAGATTAGTGGGGTTAGCATACATTTTGACAGCGACACTTTCGTTTCGGTCGAATGGCCTTGAACAGGCCAAAACGTTCATGTCCAACAAGGACCGGCCAGAGATAGCCCGGGGCCGAGAGGTCCGGCCCAACAATGTGCGGGAAAATTCTGTGTACTTGTCTTTGTCCGGCCAAGCAAATTGCTCGGCATTCTTGTGCAGGGCATGCCCGGTCCGGGCTATCTCTGGCCGGTCCTTGTTGGACATGAACGTTTTGGCCTGTTCAAGGCCATTCGACCGAAACGAAAGTGTCGCTGTCAAAATATATGCTAACCCCGTAGATCCAGTAGCAGGTACCTACCACCCTACCATAGGTCTTCTTCAAAGGTATGCAACACGTGTATACAAAATAGTATCTCTGTACTATAGCGACGTGATCAAGTTCAGTGGACACAGGGTTATCTGCGTGTTTGAGGGCCAACGAGAGGTCAATATCTCGTACTATACTGCGCATTTTGTCGTGAAATTATCTTACAATGGGCATACTTTATTTACGATGTTGCAAACTGCCGGATCGTCCACCTATCATAAGGCTGGCTGTGCATGTGCGAGGATTGAATAATGAAGCAGTGTCATTGCCGGTTTTTGCTGGCTTGTCGCTCATTTTCCTTGCACTAATCTGGTGAACGTCAGCCTTGTTCTTGAGGCTGTTTTCATAATTTCAATGTGTCCAAACCAGTGAGAAATAGCAATCGCGTCAAAAAATATAGGGGTGTAGTATAACGTGGTGTACGAATTGTATGACCGTCTTCCCCACTCTAGCGCTCTTAATTTTTCTCACTCCTTCATTTTTCAATCTGCCTATCCCATTGAGATTGAGGCGTTAATATGTTAATATAATGTTGTTTTTTTTTGCATTACAGAAACGGTGTGAACGTTGAAGGCTCTACCCACAGACAAGTGGTGGACCTGATTAAGTCTGGAGGTGATTGTTTGACGCTCACCGTTATCTCTGTCACAGCCAAGGTACAAACAACCATTTGAATGTTGACAAATTATAATAACAAATCTATAGTTTTCTCGCCTTTTTCATTAGTTGACATTTATGGTTGCTACGCTTTTTAGATCGTATCGTCATGTTATATAGCCAAATAAACGGGCTATTTAGCGCAGAAAAATATTATGTAACATCACGCTACGACCCAAAGGAACGGAGAAGTAACCCTAAACGTCAACCATTAAAACAAAATCCACGGGCGAAGCCGGGATTGGAGAGCTAGTAATGAAAAATAATGTGGCCGTCCCGGGATGCCCGGCAGATGTGAAACATCGAAATTTACGCGTCAAGTATACTGTAGTCGAATAGAGAGTTATACTCACACGGAGAAGCAACTAAGTATATGATGTACGCGCCACGCACACACAAGGTAGAAGAGAGCGGCGGCGGAGAGGGGGCATGACGGCGTGCCGTTTTCGTCACGCCATACGAGTCGGTCTTACCCCCAAGGCGCGCCAATAGATGTTATCACATCAAAAAATGAAGTTTAGTAATAATTTTTCACCATATCTCTTTTCAGGAGGCAGAAAGGCTAGAGCCATGCGACGACGGATCGGCGCCCGTCGGCGTTATAGGCGGCGCGGCCAACTCTCGCGCCAACGTCTACCAACGTTACGACTACACGGACAAGAGGTCGCTGCCCGTCTCCATACCCGACTACCGCGTCATCATGGAGAGGAACACGGGCCGCTCGTACGTGGCGTTCAATGTGCACATGGCCGGGCGGCACTTGTGCAGTCGCCGGTATAGGGAGTTCGCCGCCTTGCATCAGCAGTTGCGGAAAGAGTTCCTAGGTAAGGTATTGGGGGGCTTATATAACCATGGTATTTTAGGCGTCTCTAAATTGATACCGATTAGAACAACTAGGGAACAATCATTTACAATGAGATATACACGTCGATTATGTACTTGCGAAATAGACACATCGCGCCAATCGACGTGGATTAAAAATCTCGTCACAAACAGCAAAGATGGACTAGAAAGATGACAAGCAAAAGAAAAGGGCTCTGTCGCACATGACATGCTGGCCCCCCTCCCCCTACATAAAATAAAATAAGTTTTTTTTTCTGTCTGTCTTCACTGGTTGGCTTACAGCTCCCGAAACCGTGTTACGGTTCCAGGGTACCCAGCTTCAGCAAAAATAGCTTCAATTTTCTCCTTCTAAAATCGTTGGCCTTACATTTGACCCATCTAAAACATATATATTTTAACCATGCAATATTAATGTTTCAGGTTTTAATTTTCCCAAGTTGCCGGGAAAGTGGCCGTTCACCCTAAGCGAACAGCAGCTAGACGCGCGGCGGAGAGGTCTAGAACAGTATTTAGAAAAAGTTAGTATTAAATATGAGCAATTGAAACACATCAATAAAGATGATTTGGGTGATTGTGTATTTTATGTGAAAGTGTCTGTCTACAGAGTTTGAATTAAAAACATCGGAAATCGGTATGTGGGCAAATTCTACTAAAATAATAACTCTACAAAAGTTTTGTATGTTAAGACATAATACTCAATCAAGCCTATGTGACTGAACGGATTACCACATTATATTTGATACCGTTAAATTGAAATATATTACAAGAATTCTACATCATGTCATGGCAACCGACGCACGCGTTCCGTCGTGACATGATGGGGAATCCGGTTTAATCCCGCCCGCGCTGTTATAGTTGTGATTAGTCTGTGATTAACACATATATCGCAATTTTACATTGGTGGAATCATCTAAACCCTGAGCCATCACGAAAAAAAATAGAATAGAATAGAAATATATTACAACCACGGGAAGGATTATTTCTTTGTACCATTTCCACGATGTGAAACCGCGGACAAAAGCTAGTATTGCATTCTACCCCATCGATTCGATTCGTGTGCGAACTATGAGAAATTTATTCAAAATATTCTTACGTTACGTTACAGGTGTGCGCGGTGCGTGTGATAGCTGAATCGGACGCGGTGCAAGAGTTCCTCACGGATTGTGACGACTCGTCCAATCCGTCGCCGGTTGATCTCAAAGTGTTGTTGCCCGACAAGGAAGTGGTCACTGTGTCGGTGCTGAAGTCTACTAACGCTGATGACGTCTACCGGGCGGTGTGCGAGAAGATTGGCTTGTCCAAATCCGTTCAAAAGTACTTCTACCTGTTCGAGATTGTGGAGTATAATTTTGGTGAGTCTAACGTTAAATGCAACGTGCTGCTTCAAAAGCTTGTATTCTCTGGCTCTCTGGAAAAAATCGCGTCGATTGTTTTGATGTGAAAGCAGGACAAACAAATAACAGTATAACAAAATTAATAACATTAGTTGAGTCCGCGGCCTTAATCTCAAAATCTAACTAGAGCCGTAAATTAGGATATTTGGTAACCCTAGTTCTTGACTTGACTGAAATCTGGTTACCGGTTTTGTACAAACTCTATTTACGTAGCAGAAGCGAATGCCAACATTTTTTATACCCTGTTTGCATGCATATTATGAATGAATTTCATTCACTTAGACTTAGAACCTAGATGCATGTGACAGGCATCGATAGGAAACCTAAAAAGGTATCTAGTTTTAGAATGCGATATCCTAAATGGATGCAGGACAAGCCTTTTCTTGCATCATAAAGTATATTTGTTTGTTTGTCAAAACGGTGCATCGGATTGACATGATTTTGGACAGATATAGGTAAGGATAAATTCTTATGTCACCACGGCCTATACTTAATTTTGAATATTTCAGAACGAAAGCTGCAGCCGAACGAGTGCCCCCACTCGCTCTACATACAAAACTACTCGACCGCCTCTAGCAGTTGTCTGTCTATACGGAAGTGGCTGTTCAACCCGGACAGGGAGATATCGGTTGTGAAGGAAGACAACAAGGCGGCGGCTTTCGTTTTCTGGCAGGTATATACGGTGGCCATTTTTAATAAAATAAGCTTTGAATATTTGGGTAAATGAGAATGGATTACTTATATCCTGGTACCTTTATATTGTAATAACTAACGGGAAAAACCTCGCGGTTTCAGCTGTAATAACAATAATTTTCACCCGGATTATCTTGGTAAAAAGTAAATACTAGTTTGTTAAAAAAAATTGTTGCCCCGTTTAAGAGCTTTCCCAGGAAAAACAGTAACCCTGTCACTCTCCCGCCCTCCAACTAAACAAACTGTTACTATAGCAGTTATGACTGTATGTTTATTTAAATAAATAAATATAATAATAAAATAAATAATATTTCCAGGGTGTGGAAGACGTGAACCGCGGTATTTGTCTGGCCGGGTCGAGACTGTACCAGCTGAAGGGGCTGCAGGAGGTGTCGCGTGCCACCGAGTATCTCTCTCTCGCTCGCTCACTGCCCGGGTACGGGGGCGTGGCCTTCCCGCCCGCCCGGACCGACTCCAGAGCGCATCCGGCTGTGCAGATTACGCTTAGTAAGTGATGACGTTTAATAAAATTTACCAAAAAATATTAATTGTATTTTCTTTTATAATGTGTTAATTTTAAAATATCTCCTTTCAGGTTGGCAGGGTCTGAAGTTGTCCGCGTGTTCCGAAAACGGCGCTACCTCCGGCCAATGTGTCGAGGTTGGATGGGACATGGTCCGCGAGTGGAGGCCGGACGACGACGCGGCGGCGCTCAGTCTGGTGTACGCGCGGCCCGACCGCACGCAGCGGACTCTGGCGTTGTTCACACCTTATGTGAGTTGGTACCATGATGGTATTAGTTACGGACTTATTAGTTACGCCGCCAAAATGTGTTTTTGTTTGTTTGTCCTTCTTTCACGTCAAAGCAGAACAACGGATCGACGTGACGTTTTGCGCAGCGATAGTTGTAGGGTCGGAGAGTGACATCGGTTACTTTTTATCCCGGAAATCCTCCAGGATAAATTCTTGTCGCATTTCACGGCTGAAAAACTCATTTAAAATATAACAGTCGATTTTTTGGTATTATAATTTTGGGTGAAGTATGAGGTGAAGTGTGTAAATGCAGCGCAGCGATTGGCTGGATTGACTAAGAGGCAGTCGAGTTCAACTGGATACAATGTCAAGTACAAGTACAAGGATTGCTAATTGACACAATGCTGACTGAATTAAATATTCCCTTTAGTAACTTTACTTCCCAAAATACATCAACAGAACTTATTAAACACTTATTAAAATAGGTAACCTCAAAAATTTTATCGATTAAACGAGGGTCTCCAAAATTCAAGCCGGTATTTGAGTGAAATGTTATACTATGTCTATGGATAATATATGTTTTATTGATAGATATTTTTCTGTCTGTTTTTCAGTATCAATTCCTATGCAATTGTATGGACAGAATAGCCGAGGAAGCCAACTGGGTCGACACGGGCGAGTAAAATACATTTCTAGACTGTTACCGCTACCCGATGGTATTATTTATGTGTTTTACAACTATAGGCTGATACTTTACAAGTAGACTTCTAAAATTTAGTTTGCCAAGTTGCGAATTTGTAGTCTAAATTTTTTTTAGTAAATTATTTAAAAAAAATATTTGAAGTGATTTTGGTATGTACTATTTATTTACACTTTTTTTCTTCAGTTTTCTTGTAAACTGTCAGTTGAGAAATACACGATTTGACATGGATATGGAATTGTACTGTTTTCAATGAATTTGTGTAGAAGTTTTGTGTAGGTTGCTAAATTAATTAGAATAGTTCGGAATATTAACTAAAATACGTTTCGTATCTTAAAAAAGCCATTTTTGACACAAATGTGCCCAACGTGTCGTAGTTGAAAAAAAAGTAAAATAAGGTCGATAGTCTCTTTAAGATGAAACTGATGTGTTGTTAAAATATGATCAAATTTTTTCAATTACTAAATAATATTATCAAATCATGTAAATACAATTAATTTTATATTTGATGTCTCATGTACGGCAATCACTAGGTATCCAAGAAACGGTGCAAAAGCCACCGCCAGCTAAGGGACTAAATCCGGGGGGTGTCACGATATTCTCGATATACGCTCGGTTGCTAACGAAAATTCAGGCACCGGACACATTGGCGTACGAAACTGTCGAATAGAGCGAGACTTGTCACTTTTAGTTAGTAACAATGATACATAAAGTGGGGGCTGACATGCGCAGATATGTCCTTCACTCCATTAACGTCGTGAAGGCATTATAAAAATGTTATATGTCTTGCCGTATAATTATTAATTTTAGAGTTGTGACTATGAACAATGCTGTTAACTTTATAAAATATTCAAGTTTTCCATAATTATATCTAATAATACTACGGTACATATATTTCTTCCTTAGTATATCTTATTATAATATTTCCTTATGCTCTATTTATTTTACCGAGAACTGAGAAAATGTAGTCGCACGTGATAATGGACACCCTTAATTTTTTTAACCACCCGTTTTTTATTATTTTCATGTAAAATATGTTACAATTTTAAATTATTATAAATATCTAGTAATTATAACATGATTAACCCTGGTCAGCATGATAGTAAACAGGTGGATCAAAGAATGTGTTTCAGGGGATTTCAGTATTTTTCAAATTAATTATTATATTATTAAAAATTACAGGCATTCATGCCAACAAAGTGCCACTGCGTTTTCTTAGTGCTATGTTGTTAAAATAAACTGAGAATAGTAATAATTTACTGTATTTTGTATTTAGAAATTTAATCAATCTTAACAAAACGAACCAATTATGGACTTGTAACACACACTAACTGACTGTTCTGAACGGCGCCTACCTATTAAATAAATCTCAAATATGCTCTCAATTAAGTATATTAAGATTAGTAATTAAACATACGAACTTAATATTGTCCTTAGGTGTAATAATATAATTAAATAGTTAATATGTTTATTGCAAATTAAGTTGTACACTTTAAATGAATTTATTTATCATGTTATTTATCAAATATTTGAATGGAGGTAGACATAAGAGTGTTTTAACATATGTTGCATTATTTTGTATGTATTTACAAAGGTCTTTAATTTCAGTGAGAATTTGTGAAATCAAGTTTATTTCAGTAAAATTAAAGTCCCTGGTTGTATATACAATTTGACAGCAGATAAATAGAGAACTAGTAGTTGGTAGTATTAGAATGTAAGAGGAATTTAATATTGTTATTTAAAAGTTATACAATATATGGATTTGTTGCGAGTAAAAGATGTGCAAATATCATTTTCTGTATTCAGACAGGACTCTGTATATTTCTTAGAACATATAATACGACTAGGAATGCATGAAAACCCTTATCGCCAATTTAATTTTAATTTTTGGTTGCTATTTCTTAAAAAAATTACCAATAGCTAAGTGGTATATGGTTAAACAAGACAACTGTTGAAATGTTCAGGGATCATAGTGAGTAGAGTAAGACCAAATAAATAATGCGCATAGAAATCTTCGCCATACTTCGCATTTCCGACAAAAACCGAATCACAAAACAGAAGGCGCCTAAATATTGCACTTTAAACCTTATCGGAATGAAATTAGAGTTTAAGTAAATTAAAAACATGTGGGAGCAAGGGAGCAATTAAGTATTTAAGCATGGAGTCTTGAGAGGTGTCGGACTCTGCACGTGTTTTTAAAATGACCCTGAATCATTTCGAATAAGGTTTAAAGTTCAAGTGCAATATTTAGGGCCTTTAGGTTTTGTGATTCGTTTTTTGTCGGAAATACGAAGTATGGCGAAGATTTGTATGCGCATTATTTCTCTGGTTGTACTGTATATATTCATACTTTGTCTTTGTATCATCTCGATGACTTATAGGGCAAGCAAGTAATATACAGAAACAATTGTCCAGTGATGCGACTTATAACACTAATTCTAGTTTTATTATATGTTCTTAGGAGTAAAGTAATTTGATTATTATTTTTGGGCTTTGGCGATATTACCTCACGAACATGTGAAGTAGCAAATTTTTGGGTTCATGTTTGTCATGTTATTTTGCCAGAACACAAAAGTATATAGTACTGATTGGCATAATGATATTTATTTATATATAACAAGAGCTTGTATGTACTTAAAAAGTTAATTATTATATATGAATTATAAATATTGTCATCATTAATTTTCAATTAATTGAAAAATGTTGCCTTATGTGTTTGTTAGTCTGTTTTATTGTAACGTAAATATTATAAATTGTTCACATATCTTTTTACAAAATATTCCAGAGATGTTAACTACATTGTCTTCGTGTGATATTGATGTGTTTGAAAATTTTATTGATCTTGCTTGTTATGGAGACATATCACCGAATGGATTTTACTCATTTGTTGTCTTGTTGATGTTTGCTAAAGTTGAATTTATTGAAGATATCTTTGTTGTCAAGGTCACAATTTTATATTTGGTAGAAACCTTAGAGTAATAATATATAGAGCGATTTGTTCCGAAGATTAAAGTGTATGTAGGTATTCATATATTTACCGAATGAAGATGGTGGAAATGTGGAGATTTGATGACTGAGATATGTGCAAAAGCGCTTGATCAGCAGCGACAAATCAACAAATTGTAGACTTATTAATGACCTGACCTGTGAATACAAATCATGCCTAGTATCGCTCTATATTTTATTGTACTCTAGTTTAAGGTATAAAAATGTTTGATGCAATTGATTGGTTACTTAGGTATTTCTCTATATAATCAGTATTAAATTTATGAAATTTCTATTGCAACGTTTGGTGACGCGTGCCATAAAAAAGCTTATGACAAAAAGCCTGTGCAAATTATAATATTTTTTTTAAACAATCCATTTACAATGTTTTAGTGATATTTGCTTTATTTTAGCGTTAGTTTTTAATATGTTTTAGATGTGGTGCAACTATTTTGTGATTTGTAAAATGTTTAATATGGCAAGCAATATATTATTCTTTATGCCTCTATGTATTTTGTTGTGGTATCTATTTTAAAAATATAATTAAAATTTTATTGGCAATGTTTAGACTTAATATTAATAAAATCGCACTAAGTAAATTACGTTATAGTATTATGTTATGATCTTTTAAAATGAGGTACTTATATTAAAACCGTAAATGTAGTAGAACTTATGAATAATTTATTTTATAGTTTGAGATTATTTGGTTTAATTTTTAATACAAGTTGTACGATTCGTGTAAATAGGTTTCGATCTATTACGATCTTTTTAACGTTTTTTGATTAAATTCTTTCTTTTTTTAATATAACCCATTGATAAACAAATTGGCAAAGGACATTTCCTTTTAACATTGCAAATTGAAAATATGATAAATAATCCACAATCAGTCTTATTAATAAACACGAATTAGCATCGTGTTAATTTGAATATATTTTGACACTCTCTGACAGTGGAAGGAGACAAAAACGTTGTTTGTTTATTGATATGGCCGACTGTGTATTAATTAAATAAGAAAAAGTGTTTCAAACAAAGGGTTTTTTTATTATATAAATATTCATGATTATAATATTTGTTCCATTGAATTAGTGCAATAATATAATCTGTTTATAATGAATTTTTATACTGTTTGGTTAGCTATCTATATAACTATATTATACATTTTGTAATCATGTTTGTTTATATTCCTTTTTTTATAAATAAATAAATAAAATTATGTTTATATATTCAATAACTTATTTGTGCCATTGCACATTCAATGAAGTGGTATAATGTAATCTCATGCTCTATGTAGTTATTAATTTTAATGGTTTTTAATTAAATACATATAATTATAATTTTAGGATTATATTTTTTAATTTCTGGCCTAAATTAGTTGTCTTTTATTACATTTTTCATTCAATTGTAGACTGTAAATTTTCCTCTTATTTTGGGCAACTATATTCTAATTTGGAGTTTTTTTTTTGTAATATATAATTTATGAAAGTAGAGAAATCAACATTATCTAGATGTGAATAATTGAAAAAATAGCTTAGGTACAGTTCAGATAAAATTGTTTGTTTAGATATCATATCTTTTGTTTCCCTCTAACAAATCTGTGATACAATATGATAGAGGGAGACCAAACACAGTATAACTAAACCGTGTATTAATAACTAAAACAATCATTTTTAAAGTTATAAGTTTTCTTGATTCGAAATCAATAATAATGTTATTAAATAATCTATTAATTTTTAGCACAATAGGAAGTGACAAAATTGACATCTAAAATAGTTTTTTTAATGGCCTGATATTTGTTTTACACTGTGTTTCACGTCTTACATTCCTTGTTAGAGTTAGACAAAGGTTGCTTTACACGATCATTCGTTGTATCGGTTGTTTGTAAACATTATAGAAAGTTTGCTTCTTAAATAAATACTATTATTGATATGGAGAATTCTTGTTTTATTTGGAATATCTATAGAAAATCCTAGAAAAGCTTTACATACCAAAATTTAATATGAAGATATTGTATAAAAAAGGTCAAATACGATGTATGGATATGGATGAAGCAAGAAAAGTATGCAAAGATCGAGAGAAGTGGCGCTCTATACTTTGCCCCCGTTTTCTCTTTCATAATCTATCACAAATAATTATCCTTACATACCAGGGTAATGGTATAACAGCGCTTTAAAAAAAAAAAAAGAGTTTTGTGATAGATTATGAAAGAGACAGCAGGGGCAAAATAATCCTTTATTCTACCACCCATATTTCCTATTCAATAAAACCAATTGAAAAAATAATGGCTATTTGACTTAGATATATTGAATAAGAATTATGTTTAATTACAGAGACACAAGTGGATTTACAGAGAAATTGGGAATTGTTTATCCCCTATACAAATTATGGATATAGGACAAACTTTATTAAGGAATAAACATAAATAATATCTGAGCATACGCCATGAAAACAAGGAGGAGCTAACTTTTTCCCGACTTGATTCACTTATACTCCATGTTTAATGCACGTAAACCTTTTTGTGAATCAACCTATCTAATAGTGGAAACCGCAACAAAATTCGTTCAGTAGTTTACGTACGTATGTATAGTGATGAATTTTATGAAACAAGTTCTTTAACATTGGAGCCAGCGGTTATTTTACACGATGTGGCCTATACCTATGTTAAATTAGAACAGCAATGCCACGGTCAAATATGCATTTTTGTAGTTAATCGCACGCAGTAACGAGCCGCTAATGAACTGCTCACGAGTAGGTATGTGTTAACCAATGTCTGCTGAGGTGATATATACCTAAGTACATTATACACACAAAGATTTTTAGTTGATTAGCCATCTAGGAATTCAATATATATATATATATATATATATAACTAGCTTAGCGGCCATAGTAATACACACAGTGTCTACCTATTACAGTTTAAAAGATGACAAACGGACAGCGGATCCTTAAGTAGCCCACGCACTGGTCCGGTATCTCATCGAAAATTTTCGGTCCGGCCGCCGTATGTTCGAGATTGAACACAGGCCACACATTAGCGATGTAAATAATACGATCTAGATCGTATGCAATTTGCAGGAATGGGACGAGTCTGTGGTTGATTTCGGTGTACCGTATATATGGCGGCGCGCCGGCGATTGGACAAATGAGTGGGCACCTTTAGTAAATAGGGTTGCGACTCGGACCCTTATAGGGATCACTCATATTTTATTGTGTCTGTCTGTCTGCCCGTCTGTCACAGCTTATTTCTCCGAATCTACTGAACGGAAAATGTTCAAACTTGGTAGGTACATATATAGAGTTTCATTACCCAATCACAGACATACCTATAGCGTAAATAATCGAATTTTAGGTCATTCGATTGTCACTGCCAACGCTTCATGGGATAAAAAGCTTGATGATAAATTATACAGAATTCATATAACACCAATTTTTCTTAAAATAATAGATATAATACGTTAAAGAAGTGACAAATATGGGTACAGGCTTGTAGACGCTGTTACGTGTGTGAGTCTCTGCCCACTTGAAAAATATTTATTTTTCTCATATTTTTTATAGAGTCTTCAATAGAATATTATTTCATGGTTTAAATGCATTTACAAACAAATACGAACACATCTTCACGGCCTTTAGGTATACCTTGAGCTGTAGCCAGGTGTAAAATTTTTGCTTCTCCATATTGAATGTGTCACGTCATTAATTTATTTATTAATATTTCCTCTCGAGACGTCTTGCAGTTTACTTAAATTTCCGCTTTACTCAGGTACTGAGTAATAGAGACACGGACTTGGGTTACTACGTGTGGGCTGGATCCTGGATCGTCTATTATAAACTACTTGCTTTCCGCGCCCCGGCTTTGTCTATGGATTTTTTATTGCACAGAAATACCGACCGGTCGTTTTTCTCCGGTTTTAGTTAGCATTTCTATTTGTTCCTACTAATATTATTAATGCGAAAAGTGCAGTCTATGCCAATGCCATTTTCTGGCATTCCATGCGTCGCGTATGCAAAAATCATGATTTCACGTGAAATAAGGACAAACAACACACTTTCGAATTTATAATACTAGTTATAGAATGATATTAAATGCAAGTATTGTAAATCACACCGATATGACCAATACAAAAGTATTGGCATTCACGATTTCGCGCTAGGATTTGCGCATTTTTCTATGTCATAGTTCACGTAGAATCTTAGAAGGCATCATTGTGGCTTCACATTTTCATAATATTCATCATAATTTGTTAAATGTATGAATGATTTATCTCCATAAATAAAGTGACAAATCAATACATCTCTCTCATCTGTCGTTTTGACAAGTTAATACCTACATTGATATATGTTATTATGTTAGCTGATGTTGTCTGAATATTTGAAAGAGATTTTCATGTCTTTATAGTAAAACAGCAACAGACACTAGGTTAAAATATAGCAAAACTATAAAAAACATATAAAATATAAAATACTTACAATGTAACTAGTTGTTATTACAATTTTTGGTAGGTAGAGTCAAATTATTGCCGTAAATTTCAGCGTTTTATTTTATAAATAAATAAAAATTAAACGCTGTTGGTTGGTAAGCGCATCACTTGAGAACGGCTAACCGATTTGGCGATTTTTTTTAAATGTTCGTACTGAATAAGGTTTTTATAGGAAATTAATGAAAAGTTGCCAGGAAAATTGAAAACTTCGGGAATAACTGAATGTGCTTTTTTATGGGATTTTTGTTTGAACTCAAGGCCATAATAGGGGATGAAAGTTAATATGGGCTCCACGGGCAAACAGCTAGATTTTAATAAATTAAAATTAGTTTTTTTCTCTCTTCACGGGTTGCCTTGCAGCTTCCTATTATTATTACTCTGATTAAATTTCGTTAGGACGCCCTAGCGAATATGGTGCGAAGTAACGATTTTACAGAGCCACCACACCAGAGTGATGTGACTACAGGTTTGAAGAATGAGAAACAATGATGAAAGATATTTGATGTGCCAGCAGTAAAAGCTGATACTTTATACTAGATAAATAGATACCTACATACACGGAAGGGCGAAAAATAATTGCCAAGATTGTAGCAAATATTATTAATAATAAATTTGTTCGTCATTAGTTATACAATACATAAGTATTTAAACAATGAACATAACATGAACATAACATAAAGGTTAAAAATTAGGTTTATCTGAAACTTAAACTAGACTCGTCTGTATTTTATGTTTCAGTTATTATTTATTTGTTACATTTTATATGGTTCAGTTTTTCCCGATTTTTCCAATTTTCCGGGCAACTATTGCAGTTTTTCTATCCCAAAAATCCTTGACCTGACAATTAGGAACACAACAAAAAAAATCAGTCAAATCGGTCTAGCCGTTCTCAAGTGATGCCCCGTCAATACAGGTGGCAATTGATTTTTATTTATATATTGAGAAGGATGATGATATAGAGATGATATTATGTACATAAAGGGTTTGTCTAAAATTTAAATAAGTGTTTTAAATAAAAAATCTATTAAACAAATTATGCCAATGTTGTTGAATTTAATTGGAACTAGAGGGTGTTGATTAATAATAGTTACTAAATTGAATACTGAATCCGAACTTTTAGTAGAATAACAAGTTCATTATTGTATTGAAACGTCAATTTTTTTTAAACAAACAAACAAAACATTATAAAACGTATTTTATATAAAGTTGAGATAATAAATGATACCTATATTTAACCCCACCCCGTTGAATTGAAGGTTTAGGTATGCAAAGAGTCCCCCCTGAAATTAAAAAAAATAAAACTAATAAAAAACTGAAAAACACTACTTTTCTAAAAAATATAACCTCGAAACACTATTACACAATATCCTTAGAAAATGAGTGGCCCGACACGCACTTGGCCGTTTTTATACATAATGTTAAATATATTATAGACTACTTATCTCAGGTGTTTTATGAACAGGTGACTTCTTAATCATAACATAATTTACTTAAATCAACTGACACAACAAATATTACTGCGTCAACCGCACAAGGTGCTAAACTTAAAAGCAAACTATAAACAGGTAACTCCGTTGTTTGCGAGTAGTATAGAATACTTTAGTACATAATGATCGTATGTACGTAAACGAGCTCAGTTGCTTCTTACATTTTATAATATCTACATGGAAACTGTATTCAATTTGTTTTCCAAAATTCATATTTTTTGAGGTTAATTAGGTACTTAGTTAAGTTTGTGATATTGGTGTAAAATAGAAAAGTGAGTTGCAAAAAAAAATTTACAAAATTTTGAACAGGTACTTTTTTATTCATTCATTAAATTATATAGAAATTCCACTTTAAATTATTCCCAACTTCCAGAAGACTTCCACTGGGGAAGGCATCATTTGTCTATATCCATATTCCATACAACGTATCTTACGTATCATACATGCAAATGCACACTCGAATATAATAAAGTAAAACATAATATAAAGATGACAATAATTGTGTTATCAGGAAGTTTAGATATTCTATAGAATAATTCAGTTATAATTCAGCTATAGAAATAATCTTCAGTCTGCTAACCTTGCTTTTCGAACAGCCGGTAAGATATACCTAACCTAACTCCAGGGGATTCTTACTTCTCTTGCTTCTAAATAAAATTTAATTTCGATATTTTAAGTTTTATTGAAATTCCTGCTGACAGAGTTCAGAAAGAAAAATGTTATTAATTTAGCCTGGTATTTGTATAAGGTATTTTTAGACTTTTCTTATTTAGTAAATATAATCTATGCATGTCTTTTTTAATTAAGCTGTCAAAATTAACAATTTCACATATATTTTAAACTTATTTTACATTTTCAGAACATAATAATCATATTTTTTACAAAGAAATTAAACAACGAAGACAAGCAAAGTTTGTTTACCAAATAAGTCAAGGACAGAAAAACTATTACCTACCCTACATAAATTATTTTTCTTCAGGAAATTAGAATTTTGCCATATTTTTTTATTTGTATTATGGTGCATGATGACGATCGGCATTTATCTCTACATTTTTTAAACCCTGTGGTATTCTATCTATCTATCATCACGCCTTTAACCCAAGAGGGGTATAGGCAGAGAGAATAGAATACATACCTGCCATACCTCTTTCGCTTCACCTGTAGTATTTGTAACGTTTATTTAATTACTAAATGAGCCTGTAAAAAGGTGAGTTTACATTATCTCCACTTATGATCGCATTAAGTCGGGCAGGGTCACTAAAAATAATATGAAAATAATGTTAAAAAAATCAAGTGAACACAAAAAATAACACTGTCCTAAGTAACAGTGTCAACATTTAGCATTAGCAACTGCCTATCAGAACAGCTGACAAGGGTTTAGAGCTGTCACTTCTTATACAAAATATCATGTATTATTTTACAAGTCTTTCGAAGCACGAAAAGTCGAGAAATATTAGGTACACATGTAATGTAGATTAGTAAAACATTTTCCAGGACTTTTCAGTTGTTCTCATTTTCATCTTGAGTTACGCAGGGTACGTAAAGCGCCTGAAAAGTGCTGCAATGGAATTGCCAACGGTTATGTTTAAAATGCGATAGCAAAATTTTTTACATTCTATGTTTATCGATTATGTAAAACATCCAATCAAGATTAGCATGTATATAATTATATTATCACATGACTATGATTCAATAACGTAAATAATCTGAATTATGTACGCATAATCTACCTTCATTCCATAATTAATTAATAGAATACCTACATATAATGAAAACAAACAAATTATAAAGAATTGCACTGCATTGCATATCATATTGCATGGATAATGATTATTCTATTTTTTTATGTTACTAGGTACCTATAATCTCTTTGACATTTGATTAAGGAAAATATGTTCAAGCTGCATTTTTTTGTAAAATTTTTAGTGATATGTGGTGACCGGTGAGTCCGTAGTATACATTGATATAATAAAAACAAAGGATTTCCCAAAATTTAACCCCAAAAGCGGCAAATATTGTGGTGTGGTAGAAAATATTGTTTTCGTAGGATTTACTTGAAACTTAGATAAATGAATACCTACATGACTTTTCCGTACGGGTGTATTTTTTTTTCACATTCTAAAATTTCCATGGTCCATGCCAAGTGGTCACATGCACATTCGTCCAATCCCCGACGCGTCGCCGTACGGCGGCCGGAATGGGAAATTTTCGTTGCGCTGCTGGACCAATATGTGGCCTACTTTAGCCTGAAATTTATGCTAACTATTATACATTGTTGTTTGCTTACAGTAGGTACCTATTATGACTTTATAATGATGACTAACGACTAACTATATTGCTAAGCGACCCCCCCCCCCGATTCGCACGTGTAGAACATGGGTTTACAACAATTTGAATACCTACATAAATAAGATTATATCAACTTATCTATTAGAGATAGATATACATAGGTATCCGCACCGTGGCCTCTTTTCTAGATCATTTTATTGTACTCAATTATTTTCTCATTCTGTTGTATCTTTGACGAATTAGACAGCATACGCAATTTACTCGCTACAGCTAACTTTTTTCCCCGACTTGATTCACTTATATTGTTAATGCTCAGCTCCTAAACATGATAGCTCCATGTTTAATGCTCGTAAACCTTTCTCATGAATTAACCTATCTACTCGTGAAAACCGCATCAAAATGGTTGAGTTTTGTAGGTATGCAGGCAGAACAAATAAACCGACGAACTATTTTTTTCGGCTCTGTGCTGTGCTCTATTTAAACTTAATAAATTAATGCTTATGACTGACAGACAGACATATAGATGTAAGTATAAGTATTCCCTACTAATAATTTTTATAAGCAATACTAAAAATAAAAAAAAATAAGTCGTTAAACGACCTTGTCTGTATGTAAATAATAACGGATAACCTCTCTACACATTGCAACACATTTCGATAAGGCAGATCACGCGCCTTTAAGAAAATATTTATAATTAATAGGTTCATTACTTTTATTATTTGTCTATTAACGAGATGTGAGCAAATATTTCCTTTAAAATTTGTAACTGGTCGTGTCATTATGGATACTTTTTTGTCATTTATTGTGTATTTAGTATTTAGTAATTGTGAGTAAAATTTTGTAGTTTTTAGGTTTTTCTCTTACCTTTTATCCATCGTTAGCTACTCTATATTTTCAGGTATTTTATAATTTATATTTTAAATATTGGGTTATTTTTAACAATCAATTTTTATATTTTTATTTTAACTTGTTTGTAACATCATCATCAAATCTCATAGAGTATGGAGGGGCCATAGACGGGCTTCCCCTTTCGCCAATTTTTTGCTCTTTGACCAGTTAAACTGACCAGGTGCGCAGTAATAAGTTACCTTAGATTTCGTTGGTATCGTTTAGTGTCGCGAGACAGAGCTCTAGGAAAATTGTTAATTGTGATATTTTAAATGGGAAAGGCGATCTAGGACGTCAAACTTGCGGAAACATAGTGTTTCTAATCATTAATTATACTTAATTATATTATTTTTAACATAATCATCACATAACGTAAAATCCGTTGCGACAATAATACGACAGAAAAATACAGTAGTACAGGGGCTAGTACTAGGCGTTTACCTCCCCCCGCCAAAAGTGGCAGAAAAAATTGTTCGGTGATTTACACGCTACACGTCTTGGTATATACTCAAAGTCAAATATCGTCAGAAATATTCTTTCTGGAATTTCTCAAAGAGTTTCCTTAATGAGACTGGAGCAAATCAGAAATCGTAGAAGTTCCTTTGTCTCGGCTTTAATAATAATTATTAATATTATGTCTCGCTTGAATTCTGTATATCCAGAAACTATAATAGCTTTACGCTTCCGCTTCTTTTGATTGGTTAACTTTTTTTTCTTTCTTCCCGAAACTGTGTTAAAAACCCATTGGTATATGGCCGGGATCCGGGATCCAACCCGTGGTCTGCCTAGTTAATACCAGACGTCCACTCAACCACCAACGCTCAATACCTACTTCCGCTACTTTGTGTCGTAGCGTTATGTTATATAGCTATTCCTGAGATTAGCTCGTTCTATTTAGCAATTTTAATTATCAAATTTGTATACTTTTCAGATTTAGGTAAATATTAGTAGATACTAGCCCCGCCCAGTCTTCATTCGTGGATTTTTTTTAAATGTGACTTAATATTTTATACCGAAGGATTTCTGGCATAAAAAGTAAAAGATCCGTTGCTCTGTCTTGAAATGAAAGGAAGACAAACAATCTATCTATCATCACGCTTTTTATCCCAAGACAATTGAATGACATTTGCTACGATCCTGATATACCTCTTTCGCTTCTTTTATATTTATCATACCTTTCATATATGCTCGGCGATTGTGTGTACTTTCAATATTGTCATCGATCAATACATTTTCATATGTTCAATAAAAGTACACCTAGGTCGTCCTCTGCCAGCACTTTCTTTTCTTTTTTATATCTATTAATTATATGTGTAGGTATACTTACAATACAGTAGTTCTATGACTATTAAATAGTACAATCATTAAACGTGACCATAGTAGAGTTCGTGAAAAACCGAATGAATGGAGTGAAGTCAGATAGTAACAGTAAATTAAATATAAGTACTTATAGTAAACGATGGTTTTGTACATTTATTCTAAACCTGTGGTTATAGTAAATTACTAAGAAATCTGTCAAATATATACGTGACTTATACGAACAGCACCTCATAAGATATATCAGAGAGGAGTGCAGTACCCTTCGAAAAAAGAAATTGATGGAGTAGTGTGTATAAGCGAAGTGAACCTCTTTAGAATCTTTGTTTTCGGAAGTGTTTCCCAGGAATCCCGCTATCATATTTCTCGGATCACACGTGTGTGGAGTTGCCGTGACATTTTTTTAATTCTTCACGTGTTGCGTCCGCGGGAACCGTTGCCGGCCGGTGGAAGACTTAAGTTTTTCATCTCTATATTTTATTTCTATTTTTTTGTTGGTATCAAATATCTCCCATTTTGAAGATTATTTTTCCCTTTAATGACGAAAAATAAACAAACAAATCAAAACTAAATTTAGACTTATTTTTGTTTATTTTGTAAAAGACACCATCTGTTGGAGATCGTTTGAACTAACGGTGCGAAGTAACATAATCATAAGTGACAGGTTTAAATTATGACACATATTATGCACTAAGAACAAAAATGTACCTATACTTACTATATTAAGGCTAAGAATGTTAGTTTTACATCCAACAATATAAGTTTGAGATGATTCTAATGGGACCTCATTACTGTAATGATGGCATTTTACGTAATATATTCAAAGTTAAAGTATCATACCACTTCCACTTCCATGATAATAAGAAATAAGGTTATTTGAAAAATTCTGCATACAAGCTGATATTGATTTGGTCTTCCACTGGGTATCCTGGAACCGTAACACGGAAAAAAGGTCAATAAAAAGGATAAAAATACTTAAAAATAATTAAAGCAAATGTGGCCAAACTCGAGGGCTTTACTAGCAGCAGCCATTAAAGAGTTCCACTATGCACCTTATGCTCCATGATCAGATCAGCGCGCTGGTACCAAATTATTGTATTGTCATCGGTAGTACATATATATTTGCAAAGCCTCAAATCGATACGACAATTTAGCTACCTTAGACATTTTCCAAGGACCAGCTAGACTCAATAAAATATTATTGGACAAATTTCGAAACCGCCAGAAGTATTCCGAATGCAACTCAAGGTGGCGGGGAAGACGATGGTGCACATTTATTACCCCTCTCGAACTAAAACGCAAAAAAGCCACCCCTTTTTTCATCCTTTCTTTTCAGGCAATTTCGATAAGATTGATAGAGTTTGACCACAGGAGACCCAGTAGTTAATACTACACCTTCCCCTATATTAGCAAGTAATTTATTTCCGAGGCTTTACCAGTGGAAAGTGCTGATTTTTTTAATAAGGTTTATATTTAAGGTTGTTTTAAAACCAATTTGACTCTACCAAAATATTACTGCATGTATTTCGATCAATTTTTTTCCTTTTACAAATACAGTAGGGAATACCTAGTTAACATATGAATAAGATTCATTGTTCAGACCACGAGGTCAACAGTATATTTACATGCTAATCACATTATATCTAATAGAGGCATGTGCAGATGTGATAGATAAATGAAGGGAATCTATTCAGATTTGCTCTAGATTTACCATCTAATACCACGCTGTATGTGGTCACAGTTCTCGCCACGTGTTTTCAGGAGTCATCAGTCAATTTTTAGGGTTCCGTACCCAAAGGGTAAAAACGTACGGTCCACCGAAACTAACCACAGACTCGTCCAATTCTTGTAACGAACGGTCCGCCTAGATCATCCAGCGGCCGAAATGGGAAATTTTCGGTGCGCTGCCGGACCAATGTGTAGCCTAGTTAGTTATGGCACAGATTCGGTACAATTATGATACATGGAAGACAAATGTTCCTCATTTAACCAATGATATTTTAATTTTAAGGCTATCCAAGGAGTGGTTGAGATATTTTGAGATCGATAGGTAGAGTTTCTCGGTCCTTCAATATTAGTCCAGAAATACTTCTTAAATAATTGTAGACTTACACATTTACATAAAAACAGTTTTATTGCAGTACTAACCACATTGTCACATTGTCTTTGTCGGTTATGGCATGTGAGGCGATTGAACGAGTGTTTTTTAAAATTCTCAACACCGTAGATGGAAATGCTCTAACTATATAATCAAATTGCTTTGTAGTTCCTAACCGTAGGTATAATGTTGATATTTTTGTTTAAACAGTGCGGGACATATACTTAAGAACTAATCTTGAGACCAAAAGATATCAACTCGTTACGATCCTGGGCCTTAGGCACAACTCTTTCATCTCCTTCAAATTATGTGTATGAAGTAAAAACTATAAGGTATGCTTTTTATATTTTTATCTAATCATGTAAAATAAAGTTTATATAAAAAAACCGAATTATATTGACTAATGACATATCAGGTAGATTAGGTACATACGTTTCTAATATGTAAAAAAGGTGTTTTTAATAGTAGTTTATGATACGGGATCATAATAGGGGTAATTAAAACACAAGTGGATTTTTTAATAGCATCCACGAGTGTTTTAATTCCAAGTTATGTGCCCGTTCATACACTACTTTATCTAATCCCATGCAATAGTACAAAACAAATTGAACCAAGATATTTTTCTTAATCGACAAATTGGCGGCAAACCGCGGTTACCTACCTACTGAGCATGTTCGTTAACTGCCAAATCCTCCTAAGACAAATCCTCCTAAGACAAATCCTCTGCCCTTTCTGCATTTAAAAAAGAAACAAAACATTACGATATCGTTTTTATTTCGTTTATCGCATATTACAGACGCGTGTAAATGAAATATAATTCGATTTTGTAATAGAGACTTTACGATATATGAGTAGATAAAGTTCATTAAAATATAGGTTACTCAACAAAGTAATACTTTAAAAAAATCTTCTTACTCGACCAAGGAGGTTGCAATTCAACGCGCTCGGTTTTTAAACTCAAACTTGTAAAAACTTGTATTACCCCAATATTATGCACCAGTTTCATCAACTACTATTATTTCAAAGAATATAAGAAACTAATTTGAATATTTTTGTTTTTATAATGAATTTTTGCCAACAGACGACAAAGTGACTTCATCATTTCACAACTCAGTTCTCTAAGGTAATATTTTTATCACAAACGATTATGGCCACTTATAAAAACATTACATATACCCAACCTTAATTTTTACTTCACATTGGTACCGAATACCATAAATCGGTTAATGCATGCTCTGATTTCGAGTGCTTGTCAATAATTTGAATGGTCATCAGGTCAGGATCTGTGAAGGGATCTTGAAGAAATCCAGAACTCTTCAATTTTTATAGGCACACTTGAAGCGATTTGGGTTATTTTTTTATAGTGACTTGTGCATTTGCTTTCGGAAAGCACAATTTTCAGTGCATAATTTTTGAAGTCGGTACCTAAATTTTTTTTTTAAAAGGAAATTATTTTCATAAGAAGTTACTTCTATTAAAAATTGCCTTCTATCCGTTTTATTCAATATGGGCGGAAACTCACTGGGCGTATTGTCAAAACATTTGTTCTATATCATGTGAAAATAATTAAAAAGGTGGCCGAGTGGTTAAGACGTCTGGTATTAACAACATAATCCGACAAACCACACTTAGAGGCTTTTCCATCTAAATATACCTCAACAGAACTAGCCACTTGGTATAGGTAGCCTCACAAATGCCATCGGCTAAACGAGGGAGACTTGGTCTACCGCTGGGTACCCTGCAACCATAACACGGTTTCGTTAAGAAAGAAAAAAAATTAAAGGGAAAAAAAAAATGAACAAAATAGTTATTCGATCATATGACATGGCCGAATCATTGCCTCACGATTAGTATAGTAATTATCACCGATTACATTTTAGTTCCCACTCAATAATTACATTACCTTCTCAACCAATTTAAACTATTAACAGATCGTTTATTGTTTCGGTAATTTTTTTTCGAACAATTTTTTGCCTGAGATTTTTCTTTATTATTTACTATGGCCAAATGTAAAGATTGTGGCGTTAAGTGTTATAGTTACCACATGGACTATTGGTTGTATGGCGTGTTTGTTATTATTTTTGTGATTTTATTTTTTTATTTCATGTTTTGTGAGACGTGGTAAATAGTTTTGTATCAACAATAAATTATAACCTTAAATTAATTTAGGTAAGTTATTTTAAATATTTAATCGTTTAAATGGGGTTGGACTTTGAATCCGGAGGGCCAGGGTTCAATCAAATCGACTAAAAAATGCTGAGCACCAATTTTCCTTAAATGTACCTAAGTAGTTATTGGAGAACAAAAAATTCGGTCTCAGAACTACTAACTTGATAACTTGATAACTGGTTACCATACAGAAGATAGAACCTCTTTCTTGCCTTCTGCGTATTTTCATCTTACCTAATGTATTACCCTGGGATTAGAACTTGAGACTTGCTTTCTGAGCCAAACCTGTTATCAATATTGGTGTGCTAGTTACTAACAATAAGAATATAATAGTTAGTTTTAATTTTATTTTTACTGAAATTGTTTACCTCGTAACTGCCAATTTTATTATACAGTCAAAAGACAATATATTTGTGACGTTTGCAATAGAGACTTTTTGTCCGTGGGGACTAAATTCCTCTTCGCCCAGGGAATTAGCATAGCTATACAGCGAGGATATGGAGCCATAGTTCTTGCCGCCATGCCACACGTACCAAATATTTTTTTAAATAAGTGTAGTAAAATTATTCGAAGAAAAAATAATCTTGACGATCGACGATAGTCATCAGGGCAACGTGACGCAGAATCTATTAAATCTTACGATTTTGTACTTAAATTACTTATAAGTAGCATAGTTTGACTACTGACAGTGGATTAACAAAATTATCACATTTATTTGAATGGATGCCATTGGCATATGGTTAATGATACATCATAATAATTTCAAAAACAGTGGGAATAAAAAAACATCAATTTCATGTAAAATTTGTGTATAATTTAATCAAATTCGGTTTAAAACTATAACGCTGTGACAGACTGGGACAGAAAGACGGACTGAACGATATCCTTGTTTTACTACGGAACCCTAAAAATAATGCCACACTATAAATATGTCGGTTTACAAGAGAAGGTATTAAAGCTAAGTAAATAAAAGTTTATCTTATGTTTATATTAGCTAGCCACAATGTACTAAGGGATTACAACGAACTATGGTGGGATTATTATGTTTGCTACCTTGAATCTATATTTTTCACGTGATTTTTTCAAGTGTGAAATTTATAATGAAGCTATAATTGAATTTGCTCTGCATTTCATAGGTCAGGTTCGATACTATCTAATTGGGTAAATTATACGAGTTATGCACACAGTTCCTGTTTTAATATTTTATTTCTTTTGAATGATATTGAATTAGATGTTTTTAAAGTATTCACAGCACCGCTTCGCACGTGAAATAAATAAATCGTTGAAAGGTTCGTGAATATTCAATCAGTTGTTTCGTGGACAGACATTCAGATAAACAAACAAATATTGTAAAAACAATTAAGTCCATACGATTTGATACGAAATCTTGAACCCTAGGGCCTTCATAGGCTACTTTTTAGGGTTCCGTACCCAAAGGTTCCGTTGTCCGCCTGTCCGTCCGTCACAGGGCTGTATCTTTTGAACCGTAATAGGTAGAAACTTGTGGACTATAACAACAAATAATAAAATTAAAATAAAGTTAAAAAAGGCTCTATACAAGAAACGTGTTTTATTCGCTGTATTTTGCTCGATCTTAATAATGACAATACATACAAACGTCTAACTAGTGTAACTATAATGCATACTAAAAACTGGCCAAGTGTGAGTCGGGCTCGCGCTAATTTGCTCCTGCGCCCCTGCGTCAAACTTGGTCTGACCTTTACTATTATAATTACATATATTATTTTATAATTATAATTTACTAGTATATTGAGTATACGGAACCCTTCGTGTGCGAGTCCGACTCGCACTTGGCCGGTTTTTTTAAAATCCACCATTAAGTGATTGCGGATGAAAGTTAGTACCTATGGGCTCCACAGTCCACGGGCGAATTCTAAGAACACCATTTAATTTGGGGGTGATGCTTAAAATATTCGAAATATGACCATTTCCTTTCAGAATACAGTGTTAACAAATTGTATCGTTGATCTATAAGGAGAATGGAGATTGGGAGAGAATCAGATCCCGAATAAAATACTATAATTTTTCTGCTTGCCTAATATTTGTTATATCAACGGCGAAAGTTGAATATTTAGCTACCGCTTAGCAAATCTTAGTTAATGACGTCGGTTTAAAACAAACATGGGCTTACTCTCTAAGAACACAAGCTAATCACAAAGTGCTGCCGTACAAGTATACAATATATATACAATAATCTGATAGCATAAAGGTATATTCACGCTGTTAGCACTGCGACGCCGCGAACTGCGGTAACATTGCGATACCATGGTATGCCTGTTTACTATAAGGGCAGCCGGTTGTCTGCATTCGGCGAGTTGACGCGAAAATGTCGGTGAAAATATGGCTATACCTTATTGGAGATATGTTTTGACTTAACGCACCACGTGATTATACTTGCGCAGTAGACGATTTATGGATCCTTTTGGTAATAATAAATGTAGTGGTTAATGTACATATAATTATTTCGGCAGCGGTTATATCTGCGCACACTCCACACTGCTAAATTTGGCGCCACCTAGTCGAATGCAAAGAACGGGTTGTTCTGTGTACGTGCCATATCGCATGGTATCGCAATTTTATCGCAGTTCGCAGCGGGCTGTATGCTAACAGCGTTAGGGTTGACACTTTACTGTGTAAAACTAAGGATGTAACCTTTCCTTTTTTCAAAATTCGTAATTTAACATGCTTAAACTTTTGAGCTATTAAGAAGTAAATTTGAAGGAAAACTAACTGTTGTTTTTAATTATAATCTACTAAAAATCGTTGAAATGAGATAATATTTAGGGATCGTAAAATGTTTTCTCCATTTGTAGGTATGGGCATGGGCGCGGTAGTTAATCCTCTTACCACTAGTACATGTTTTTAAAAATTATTTCCAAAATTAAATAAAAGGTTTGTCTGGTAGCCCTGGGTATTTGTGTACACGGCCTTGCTTTGTTGGTGTTAAATGATGGTAATCTACCAGTACACCATCCGAACAAAGTTAAACGGTCATGTGCTTTTGTGAAAATACAAATTAGTGAGGATTCGTTGAGTGTAAAAATATTGAGTAAACATAAAATTGTATTTGTATAAATTAATTCGTGGGCTTCGTTTGTATACTTAAATCTCGTTTTATCTCCTTAGCTCGTATTATTTTGATTTTATTATTCTGAAGTTGCCAATTTATTAAAAATATTTATGATCATATTGATATCTCATTACATACTTACTGTCGCAAAGCCTCTGTTCTGATATTTCTACCAGCCCCTCAACACTGGTATGGAATGGTTTTTATCCATTCTTCCATTCTGGTAGACATATTTTTATCTAATTGCAGAAAGTGATTGCGAAAAATACATTTGATTAAAAGTAAAATTGAAGAGTTATATAAGTATAATTACAGACCGTAAAACTTATTTTCTCCGTTTTATTTAGTATTATCATCGAGTTCCTAAAGCATAAAAAGTTTGTTGAATAATAAAATTTAATTGGTTTTTGTCCATATTTCAGATTTGCACAATGAATTGACAATAAAGAAACTATGGACGGCGCAAGGAGATCGAACGGTCGTCTTCCTTCTCCAAGCGTTGCTAGAGGATTAAATTCAGATGAAATAAGAAAAAGCGAAGAGATACCCTTTGTAGACGAAATAATTAACATAGAAGACGACGGAACTGACGAACCGACTCGACCTTCGCGGCAAAAACAACCAAAAGAAAGTAATGTTATTAATGAAATTAGATCGCAAATTCACGCCACTGATATAGGCGACGTTCACAGTACACCAGATAGTGATACTATAGTCGTGTCGACTCCAGAAGGAACTTTATATATAACTCTCAAAGACACAGAAGGTGTACATAAATCAAAATCAAGCCCTGCCAATACACCACCAGCAACCGATGATGACATTATAGCAGGAACGTCAAATGAAGAAGCGGCACTGCAGTCCGTTGTTCTGATAGAACATGAAAGAGGAGAACCAGAAAAAGAAAAAAAAACTTTATTGCGAAGGAACTCCATATCTATGCCGATACTGCAGAACGTAGGACTGGATGACATACAGAAAGATTGCTCCAATTCTGCTGAAGATGAGGTAAGATTCTTTTCTTATATTTGCAATTTTGATTCATATAATTTTAAAAATACCTTACATATGAACATGACATAATACAAACACACAGATTGCTTTGGAGCAAAGCTAGGATACCATTGTGTTACGGACACCAAATACAGCACAGATAAATAATAATCACGACTCAAAACATGTAATATATTTTTTATTTTTTTTGCTTAAATTGTCTGCTTCGTGTGTTGTACCAAAAATGAAAAAAATGCTACAATTTCTTAAAAATAACATTGTTTTAAGATCTGATTAGCTTGCGATAATGATAATGTTATCAAGGCGCGTGATTCCGGTGTTTTGATAAAGACGCGTGAAAGCGAAAACGGCGGGTTTTGCGACAATCATATCTATAGTGGTGTCAACAGTCGTACTGACTTAACATATTATGTAAAATTATGATATTACTAAATATTCTGAAGCACATTTTTTACACAAATTAATAAAATAACTATATTTAAAACACTTTATAAAAATTCTAACGGGTTGTAAATCATGATAAGATGAGATAACTGAACCATTAACCTTCTGCTTAGAAAAGATAAAACTGCCCTTCAGATAAAATTTGTTAGTGAAAATTTATGGATTTGCCAAACTTAATAAAGTGTTGTGAATATAAGTGATAAATGTTAAACAATAACCAAAATGCCTAAAAGAAAATCTGGATTAAGAATTAAAATACCATCATATCCTGGTGACTATGTGCCTATGCCTGAGCATACTAAGCGGCTTATACTCGAGGCTGGAATAGAAAATGGAACTACATATATAGACGATTCAGAACACGATTTAAAAAGTTCCAGTACAAGTTCTGGTAGTCGCAGTACTTCATTGCTTACTGTTAAAAATGAGATAGATAGAGCTCCTACTCCCGAGATTACATTCAAAGAACCAAATGATAATGATAATGATGACGAAACTTCTAAAGTTAAGGATGTTAATCCTTTGAGTCCAACACCAGCAGAAGATGATAGTCCTATTGTATTTAGAAGTATGCTAAAACGAAATTCTATATCAGCGCCTGATGCTTTGAACGAATACGAGTTAGATGCTCTTAAAAAACTTTGTCTACAACATGTAAGTAAAAGTTTTATTACTGATGATCAAATAAGAAAGTAGGTCCGGAAACAATTAGGGTTTTATACAAATAAAACGCCAACCTTTGCTAATTTTTACTATAACTATTACAATTGTTTTATATTTATCTTTAAAATAAGTGTATAATATATGAAAATGTTATTATCTGTACAAATTAATAACAACAAAAAAACGAGACCAGTAGAATCAACAAAATAATTGCCAATAAATCGCAGGGTCATCATAAGTCACCAAATATTACCAAGTTTTAAATTGAGCAATTAATATAATTGCTAAATTTTGTCACTAAGAATCACTTTCTTAGGCGTGCTAAATCTGTTTAAAGATATATCTCTATTAACAATGATATTGCAAGATCGTAACGGGCGCACCTTATCTAAATTGTATAATTTGACATCCTCAACTAGAGGCCTGTCCATATAGCACAAGCACGAATATTTTTTTTCATTTTTTTTCACGAAACTGAAATAATAACATAAAAAATACGCGCCGAATTAAGAACCTCCTCCTCCTTGATTAAAAATGAACCTTATTATAGTGCACTCAAAAATAATTTTCGAAGATTATTTATTTTACTGTCATTGTAACTAACTTTTAGCTTCTTAATTCTTTTGAGACTCATGTTTACATTGGCTTTTCCTATTGATGGGGCCACAGGGATAATAGGTTCATTTAAATTGTTGTAATAGCTATTCTTTCTATAAGTATGTTATCTCAAGCTTCTATTACGATCAGTAAGTATTTATTGAATATTAGACCTCCCAACAACATTATTGTTAAAATGTTTAATAAAAAGTCATAAGTAAGTTCAAATCGTGGCTGTAAAAATTGTAACCATCTTGTATTTGAACATCCTTATATTCTAAATTGAATGCCCCCCAGTCTGGTCTCAGTCTGTTAGCATTTGAATCTTATTTGAAGTTATTATCTAACGGTGTCAAGTTTACAGCTCGGTTCTCTAAAAAATATCAAACAAAAATGAATAAGGAGTCTAAATTCAGTGCGTTAGGGCATTTTAAGTACAGATCTCCATTGTGGAGAGATTCTGATTCGGATGTGACGAATAAAAGTAGTGGGGAAAGTAACGACTCTATAGAGAGCAATGGAAGCAGCATTAGTTCAGATAGCATTAATAATTTCTTGGATGCTAAGGTAAATACCACACAGGATACAAATTTTAAAGATGCTGAATATTAACATCTTTTTATTAGAGGTATTAATTAGGTACAAGAACTTTTGGTGTTATTCATAAGTTTTGTGCTAACGCGAATGAAAAACTTTCAAACACAAAAACACATCTTCACGACATTTATTCCTTGCGGTGTGGCCAGAAACACCAGTAAAGTGCCACTTGTCCATATTGATTAAAACAGGTGGCAAGCCAGTTGTGTCACTTCTTTAATATACGTAAATATCTGTTATTTTTATAAGTGCAATTCGAAGCGCTTTTTCAGCATTTTTTTAAAGAAATATTATTGATATAGGAAGACTCAATAACTTTGGTAGATTGGTTAGATATTTTAATTATATACATATATTGGTAGATATTTATTCAAGATATATTGAAAAGACCTTCCAGTAACTAAGTAATTGTTGAATTTAGAACTTATTTCAATCCCCATATATCTAAGCAATTTGTGTACTTACAGCATTTAAATATTATAATTATCTTCCTTGACATAGAAAATTGTCGTCATAAAAATAATGTCAGAGATTTAACATTTTAATATGAAGAGTTGTAATTGTTTTGATATTGCGACGACGAATTTCATGCTATAATATTTCATGGAACGTTATTACCTACTATTATATTATTTAACTAACTATAAAGTGGCCACACATTGGTCCGGCATCGCACCGAAAATTTCCCATTCCGGCCGCCATACGATCTAGGCGGGCCATTTGTTATAAGAATTGGACGAATCTGTGGTCAGTTTCGGTAGACCGTACGGCGGCGCGCCGTGATTGGACGAATGGGTGGGCACCTTAAGGCTCTAACTTGGCACAGAATCTAGGTGTAATAGGCATGATGACTTTTGTAAATTAAACAAAAAATGATGAAGATTTAGCCCGCTAAAGTTCCGCGTGACGTCACGCCTTGGTACAATTTTTAGCAAGGCGTGACGTCACCAGCCCCCACTCTCAAACATTGACGCGCTTTATCTCTGTAATTTTTGTTTGATTGACAAAAGAAAAAATACGTGTCCAATATTTTTTGATAATCTAAATGACGGACTAAATAGAATAATATTTTGTTTACCCTACACTATTCTATTTTCATCTACCTTATTGATAAAAGATAAATAAAATACATTTCTTAAGGCGCGTTGAGCGGTGTTTGGCAGGGGAAAATTTTATGTCCGGGCAGGAAATTCGTGTACTGACTTCCAATTGCTGGGACTGTTATTCATAGTTTTAAGTTTTCACTTCTGTCGGAAATCCCCATGACTTTTTTATACTTATTCGTTTAGATATCAATATAGATATCTTAAAACAAGCAAACTAGGTGAGAGTATATTGTAAATCTATCTATCATCACGCCTTTTATTCCAAGAGGGGTAGGCAGAGACAATCGAATGCCATTTGTTACGATCCTGACATACCTCTTTCGCTTCTTTCATATTCATCATACCTTTCATACAATATGCTCGTCTACGATTGTGTAGATTTTTAACAATTAAAATATAAATATACATTTAAAAACTACTTATAAATAAAACACCCTCTCGAGATCGCTGTCCTGCGGCAGGGTCCCCAAAACACTAGCTGCATTTCCTCTCTGTATCGCCAAGCTGATACGTTGTCCAAGGTACGTACCAGCCCTTCGGTCTCCCTATACTTTTATTATTTTAGAAGCAAGTTGTTTATAAAGCTTGTGTGCTTCGGGACCCCATGGGCCTTGTGTCTCAACTCCAAACGGCATATATGTGTAGATTGTAAATTTAAATATATATGCAATATTCTCGATATCGCTATCGCTAATACTACCGCTAAACATCCAGACAGACCGACTGAATATCATAGTCCATTATGGCAACTATGCTAATGCTGATATTATTAATTCAGAAGTCGAAGTCTTCCTCCTGAGGCTATACCTAACGAGTGGCTATGAAAGCATGTATATGCTGCAGTAATTTATTTAAAATCGGCCTTTGACATGTCCATCAGGATATTTTTTATTATTAAGTAGGTACTCATCTAAGATGCGTTCATTTAATTTATAGCAATATACGATTACACTTGGCGTTGATTAATAGCAAGTGTGTGTAATTATGCAGTTTGTGCAAGAATGCGCGGGAGTGCAGGTGTCGTAATATATTTTAAAAATAAAGGCGACATCGCTCCCTTAAATCCGGTATTTACTTTAAACATTAAAATATCAGCAAATAATTAGGCATCAATTTCAATATTTCACAAAGAAAACTGTTACTTACTGGAAGTTTTATAATCAACCTCTTTTGGAATAGATTTACAATTGCATTTTAAAAAAGTGAACCGACTTCAAAAATTATGCACTGAAAAGTGTGCTTTCCGAAAGCAAATGCACAAGTCACTATAAAAAAAACCCAAATCGCTTCAAGTGTGCCTATAAAATTTGAAGAGTTATCGATGTCTCCAGGTTCCCATAATCAGATCCTGATCTGATTACCATGCGACCACCTGGAAAATATATCCATTCAAACAAAAAAAAAATCTAAATCGGTCCAGACGTCTTCAGTAGGTAATCGGGGAACATACATTAAAAAATATAAAAGATTCCGACGAATTGAGAACCTCCTCCTTTTTTTGAAGTCAGTTAAAAAGAGCATGCTTTTCTTGTAAATTAAACTTCTTTCTACTTTTTGCAGAGCAAATTATTTGTAGTCGTAAAGTTAGAGGTCGGGCAAAGGGTTAATTAATTATAAAATGTTTGTTGTTATGGTATTAAATGATAACAAGTAGGTAGATGTTTAGGGTCTAAACGGCATCAAAAATATAGCATTAATTTCGATGTTAAAAGAAATTTTGGAATCTTAATTTTAAACTTCTAAATTATTTCATTAAATTATAACTTACTTCTCACTTTCATCCATAAAATTCACAATGACTTGTCTCAGTGTTGTGCTAAAAATAAAATAAAATATAATATAATTTTACGTAAGTAAGTTTTTTGTCTTATTAAATGACTAATGGACTTTTTGAATAGGAAGTCCATTGGCCTGACATAATGTGTTCTATGCTCATGTGACACGAAACGCGTAACGTTTTGCGTATTAGCTTAAAAAATATAATATGCAACGATCTATACGCCTTCCGGAATACACTTAGGAATTTGTTTATATTTAAATATTAAATACAAAATCACGGTCATATTTACCTTGATGTCCTCAGAGTGAGTACCCATATAGCTTATAAGATTTTCGCTGCACCAAAGAGAGACATTTTCAAAAGAGATGTTTTTTGTTTCAGAAACAAAGAAACATTGTTGCCTTAGACTTCATATTGGCAGTCATTAAATTATAATTTACAAGCGACTTGCCTCGATTTATGTGTCGTACCCTTTAATGAGGTCGAAAATTTTTTTTATTCTAAAACCATCTTCGCTTTATTGACTTTCAAATGAAACCAGGGGCACGTCGGTTAGATGGTTTCAAATTGTATAACAGACATAGGTAGAAACAATTTTTGGGTTTTATATAGATTAGAATAATTGCTGCTAATTTTCAGAGAAGATCGTATCTGATAAGATTGCAAACAAAAAACTTCATTATACTTTATCATTATTTATGACAATAATGCAGACTAAAATTTATTGTACACCTACTTAAATGCGATAAACATCTTTACAGATGATATAAGTGTATATTACACTGATTAGGTATTACATATGACTTTGTTTGCAGACTTCATTTGTGTATTTGTGTAATAGGTATATAACACTAGATGACCTGTGCGAAAACTTTCAAGTCGTCTTTTAAAAAATACATAATTTAGTAAAATTTTTAAATAAACATTTAATTATGATTTCTTTGATTATTTTTCGTCATTAGAGGAGAAAATAATCTTTAAAATATCAAACATTAATTTTGATGAAGTATTAAGGGAGATATAGCTTACCGACAAAAAAACACCATTGAGAAATAATATATAGAGATATTACTTGTTACAATTGTTTGTTATGGTTGTTACAGATTCCTGAACACCACCAAAGTACTACTTCAGCTTTCAGTGATGGAGACAACACGGCAGACGAAAACAACGAAGTACTCTCAGATGAAGATAGACCGAAGTAAGTTGATGATAAAAAGTTTACTTGGCACTAATCACTATAGCTTCTTTTAAAGTTGGTATTATAATAATTATATTGTAGACTTTTAAAATTTATTAAGTATTTAGTTTCAAGCTGATCAAACATAGTATTTTCTATTGAAATATGTATGTGTCATAGAGAACAAACTTGTATCGAGTGACCTACTGATCAAATTGCAGTAGTTGTCAAATAGTCTGTGAACTGTGTGATTCAAAATGTCCTCGTAGTAAGATTACTTGTTGTAACTTAAATATATAAATAATTAAATCCGCTCAGCCTTTTTGTTCTGGTATCCCATAATCCTAACAGGTTATGGGCCCAGACATACGGAAGAGTAAAGAAGGAAGAAAATAAATAAATTTGTCCAAATTAAATCAAAAAGAAAATTTGTCGTTCTACGCGTCGAGACGCCATTGTTGCAAAGTTGCAATTTGGTGTCAAAGCGTCGTCGGTTCTAACAAGCCGAACTTGCTGTGTTGAGTATAAAGATGGACAACAGAGGAGTTATTTTAAACGATGGAAATTGGCCAGCATGGCGTCTGCAGACCAGCATTATGTTGAAGGCGAGAAAATTATTTTCAATAGTAACAGATGAAGCGGAAAAAACTCAAAATGGCGAATGGGAAAGCAAAGATAGCAAAGCTCAAGAAATTATAGTTATGAGAGTGGAGGAGCACATTCTCACATACCTTGCGTCGTGTAGTTCAAGTTATGAAATGTGGGAGAAATTAAATACCCTATATGAGTCAAAATCAAAGGTTGGAGTACACTTGATTCAACAGAAGTTTTATAATGTAAAGTTCCAAGAGCCAATGGCTAAATTTATTGCCCAAGTTGAAGAGTTAGTAAATCAACTCAGATCATTAAAAGAGGAAATTTCAGAAAAAATGATAATTACTAAAATCTTAATGAGTTTGCCAGAAAGCTATAAACATTTTGTGTCTGCATGGGAATCTGTTTCTGAAGAAGAGCAAACCATGAAGAACTTAACAACAAGGCTATTAGTCGAAGAAGAGCGAAACAAAGGAACAGACTCGGAGATGTCAGCTGCTTTAGTTGCCCGAAAGAATATCAAGTCGGTGTCTAGATCTACATATAAAGGTTACAAGAACAGTGCGAGTTCAAGCTCATCAGAAGTCAATAATAAGTGTTTTGAGTGCGGTAAACCCGGTCATTTTAAAAATATGTGTCGTTTAAGAAAGTGTAATTTTTGTGGCAAGGTAGGTCACTTATTTAAGGACTGTAGAGCGAGAGAAAATAAGAAAGGTATACCTAAAGCTTATGTAATGCCAAACCTACTGTTGGGTAGTTATAATTTCATTCTAGATAGTGGTGCTAGTGAACATATGTGTAGGAACAGAGAGTTACTTACTGAATTTAAAAAATTACCCTATGAAAAATACATAACTATAGGAAATGGAAACAAATTGAAGGTGCACGGGGTAGGAAAAATTGAATGTCTTGCATTTAATGGGACCGATTATATACCTTCAGTTTTATATGATGTCTTGTTTGTACCGGAGCTCACTGTTAATTTGTTTTCAGCAGTATGCGCTATTGATAAAGGGTATTGTATGGTATCTAAGGGGGAATATTGTAAAATATCTAAAAATAGAGAAGTGACATGTTTGGCTAGACGTAGTGGTCAATTATATATAATGGATTTTAAATTTAAACAATCTATGGCACTAAGTTGTTACAGTACTCTTTTAGAATGGCATAAGAAGCTTGCACACCAAAACTATGTACATGTTAAGAAAGTGTTAGATCAAAATAATATAAAATATGAAGGGCAGACAGAACAGTGTATTGCATGCTTGAAGGGAAAACAGCATAGATCTCCATTTAATCAGAGTTTTAATAGGGCAAATAAACCAGGGGAAGTTATTCACATGGATTTAGCAGGAAAAATGGAAGAAGAATCTTTAGGTGGGTCAAGGTATTTTTTATTGGTTAAGGATGATTATACTAGTTTCAGATTCATATATTTTTTAAAACATAAGTGGGAAACAAAGTCATGTATTGAAAATTTTATAATAACTTTTGAAAATGTGTCGGGATCTAGAGTAAAGATAGTAAGAACAGATAATGGAACAGAATTCTTAAATAGAGATGTGAAGAATTTATTTAACAGAAAGGGTATAGTACATCAAACAACGATAAGTTACACACCAGAGCAGAATGGTAGAGCGGAACGCGAGATGAGGACTATAGTGGAGTCAGCAAGAACAATGCTACAAGCGAAGGGACTGCCAAAAACATTATGGGCAGAAGCGGTAAGTTCAGCTGTTTATACTATCAATCGGACAGGCCCTACGGTAGTGAAGGACAAGACACCTTATGAACTTTTATATAAGAAAAGTTTTGACATTTCAACTCTGAAAGTGTTCGGAACTGAGGTCTACACTCATATAC
The DNA here is from genome assembly GCA_963924495.1 of Nemapogon koenigi. Lineage (NCBI taxonomy): Eukaryota > Metazoa > Arthropoda > Insecta > Lepidoptera > Tineidae > Nemapogon > Nemapogon koenigi. The sequence continues at coordinate 9,176,218 of OZ004644.1, read as the reverse complement.
CAAAAGAGCGAAGGTTAAAATGGGATGCAAAAAGTAGAAAGGGGATATTTGTCGGGTATGGTATAGATTGCAAGGGATTCAGAGTATGGATACAGAATACAAAGAAAGTGGAAACATATAGAGATGTAATATTTGTAAATGAGAGTAAAAGTTGTGACAAGTCTATTGAGAAAGAAATGAACACTGCTAAGAGATATAACCAATGCATGACATTGACAGAAGAACAGGAAGTGAACAATGAAGAAACAGATGATGAAGTAAAGGAAGACCAAAGATTTAATTCAGAAAAGGGAAATATTGAAGAAAAATTCTATGATGCGAATGAATCGGAAGAATTGCCGACCGAGGAGACCAACTTAAATGAAAATAGAAATGAAAGACCAAAAAGAGAAGTAAGAAAACCAAAATGGCTAGAAGAGTACAAGACAAGTTTTGTGGCGTTAAATGATGACTTAACTTATGAACAAGCCATAAGTAGTGAAGAATCAGAAAATTGGAAAGGGGCTATAGAAGAAGAGTTAGAAGCACTAAAGAGAAATAAAACTTGGATTGAGACAGAATTACCTAAAAATAAGAAGACTATTGAAACAAAGTGGGTGTTTAGAATGAAGAAAGGAGAAGATGAGAAACAAAAACAGTACAAGGCAAGGTTGGTTGTAAGAGGATTCCAACAGAAGGATAAATTTGACCAATCAGATATCTATGCACCAGTAGCAAAGTTACCAACACTAAGGATACTATTGGCTATTGCTAACAAATATAACTTATCAATTAACCAGATGGATGTAAAAAGTGCCTTCTTGTATGCCGAGATAACTGAAGATGTTTATTTAAAAATACCTGATGGACTGGAACAAACAGGAAAAGTTTTAAAACTACAGAAGTCTTTATATGGTCTGAAGAAGTCACCAAAGATGTGGAACAACAAATTTAATAATTTTATGATTCAGGAAGGGTTTATTCGGAGTAAATCAGATTATTGTTTGTACTACAAAGAAGGAAATCAAAAACTGTATATTTTATTATATGTGGATGACTTACTACTTATTGGAGATGATAAATATGAAATACAGAAAATAAAACAGTCATTAAAAAGAAATTTTGAAATGAAGGATTTGGAAGAAGTATCAACATATCTAGGCATAAACATTAAGCAAAAGAAAGGGGAAATACAACTAAGTCAGAAAAAATATTTAGAAGAATTGTTAGTAAAATATAAAATGGAAGAGTGTAAACCCATTGCAACCCCTATGGAGGTAGGGCTGCAGCTATCAATAGAATGTTCACCAGATGAGGAGTTAGTGAAGAGATGCCGCAGACTCATTGGTAGCCTTATGTATGCAATGTTGGGTACACGGCCAGATATTTGTTTTGCATTAAGTTTCTTAGCCAGATATCAAGCTTGTGCGAATCAAGACTTATGGAAAGCCTTAAAACGTATTCTGCGATATATAAAGGGCACCTTGGATTTCAAACTTATTTATAGAGCCGAAGAAGATACACCACTAATAGGGTATACAGATGCAGATTGGGCTGGGAGCAGAGAGGATAGAAAGTCAACTTCAGGATATGAATTAAAAGTATTTGGATGTACAGTATCTTGGTGTTGTGCAAAACAACAATGCGTTGCACTCTCTTCAACAGAGTCAGAATATATAGCTTTAGGAAAAGGGGTAGCCGAGGGGTGTTGGATAAGAAGTTTATTAAATGAAATAGGATTAGTTTGCCATAACTTAACTATATTCATAGATAACCAGTCTGCAATACACATTTCTAGAAACCCTGAACACCATAAGAGATTAAAACACATTGAGATCAAATATCACTTTATTAGAGACAAAGTTAATGAAGGAATTGTTTTATTGTTGTATATACAGTCTGAAAAACAATTGGCTGATATTTTTACTAAAAGCTTAAATAAAGAAAAGTTTCTAAAACTATGTTCAGGCATTGGGCTAGAATTATAAAATGTATATATATTTGTTTTAAGTATATAAAAATGATAGGTAGCAGATTTTAATTTAATTTATTATTTTTGTCATAGAGGTTATGTTTACATTTTTTTTTTGTGTCAAAGAATATGTAAGGCAGATGTGCCATTTTAAATTTTTATTTGTCAAAGATTATGTAAGGTAGCAGATGTGCCTTTTAAAATTTTTATTTGTCAAAGATTATGTAAGGTAGCAGATGTGCCTATTAGATTTAAATTTTTATTTGTCAAAGATTATGTAAGGTAGCAGATGTGCCTTTTAAAATTTTTATTTGTCAAAGATTATGTAAGGTAGCAGATGTGCCTATTAGAATTAATTTATATTTATCAAAGATGTTGTATTTACAGATGTGCCTATTATGTTAGTGTTAAATAAAGTTTGTTTTCTTTGAGGAAGGGTATTGAAATATGTATGTGTCATAGAGAACAAACTTGTATCGAGTGACCTACTGATCAAATTGCAGTAGTTGTCAAATAGTCTGTGAACTGTGTGATTCAAAATGTCCTCGTAGTAAGATTACTTGTTGTAACTTAAATATATAAATAATTAAATCCGCTCAGCCTTTTTGTTCTGGTATCCCATAATCCTAACATTTTCAACCCACGGTTGGACCCATTCATATGAGTTTTTTTTAAATAGGTATTTACACCTAATCTGGATTTATTTACTTAAAATAGAACATAAATTCTCATAAATTATAATTTACTGTTTATAAAAAACATCACAAGAAGGTTAAAATACCTACTGGCTACTATAAAAAACACACTTCAACTTCTACGTTTCTAAAATTTTCGCGTACAAATTTACAGATTTTCGAACCTCTGACTCTACGGAGTAATAAATAATTACTAAATTTAATTGATTAAAACCGATTGTTTATTTCAAACGTTTTAGTTGTTTTTATTTTTATTATTATTGTATTATTACTTAATTTATTATTTGTCAGGAAACAAATATAAGTACATTTTCGGAATCCTCCGTTGAGATGCTTAGAGGGTATAAATAATCTCACATAATACATACATAGATACGCGTGAGGAACATAACGCACAGGGCGGATAAAAAGTAAAACAATGTAGATGAAATCAAATCTACACCTCATAAATCTTATAGGCCTCTTCATCCATTTAACTTCGTGGACATAGTCAGAACTCTACTTAACCTATTATCGCGTGGGTCATCGAACGAGGGGATTTCCTTATTAAATCGGCAGACTCTGAGTGTTGCACAATGCATAATGCGTTGATACGGCTACGAACTGTAGGTGGACTAAAGAGCTGGCACGTTCGATATTTGGATTTTTTTGATACATAAAGTTTACGTCAGCTCTAGTTAACCGATCTAGAGTTATTATATTAAAAAAGTGAAAATAAAACGAAAATCTACAATTTTCATTATTTTATATATTTATACTTTACTATTTGCAAACTGAAAAGATGACAATATAGGGTAGACAGCTTATAGACATGGTCTTTTTTCTTTTTTCAACATTACATAATGTCTTATTTTTGGTTTTTAGTCCTACGTCGAGTATATCAAGGGCGCCCTCTGTCGACATTTCCTGGCACTTTTGTTATATGCACAAACTACATTTCTTCATTACAACGATCTTTATTGAGCACTAGTTTTCTGCATCGGGTTCGCTCATGAGAATTGTATATGTCTGCTCACCAGATCCCTTGAAGATCCATTCAAGATATCAAAATGAAATGAATTGCACATTCTAAGTCTAAATGATCCCTAAAAGTTTCAACAAAATCGATCCTGTTTCGGAGCGTATTCTGAACATACAGACATATAAATAAATTCCCGAAGGATTTTCGAGATAAAAAGTTAGCGTATGTCACTCTCAAGCCCTCCAGCTATCCATGTGCAAAAAATCACGTCAATTCGTTGCTCTGTTGTAGCGTGAAAGAAGAATAAACAAATACATTTTCGCATTATTAGTTAGGATATCTAGATTCTAGATGGTGCCTGTATAGTACCTATAATTTCCAATATAGGCCGACTCACAAGGAATATTAATATCAATATATTGTCGTGGGTCCAAGTTCATCAGCAATTGACATACTTATCTGCGATATGAGAATCTTCTTGCAACTTGGCTAATGTTCCATGCGAGCGTACAGAGATTGCATTAAACAGGTCTATACTAGACTTATTGGATGGAAGTAGCACGTCATTTTATTCATTGTGGCGTGGAAATTGCATAGTTTAAATTATATTAAAGAAAATATACGAAAATTGATCGTTCACCTCCCCATATCTCTACTAAGCGTAAATTTTGAAAAAAATAGGAAATATAATAGCACCTTGCTCATAGTTTCCAGGAACACCTAAACAAAAATCCTGTCTTAAAGTTCTCACGGAAAAAATGTACCATTTAAGGATCGTGATTCATCTATAGAGTTTTCTCATGAACATGAAAATAAAATATTATCAGGATAGAGATAGTATATCATTACAAACAAAAATCTAAAATATACATTAAAAATCTTAAAAACCTTAAATACCTTAAAACAAAAACCTTAAATACCTTAAAACTAAAAATAAAAAGAAAAAGGATTATCAGGATAATATGAGACATTTATTTTATACAAATAAATAAAATTGAAGTATCTCATTTTCTCTCTAATTTTCGCTTTCCGGATAATGATCGATGTTTTGATGTCATTTATTTTTCATTTTTCTACGGATCTCTTCAACATATCTAAATGAACAGGAAACTCTAAGTATAAGTCCATACTATGAAAAAAAAAGTATAGAGGAGCCGCATTATAACCAAAGCCACTAAGACCCGGTTGGTTAGAGCACTTGTGTTCCCCATATTCCTCTACGCCGCTGTGACGTGGACCCTGCGTGAAGGCGTGAGAAAAAGAATAGACGCTCTCGAAATGTGCTGGTGCTGGAGAAGAATGCTCGGGATATCGTAGACGAAATTCCGTACCAACGCCTCTATACTCCAAGAACTCGGTATAAAGCAGCGACTATCCTCTGTCATAAAGGACCGCATTCTTACTTTCTTTGGTCAGGTGTCGCGACGTGAGGGTGCTTCCATTGAGCGCTTGGTGGTTCAGGGCAAGGTTGAGGGTATACGGGCGCGCGGACGATCTAGTATGAGATGGACTGACCTAGTGACGGCACCAGAAGGACAGCTGTGAGGGAAGAGTGCGACGTTTTGTCAAACGCGTCACAAACGATGAAGTGACGACCATGACTGTTCTGCCAAAAGCGTAGCGGCTAAGAAGAAGAAGCAGATGATCTCTAAAAATTTCATGAAAATGCATTTAGCTGTTTCGGAGCCTATTCTGTACAAAAATTGGAACAGACAGACAGACACTTCAATTTTATTTATTTGTATAGATAAATAAATAAGTAAGTCGGTTATAACCCAGTTTACATCCTTTTTAGTGTCGTCTGCCGGACACAATGTCTCAAGATTCGCGTGGTTATTTGTCATATGGATCGTCGCTAGTTATCTATGTCTCTACGTAACAAGTGTAATCAACTACTTTTCAAATCACAAATCTCGGTTACAATACAGGATGTATTAGTATGGAGAAATCTAAAACATTTATATATATTAAATAAAGAAAAAGATGAGAATAAAGAATAAACAAATTGATTTTCTTTAAAGGAAAATTGCCAGTGTGTTTAATATATTTAGGACCACGACATCTTTCGTTTCTACTCGAAGACAAAAAACGACGGGTCCCGCACCAATAGCCAACCAATTGTTGGACATTCTCGGGCCGGCCATTCCTTTGGTGCGAAAATGTCGCGGTCCTAAGTATGCTAACCCCCACAAGTTCGATTCCCGAGTGGGTGTGTTTACTGAAAGTATTTGAATATAGCACTTCAATATCGACGTTTATTTTCATAGTCTACATTTTAGTCTCCACTCCATGCTGACCCATCAATGATACAATACACACCGTACCTAACGTGCTTTTTTTACTTGTGTAATATAGGTTAATTGTGTTAATTATTATGTAAAATATATAACGTCTTTTAAGAATTTTAAATGACAACTTATTTAAAAAAGACATGCAAAGTTTGTTGACTAAATAAAGAAGTCAAAAAAATACAAAATGCAAAATCTGTCTGATTGAGCTAATCTTGAATTTTGAAGTTGTTTTTTTCATACTTTTTTTTCTTTCTTCACGGGCTTGCAGCTCCCGCGAAACCATGTTAAGGTCCCAGGGTACCCAGCGGAAGACCAAGTCTCAAAGGTATTTGTGATAGGATATACCTAACGAGTGGCCAGTTCTATTGAGGAATATTTAGATGGAAAAGTCTCTAAGTGTGGTTTGTCGGATTATGTACATAAGTTTTTAATTATAAAAACCCATTGGTACATTGTCGTACAAAACACAAAAAAAAACATAATGAACAATATGTACAGCAATGAAAGTTGAAAAATAATTTTATGCAAAACACTGCAAGCATGGTACTTAATCACATAACAGTCACAATTTACGAAAGTATATCTTAATCTCGATATACTAAACGTGCACGTAATAAAGGTGAAATAAATAATTTTTTTTTGCAGTGAAAACTTCTTTAGGCGCTTTGAGCAATTTTTGCTAGTCACCTACGGTAGCTAAAGTAGGCCAACATTGGTCCGGCATCGCACCGAAAATTTCCCATTCCAGCCGCCATAAGATCTAGGCGGGCCATTTGTTATATGAATTGGACGAATCAATTTCGGTGGACCGTACTGCGAGCAGTGAAAGCATCTGTTATTTCATAGTTTTAAGTTTTCGCTTCTGTCGGCAGTCACCATGACTGCCTATGCCTTTTTGATGTGTACTAAGTCATCCTGTTTCAGTCGATGGTATTTGTGAGGCTATACCTAACGACTTCTTAGTTTTGTTGAGATATAGTTAGATGGAAAAGCCTCTAAGTGTAGTTTGTCGGATTATGTACATATACGCTTTTAATTGAAAAACCCATTGATCGAACCCGGGGGTCTGCCTAGTTAATACCAGACGTCTTAACCACTGGGCCACCGTATTTTATCGATTGTTTTTGCATTGTATCTCTCTAACAACTTTTTATCCACCAAATAAGCCGCGCGGTTTATTGAGTTCATTGCGCTAACAAGCTTTCTCTTAAAGAAAATTGGCGTTTGGCAGCGAGTAGGAATTAAACCCTATCGAGTCAATATAATCGAGGGTCTAAATAGGTAAGAACTAAACACTTTCTTTAAAAAACTCGCACGTTATTTTAGTGTGTTGTTCAATCTTATTGACTCAGCCGTGGTTAATGCATGATTAAAGTGCTCGCATGCGCCGGCACATAATTCGTACACATTCGCATTACGAACGTTGTTTCTTCAACACTATTTCTCGAGGATAGAAGAGAAAAAAAAATAAAAAAAATAATATATTTTTTAAAGAAAAGAAAGATAAAATAAATTATTAAGTATACTTTCCTGTGAGGCTGTGAGTACCTACTAATAGATTTTATCTATACTAATATTATAAAGAGGTAAAATTTGTTTTTTTTTTGTATTTTTGTTTGTAATGAATAAACTCAAAAACGACTGATATAAATTTATTATAATTTAAAATTATTTCACTAATAGAAAGCTACGATGAGTTACATGAGTGAAATATTTTATATTGTTCGTAAGTATATATATCCACGGGCGGAAAGTCTAGTTTCTTAAAAAAATACGATATTCAATACCTAATGTATGTTTATACATAAGTACATAATCCGACAAACCCTTAGAGGCTTTTCCATCTAAATATACCTCAACAGTAATGGCCACTCGTTAGTTATAGCCTCACATATACCATCGGCTAAAAGAGGAAGACTTGGTCTTCAGCTGGGTACACTGGGACCGATAACATGGTTTCGGGAGCCTTAAGGCAACCCGTGTAGAAAGAAAAAAAAATTTGTGGGATTTGTACCCAAAATACTGATGACATTTACACCTTGTATGTTTACTCGTATATGTTATTAATTTAATTTATATTTTCTTTTACAGAGCTCCTCTACGAAATGGTCGTCGTAAACCAGGTGCACCAAGACGGATAGGTCGAAGCGAGTTCAGTATGGACGAAGAGTACTCACCGAATACTTCTGTCACTTCCATCAATTCTATAGCTAGTTTATTGCGCGAAAAGCTACAGGTAATTAAAAATATAATTATCTACTTTGTCCTCCTCACTGGTCTTAACTTTTTCAATTTTTGTCGCCATCGCAAGAGTGCCAAACCATTTGAGATTTTGGGATTTGAAATTGACATGCCACGTCTCTGGATTTGTGATTCACTACGAATCTTGAGAAGGTGTATTTTCTCAGAAATTTAATTTTCATATGGCATCAGGTTAAAGTAAAATACTCGTAAAACATCGGCTTTTCACGGATGAAACGAGTACCTAATTCGATTCATTCAATGTAGGTAATAAGGAACAAAAATTGACAGTAAAGTGGAAAATTAATGTTTAACAACCAGTGACTTCATAAATGAAGAATGCTTTATCCTCAGAATAAGGACTCCCAAATCCATCTATGTATAGACACGTAGTCAGGTTTAAAAATACTTATATATAAATATAACGATTTCTGTCACGAGTTATATAAATTGTTTAAACATTTTATTTACGTTTTAATGATTTTATAAATTTCTATCTATCCTTACATACTAGTAATATTAATTCGGATATTTTGACCTCTAATTTATGTATATTATTTATAATATTTTCCAGAGCCTGCCACAGAAAATTAGAAAGAAGCCAACAGATTATAAGTTAAAAATATTCGTGCTATTGATGTTCATAGCTTTAACATTGTATATAAGTTTCGCATACCCTCTATACCAGAAGCAAGCTAATACAAAAGTTTATTTCGATAATGTTAAGTTTATACAACCAAAGAGGATTATCAGAATATTTAATGCTGATGAAGTAGAAATATTAAAGGCATCGTTAGGTGAGTATGTAAAAAAAAAATATTATTTCTATAAATGCACTATGAAAAGAAGTTAATACTAATTATTAAGATCCAAAACTAAGAAAAACAAGGAACTCATTATATCCTGTGTACGAATATAGCTCTAAAAAAATAAATAAATAATGGAACTGTTAACAATTTTCAGCTGTTGATTTGAAGCCAAAGGTGAAATCGTTTCCCTGTCTCCCAGAACATACGAAGTCAGATGGTTCTATATGTTTAGAATGGATCCAATCAATGAGACTTCATTTGAAAAGTTTACCTCACCAGCCTGAAATTGACAATACTACCTGTTATTCATTTCATTGGCAAGCGTTAAAACCAGGTTAGTTCTACAATTGGGATACTTCATGTAAATAACTACGTAATATAATATACGTATTCTTTTGTGTTCCAGGTTTTTATCCAAATGACTGCTTTGATTGGAGTGACACCAAAGTCCATTGGTATGGCGGAGGACAATCATATAACTTAACTTGGCCTCTAGAGTTTGGTTACTTGGACTATACACCTTTTATTACTGGAGACATCCAAAAATCACAGTGGAGCAATGTACTTACACGATATTTTGTTAATTCTAAAGGAGCGGCAGTAATTATTGATGACGAATCTCCTCTCCACGTGGCAGTTAACAAAGATGGAAATCAACTTTGTATTAAAGCTCAGTTTGATGGCTTCGCGTTTGCTAATAAATTCACAGAATATCCAGAATTGAAATATAACATCTGTATTGGTCGAGACATGAGAGCTGTGCATTCGTCAATACATACTCACCAAGGCGAGCCATTGTGGGATGGACTAAAACCCGAAGATATGTCAATTTTAGATTCACTTCTATCAGAGCCAGTTTGGCAAATAGCACCACGATTCAAGCATGAACTAGAAGCGGAAACAATATCTAATTATACTGAGGATGTAATAAGTCTTGGATTTTTGAAACAAGGACATGTACTAATTAATGAATTCTGGCAAAACGAAATTGGTGATTTTACTGTAGATCCTTCTAGATTTGAACTTTTAAATACAACCATTGACAAATTGCACAGAAGAGGATTCAAAGTAGCATTTACAATACAACCTTACGTCAGTACTGAAAGTGAAAATTTCCCAGATTGCGTTCAAAAACGGCTTCTTATTACTGAGAGAAATAGTGACAGAAGAATACCTGCACTCACTCGATTTAAAAATTCGGCAAGCGCTGGAGTTTTAGATGTTACAAATAATGATACAGTACCTTGGATACTTGATCACTTGGATACTCTAATAGAAATGTACAATATAGACTCTTTTTACTTCGATTTGGGTACAGGTTATGATATGCCACATTACTATCAATGTGAAAAGAAGTTAATCAACCCCGATCAATATAAGTCCGTTTTTATAAAGACATTTGAAAAGATTTTGAATGTAATTGGAGTTTCATCTGCTATATCATTACCAAGACCGCCAATGTTTGTCTCCTTGCCTCCGTTTGAATCATCATGGGACGCTATAAAACTAGTTATTCCTACTGTATTGACTTATGGTATCAATGGTTATCCTTTCATAATGCCTGGAGCAGTCGGTGGAGATATATATTGGCCTGGTAGTGAGCAATTTCTGCCATCTTCAAAGTTGTACATGGATTTCAACTCAACAAATTCTACACAAGAAAATGGCATAGACTTGCCAGAAAGAGAGCTTTATATGAGATGGCTACAAATGGCCACATTTTTGCCTGTAATGAAGTTCACTCATCTTCCAAGTAAATATAATGATGAACGAGTATTAGAAATGGCAAAAAATCTTACTACTTTAAGGCAGAAAGTGGTTAGTATTCTTTTATAAATTTTTTACTAGTGGACCCGGCAGTCGTTGTCCTGCCCAAACGTTGGCTTGCCTGCTATTTACTATACTGCAACCCCTACCACTACCTCTACCCCTACTACAACTCCTACCACTACCTATACCCCTCTACCACTACACCTCTACCGCTGCTCGATTGAAATCAAAACTTGTTATAAGTGTTCGAATAAACCCGACTTTGTTTTATATATTACCTAAGATTAGAAAGTTTTTTTTTGAAAAGTATTTAGTTAGACAGTTTAGTGTTTTAATAAAAATAATATATTATATCCTTAAATAACTCCTAGACTTAAATACCTAATTTTCAGTAAATTATTCTTTAAGGTAACACCGTTACTGTTGAAGTTCAAACGAGAAGCTTTAGAAGAAGGGCTACCATTGATTCGTCCTCTTTGGTTGGTGGACGCAGGAGACCCGGCTTTAATTGTAAATGACGAGTTTTCTCTTGGAGACGAGATTGTAGTGGCGCCAATTTTAGAACAAGGGCAGACAACTAGAGAAGGTAAGATTTGCTTATGACGGTGGAAAAGCATGAATTATTCTTGATAATAATATATCAATGATATTGCTTTCATTGTTACATTTAATTTTACATGAAAATAATATATAATAATAAAAAGTAAAAATAATTTAGTTAACAACTAGGTATGGGAGATAGACGTAGAAGAAATGATAGAGAGAATTGGAAGAGAGCCGTCATATAATTAGAGAGCGCTACAGTGTTAACAACACTTTGAGCAAAATCACAAAACAGAACAAAAAGGGAAGACGAGTTTGATAAATTGATAACTTGACATAAAATCAAACAAAATTTGTTGGGTACTCTCCCAGTAGATAGCGATTTACACGAAATTTTTTATTTGTAATTTTATTTTATTTTTGTAATATAGTACCTATTTAAGATAACTTTAATACCTATGTAAATACTTCATAAATAAAAATATTATTATAACAAAAAACAAAATGATATATATTATTTTTAGCCACAGCGGTTTTCTTTCAAAAGAGATTCTATATTCGTTTACAGCATAATAACTAACTTCTGCTCAATTCTATCAATCTATCTATCATCCCGCCTTATATCCCAAGAGGGGTAGGCAGAGACAATCGAATACCATATCTCTTTCGCTTCTTTTATATTCATCATACCTTTCATACATGCTCGGCGATTGTGTGTACTTTTAATATTTCTATCGAACAATACATTTTTTATATGTTCAATAAAAGTACAGGTAAGTCGTCCTCTGCCAGCATTTCCTTTCATTTCAGCCATATAAACCTTTTTAGTAATTTTTCATCCTCCATTCTTTCAAAATTCTATCAAGCATCAGAAACATTAGATATACTACCTATAAAATTATGCTAAAAAATCGTTCTAATCAAAATTTATTTCTTGCAGTATACTTACCAGCTGGGCTATGGCAAGATGGTATTGATGGATCTCTTCGTAAAGGAAACAGATGGATGCATGATTACAAAGTTCCTCTAGAACGCATTGCGTATTTCGTAAGAAAACCCGACGATATGAGATTTTAGTAAAAATCTGTTTAGTAAAGACATGATCTGCATAATATATTTAAATAGAGATGTTAAGAATGTTATAATATAATAGATTTTATATAATTTATTATTGTGAAATTTCCTTCAACGCCGTTGACTGAATCTGTACTAAAATCTTTTTTTGAGAAAGTAAACTGACAAATAATCCATTACTCTACACTATTTTTAATTTATTATTTTGCTTCGTGAAAAAGGCTAGTCACCCCCTTATCTTCTGGTGGTATCAAAAAATAACAAACAATCAAGCACATGTTCGCGGCCTTTATACCTTGCGGTGTGTCCAGTTTTTGCCCTTTGTTCATATTGAACAAGCCTGTTGCTGCGCTTAATGGACTTAGATGTAAATATCTGTTATTTTTAGAAAATAGACTTTAGACCGATCAATTCAATCAATCAAAACATTTCGGGTTACGATGTCTACACCAAAATATTTTATGTATAAGTCCTGTATACGACTCAAAAGTACCTAATGCCTAGTTTCTTAATTTAGAGAAGAACTGCTTACAATAATTTTAAAGAGGCTAATCCATTTTACTAATATTATATTTACTCAACATAATTTTGTATAATAAAAAAAATACCTAAATTTTACAAATATGCAAAGGATATAATCAATGAACTTTCAGACTAATCCGTCCTCCTTATTTGAAAACGGAAGTTATTTCTTTCAGTCTATTACCTAATAATTATCTATTTTACTGCACATAAATATTAGTAGTTTTTTGTATATTGTATAGCTAAATAGTATTAATTAAATAACGCTTTTATATAGGTAAATATTTATTTAGTATAATCCATATTTACGAATATTTTATAATAAAGTATTATTGTGATCAAAATGCCATGTAAAATAATACAAGAATAAACGTGATGTCTTTGATAAAACATTACATTGTTTTATTTTAAAATTACCTCAGTCTTTACTTTTTTGGGAAGTCCTACTTTTCATTCAAATCATATTAATTAATATTATAATAATTATATGTTACAAAATTAATGTAATTTTTGCCCCACCAGTTATTATTTTTTTTTTTCTTTCTTCACGGGTGTTACGGTTCCAGGGTACCCAGCAGAAAACCAAGTCTCCCTCTTTTAGCCGATGGTATTTGTGTGGCTATAACGAACGAGTGTGGCCAGTTCTGTTGAGGTATATTTGGATAGAAAAGCCTCCTAAGTGTGGTTTGTCAGATTATAATATATACTTAAGTTATTTATTTAGCTGTAGAAAGTGTTCGTTACCTAGATTTAATTTTTGAACTCTTCCAGCCAAAAAGCTAATAACGCTAATACCGCTAATTTAAACTTACCATTAAATTAGTATCCCAAGGATAGTAATCATTTGGGACCGTGTTGCTATGTATGGTTTTTTCTTTCTTCACGGATTGCCTAACAGCTTCCGAAACCGTGTTACGGTTCCAGGGTACCCAGCGGAAGACTAAGTCACTCTCGTTTAGCCGATGGTATTTGTGAGGCTATACCTAACGAGTGGTCAGTTCTGTTTAGGTATATTTAGATGGAAAAGCCTGGTTTGTCTAAGTTTTTAACTAAAAAAAAACATTATTATAGATATGGTTAATTCATTTAAATAATATTTTCTAGTATCTACCTAAACGTGATGAGCTAAAGCATCCACAAAGGTATCTATTGGGATTTTTTGAAATAAAACGGTATTTTTTTATATTTATTTTATTACTTTTAATGACTCGTACACTTCATCAAACACGCTGAATGAAAAATTTTGCGATGTGACTGATACAATGATTTAATTCTTACATAAATATTAATAGTAATCGATACAAACACTAAGATTTTGTAGTAATCGATCATTATTTAAATTATTAAATATCGTTTGATAGGTTTGTGCAATTAAAGATAATGAGAGATCGACCGAATAATTTTCAAATTGTATTAAATTATAAATAAATAAGCCTTTGTCATACGTTTAAGTATATGGATGGCGATACATTGTTGGTATATTATCTGGAAGAGACTATAGGAAGGTATTATTGCACTTAGGCCAACAATCTTCGGTCGATCTTTACAGATGTAGAACATTAGGTATCGTCATTCCATTCATTTTCAACCTGTATTCAGTCTTTTCTATAAAGCGTGTTTCTATTAACATCGGTGTTTTCTTTATAACTTTCAGAGATATTTTTATCAATCATTAATTTGTTGTTATAAAAAACATCGATGTTAATAAGAAATTCTTGCTATAACAATTTTCCGCCTAGCACATCAGTTGTTAGCACCACATAAGCTTACTTTAGCCATAATACAGGTTATACCATATCCATTCCATTATGCCAATATAATGTTCAAGTTCTTTATAGGAATAAAGTTAGGAATAACCTGGAAAAGTTAATCAAAATTAAAAGTTGTTAAACACCAAAAGCTAGGAGTCAAGAAGAATACTTCTTTGATAAAAAGGAATTACTTCCATATAGCATTCAAGTTAAGTTGATGCTGGCACAACTCGTTTGTTCAACCATAGTGTTAAACTTCCAACTTGGTCAATCGTGCAAGATTGTAATCAGTGCCGATGTGAAGTTGAGTACTTGTATCATCGCCAGGACACCAAACTCTGAAACCCATTTTGTCCTTCAATCCCATAGGTACTACGCTTGCCAAGGAGCGTGCGCTTTTCAAATTATCATATTTTGGGACAATTTGATTCTTTACTGGATATAAGATATAACACCTGCCCGGGATGTCAGGGCAGTTATCGCCGATTCTGTCTACAGATCAAGGGCATTCATTCCAACTTCTAAGGACCCAACCTCGGCCAACCAGTTGAAGAATTGTGTTTCCAACCTTTGACGGTTGGACAAATATTTTGATGGATGAACAATCAGTGTAGTGCCAGCATAACAATTTCGCGATATAGGAATGCGTCATATGTTTCTTGCACCGAAGCAATATCAATGATAGGCACGTATATTTCATAACATTCAAATATATATGTTTAGTTCTCAATACTACATTAATATAATTTAATGAATTCTATATTCTAATAATATTATTAGTAACAGATGTATTTTCTCCGTTTATTTATCATGTATGTTGTACATGAGAGAAGTTATAACCATACAACATTTAATAATTTTAATAATGATTCCATTTTCTGAGCTATTGATGTTTACTAAGCTGATACAATTCTTAAATATAATAACTTTAATATACCTAATAGTATGTATGCATTAATTAGAAATCTAACTAGAATATACGTAATAAATCTTAGGTATGATTTATAGCCAGCGTGGTAACATTTAGCTGGCCGAACTTAAGAAAGCCTTACGATAAGACAAATTAATATATTTTAGCTTTTCTCATGTAACGGTACTGCTCGTATTTAGGCTCTTTGGAACTCTTTTTAACTTCGTTCTAGCAGTACCGTCGCTTCCCAACTAGATATTAACCAGATCACTCAATACGTCATCCCTGTTTTGTCCTACCCACACCTACGAAAAAAGCTTCAAGATTGATATATATAACCATTGTGCTAACAACGACATACGACACTTGCTAATCTAACTAAAACATATAGCACGTCAAAGAAAACGTTACACAGAATCGATACACATTTAATATTAATTATGTTCATTTTATTATAATTAATGTTAACATTGTGCTCGCGAGATGACAAATACGATTTTAAATTCTATCATATCAAAGTTGGTAGATTTGGCAAAATAAGCTTAGATTTGACGGAGGTGAGGCTTATATAGCTATGGATGACTTAAAATTAATTGACTCGAGGCTTTCTGAAGTTCTTATTGGCAAATGTCTAATTAACAGAAGTTAGGACACAATGGAGCAAGCGTTAAGGTTTCATAGCTTAGATTCTAGATGGTATTTAAATTCATTTAATGAATTATCACATTCGCACACTTCACCCAAACAAAACGAAAAATGTTATCAATAGTTAGCTCAATAACATCTAACGGAGTTACATTCTAGGAATACATATTTTGTTCTACAAATATAAGGAGTTATAACTTATAAATCTCCGCTGTATACATTATTTGGGTGAAATCGACTAGAAATATAATTTCAATTACAAATATTTTCAAATGATTCCTAATAAACGAAACACATTTTTAAACTAACCGTCTGTCTAGAAATATTTAATTATAATCGATATTGGATAATATTTTACCACAGAAGTATTAATTTAAAACGAATAATATCTGTAACGTATAATTATAGCAATCTATTTTATATATTTACGACACAACAAGCAATTAAATTTTAATCAAAACGAAGGTAAATACGTAATAATTACGTTAAATATTTTTACTAAAACATTTAATGGTTTAAGCTCTATATTAATGTTAGGCTCACTGTTATTTCTAAATGTACAGAGATTAACTTCGCATTGCGGCTGTGAAGTTACAAAAAACCTTTGTTAAATGTTGTGCAAGAGATCTTCTAAATAGTACTACAAAAACACTGGTTACATGTTTTATGAAGATGTTGAGCATTTTAAAGATAATGCAATTCTATTGTGGTTTCTGAGACGAAATAATCTCTGTATTTAGATATTATATTAACAGTGTCCAGATCATGTTCTCATAATACGATTAATCAAGTAGGTACATTTAAGTAGTACTAGATAACCAAAACTCTACGCGAGCTTTCTCCTTTTTAAGGTATCTGCTTCTTCTTCAAGTAAATATTTTATCATGACTGACAATATACGTATTTGTAAAGTCGTATGTAACGTCCGAAAAGAGGCTTTAAATTTTTTATTATTATATTAACAGAGGTAATAGTTATATATACTAATTTCCTATTTTAATATGATCTGACTTTTAGCAAAAATAAACTTTATTAAAATTTTGATATTTACGCGAAAAAGCGGTTTGGCTAAAGAAAATGGACTGAGTGGTTATGCTAAAAAGTGTATATAAAAGCACTACTGAATGTATAACATTAAATTCAAAAATATCTTCTGAAATATATTAAATGGCGTGTCTATTTTAATAAACGCATGCTACTAAAACAGTTTAGGAAAAAAATGGACGTTTAAGTTCTTAGGTCGAACATTGGCTATTGAGTTTGGATTCGGAAATGTGGACTCGTGTCTTAATTGGTAAATTTTTCACAATTTTTGTAAATTTCGTCATAATCAGGGCAATTGTGCGAATAACGCTAATACACAAATCGGGTTTTCTATATTTGTCCTTCACTTTATATATCATCACTCCGATCTTAAACCATTTCATAATCACTAACAAACATTGTTTTAACAAACTCCAGCAGTCTTTTTAACATATACGCTTATCACAAAGTCTTTTACATTTCTATTTGCAAATTATCTCAACGAAGTAGTGAACCGACTGACGTTAGGTGCTTTTGAACCTTTCCATCACATTTATCACAGTTCATTTTGTTTAGCTACCAACTCAGGGGTCCATTCATTACTGGCACCAAAAGCATCTACCGTAAAGTCTGAGGTGGTTTACTTCTGCGATGAGAAATCTACAAATAGGCCCGGCACCTAGAACTCCAGTCTGTAGGCCGCGCACGAAGTCTCATGATCTTGAAGGTTTATTGTGCAACGAGAAGCGGATGGTGACAGGTCAATCTTATATTTCTCCAAAGCTTCTTCATTCTCTGTCACCCAGTATCCCAGCACGTCGGTGTCGTAAGTAGGTATAATTGTTACTTCTGTTAAATAAAGAAATATAGTTTATTAAAAAGTATATTAAACTCTTACATTATTAATTATTACATTCATCAATATGCTTTGATAAATGCTATATATAACTCTTACCAAATACCTTGAGCCAGATTGAGTCCTAGCTTAGGTAGAATGCTCATGCAGATCGTATGTTATGTTAGTTACATGAACATCCGTTGGATATAAAAAGAAAATAGTCGGATGATGACAAGTTGGATTGAAGCAAACCGGTTTATAGTAAGAAAGAAAAAACATGGGTTCGATCCCAGATCCCGGCCATGTACCAATGGGTTTTTGTTAATTAAAAACTTATGTACATAATCCGACAAACCACACTTGTAGAGGCTTTCCATCTAAATATATATCTCAACAGAATTAGCCACTCGTTAGGTATAGCCTCACAAATACCATCGGCTAAACGAGGGAGACTTGGTCTTCCGCTGGGTACCCTGGAACCGTTTTCGGGAGCTGAACCCGTGAAGAAAGAAAAAAAAGAAAAAACCTGGCTTTTTGATTATTTTTCATAATCAAAATATTTATTCATAACATTCGACAACCAGAGACATCTGGTTTGAAAGGGCCTATTGATTTTCTGTCTACGAATTTATAACTATCACAAGAAGTACCTAAACCTAATAAAAAAAGAAATAAAAACTATAAATTAATTACCTAAATCTTTATTTTCCCATGTCTTTTTAGCATCCAATAAAGCGTTGTAGATTTCCTTTGAAGGCTCTGTGCCTGAAAACACGTAATAACGTGCTCTAACTCGTTTAAAGAATTCCATAGCCGAATAATAAGAATTACCATGATGAGGCACGTAAGTCAATTCTAGGTAAACGGGTTGAGTAGCCTTTTTCTTACTAGGTGATTCCGAAGCACGGCTTTTAGCTTCTTTGCTTTTTTCTTGATTAATTTTATTTTTATTTAACAGTGCAGAGCTTGGTACCTGCTTTTTAGGTGTACCCTTGCCGTCTTGTATGGGAGGCGCTATTGGACTTGGTAAACCCAAAGGCTTTCCCCAAGATTCTATTGGGTCTTTAGCACCTATACCAGTAGTAATTGTCCCTGATTTAGTTTCACTCTTGGTCGAAGAAGATGAAGACGAAGCTGTTGCGGTATCTTGTTTTTTAGACAAAGTTTTGACATCTTGCAATGTGAAATAACTTTCATCTCTCGTTGAACGGGATTGTGACGAACTGGAATGACTCTCCTCTTTTAATTCATATTTTGCTGTAACATTAGATATAACATCTGAACCACTGATCTTTTTATGTTCTTCAATTGCTTTCTCAAATTGTTCGTCAGCTTCTCTCAAGAAAGTTGCATCAGATGTTTTATATAAAGTGCTGTCCGTCGTTACTTTTTCTTGTGCAATAAATTCTTCAGTAACTGTCGTTAAAGATTTCTCACTCGTCTGGATCTCACTTTTAACCTCTGATTGTGAAGAAGTACACGAGTCTTCTTCAAGTAATTGGCCATAAATAGATGTCGACATTGGGTCCCTATGAAGTTGACGTGCATTACTTTGTTTGGAAATTAGCGATTCAAAACTACTTTCCCTTGGCTGAGGAGATTTTGAATCTAATTCAAAACTTAGGTCAGAATGAGGAGAATGTGCTATTTGTGACTTTGTACTACTTGGGCTTCCCGGTCCATCATCATCATCACTGTCGTAAATACTACTATGTTCTGGTTCCCAGATATTTTTTGGTCCTCGAGAACCTTGCCCGGAACTTATATCGGAGGGCGGTGTAGATATTCCTGGATGATCTAAGTCATCACTGGCTGCTGAAGAACTTTGTACGTCACCTGCTTTTGAGGAATGTTTAGAATATGACTTTTCACTTGAGTCAATAGTTTCTTCATATTCTTCTTTAACTTCTGAAATCGTTGTTTTTGTTGCTTTTGTAGTCTTTGTTATTCCATCAGATCCATTACTCACGGTTGTAGTCTCAACAGTAATTTTCAATTTTTCAGGACTTATTACTTCTTTTGTTGTTAAAACGGTTATTGTTTGGGTAATGTCATTATCACCGTCATTTATAACTTTTGTAAATGTTTCTGTGTCAGTTGTTATATCGCCAATTGGAGTCCGTTGTTTCTGTTTTGGTTTTGATTCATCTTTTGCCATTGAATCATCTATTAATGGTAAATTTTGCAATTTAGTCATAGAATCTTTTGAATCTGGTTGCTCTTCTATTTTTTCCAGATCCTCAGTAGTCCAATCTTCCAATGAAGTGCCTTCAGGTAAAAAAGTTATTTGAGTTCGGATGTCTTTAGAAGTTTCAACAGATTCATCTGTTTTTAAATTTTCTGTAATTGTTTCTGTTATTGTCTTAACAGCAACTTCTTCAGTTTCATAATTCTTCAATTCTTCCTTAGTGACAGTAATGGTACAAGTTTGTACAATTTCCTCTCCATTTTCAGTAATTTTATTGATTTTTTTATCAACATATCTCTTATTTTTTCCAGTTGGAGTTAGATTTAATAAAACTGCTTGTAAATCGTCATCAGATGTTTGCTGAGATTCTGAAATAGTAACTTTAACGTCTTTAGTTGTTTCTGTGATGCCATCAGGATATTCATCAATTGTAGTTGTTTCAATTGTTGTTCTAACACGTTTTATTTTTTTAGACGAAGCCGTTAATGTGTCCTTTTTCGTTATTGTAGTTATAGTTCGTTTTATTACAACATCGCCTCTTACAATATTTTCTGTATTAACATCTGTGTCGATGTTTGTATCTTCGACAACTTCTAAATCATCAGGATCTAACTCTGAATCTACCATAATATCATCAAATTTATATAGTGAAGAGTTTGGGTCAATATCTGATACAGATACTTTTTCGCATGTTTTAGTTAGCACTGTTCCATCGGGGTATGCATCTTCTGTCACTGTTTTTATCGTCACTTTAAGTTTTTTATTTTTATCTAATTTACTTTCCATAGATTGAGTTGTCGTGGTTATAGTTGTTTTTCTTGTAATGTTAGTGTTATTTTCATTTACTATTTCATTTAGTTCGGTAATGTTTACTTCAGCTTCATCAATAGGATAGTAACTGTCTAATTCTTCGTTATTTTTTAATCCGTAATCAGATATTGATACTTTTGTATCTTTCACAATTTCAATTTGACCGTCTGGCATATTCGTTTCAGTAATAGTTTCTATGGTTGTTTTCATTTTCTTTTTCAAATTATCGGGGCATACTAATAATTCTTTCGTTGTAGTAATGGTAATAACTTGTCTTACATTTGTTCCATTTATTTCAATTTCTTTTTCTTGTGTATCCACCGATACGGATTTTTCTTGCATAGTTGTAAAGTCTGCTAATTCTGGGTGTTCCAATATTTCTATGTCTAAATCGCTGACTGAAACATTCGTCTCTGTGTTGGATCGGTATGTCCCATCGGGATAATTATCAGTTATCAATGTTGTTGTAGTAGTCTTAATTTTTTTGATTTCTCCTTGATCATCAGCATATTTAACTTTGGTAACTTTACGTGAAATTGTTCGTTTAATATTAATTTCCCCGTCTTTTATATACACTATTTCTGTGGTCTGTGTTTCTTCGGGGTCGTTCATGGGTTTAAACGCCTTTAAAATAATATCTACGTTATTTTTAGAGTCATTTATTATTTCTTCAGTCTTGACTTCAACATTTTTCTGAATATCTTTTGATCCATCTGGCAGTTCTCTAGTTATGGTTGTTTCAATTGTCGTTTTAATAACTTGCTTAACTTCATTAATTTTTAAAATTTCTTTCTTTGTTATGGTGGTAACTGTTTCAACAATATCAACCCCATCAACCTTTATTATCCTTTTACTTACATCAGTATCAATCGTAGTATCTTCGACATTATCATCGAATTCCATTCCATCTATATAGCGTTCTTGATCTTCACTATCTAATGTCGTTACAAAAGATTCATCGTAAATCGTGCTATCTTTCAGATCTAAACATTTTTGAGGCAGAATACCCTCCTCATCTTTGGTTAGCTTATGACCAGAAGAATATAAGTCCATTTGTGAAGAAGATTTGAGACTGGATGAACATTCAGATAATAATGTCTGAGTGTCTGTTGTGGAACTCGTGGAGCCATCTGGTCCTTTACTTAAGGTCGTTGTTTCAATAGTAGTTTTAACGTTTTGGGGTGTTCCATCGTCCCTAGAAATTACTTCTTTTGTAGTAACTGTGGTAATTGTCTGTGTTACTACATTTTCTCCTTCTTTAATTATTTTAGTTACAGTGTCTGTTTCAGTTTTTATTTTTCCAACTGTTTGCATTAATGATGTTATATCATTGTCACCTTCAATACAACCTAGTGGTGATTTATTAAACTTAGGCAGTTTCTCTGTTGATGTTGAAATTTTTTGGGTAAGTATATCGTCACCAACATGTACAACTTTAGTAATTGTTTCCTCGGCTCCATCTGGTTTGTCATATGTTATTTCACTCTGTGCACCATCACCTAACTTTATTTCTTGAATACAACTAGGGGTTCTTGGTAAAGGACTTACGGGAACTGTAGGAGGAGTAGAGACCCGCTCAAAGTGTGATCTAACAGATGAAAATTCTAAACCGTCAGATTTTATTCCTTGTTGAATATTGTTATCACTGCTAAGAACTTTTGAAATAGTTTCTAAAAACTGTAGATCATTATCCTTACTAAAGAGTTGTGGCTTATCGTCTGCAGTAAAATGACTGTGATCAGCATCTAAAGGTATACTTTGTATACCTGAATCAGAAGCTTCAGATAGAGGCATATCTTCCCTTAAACCTTCTACATAATCATTTACATTTTTCGATTTAGTATTTATATCACTCATGTCTCGCAAAGTATTTTCATCTTTCATTTGTTCTTCACTGTAGAAATGAATATCTAAGGTTTTAGTATCTAAATCAATTTTGCTACTTGTTTGTTGTTCAAGTAAAGTTACACTATTTAAAGTTTTTTCTCCTAATGAGGATTTTAAAATCAATTTGGACTTAAGTTCTTTTTCAGTGCTTTCAAAACTTTGCTTTTCTTCCAAACTAAATTCTCTTGAAATGTCTTCAGAGCTACTTCCATGTACAATTCCAGGAGAATTACTTACTTTCGAACATGGCTCTTGATATATGATTTCAGTTTTTGTATCAGCACTTTTTTCTACACTGTCGTCACTGTGGCTTACCTTAATAGGAAAGACTTTAGATACATCACAATTGATGTCGAGTTCTTTATTAGCGATTACTACATTACCATTTTGTGAAGCGTATTCCTTGGGGCGCTCATCATGTTGCTCAGACTGTTTTTGGTTATCTGACATTTTTAAGAAAGTAGATTCAATTTTAGCCGTCTTAATTGTTGAACCATCTACTTCATGATGAACGGATGATATGCATTTGTCTGATACTAATAACCTTGTAGCCTCGGCTTCAGCCGGTAAGCCAAAGGAGTCATCTAATTTTTGTGTTATTTCCATGTCGTGAGAAGAACCTTCTGATACAAGTGAATAATTTTCATTGTTAAATGTTGATAACCCTGAACTTACAGCCGTCGATACTTTGGGATAATGTAAATGTATTCTCTCACTGTCATGTGACGAACTCTCGACAATAGGGGATTTTTCTTTGTTTAATGTTTCCAACAATTTTAACTCGACTAAGGCCGGTGTTCTTTTGGATTCGTCTAGGTTCTGTTTCAGTTCTATGACTTGAGGTGAATCTTCACATACTGTTGATCTTTCCAATACCGTAGACTGAAGATCGGCCACATGTACTTCAGAATCATCTACTTCTTTCGTTATCTCACTATCGTGCGGGGAACTCTGAGAAACAGGTGACTTCTCTTTGGTCAATGTTTCTGCCAATTTTGGCTCAAGCACTGTCGCTGTTACTTTAGATTCGTCTAGTTCTTGTTTTACTGCTATGCCGTGTGTAGAATCATCAGATACAACAGATTTTTCTATGTCCGCTTTTTGTAACACTATGGACTCGACTTTACCCGACTTTGTTTTGGAATCCTCTAACCTGAGTACAATATCACGCTCATGTAAGGAACACTCGGAAACAGATGAATTATCTTTGTCCAGCGTCTCTAACAATTTTGGTTTAACTAAGGCCGGTTTCATTTTGGATTCGACTATTTCCTGTTTCGGTTCTATGTCTTGAGGTGAATCTTCACATACAGGTGATTTTTCCAATACCGTGGACTGAAGTTTGGCCACATCATCTACTTCCTCCTTTATCTCATTCTCATGCAAGGAACTCTCAGAAACAGGTGATTTCTCTTTGTGCAATGTTTCTAACAATTTTGGCTCAACTATTGTCGCTGTTACTTTAGATTTGTCTATTTCTTGTTTTACTGATATGTCGTGAGTAGAATCATCAGATTCAGGTGAATTTTCTATGTCCGCTTTTTGTAACACTATGGACTGGACTTCATCCGACTTTATTTTGGAATCCTCTATCTTGTGTCCAATTTCACTCTCGTGTAAGGAACACTTGGAAACAGGTGACTTCTGTCGTTTGTCCAATGTTTCTAACAATTTTGGCTCAACTACAACCGGTGTTTCTTTAGATTCGTCTACTTCCTGTTTTAATTTTATGTCGTGAGGTGAAGCTTTGGAAACGGGTAACTGTTCTAATACCGTGGACTGAGGTTCCTGTACTTTAGTACCATCTACTTCTTGCTTTATTTCACTTTTATGTAAGGAACTCTCAGAAAATGACTGCTCGGTGTCTAATGTTTTTACGAATTTTGGCTCAACTACAGCCGGTGTCATTTGAGGTTTGTCTACTTCCCGTTTCAGTTCTATGTAGTAAGGAGCAGTTTCAGATTCAGGTGATATATTTTTGTCTAATAATTGAAGAACTGTAGATTCGACTTTGGTCATCGTTAGTTTAGTATCATCTTGTTCTTGTTTCAGTTCTATACCTTGAGTAATACTTTGAGACAATGGTGATTTCTCTTTATCCGACTTTTCTAATAATATGGTCTCAACTTCAGCTGTCGGTAAATTTGTAAGATCTACATTGTGTTTTATTTCACTGCCATGAGAAGAATCCTCAGATATTGGTGACTTATCATTGTCTATTGTTTGAAGAACTGTGGACTCAACTTTGGTCGTTGTTAGTTTGTTACCATCTACTTCTTTTTTTATTTGTATATCCTGAGTGATACTTTCAGGCAAGTGACATTTCTCTTTATCTGGCTTCTCTATTACGGAAGGCTCAACTTCAACCAATGGTACTTTGGAATTATCTACTTTTTGTTTTATTTCACTGTCATGAGAATAATGCTCAGTTTCAGGTGTTTTTTCTTTATCCAATGCCTTAAGAACTGTAGACCCAACATTAGTTGTCGTTAGTTTGGGATCATCAAATTCTTGTTTTTTATTTATATCATGAGTGACACCTTCAGATACAAGCGATTTCTCTTTATCAGACTTTTCAAAATTAGAAGGCTCAAATTCAGTCGCCAGTATTATAGAATCATCTACTTTGTTTTTCATTTCACTGCCAGTGGACTTAACTTGGGTTGTGGTTGGTTTGGAAACATCTAGTTCCTGTTTTGGTTCTATATCGTGAGTGATAACTTCCGATATAGGTGACTTATGTTTATACGACTTTTCTGATGTAGAAGACCTATCTTCAGCAACTGGCACTTTGAAGTCATCTTCATTATGTATAATTTTACTGTCATGAGAATATACCTCGGATTCCGGTGACTTTCCTTCATCCGGTATATGAAGAATTGTGGGCTCATCCTTAGTCGTCGTTAGTTTGAAATCATCAATATCTTGTTTATTTATATCATGAGTGATAATTTTAGATTCAGGCGATTTATATTTATACGACTTCTCTAATGTAGTAGACTCAACTTCTTTCTGTTTAGTTTCACTGTCATGAGAAGGTACCTCGGATACTGGTGTTTTTTCTTTCTCCAGTGTTTGATGAACTGTAAACTCAAATTTAGTCGTCATTAGTTTGGAATCATCTAGTTCTTGTTCTAGTTTTGTATCGTGTGTGACAATTTCAGATTTAGGTGACTTATCATCAGCAACTGGCACTTTGAAATCATCTTCTTTCTGTATAATTTCACTGTCATAAGAAGGTACCTCGGATACTGGTGACTTTTCTTTATCCAATGTTTGATAAACTGTAGACTCAACTTTAGTTTTTGTTAATTTGGATTGATCTAGTTCTTGTCTTGGTTCTATATGGCAAGTAATGACTTCAGATATAGATGATTTATCTTCACCAACAGCCACTTTGAAATCATCGTCTTTCTGTATAATTTCACTGTCATGAGAAGGTACCTCGGATACTGGTGACTTTTCTTTTTCCAGTGTTTGAAGAACTGTGGACTCAACTTTAGTCGTCGTTAATTCGGAATCATGTAGTTGTTGTTCTAGTTTTATATCGTGTGTGACAACTTCAGATTTAGGTGACTTATCTTCAGCAACTGGCACTTTCAAATCATCTTCTTTCCGTAAAATTTCACTGTCATCAGAAGGTACTTCGGACACTGGCGACTTTTCCATTTCCAGTATTTGAAGAACTGTGGACACATCGTCAGTCGTCGTTGGTTTGGAATCATCAAGCTCTTGTTTTAGTTTTATATCGTGAGTGTTAACTTCAGATAAAGGTGACTTATCTTCAGCAACTTCCACTTTGAAATCCTCTTCTTTCTGTATAATTTCACTCTCATGAGAAGGTGCCTCGGATACTGGTGACTTTTCTTTATCCAATGTTTGATAAACTGTAGACTCAACTTTAGTTTTTGTTAATTTGGATTGATCTAGTTCTTGTCTTGGTTCTATATGGCAAGTAATGACTTCAGATATAGATGATTTATCTTCACCAACAGCCACTTTGAAATCATCGTCTTTCTGTATAATTTCACTGTCATGAAAAGGTACCTCGGATACTGGTGACTTTTCTTTTTCCAGTGTTTGAAGAACTGTGGACTCAACTTTAGTCGTCGTTAATTCGGAATCATGTAGTTGTTGTTCTAGTTTTATATCGTATGTGACAACTTCAGATTTAGGTGACTTATCTTCAGCAACTGGCACTTTCAAATCATCTTCTTTCTGTAAAATTTCACTGTCATCAGAAGGTACTTCGGACACTGGCGACTTTTCCATTTCCAGTATTTGAAGAACTGTGGACACATCGTCAGTCGTCGTTGGTTTGGAATCATCAAGCTCTTGTTTTAGTTTTATATCGTGAGTGTTAACTTCAGATAAAGGTGACTTATCTTCAGCAACTTCCACTTTGAAATCCTCTTCTTTCTGTATAATTTCATTGTCATGAGAAGGTACCTCGGATACTGGTGACTTTTCTTTCTCCAGTGTTTGAAGAACTGTAGACTCAACTTTAGTCGGCGTTACTTTGGAATCATCTAGTTCTTGTTGTAATTTTATATCATGTGTGACAGTTTCAGATTTAAGTGACTTATCTTCAGCAACTGGCACTTTAAAATCATCTTCTTTATGTAAAATTTCACTGTCATGAGAAGGTACCTCTGATACTGGGGACTTTTCTTTCTCCAGTGTTTGAAGAACTGTAGACTCAACTTTAGTCGTCGTAAGTTTGGAATCATCTAGTTCTTCTTCAAGTTTTATATCGTGTGTGACAACTTCAGATTTAGGTGACTTATCTTCAGCAACTGGCACTTTGAAATCATCTCCTTTCTGTATAATTTCACTGTCATGAGAAGGTACCTCGGATACTGGTGACTTTTCTTTTTCCAGTGTTTGAAGAACTGTGGACTCAACTTTAGTCGTCGTTAATTTGGAATCATGTAGTTGTTGTTCTAGTTTTATGTCGTGTGTGATAACTTCAGATTTAGGTGACTTATCTTCAGCAACTGGCACTTTCAAATCATCTTCTGTCTGTAAAATTTCACTGTCATCACAAGGTACTTCGGACACTGGCGACTTTTCCATTTCTAGTATTTGAAGAACTGTGGACACATCGTCAGTCGTCGTTGGTTTGGAATCATCAAGCTCTTGTTTTAGTTTTATATCGTGAGTGTTAACTTCAGATAAAGGTGACTTATCTTCAGCAACTGCCACTTTAAAATCCTCTTCTTTCTGTATAATTTCACTCTCATGAGAAGGTGCCTCAGATACTGGTGACATCTCTTTCTCCAGTGTTTGAAAAACTAGTTCTTGTTTTTGTTTTATATCGTGAGTGACAATTTCCGACTTAGGTGACTTATCTTCAGCAACTGGCACTTTGAAATCATCTCCTTTCTGTATAATTTCATTGTCATGAGAAGGTACCTCGGATACTGGTGACTTTTCTTTCTCCAGTGTTTGCAGAACTGTAGACTCAACTTTAGTCGGCGTTACTTTGGAATCATCTAGTTCTTGTTGTAGTTTTATATCATGTGTGACAGTTTCAGATTTAAGTGACTTATCTTCAGCAACTGGCACTTTAAAATCATCTTCTTTATGTAAAATTTCACTGTCATGAGAAGGTACCTCGGATACTGGGGACTTTTCTTTCTCCAGTGTTTGAAGAACTGTAGACTCAACTTTAGTCGTCGTAAGTTTGGAATCATCTAGTTCTTCTTCAAGTTTTATATCGTGTGTGACAACTTCAGATTTAGGTGACTTATCTTCAGCAACTGGCACTTTGAAATCATCTCCTTTCTGTATAATTTCACTGTCATGAGAAGGTACCTCGGATACTGGTGACTTTTCTTTTTCCAGTGTTTGAAGAACTGTGGACTCAACTTTAGTCGTCGTTAATTTGGAATCATGTAGTTGTTGTTCTAGTTTTATATCGTGTGTGATAACTTCAGATTTAGGTGACTTATCTTCAGCAACTGACACTTTCAAATCATCTTCTGTCTGTAAAATTTCACTGACATCACAAGGTACTTCGGACACTGGCGACTTTTCCATTTCCAGTATTTGAAGAACTGTGGACACATCGTCAGTCGTCGTTGGTTTGGAATCATCAAGCTCTTGTTTTAGTTTTATATCGTGAGTGTTAACTTCAGATAAAGGTGACTTATCTTCAGCAACTGCCACTTTAAAATCCTCTTCTTTCTGTATAATTTCACTCTCATGAGAAGGTGCCTCAGATACTGGTGACATCTCTTTCTCCAGTGTTTGAAAAACTAGTTCTTGTTTTTGTTTTATATCGTGAGTGACAATTTCCGACTTAGGTGACTTATCTTCAGCAACTGGCACTTTAAAATCATCTCCTTTCTGTATAATTTCACTGTCATGAGAAGGTACCTCGGATACTGGTGACTTTTCTTTTTCCAGTGTTTGAAGAACTGTGGACTCAACTTTAGTCGTCGTTAATTTGGAATCATGTAGTTGTTGTTCTAGTTTTATATCGTGTGTGACAACTTCAGATTTAGGTGTCTTATCTGCAGCAACTGGCACTTTCAAATCATTTGCTTTCTGTAAAATTTCACTGTCATCAGAAGGTACTTCGGACACTGGCGACTTTTCTATTTCTAGTATTTGAAGAACTGTGGACACATCTTCATCTTTGGAATCATCTAGTTCTTGTTGTAGTTTTATATCATGTGTGATAGTTTCAGATTTAAGTGACTTATCTTCAGCAACTGGCACTTTAAAATCATCTTCTTTCTGTATAATTTCACTGTCATGAGAAGGTACCTCGGATACTGGTGACTTTTCTTTCTCCAGTGTTTTAGGAACTGTAGACTCAACTTCAATCGTCGTTAGTTTGGAATCATCTAGTACTAGTTTTCGTTCTTTATCGAGTGTGACAATTTCAGATTTAGGTGACGTACCTTCAGCAACTGGGATTTTGAAATCATCTTCTTTATTTATAATTTCATTGTCATGAGATGGTAACTCGGATACTTGAGACTTTTTATTCTCCAGTGTTTTAGGAACTGTAGACTCAACTTTAATCGTCGTTAGTTTGGAATCATCAAGTTCTAGTTCTAGTTTTGTATCCTGTGTGACAATTTCAGATTTAGGTGACGTACCTTCAGCAACTGGGACTTTAAAATCATCTTCTTTATTTATAATTTCATTGTCATGAGATGGTAACTCGGATACTTGAGACTTTTCATTCTCCAGTGTTTTAGGAACTGTAGACTCAACTTCAATCGTCGTTAGTTTGGAATCATCAAGTACTAGTTTTCGTTCTTTATCGTGTGTGACAATTTCAGATTTAGGTGACGTACCTTCAGCAACTGGGACTTTGAAATCATCTTCTTTATTTATAATTTCATTGTCATGAGATGGTAACTCGGATACTTGAGACCTTTCATACTCCAGTGTTTTAGGAACTGAAGACTCAACTTCAATCGTCGTTAGTTTGGAATCATCAAGTTCTAGTTTTGTATCGTGTGTGACAATTTCAGATTTAGGTGACGTAC
The DNA here is from genome assembly GCA_963924495.1 of Nemapogon koenigi. Taxonomy (NCBI): domain Eukaryota; kingdom Metazoa; phylum Arthropoda; class Insecta; order Lepidoptera; family Tineidae; genus Nemapogon; species Nemapogon koenigi. Next base: position 9,145,801 of record OZ004644.1, on the reverse strand, counting down.
CTTCAGCAACCGTCACTTTGAAATCATCTTCTTTATTTCTAATTTCATTGTCATGAGATGGTACCTCGGATACTGGAGACTTTTCATTCTCCAGTGTTTTAAGAACTGTAGACTCAACTATAATCGTCGTTTGTTTGGAAACATCAAGTTCTTGTTCTAGTTTTGTATCGTGTGTGACAATTTTAGATTTAGGTGACTTATCTGCAGCAACTGGCACTTTGAAATCATCTTCTTTCTGTATTATTTCACTGTCATGAGAATGTACCTCGGAAACTGGTGACTTTTGTTTCTCCAGTGTTTGAAGAACTGTGGCCTCATTTTTAGTTGTTATTAGTTTGGAATGTTCCAGTTCTTCTTTTAGTTCTATATCATGAATGCTCTCTTCAGATATAGGTGACTCATCTTCAGCAACTGGAACTTTGAATTTAACTTCTTTCTTTATAATTTCACTGTCATGAGAAGGTACCTCGGATATTGGTGACTTTTCTTTCTCCAGTGTTTGAAGAACTGTAGACTCAACTTTAGATGTCGTTAGTTTGGAATCATCTAGTTCTTGTTCTAGTTTTATATCATGTGTGACAGTTTCAGATTTAAGTGACTTATCTTCAGCAACTGGCACTTTAAAATCATCTTCTTTCTGTATAATTTCACTGTCATAAGAAGGTACCTCGGATACTGGTGACTTTTCTTTTTGCAGTGTTTGATGAACTGTAGACTCAACTTTAGTCGCCATTAGTTTGGAATCATCTAGTTCTTGTTCTAGTTTTGTATCGTGTGTGACAATTTCAGATTCAGGTGACTTATCAACAGCAACTGGGATTTTGAAATAATCTTTTTTCTGTATAATTTCACTGGCATAAGAAGGTACCTCGGATACTGGTGACTTTTCTTTCTCCAGTGTTTGAAGAACTGTAGACTCATTAGTCGTCATTACTTTGGAATCAACTAATTCTTGTTCTAGTTTTGTATCGTGTGTGACAATTTCAGATTCAGGTGACTTATCAACAGCAACTGGGATTTTGAAATCATCTTTTTTCTGTATAATTTCACTGTCATAAGAAGGTACCTCGGATACTGGTGACTTTTCTTTCTCTAGTGTTTGAAGAACTGTAGACTCAACTTTAGACGTCGTTAGTTTGGAATCATCTAGTTCTTGTTCTAGTTTTATATCATGTGTGACAATTTCAGATTCAGGTGACTTATCAACAGCAACTGGGATTTTGAAATCATCTTTTTTCTGTATAATTTCACTGTCATAAGAAGGTACCTCGGATACTGGTGACTTTTCTTTTTGCAGTGTTTGATGAACTGTAGACTCAACTTTAGTCGCCATTAGTTTGGAATCATCTAGTTCTTGTTCTAGTTTTGTATCGTGTGTGACAATTTCAGATTCAGGTGACTTATCAACAGCAACTGGGATTTTGAAATAATCTTTTTTCTGTATAATTTCACTGGCATAAGAAGGTACCTCGGATACTGTTGACTTTTCTTTCTCCAGTGTTTGAAGAACTGTAGACTCATTAGTCGTCGTTACTTTGGAATCATCTAATTCTTGTTCTAGTTTTGTATCGTGTGTGACAATTTCAGATTCAGGTGACTTATCAACAGCAACTGGGATTTTGAAATCATCTTTTTTCTGTATAATTTCACTGTCATAAGAAGGTACCTCGGATACTGGTGACTTTTCTTTCTCTAGTGTTTGAAGAACTGTAGACTCAACTTTAGACGTCGTTAGTTTGGAATCATCTAGTTCTTGTTCTAGTTTTATATCATGTGTGACAGTTTCAGATTTAAGTGACTTATCTTCAGCAACTGGCACTTTAAAATCATCTTCTTTCTGTATAATTTCACTGTCATAAGAAGGTACCTCGGATACTGGTGACTTTTCTTTCTCCAGTGTTTGAAGAACTGTAGACTCATTAGTCGTCGTTACTTTGGAATCATCTAATTCTTGTTCTAGTTTTGTATCGTGTGTGACAAATTCTGATTTAGGTGACTTATCTTTAGGAACTGGTACTTTGAAATCATCTTCTTTCTGTAAAGTTTCACTATCATGAGAAGGTACCTCAGATACTGGTGTTTTTTCTTTTTCCAGTGTTTGAAGGACTGTAGACTCTACTTTAGTCGTCGTTAGTTTGGAATCATTTAGTTCTTGTTCTATTTTTATATCGTGAGTGACAATTTCCGATTTAGGTGACTTATCTTCAGCAAGTGGCACTTTAAAATTATCTTCTTTATGTAAAATTTCACTGTCATGAGAAGGTACCTCGGATATTGGTGACTTTTCTTTCTCCAGTGTTTGAAGAACTGTAGACTCAACTTTAGACGTCGTTAGTTTGGAATCATCTAGTTCTTGTTCTAGTTTTGTATCATGTGTGACAGTTTCAGATTTAAGTGACTTATCTTCAGCAACTGGCACTTTAAAATCATCTTCTTTCTGTATAATTTCACTGTCATAAGAAGGTACCTCGGATACTGGTGACTTTTCTTTTTGCAGTGTTTGATGAACTGTAGACTCAACTTTAGTCGCCATTAGTTTAGAATCATCTAGTTCTTGTTCTAGTTTTGTATCGTGTGTGAAAATTTCAGATTCAGGTGACTTATCAATAGCAACTGTGATTTTGAAATCATCTTTTTTCTGTATAATTTCACTGGCATAAGAAGGTACCTCGGATACTGGTGACTTTTCTTTCTCCAGTGATTGAAGAACTGTAGACTCGTTAGTCGTCGTTACTTTGGAATCATCTAATTCTTGTTCTAGTTTTAAATCGTAAGTGATAACTTCAGATACAGGCGATATATCGTTATCCATCGTTTCTATTGTAGTAGACTCATCTTTAGCAATTGATTCTTTGAAATCATCTTCTTTATGTATTATTTCACTGTCATGAGAAAGTACCTTGGATATTGGTGACTTTTCTTTCTCCAGTGTTTGAAGAACTGTAGACTCAACTTTAGACGACGTTAGTTTGGAATCATCTAGTTCTTGTTCTAGTTTTATATGATGTGTGACAGTTTCAGATTTAGGTGACTTATCTTCAGCAACTGGCACTTTAAAATCATCTTCTTTATGTAAAATTTCACTGTCATGAGAAGGTACTTCGGATACTGGTGACTTTTCTTTTTGCAGTGTTTGATGAACTGTAGACTCAACTTTAGTCGCCATTAGTTTAGAATCATCTAGTTCTTGTTCTAGTTTTGTATCGTGTGTGAAAATTTCAGATTCAGGTGACTTATCAACAGCAACTGTGATTTTGAAATCATCTTTTTTCTGTATAATTTCACTGGCATAAGAAGATACCTCGGATACTGGTGACTTTTCTTTCTCCAGTGATTGAAGAACTGTAGACTCGTTAGTCGTCGTTACTTTGGAATCATCTAATTCTTGTTCTAGTTTTAAATCGTAAGTGATAACTTCAGATACAGGCGATATATCGTTATCCATCGTTTCTATTGTAGTAGACTCATCTTTAGCAATTGATTCTTTGAAATCATCTTCTTTATGTATTATTTCACTGTCATGAGAAAGTACCTTGGATATTGGTGACTTTTCTTTCTCCAGTGTTTGAAGAACTGTAGACTCAACTTTAGACGACGTTAGTTTGGAATCATCTAGTTCTTGTTCTAGTTTTATATGATGTGTGACAGTTTCAGATTTAGGTGACTTATCTTCAGCAACTGGCACTTTAAAATCATCTTCTTTCTGTATAATTTGACTGTTATGAGAAGGTACCTTGGATACTGGTAACTTTTCTTTGTCCAGTGTTTGAAGAACTGTAGACTCAACTGTAGTCGTTGTTAGTTTGGAATCATCTAGTTCTTGTTCTAGTTTTATATCGTGAGTGACAAATTCCGACTTAGGTGACTTATCTTCAGCAACTGGCACTTTAAAATCATCTTCTTTATGTAAAATTTCACGGTCATGAGAAGGTACCTCGGATACTGGTGTTTTTTCTTTTTCTAGTGTTTGAAGGACTGTAGACTCTACTTTAGACGACGTTAGTTTGGAATCATCTAGTTCTTGTTCTAGTTTTATATGATGTGTGACAGTTTCAGATTTAGGTGACTTATCTTCAGCAACTGGCACTTTAAAATCATCTTCTTTCTGTATAATTTGACTGTCATGAGAAGGTACCTTGGATACTGGTAACTTTTCTTTGTCCAGTGTTTGAAGAACTGTAGACTCAACTTTAGTCGTTGTTAGTTTGGAATCATCTAGTTCTTGTTCTAGTTTTATATCGTGAGTGACAAATTCCGACTTAGGTGACTTATCTTCAGCAACTGGCACTTTAAAATCATCTTCTTTATGTAAAATTTCACGGTCATGAGAAGGTACCTCGGATACTGGTGTTTTTTCTTTCTCTAGTGTTTGAAGGACTGTAGACTCTACTTTAGACGTCGTTTGTTTGGAATCATCTAGATTTTGATCTAGTTTTATATCGTAAGTGACAATTTCCGATTTAGGTGACTTATCTTCAGCAACTGGCACTTTAAAATCATCTTCTTTATGTAAAATTTCCCTGTCTTGAGAAGGTACCTCGGATACTGGTGTTTTTTCTTTCTCAAGTGTTTGAAGAACTGTGGCCTCATCTTTAGTTGTTATTAGTTTGGAATGTTCTAGTTCTTCTTTTAGTTCTATATCGTGAATGCTATCTTCAGATATAGGTGACTCATCTTCAGCAACTGGAACTTTGAAATTAACTTCTTTCTTTATAATTTCACTGTCATGAGAAAGTACCTTGGATATTGGTGACTTTTCTTTCTCCAGTGTTTGAAGAACTGTAGACTCAACTTTAGACGTAGTTAGTTTGGAATCATCTAGTTCTTGTTCTAGTTTTGTATCATATGTGACAATTTCCGCTTTAGTTGACTTATCTTCAGCAACTGGCACTTTAAAATCATCTTCTTTATGTAAAATTTCACTGTCATGAGAAGGTACCTTGGATATTGGTGACTTTTCTATCTCCAGTGTTTGAAGAACTGTAGACTCAACTTTAGACGTAGTTAGTTTGGAATCATCTAGTTCTTGTTTTAGTTTTATATCATGTGTGGCAGTTTCCGATTTAAGTGACTTATCTTCAGCAACTTGCACTTTAAAATCATCTTTTTTATGTAAAATTTTACTGTCATGAGAAGGTACCTCGGATACTGGTGTTTTTTCTTTCTCCAGTGTTTGAAGGACTGTAGACTCTACTTTAGTTGGCGTTAGTTTGGAATCAACCAGTTCTTGTTCTAGTTTTATATCGTGAGTGACAATTTCCAATTTAGGTGACTTATCTTCAGCAACTGGCACTTTGAAATCATCTTCTTCCTGTATAATTTCACTGTCATTGGAAGGTACCTCGGATACTGGTGACTTTTCTATCTCCAGTGTTTTGAGAACTGTAGACTCAACTTTAGTCGTCGTTACTTTGGAATCATCTAGTTCTTGCTCTAGTTTTATATCGCGAGTGATAACTTCAGATACATGCACTATATCGTTATCCAACTTTTCTATTGTAGTAGACTCATCTTTATCAATTGATTCTTTGAAATCATCTTCTTTATGTATAATTTCACTGTCATGAGAAGGCACCTCGGATACTGGTGACTTTTCTTTCTCCAGTGTTTGAAGAACTGTAGACTCAACTTTAGACGTCGTTAGTTTGGAATCATCTAGTTCTTGTTCTAGTTTTGTATCATGTGTGACAATTTCCGCTTTAGTTGACTTATCTTCAGCAACTGGCACTTTAAAATCATCTTCTTTATGTAAAATTTCACTGTCATGAGAAGGTACCTCGGATATTGGTGACTTTTCTTTCTCCAGTGTTTTGAGAACTGTAGACTCAACTTTAGTCGTCGTTACTTTGGAATCATCTAGTTCTTGTTCTAGTTTTATATCGTGAGTGATGACTTCAGAAACAGGCAATACATCGTTATCCATCTTTTCTATTGTAGTAGACTCATCTTTAGCAATTGATTCTTTGAAATCATCTTCTCTTTGTATAATTTCACTGTCATGAGAAGGTACCTCGGATACTGGTGACTTAGGAAGAACTGTAGACTCAACTTTAGTCGGCGTTACTTTGGAATCATCTAGTTCTTGTTCTAGTTTTATGTCGTGAGCGACAATTTCCGTTTTAGGTAACTTATTTTCAGCAACTGTCACTTTAAAATCATCTTCTTTATGTAAAATTTCACTGTCATGAGAAGGTTCCTCGGATACTGGTGACTTTTCTTTCTCCAGTGTTTGAAGAACTGTAGACTCAACTTTAGTCGGCGTTACTTTGGAATCATCTAGTTCTTGTTGTAGTTTTATATCATGTGTGACAGTTTCAGATTTAAGTGACTTATCTTCAGCAACTGGCACTTTAAAATCATCTTCTTTCTGTATAATTTCACTGTCATGAGAAGGTACCTCGGATACTGGTGACTTTTCTTTCTCCAGTGTTTGAAGAACTGTAGACTCAACTTTAGACGTCGTTAGTTTGGAATCATCTAGTTCTTGTTCTAGTTTTATATCGTGAGTGACAATTTCCGATTTAGGTGACTCAGCTTCAGCAACTGTCACTTTGAACTCATCTTCTTCCTGTATAATTTCACTGTCATGGGAAGGTACGTCGGATACTGGTGACTTTTCTATCTCCAGTGTTTTGAGAACTGTAGACTCAACTTTAGACGTCGTTACTTTGGAATCATCTAGTTCTTGTTCTAGTTTTATATCGTGAGTCATAACTTCAGATACAGGCAATATATCGTTATCCATATTTTCTATTGTAGTAGACTCATCTTTAGCAATTGATTCTTTGAAATCATCTTCTTTATGTATTATTTCACTGTCATGAGAAGGTACTTCGGATACTGGTGACTTTTCTTTCTCCAGTGTTTGAAGAACTGTAGACTCTACTTTAGTCGGCGTTACTTTGGAATCATCTAGTTCTTGTTCTAGTTTTATATCGTGAGTGATAACTTCAGATACAGGCAATATATCGTTATCCATCTTTTCTATTGTAGTAGACCCATCTTTAGCAATTGATTCTTTGAAATCATCTTCTTTCTGTATAATTTCACTGTCATGAGAAGGTACCTCGGATACTGGTGACTTTTCTTTTTCCAGTGTTTGAAGAACTGTAGACTCAACTTTAGGCGGCATTACTTTGGAATCATCTAGTTCTTGTTCTAGTTCTATGTCGTGAGCGACAATTTCCGATTTAGGTAACTTATTTTCAGCAACTGTCACTTTAAAATCATCTTCTTTATGTAAAATTTCACTGTCATGAGAAGGTTCCTCGGATACTGGTGACTTTTCTTTCTCCAGTGTTTGAAGAACTGTAGACTCAACTTTAGACGTGGTTAGTTTGGAATCATCTAGTTCTTGTTCTAGTTTTATATCGTAAGTGACAATTTCCCATTTAGGTGACTTATCTTCAGCAACTGTCACTTTGAAATCATCTTCTTCCTGTATAATTTCACTGTCATGGGAAGGTACCTCGGATACTGGTGACTTTTCTATCTCCAGTGTTTTGAGAACTGTAGACTCAACTTTAGTCGTCGTTACTTTGGAATCATCAAGTACTAGTTTTCGTTCTTTATCGTGTGTGACAATTTCAGATTTAGGTGACGTACCTTCAGCAACTGGGACTTTGAAATCATCTTCTTTAGGTAAAATTTCACTGTCATGAGAAGGTTCCTCGGATACTGGTGACTTTTCTTTCTCCAGTGTTTGAAGAACTGTAGACTCAACTTTAGTCGGCGTTACTTTGGAATCATCTAGTTCTTGTTGTAGTTTTATATCATGTGTGACAGTTTCAGATTTAAGTGACTTATCTTCAGAAACTGGCACTTTAAAATCATCTTCTTTCTGTATAATATCACTGTCATGAGAAGGTACCTCGGATACTGGTGACTTTTCTTTCTCCAGTGTTTGAAGAACAGTAGACTCAACTTTAGACGTCGTTAGTTTGGAATCATCTAGTTCTTGTTCTAGTTTTATATCGTGAGTGACAATTTCCGATTTAGGTGACTTATCTTCAGCAACTGTCACTTTGAAATCATCTTCTTCCTGTATAATTTCACTGTCATGGGAAGGTACCTCGGATACTGGTGACTTTTCTATCTCCAGTGTTTTGAGAACTGTAGACTCAACTTTAGTCGTCGTTACTTTGGAATCATCTAGTTCTTGTTCTAGTTTTATATCGTGAGTCATAATTTCAGATACAGGCAATATATCGTTATCCATCTTTTCTATTGTAGTAGACTCATCTTTAGCAATTGAATCTTTGAAATCATCTTCTTTATGTATAATTTCATTGTCATGAGAAGGTACTTCGGATATTGGTGACTTTTCTTTCTCCAGTGTTTGAAGAACTGTAGACTCTACTTTAGTCGGCGTTACTTTGGAACGATCTAGTTCTTGTTCTAGTTTTATATCGTGGGTGATAACTTCAGATACAGGCAATATATCGTTATCCATCTTTTCTATTGTATTAGACCCATCTTTAGCAATTGATTCTTTGAAATCATCTTCTTTCTGTATAATTTCATTGTCATGAGAAGGTACCTCGGATACTGGTGACTTTTCTTTCTCCAGTGTTTGAAGAACTGTAGACTCAACCTTAGGCGGCGGCGTTACTTTGGAATCATCTAGTTCTTGTTCTAGTTCTATGTCGTGAGCGACAATTTCCGATTTAGGTAACTTATTTTCAGCAACTGTCACTTTAAAATCATCTTCTTTATGTAAAATTTCACTGTCATGAGAAGGTTCCTCGGATACTGGTGACTTTTCTTTCTCCAGTGTTTGAAGAACTGTAGACTCAACTTTAGTCGGCGTTACTTTGGAATCATCTAGTTCTTGTTCTAGTTCTATGTCGTGAGCGACAATTTCCGATTTAGGTAACTTATTTTCAGCAACTGTCACTTTAAAATCATCTTCTTTATGTAAAATTTCACTGTCATGAGAAGGTACCTCGGATATTGGTGACTTTTCTTTCTCCAGTGTTATGAGAACTGTAGACTCAACTTTAGTCGTCGTTACTTTGGAATCATCTAGTTCTTGTTCTAGTTTTATATCGTGAGTGATAACTTCAGATACAGGCAATATATCGATATCCATCTTTTCTATTGTAGTAGACTCATCTTTAGCAATTGATTCTTTGAAATCATCTTCTTTCTGTATAATTTCACTGTCATGAGAAGGTACCTCGGATACTGGTGACTTTTCTTTCTCCAGTGTTTGAAGAACTGTAGACTCAACTTTAGTCGGCGTAACTTTGGAATCATCTAGTTCTTGTTCTAGTTTTATGTCGTGATCGACAATTTCCAATTTAGGTAACTTATTTTCAGCAACTGTCACTTTAAAATCATCTTCTTTATGTAAAATTTCACTGTCATGAGAAGGTTCCTCGGATACTGGTGACTTTTCTTTCTCCAGTGTTTGAAGAACTGTAGACTCAACTTTAGTCGGCGTTACTTTGGAATCATCTAGTTCTTGTTGTAGTTTTATATCATGTGTGACAGTTTCAGATTTAAGTGACTTATCTTCAGCAACTGGCACTTTAAAATCATCTTCTCTATGTAAAATTTTACTGTCATGAAAAGGTACCTCGGATACTGGTGACTTTTCTTTCTCCAGTGTTTGAAGAACTGTAGACTCAACTTTAGTCGGCGTTACTTTGGAATCATCTAGTTCTTGTTCTAGTTTTATGTCGTGAGCGACAATTTCAGATTTAGGTAACTTATTTTCAGCAACTGTCACTTTAAAATCATCTTCTTTATGTAAAATTTCACTGTCATGAGAAGGTACCTCGGATATTGGGGACTTTTCTTTCTCCAGTGTTTGAAGAACTGTAGACTCAATTTTAGACGTCGTTAGTTTGGAATCATCTGGTTCTTGTTCTAGTTTTATATCATGTGTGACAGTTTCAGATTTAAGTGACTTATCTTCAGCAACTGGCACTTTAAAATCATCTTCTTTCTGTATAGTTTCACTGTAATGAGTATGTACCTCGGATACTGATGATTTTTCTTTCCCTCGTGTTTGAAAACCTGTGGACTCATCTTTGGTCGTCGTTGGTTTGGAATCATCTAGTTCTTGTTTTGGTTCTATATCGTGAGTTATAACTTCAGATACAGGCGATTTATCTTTATCTGACTTCTCTAATACGATAGTCTTAACTTCAGCCACTACTTTGGTATCTTCTTCTTTGTGTTTTATTTCACTGTCATGAGTGGAATCTTCTAATACAGGGGAGTTTTCTCTTTTTATCGTCTGTAGAACAGTAGACTCAATTTCAGTCATGGTCAGTTTCGAATCATCTAGTTCAGGTTCCGTTTCGTGAGTGATTGCTTTAGATACAGATAAATTATCTTTTACAGATTCTTCTGATACTATGGACTCAATTTCAGCCACCAATATTTTGGAATCATCTGCCGTGGTTTTAATTTCAATGTCACGAGGTATTAATACTGCTGACTTTTCTTTATTAAATATGTGATGAACGGTAGAATCAACTTTAAATGTGTCTTCTTTTGAATCGTCAACTTTTGATTTAGGTTCTATTTCGTAAATAATTCCTTCGGAATCTGGCATATTCTCTTTTTTCAACTTCTCTGATACCGTAGTCACAACTTCAGCCACAGCTACTTTAGGATCATCTAACTTGTGTTTTATTTCACTGTCATGAGAATAATCTTCGGACATATTCAGCACAACTTTAGGCTCTACTTCAGGCGTCGTTATTGTGAAATTGTTTAGCTCTTGTTTTAGTTTCATGTCTTGTGTAATACCCTCAGGTACAGAAGATTTATCTTTCGTTGTCTTATCTAATGTCGTAGTCTCAATTTTAGCAGCGAGTGCTGTGACTACCTCGGTATCATCTTGCTTGTGTTTTATTTCACTGTCATGAGAGGAATACTCGGATTCAGATGACTTATCTTTGATCAATCTTTCTAGAGTTGTGTTCTCAACTGTAGTCGTCGATAGGGTAAAATCATCTACTTTATCAGTTTCCATTGTTTGTGATACTTTGTAGATAATTTCATCATTCTTTACTTTGGTCTCGGCGAATTCTGGTTCTACTTCTCTATTGTAATACGAACCATTTGGTATAGGTGACGTTGAAAATTTTTCTTTTACAATGTAATCGGTTTTGACAATTACAGGAATTTCATTGATTTCAGTTCCTTGATCCACGTTCAATTTGTTTATTTCATATTTTTCAGTATAATCTTTTGAGATATCCTCTTTCATGTCCTTATCCAAATACTCCTTTGTAGTTACATCTGTATCCACAGAGAATACTGCTGTATCTTCTGATTTCGGAGATAATTCGTATGTAGGCATTGTTTTTACAGAATGTAATAATATGTTGCCATCTGTTTTAATTAAATCCTTAAGTTTTTTTGAATCACTTAATACAGTTTTGTCCGAGGATTCACTGGGGTCCTCAGATGTAAGAGATCTTGCAGGAGATATTTCTTTTACAAACGCTTCTGGATGGTCGTCTACTTGGATAGAAGTTTTCCCTTTAATATCTAGTAATTGTAGTGTTTGTATATTGCCGCTATCTTCCTCGCTTATTATTTTGAACGCCATTATTTCATCTAAAGTTTTCTCAGATTTTAATACTTCTGCAACGTTTACTACAATTTTTTCAACATCAATTGTACCTTGAGGTGACTTAGAAATAGTTTCACCCATATTAATTGTTTCTTCTAACTCTTTTTCAACGTCTTCCGGAATTGAAGGAATCTTTTCTGACATGCACACGATATCTTCTATTGATCCTTTATCATCTTTAACTGGGGAATCCATGGTGGTAATATGAGTTTCCCTTAGTTTTTCCGTGAAATGGCCATATTCATAGTCATTATCAATAAATTCTTTTACTGGTTCTAAATTTCGTCTTGTGTCTTTAGACTGTTCCATATAAAGAGGGGATTCTGGTGCCGAACCTGGTGTAACTGTAACAAGTTCAGCATGAGATGCTTTTTGCATGGTTTTAAGAACGACATCATCTTGAATTGTTTTAATTTTTTCGTGTTCAACTGTTGCATCTATCGTTTTTAGCGGCAAATCTTTTGGAACTTTAATTTCATGAATGAAACCGAAATCAGGTTTTCTTTTAAACATGTCGTCATCTACTGGCGATTTCTTTATTTCTTCGTAAAGTCTGTAATCTACTTCTTCGTGTAAGGGAAGGTCAGCAACTTCATCAGGTGTCTTAACAATTTCTCTGATAGGTTGATGAGGAATTCCTTCAATTTCTGTGTTTATATTTATTTGTGTATTTCGAATTTCAGGTAATATTAGTTGTGTATTTAGTTCTTTAGTTTCTTCTTTTACATGTTTTTCTTCAATGTTATGATCTTCCTTAATATCATCCAGAGTAATGCGTTCATCTTCCGGTAGCGTAGGGGCTGTAGTTGCTCCAGATTCTATTGTCGTTGATACTTTTTCATCTGGTTGCGATTCGAGTACAATATTAAAATCAGAAGAGTCTTTTAATTTCACAGCACCATTCCTACTGTCAGATGTTTTCTTTTCACTGCTTCTATCATGTTTTTCATCTAAACTATCTGAATGTTCTTTTGTCTCAATTTTTTGTTCTTTTATGCTTTCTATTTTAGAAGCATAAGTGATAGTTGTACTTCTCTTATTCTTTTCTGATTCTTCCTTATCTCTTATATGTTTAAGAAGTTCGTGTTCTTGAATGTCAGGATTAATAATTGAATCATCAACATTTTGGGTAATTTCTTCCTTTTCTATAATTAAATATTCTTCTTCAAATTCTCCGTCAAATTTACTTTTAATTTTACCATTTCCAATTACACATGTTATTTTTTCGATGTCTGATCGACCTACAAAATCAATCTTTTCTTCGGCTTCGCTATCCCTATTAAATACTGCTTCAATTTCTCTTACAATTTCTTGTTCTTCTCGGTCATCCAATTCTTGTTGCTTTATTTCATCCAGTGACCTGGAAGTGTCTTCGTCAGACTTCTTTGCATCCTTTAATATATCTTCATAGTTCACCCGCTGTATACCTTTGAGACTTGAAATATCATTTTTATTTTTTTCAGACTTAGCAGCTTTGGACGGACTTTTGAAATTCTTTAATCCTTTTATAGGCGATGATATTGGCCTGGGCCTTCTTGAAATCGGTTCCCGTTTTGGTTTTAATTCTTTTTTCTCAGATGATTTCTGAGAAAGTTCTCGTTTTGGTGACACATGTTTATATTTTGATTCCATAACTCTGCGATTATTAGCTTCTTTTGTACTTTTGGTTGATATATTATTAGAAGTTTTTAAGGCCTTGTTAACCTTTGTACGATCTTTCGAAAAAGATTGATTGAGTTCTTTCTCAGTTGTTTTTGTGTCAGAATGTTTTTTTGGTGTTAATGGAGAAGTGAGTTTCTCTTCAGATTGCCCTTTCTTATCTAAAACATTTATCGATTTCTTATCGCTTATCTTTTGCGTGGTTCTATGGCTAATCTTAGATCGAACGACCAAGCTTTCTTGTTTTCTTGATTCCGTTTTCTTTTTTAATTCAGTCTTAATTTTTGATTCTACTTCTGTTATCTGTTTTGTGTCGTTTAGCTTGGGCACATCTTTTGTCTCATCAGTCTTCTCTACACGTTTTGTTTTTTTATTGGCTGTATTTTTTTCTTTCCTTTTTGTTTCTTTCTGTATTGAACTTACATCATAGTGTGCAAGTTTATCCTCTAATTTAGTTTCTACCCTATTTGTTAGAGCTTCTTTTAAAACGGATTCAATGTTTTTGTCTTCATTGTCAATTAATTCATTAAGTAGCTTATTATCTATACTGTTTTTGGAATCTTCTTTGATCTTATTGAGAAGTGGTTCAGATTCCGATATTTTATCTTCCTTTAATTTATCTTTAATTAGACTGCGTTCTTTTATTATTTTTGTGGTAACTTGTTTTGAAGATTTTGTTGTTGTTGTTGTAATTAGAGGAGTTGATATTGCAGGTGTCATCTGACGTCCAGTGCAGGTTGGGTGTTGAAGAATTTCAAGATGCTTTAGTTTTTCTAAACCTTCAAAAATTTTATGTTGTGGTGTAGAGCCGGGAAACATAATGCGTGTTATTGTGTCATCGGGGTTTGCAGGCCGCCATACAAGTAACGCACATATTGAGACCAAATTGGGAATTGGAAAATTAAATTGACCTGTTCCACCACTTCCACCCTCAAATAGCTTTTGCTCACTTTTATGCCATCTTTTAAGAAATTCACGAACATATTTAGAATCCTTGGACGGATTCAGTACGTACATGTCGAGTGTACCTGTAACACAATAACCAGTTATATAAAATATAACTTAAATTTAACAAAAATATTGTATACCTATATTCTGGCTGTCGCCCGCGGAAAATTGTGAAACGTCACAATTAAATTTATTCTGAAGGATTTTCGGTATAAAAAGTTGTCATATATATGTCACTCTTCGGTCCTCCAAATATATCTATGCAAAGAAACCGCCCCAATTTCGGTCGTGATAATTAATTTTTAAAATAAAAAAAAGGATTTCCGGGATAAAAGGTAGCCTATATTACTCTCCCTGGAGCTATTCCTGTGCAAAAAATCACGTCGACCCGTTGCTGTGTTGTGGCGTGAACACAGAACTTTAGTATAAAAGATCTGTGGGCGTAAATAACTGTCAAACATCCAAACATACTCACATTTATAATATTATTAATAGGATTATTTATGTATTAAAAAAACTCACCGTGTCCAACTTTGTGATATAGGTTGATTGGATCTGGGCCACGATAACAATGTTGTGGTTTTAGATTGATGTGACGCAAGTCTGCCATCATATCTGAGCCTTCTTGGACTAACGATACAAGTAGAGGATCAAGGTCTTTATCTCCATCGGGGCTAGTCAACGCTCTGCGTTCCTGAAAAAATGTTCATTCATGTTAGTTAGTTTGTTATATTTATTTGTTTCTTTATGTATCTTCTATATTTATTATATTCTTAGCGTCGGCACTATAAATACTGCGAAGAATAACAATATTACAGTTGAGAGCCTAATAGCAAAGCCAGTAGGCAGAGATCTAATTATATAATATATTATATTATATAAACTAATCGGAGATAAAAATAAAATACAGAAGTTAACTTTAAATATATGTGAAACAAATACTTAAAAAATATTTTAAAATACCTACCTACCTTAGGGGCGTAAGGGAGAGAACGGAATAAGATCTATCCGACTCCAAATGTCATCCTCACCTGCACGCTTGGTACCCTCTGCTAAACAGCAAACAAGGCTCTGGCGACCGAGTAATGGCGGTATAACCATACACTTAGCTAGGCAACTGGCTGGAAGAGGCTACAGCAAGCCTGAAGACCTAAATAGTCTCAAAATGTCTGGTGCAGAAGGCAAGGGGAAACCACTGCACTATTCTTCCCAAGAAAGTTAACCATGGCCAGTATAGACAAGGTGCGTCGCGCTGTGGACTGCCATGATTGAACACGACTGCTCTGTCAAGAGCACCACGACTAAGAAGAAGACCTACCTTATAATAATTAATTAAAATTTACTTAAAAATAATTATACTTTAACTAGGTAAATAAATTTATAACAAACGTAATTGTTAAGTGGCGGCGGACATTTAACTGAAGTAGTTAAACACAACATTAATACAGAAATTTGATACGTCGCGACAGTAAAGTTCCTCTACGAGCCATTAAGATATTTTAATCTTCAAATGACATTTTTGAGTATATTATATGTATTTTGTTTTTACAAGATCTTTCAATTAACATTTTTAGAAGAAAATATGAGCAATAACATTATTAACTTTTGATTACTTACATTCAAAATATCTTGATGTAATAAATAGAAGATTTTAAATCTATTTAGTACTTACACACTACTTATGGTCGCCTATATTATTTCGGAACCTATTATGGACAAACAACACAAACTCTAACACAATTAGGTATCAGAGCGTCCTCATGCTCCAACTCGCTACTCCAACTGGGTAGAGAACGAGGAATAGCGAAGTACAGTCAAAGTAAAATCCACAAAGAAAACTAAGAATACTGTTTGTTCCTACTAGTTCAGGAACTTCGCACAAATCGCACTTTGCTTTTTTTCTATCTTCACCTGCCTTACAGCTCCCGAAACCGTGTTACGGTCCCAGGGTACCTAGCGGAAGATCAACTCTCCCTCTTTTAGCCGATTAGCCACTTTGCTATTCATTTTATTTTGATAGATTAATAGTGGATGGCATGCTATTTCCGTAAGCACAATAGGCTTATTGCTTATTGAAGCGTTCAGATCTTTAGTCAGTGCAGGGAATCGGATACTTTGGCCTTCAATTGGCGGCATAGAGGCGCCCCGCAAGATAATAATATGACTTGCAACATCGAATAGGGTTCCGTGTTTATATAAAATTGTGTTTTATTTATCCAATTTTAAATTAACATAAGCTGAACGGCTGAACAAAAATGGCGAATAATCAAAATTGATTAACGCATTGGTTTTGTGGCATTATGCATTTCTTTAGCAAAATAAGAAAAAAATCCTTAATGGTATTACTACTTACTACAATGCATGTCTAATCTGTCGCATAGAAATGTGTAGTTTTTTTTAAATGTGGACATTGCTACCATTGTCTGGCAATTAATTTACCTATATGCATTTCAATCCAAAGTATACAACGGCACAAAACGAAATTCATCACCGGATCAAAAAAAATTACGCACTTGAAAAACACTTGTTTTTAACTTTTTAATTTTTCCCTCAAAATCGAAATTCGATTATTTACGTCCGTGATTGGGTCATCAAACTATATATATGTACCAAATTTCAACTTTTTTCGTTCAGTAGATTCGGAGAAAATAAGCTGTGACGAACGAACAGACAGACACAAGAGCGATTCTATAATAGTTCCGTTTCTTCATGGGATGTACGAAACCCTAAAAACAACAATCTTTATAAGAGTACCTACCTCTAAGTTGCAGAAGAAATGCCCAATTTGAGGATAAACGTTGGCAGTGGCTTTGCGTCGTAATACAGCGGCCATGCCTGACATAGAACAGTTGTTCAGTCTTGTGAACAGAACTGCGTCAAGTCGGTCGAGATGTCTAGCAAAGTCCCACCAGCATGCCTTGCGGGAGAATCCTCCATCCACTGAAAAAATGTAAATAAAAATTATGTAAGTATTAATACCATAAAATAAGTTGTCATTTAAAATTACATTTGCAGAACTATAGATATAAATTACAAAATATATTTTAATTATATACAAGCTTTTATTTAATTTAGATAATTATTATGAAATAAATGACTAACATTAAAATTAATAAGTAAAACTAAAATAATAATAAAACTTAACATAAGTAAATAAGCTAAAAGAAAATACTAAATAAATTACGTAATAAATAACTACAACATTATAAATAAAAAATGTCCTCCAGTGTGTCCCCTCGAGGCACGGTGCCTAGCAAGCTAGCAGCATTTCCTCTCTGGATAGCTAGGCTGATTCTTTGTGCCAGAAAGCTGCCAGCTCTTTTGTCACCGGTGGCCTCGACGAGACGCACTGAAAGGTCTTTCAGAAATTATTTAGCACTTGGGCCCCATGGGCCCAAGGTCTCAAAGCCAACTGGCGTGAAAATGTAGCTTCCGAGAATATCTATATATTTTTTTTTCTTTAGGGTTTCAGCACCCGAAGCAGCACCTCCGGCTTGACTAGAGGTGACCGTTATGTGTGATGGGGCCAGAGTGTCAACGCATGTCATGTCCCATACCAAACATTTACCTTGTTTCCAAGGAATGAGTGTCGATCCGTCGGGCCTCTTGCCATCCGAGCGAATGATTCCGTGTGGTTCTAATATTGCCGGAACATTCGCTGAGGCAAGGGCTCTTCGGATCACATCATTTAATGTGGCATGGCGAGACATGCGGCCAGCACTCTTCTGACAGGACAAGCCGTGATGGCCGAGCTCATTGACAGTGGTGCCACATCTACAACGATGAGGCTGGACGGTCACAGTGCCTAGGCGTAGCCCCACTGCTAAGGATAGAGTGCAGTTGTCTAATAAGGTGCCAAGGTTTGCTGATGGCAGGGCATTCAACCATAATCCCGACTCCTCTTCGAATGCTGCCAAGAGTCGAGCGCGCTCTGATATGTCATGACATGAGGACATGAGATCTCTTTGTACTCTCTTGCATATCAGTTCGTCCCATGCTCGTTGTGAGTGCATTAATAAAGGGGTTTGATCACCGCAAAGTATATTCCACTCGCTTTTGGCCTCAGCAAGGTTTGCAATTTCAGTGGTATTTAAACATTGATTAATAATCATTTGAAATAGGGCATCGCAACTATGACACGATGACAGAAATGCTGGTAAAGATATTGTGGATAATTTACGTATTCCAATTCCTCCGAAACGAACTGGGAGCGAAGCCTGAGACCAAGTTCTGTCAGTAAGATTACAATTCAAGACCTTCGACAGAACTTCTGAAATGTACTCGTCTATTGCAGATAGTAGACCTTGATATTTCCATAGATGACAGCATCTTAAAAAGTAGGTGAACTTAGGAACAAATAAGCAAAATTTGATAATTGTTAAAGCTATGTGTGGATTAATTTTTTGTAGGCGTTCAGATGTCTTTTTAAATTTCTCAATTTGTTCTAATAGAAAAGGCGGAATTGATTCATCCAAAATAGGTACCCCGAGCAGACGGAGAGAATCGTTTTCGACGATTTTAATGTTAGGGGCCACCGTATTAAACTTTGACGAAATGTCACGTCTGTCAGTTGGATGTACTGAAGTGTGGATATATAGCTCACATTTATCGAGATTAAGCTCCATACCCATCTCAGCAAAACTACTTATTAAACTGGTCAAATCTTCAATGACAGTTTCTGCATCTCCACCTAGTGTACCATCATCAAGGTACCATATATTAAATTTTGATTTCAAAGAGCTGATCGTAGAGTGAATCCCTAAACTAAAAATGGCTGGCCCAAGTGGGTCACCTTGTTGACAACCAACAGCAGAGGAAAGAAGATGATCCTTGTAAGTAAGTTTTGAAGGCTCACCGTAACACTGTCGTAAATATGGGAAGAGGGATGGAATATGCTCCTTCACTTGGTTTAATAGTAAACTGCGATCTATAGAATTGAAGGCGTTTTTTACATCTACTTTAACCAATACTTGTTGCGAGTTACTCATCAAGAAGGTGCGAGTTGCGTGTACAGTAGCCTCACATCCTCCCTTAGAACCAAATCCTACCTGTATAGGCTGGAATTTGGTTCTCAGAGTAGGCATAATTAATTTACAAGCACATTTAGATACCAAACGTCTAATTGTTGTACCCACTGCTATTGGACGAATTCCGCCATCTTTCTTTTTGAGTGCACATAAATTAGCACCATATAGAATATCTGTAACTCTAGGATTGACTTTTCCAGATAACATTAAATTTGCAAGAGATGCAAGACTTAATAAGAGTGATTTTCCGATATCACCTGAAGATGTATATACAAGATCCTTGAGATGTTGCGGGGTCAAACCATCTAAACCTCCCCCTGATCCATTCTTAAAAGACATGATAGCAGATAAGATATCGTCCATTTCTATAGTGGGTGCATTGTCAATCAATGATTGAGACATGTCAAGAAGTTGACAAGAAGTAGCGGGAGGATGTTTGGAATGGAGGGCCTGTAGGGTGTCAGAGTTGTCCGGGGCGATGGTATCATTTGAAAAAAGAAGGCGACTAGCCCCGCTCAAATCGCCTTCACAAACTTTTGATTCTACTGCCTTATATATGTCTCGTGTTCCGTTTTTGTTGCGAAGCGAGAGTGAAGGTAAATTTGGATGCAGACAATTATGTTTTATTTTTTGTGTCAGGGAGGAATTATTCCTATCCTCTTTGTTAACATGAAAAGTATTATAAGCAAAAGTAAACAAATGTTCCCAAGTCTGTTCACTGTTTTCTGATACTACTGTGTCTATACACTTTCTTAGAGCAGTTGCTACACAAATTCGTGCACCGCGAGGTATGCGCTTTATGATTGGGACATTCATTTTATATTTACTTAGTTTGTTCCAAAGTGGATTGGGATTGGAGCACATGTGGGAAAGTGGATCTGTACCTGTATGGAGAAGCATATCGTTAGAAGTCGTTTCATCGTTAGTCTTGTGGACTTTACCCTGATGAATACTTAGACCCCTTTTACTCTTGAATAAACGAGGCACGGAGCAAAACTCACATCGAAAACACTCATCCTTGGAAATGCTACATAGATGTTGGGGCTGAAAACCAGTACCCAAAGGTTGTGACATGTTTCACGCCAGATGACAGATCTACAAATTAAAATCAATCATTATAAAAAAAATCTACATTAAAAAAAAAATGAAATTATACCTAAACAGACCAATATAATATACTAATATTAGGTATAAGGAGAAAATATGTATATGTCTGTATTACCTATATAAAATTAGAAACCCACTGGACCGATATTAAAAATGTACCTCACCAGTATAGAATGCTAATAACATAATTATGCTATATTTTATACTACCTATATGTATTATATTACTATTTTGGAACACAAAATAACACTTTTCAGTTCACCAAATATCATAGGTCACACACACACAAGTATGGAGGAGCTCTTCTATCGCCGGACAGGGTGACATCCTCCCAAAGAACTTCAATATTATGACGCTCTGTGCTTCCTCCTCTTGGGTAAACTCAGGTGGTGTAAATATAATAAATAATAAACATTTAATACAAAAAGTAGATTTTCTTTTCAAAGTAGGCCACACTTTGGTCCGGTATCGCACCGAAAATTTCTCATTCCGGCCGCCAGACGATCTAGGCGGACCATTCGGTACAAGAATTTGACGAGTCTGTGCTCGATTTCGGTGGACCGTACGGCGGCGCGCCAGCGATTCTGTGTATTGCGTTGTCAAGCAGGCAAGGACGGGTTGTGTGACCGCGTGAACAGCCGGAACCACGCTCGTTTAGGGCTCATCACATAGACCCAAAGTATTTAAGACTCAAAGCATAGATCGCATCATTATCCTGCACCTGGTGAGTGTTCTGTGGCTTCTAGTGGGGTCGATACCATTTATGCCTGCTTTTAAAATTATTTTAATTGCCTAATTATATTTGAATATATTAATTTACTATAATTTTGATAATTTTTTATATTTCATTGAAATGTTTACGTCTATATTTTGACATTGACATAAAATTAAGTACCATATTATCTTCGACCACAGTTTCACCAGCGTCGACATATATAAATAACAATCTATCTCTCTCTCTACAACTATCTGTCAATGTTACCTACTAAATTTTGAAGTGAAAGTACGAAAAACAATTAAATAAATAAATAATATAAAAATAAAACAAGCTTTTGGGGTTATAATATTAATAGATGACTTTTACGAATTACGGCCCCTAGGGTATCCAGAAGAAAACATCCAAATTATCCTCATTTCTTCAGGCCTAACGAGTGGCCAACATCGAAAGCCTTCTTACAAGAATCGGTTACCTATCCTAAATCTGATCTCCCTGTACGTCGTTCAATAACTACGTACGTTGTACGTTTGTAAATTGTAAAAAAACTGTAAAACATTCATGAATGTAACTTAAACATATCTAACTTAAAAGGGTTAAAAGTAGTGATGAGGGAGAAGGAAGATCCGTATCCGTATCCGTTACTTTTTGGCGGATCTTTTACGGATCTTTTACGTTATTAATTTTTAATTCATAGATGAAATTTTAGGTAATAGGTAATTAGGTAACAATGAAAATCTGTTAAATTCCATTCAGATTATCGTTTTAAGGTCTCGCGCACCGACAACGATTGAGTACAGTACGCGGCGGTAAATATTGCACATCGATCTTTGGAAAGAGACAATCTGTTATGAGAGTTAACTCTTAAAGAGGTCAATAACTTTTGTCCATAACAGATTATCTCTTTCCAAATGTCGATGTGCAATATTTACCGCCGCGTACTCTAAGAAAGTTAAGATCCGTATCCGTATCCGTATTCGCGGATCCTGAGACCAAATATCCGTATTCAGATCCGTATCCGCGGATATACATTTTTAACGATCCGGCACATCACTAGTTAAAAGTTAAGGTATAAGAAAATTATCTTGAAAGAAATTTAGCTTATAATCTTGTTCGTGTAAATTGACAGGATGTGTGCCCGACCCTAAGCAAAGATCAAAAGGTATAGTCGATAGCCTAATTGGTAGGACGGTGGACTTGAAACCGGAGGACCCGGGTTCGATTCCTACCGCTGCCAAAATGCTAAGCACCAATTTTCTTTAAGAATATGTGCTTAATCGACTCCTCGTGCTTCGGAGGGCACGTAAAGCCGGCGTCCGGTCACCAACCCGCCTGCCAAGCGTGGTGACTATGGCAATTCCTCTCAATGAGCACCACTAAAATGGTGCGCTAGAGGGAGACCATGATCCAGCAGTGGATCTTAAAAAGGTTGTTGATGAAAGATCAAAGTCATAAACATGACATCGCAAGGCAAGGAATAGTACCTTTTAGAATTTGAAACTATAGTGGTTTTTTTTTTCTTTCTTCACGGGTTGCGTTACAGCTCCTGTAACCGTGTTAAGGTTCCAGGGTACCCAGCGGAAGATCAAGTCTCCCTCGTTTAGCCGATGGTATTTGTGAGGTAACGAGTGGCTAAGTTCTGTTGAGGTATATTTAGATGAAAAAGCCCCTAAGTGTGGTTTGTCGGTTGTTGTGGTTGAGCTTTTAATAAAAAGAACCCATTGGTACATGGCTGGGATCCGGGAACCCGTGGTCTGCCTTATAGTTAATACTAGACGCCTTAACCACTCGGCCACCGACGCACCATTTATGAGTTATTTTTCGTATTGTCAAAAGTTTGTTGGTTTGGAGTATTGCCTAGGCGCAGAGCAACACTATTACCACGCTGCGGTCTGAAAGCCTTCAAAAGATTGCAAGCGAATTGAAAACCATTCACCCGCAGGCTATACAGGCCACTGAATTTTCACAAACATTTGCCCGTATTCGACACATTTTGTGTGTATTCGGATTAAATTCAACTGTAGGTATTTTAAATGAATATTTTCAACAGTGATAAATGCATGAGAAAATAATATTCTGATTTTGATAAGCGTTGATCGTCAATATTGATGATTTTGATACAAACTTAACAAAAATGTTATTTATGCATTTGCCGATGCCCTAATTTAAAAACTGTAAATTTATAATTTTCTCTCAACACTTTTAAGTACAAAATAATACTTCTATTATTACCATTATGCGTTAGATACTACGTACTAGTGTTAATATAACAATAATGTTGACATAGCGAGCAGAACAAAAAAAGGTGGCAAGTCTGTCGATGCACTTACATCTGCCGGATTTACGTGTCCTCTGAAGCTTCAAGCTATTTTTGGTTAGAGTTTTTTTTAATACCTACCGGTTATTTTCTTCCCAGGATACTTAGCGGAAGACCAAGTCTCCCTCTTTTAGCCGATGGTATTTGTGAGGCTATACCTAACGAGTGGCCAGTTCTGTTGAGGTATATTTAAAAGGAAAAACATCTAAGTGTGGTTTATCGGATTATATCCATACTTATACATACGTTTTTAACACACAGTTATGCCAATATTACAAGAGATAAAGTTAGTAAATTTGGATGTAAGTATGTATCTTTCAAACTACAGAACCGATTTTAAAAATAATTTCACGAGTAGATAGCTATGACAGCCCTGAGTGACATAGGTTATATTTTATTTTGTTCGAAAATATCCATGGGGGAACTCGGGGGCGGAAAGCTAGTAGAGAAAATAAAGCAGTAAATTTTTGAACACAATAAAAAGAGTTTCACTGCACCGGATTAAATGTAGCGACCCAAACCTCGTTAACAGTTTGTTGATCGAGCAGGGAAATAACATGTGAAACGTGCTTTTGTTTGTACAACTTTTAATTGGCAATCCAGTCTAGATGGAGTTGTTTGATACTAGAATATATATTTACTTTCGTGTTTATATAATTCTGTAAGTACATTTAGGACATCATGAATAGTGGAAAATATGTCAGGATCGAACGGCATTCCCCGCAAAACATGGGGAAATAAAATTTTAAAATTTGTGAAATCATTATTAATTTTATAGAGGGTAAGAGAATTTTGTTCAAAAATTGTATGCTTGCACACCTTCTCAGGTCATAGTTTATTAGGTATAATAGTATTAATATGCCCAGGATAAAAAAAAGCTTCACTCAAACCATACAATAGATACCTACATTTCATCTACATTTCGATAACTGTAAGGCAAGTCGTGAAAAAAGTAAAAAAAATGTGCTATCTACGTTTTTGCAAAACCTCCATGTAAGTACAAGTAAGTATGCAAGTTGAATCTTAGTTGGGATTGAAATTAAATTTGCGAACATCTGCGGTATTTTTTGTATTTTTGTTTGTTAATAAACTCAAAAACTACTGAACCGATTCTGAAAATTATTTCACTAATAATCCCTGAGTGACAGAGGCTATATTTTATATTGTTCGAATATATCCACGGGCGGAGCCGGGGGCGGAAAGTCTTATAGAATAAATCCCTAACCTAACAAGAATGTAAATATGTGTCAATTTTGTAATACAAGTAACGTAAACACGAATAAACGTCTCTCGATTCGAACCACTTAACCTTAAGCACAGACTTCACACGAGAAATTTTTCTCTTTGGCCCCGCGCCAGCATCACATTTTGTTGAAACAGTGAGGGATGAACTTAACATAGACGGTCACTTCATAGTTGTAAAGAGAAAGGCGACCTCGATGCTTCCATCCGTGTAAGGTTACACGAGGAGTGGAATGAGAATTTGCTAAGTAAGATAAAATAACTTGACATATTTTTGGATTTCTTTAGATAAACGACCTACTAATAATAATTAAATCGTAAATCATACTTATTTACGATTTTTACAACAACATTCTTAATAAAAATACTTAAATAAAAAAACCTCTGATTATCTCTATAACTACTCAATTCAAATTCAAATTTATTTAATTGCACACCATTTTATGTGCATACAAATATTGTAATCTTATGTAATAGAATAATAGGTACAGCATAGGGCACACACCCAATATATACATATATATATCACACAGTCTATCCATATAATGAAATAAAATAAAATTAAAAAAAAATGTCAACAACATTCCCATTCATTCATTTAGAAAGTCATTTACACTATAATTAACCATGTTGACCAACATTTTTCTAAGTTTGACTTTAAATAAGCTTTTAGGAAGTGTTTTTAAGTCATCGGGCAGGTGGTTATACATACATATAAATGGTGCTATCATAGAAGGCTGTCTGAGACTTATGGTGGGGATATACATTGAATAACTTCTTTTTGATTCGCGGTATTCTAGATTTCTGCACCAATAGATCTTCCAAATTATCTTTTGCAAGTAGGCATGCCCCATAGATGTACAATGATGGCAATGTCATTATATTTAAATCTTTAAAAGTATGCTTACATGTTTGTTGTTGTTTCGCTCCAGTTATTGCCCTCAGCATTTCTTTTGTGTTTTAAATATTTTCACAGCATAACCCGAGTTACCCCAGGGGTTTTGTTCAAGTTTTCACTATTAGATAAGGAATTAACTGTCGCCATATCACCAGTAATTTAATGAAGTCTGAAGAAGAGCATGCTGCCAGTGGGATATGCTGCCCCATCCGAAGATATTATAACAAAATTAATTATCTACATAAAACCTATCATTGAGCGGGTTGCTAGTCATCTATCTATATAATTGTCGGTATAAACCAGAGGCATAAACTTAATTTTGCAAAGGAGTGAAATTTCAGACCAGTCCTTAATAAATTTTACTAGAGTCCTGCCACTTAGAAGGGATTTTCTCTTCAAACTCGTTTTACCTCAATGTTCTCATTTTACTAGTAAATACAGGGTGATTCGGTTACCAATTTAAAATTAAAAGCTCTTTGATCTAAAATTGTTTAAAATAGTGTTCGGTTTTGATTTTAAATAAAAATAGAGATGGTTGGTGTCCAACGTTGAAAGAATGAAGCATGAAAGATTTACTAAAAAGGTTTGTATGTAAAAGTACCTACACATAATCGCCGAGTATGTATGAATGGTATGATGAATATAAAAAAAGAGAAAGAGGTGTGTCAGGATCGTAACAAATGGCATTCGATTGTCTCCCCCTCTTGGGATAAAAGGCGTGATGATAGATAGATAAAAAGAGTTTAAATTTGGAACCAAAAACGATATATTATCCTTGAATTACCTGTTCTGAGTTTACTACAATTCTTATCTTTCATAGTATTGAGCTTAGAATATATGCGATGTATTTTTGTAAAGAGGTAATCTTATTTCTCGTCACTGGCGACATATTGTCTCCGTTTATTTCCTAGGACATAGCTTCGATTGCCTAAGGCTAGATTCTGGACCGTCGCCAAGCGAGTGGCGCAATTTTCGATAAAAATGACGACGAAATTGTAGCCGGAGGCGCTGTGACGCCAAATAAGCTGTTATAAAAGTATTTCCATAAAGTTTTCAAAAGGTATTTGAAAACTGTGAGTTAAAGTATAAAAATAAACGTAGGTATGTTAAACTGACGAATGGAGACGTTAAGTTTTGTTAATGCGTTTAATCGTAATGTTAACTAAATGCTAAAATCTGTGTGTTTGTCCTTATCTTTTACGTCAAAACAGATCAACGGATCGATGTGACTTTATTGCACAGATATAAACACATATCCTTCGGGATTAATTGTTCTTGCAAAAAATTCCACAGGTGAATCCAGGGGGAATGCTAGTATTTAATAATTTTTTCTAAGTATTTTTTATCCTTGTATATTTCTAAAAGTATCTTAAATGTTCTACTTGCTATTATATCACTTAATTGTTGTTATCTAAAAAATCTCTATACATATTTTCTCAAGGGTGTTTTATTATCGGTACGCCATATCTCCCTTAATACTTCATCAAAAATTAATGTTCGATACGTCATTTTGAAGATTATTTTCCCCTCTAGTGACGAAAAATAAACAAATTAAATGTTTCTTTTAAAATTAGCCTAATTTATGTATTTTGTAAAAGACGCCATCTGTCGGAGATCAATTGAACTAAAGCTTTATTGAAACAGTTAATTTGCAAATTCCGATAATTGGTAGACTTTTAATGTACCTAATAGGCAATTTACAATTTTTTGTCGTAATACTCGCCTTTATGGAACCTTTTTCGCATTATAAAACATCACTACCCTTTTCAAGACAATAAGGATTGGACTGCTGACTTACCTTATTTCAACTGTATTTTTTCCGAGAAGCTACTCTACTAAAACTACTCTCTTAAAATTACACTGGTGGCGTTGATGACAAGGGATCTTTTGAGGAGTTTTCTACTTTTCACATTTAGGATTTTAGAGTGGTGGTCTTTTATTACTGTGCTTGCGACGGTTGATAGCTGTCCGTTGTGATTCAAATGTACATTGTTCTTAGTTAACGGGTAAGGAGATTTTGGAAGGAATATGTGTGCCGGTAGATATATGTGTCTGGTGTAATAAAATGGCTGTTTTATAAGGCATGCGTGGTTGGACAAGAAAGTAATAAGAAATATGTACATACCGAGCATATTGAATCCGTTAATTCCAAAGAGAGCCGCATCTCCCTGCCCGCCTGGGAACACGTAGAGCGTGGGGTGGCTGAATCGAATGTTGCCGACCACGTCGCTCGACACAAGTAACTGCTCCAAGCTAGCGGGAGCTACGTATGGTTCCAAATATCCTGAAATGTTACAAAAATATTAATAAATCTGTTGATCCCTTTATGCAGAATCATGGGACAATATTTATCCTGCAGGGGTAGGTAAAGAGGATAGTAGGTCCACACGGATCTAGTATTCCTAAAACAGGTGGCCAAAAAGGTGGTATGACGTATATATATAATAATTTCCCTTGAGAAATATTGTCAGAATTTTCATGCAAATTCTTATTACTTAAACTATGGAAGAAACCGGCCAAATTCAAGTTGGTCTCGCACACAAAGGGTATGCACTAAGGTCAGACCAAGTTTGACGCCCCTTGGTCGGTTTTATTATTTGTTGTTTTAATTAAAAGTATGCATTATAGTTATACTAGTTAGGTATGTATTACCATTATTAAGATCGAGCAAAAAACGCCGAATGTAACACGTTTATTGTATTTTAATTTTTAACTTTATTATATTTTATTATTTGCTGTTGTAGCGGCCATAGAAATACACACACTGTGAAAATTTCAAGTGTCTACCTTTAACTATTACGGTTAAAAATATACAGCCCTGTGACAGACGGACGGACAAACTGACAGCAGAGCCTTAGTAATAGGGTTTTTGTTGTCACCCTTTGGGTTCGGAACCCTAAAGTGTAAATTTTTTAAGATTTTATATTCCTAAATAATATCAAGAATGATAAATTTATTCTATTGCAATAAGGAGAAGAAAATATAGATTTGATCTGCCACCATTGGTAATAAATTATTTTAACCATTTTTGGTCAACATGCCACATTAAAATACAAAAGATTTATAGTACTCGCTTTATACAGTTTTGTAATTCAAAAGAGCTTTAAGTAGAACTCCAAAGCTACGAATCTGAACAAACAGTCATTTAAATGTAAATTTCGCACGAATAAACTTTCCGAAGCGAAACGCTAATAACGATGCCATTTTAAATTATTATCAATACGATAAAATAATTTGTGAATTTATTTTATGGAAGATCGTCGATAGCTTAGTGGTTAGAATTTTGGGTATGAAATCGATCGGGATCAATCCAAGTGATAAAATCGATTTGTCAACTATCAAGTTACACTTGAGAGCACTTTTTATACATTTAATATTTGTCACCACAGTATTCTTATCTCTAATGGCTACGCTGTAAGGTAACTTGATAGAGATTATAATGTAAAGAACAAATAGCCATGATATTTAAAAAAAAGTACACACAATGACCCTAGATTCTAAAGTCTATGCGTATACCAGCTGGTCAGAGCCTAATAAACAATATTTTTGAAGTGAAAACTTCTTTAGCCGCGTTAAGCGATTTTTGGTAGGGGGAAATCTTATGGATTCGCGACCTGTGTTCGCGACATGTTTTCGCAGCAAAACCATGGATTGTCCGACCTGATAATGTGCGGGCAGGAATTCGTGTACTGGCTTCCACGTATGCCTGGGTCGGGCATTTATTCTGCGCGTTTCTGGCCGGCAATTCACAACATTTCATTTTTCGTTAAGTACCAAAATTAAAAATCCGTTTGGAGATCTTCCTTTGCTTAACACGATACACATATTTATTTATTTTTTTATTCAGTGGTTTAAGAGATATTTTGATAAAACTACACTGTGTAACGAGTACAGCTCAAAGCTACTATACTCTCTGCCTACAAAGGTAACTGGTAATAAAAAGTATTAGTTGTAGTTGTAAAAACAAAACAGGATACAAGGGGACTACTGATGGAGCCATAACACGAAAAAATAGAATAGAATTGATACAAGGGAATTTAATTTACGTGCTTCTCTACCCATCTTTGTTGATGAAAGTGAATAAAATTTAATTTTAAATTAATAAACTAAAAATAAACAATAATGAATGAAACAAAAGTACCATGAACGAACTATTGAACGAATGAAACGAACGAAAGCACGCAGCTCATGTCATTTCTTTTTTTTAAATACAGAATACGCATAGACACCAGGTACTTTTAGCCGTTATCGGCTTTTTCTAAAAATGCAATATTTAAAAATTAATTTAAGAGTGTTAAAGTTAAAATTTTAGAAAAGCAAAAAATAATTTTTCACCTACTTTCATATAGGCTAATAAAATTAGGGTGTCAAAATTTTGAAATGTTGTGGATTCTCGGTGCTAGTTATTCTTATTATACTTATAAATTAAAAACCACTGTTATTCATAGTTTTAAGTTTTTACTTCTGTCGGCAGTCCCTATCGCCTTAGCCTTTTTTATTTTTGAAAACGTAAAAATAAATATTATAACTCTTCTAAAGAATTTGCCCGTAGGTACTCTCTCAGTTGAATAAAACACTCTGTATATTTAGGAAGTTGTCAATATCAATTTGTTTTCAAATCACACCTTTCCATGACGTCTTTATAATAATATTTCTATCAAACTGACGACAAAATATAAACGGAATCTCATTTTCATTGTAGTATCTGAACGCCTGTCATACTCCAGCAATATAGCTCAAACAATGCTCAGTCAACGTTATTGGAAATTCCAGACTGGTCCACCTTTGTGACGTTATTTTAGTTTTATCATCGACATACAGAGGAATTTAGTACGAGTTTTTGGGGTTAGATGATCATAATAAGCTAGCTAGGTATAGAATATACTAGTTTCAACCCCGCCTTTGCCCGTGGTTGTTGAGATGGGAAAAGTATAATTCTGAGTTATGTTAATTAAGTATATTTCAATGTTGAAAGAATGAAGGATGAAAAATTGACTTAAAGTGTTTATATGGCTGAAGTGAAAGGAAATGCTGGCAGAGGACGACCTAGGTGTACTTGTATTGAACATATAAAATATGTATTGATCGATGTAAATATTAAGGTGCCCACCCAGTCGTCCAATTCTTATAACGAATGGTCCGCCCAGATCATACGGCGACCGAAATAGGAAATTTTCGTTGCGATGCCGAACCAATGTGTGGGCCTACTAAAACACAATCGCCGAGCATTTATGTATGATGCATATACAGATTCCACATCCGGTCATGGCGCCGAACGCATACGCGTTTTCGTCATGACGTGATGTGGAATCCGGTTTAATCCCGGCCGCATTGTGATGGTTGTTCAGTAAGACATATCACATGTCGGCGGGATAATCTTAGCTTCAGCTTACTATTGCACAAGATTAAACACTGGAGACTGGCAGAATTGCGACGAAAGTCAGCACTGTTGCCATATATCAAAAGAAGAAGAAGAAGAAGATGCATATACAGCTGGATGATGAATATAAAAGAAGCGAAAGAGGGATATCAGGATCGTAACAAATGGCAAGCGATTGTCTCTGCCTACCCCTCTTAGGATAAAAGGCGTGATAGATAGATAATTATATTTATTTATATTGTAGAGTACCCACCTATTTATTTATTATAAGTGAGTGGAGCAACTTTTTTCCATACAAACTTATAACTTGAATTTTTTTTAAATATGAAAAGTAAAAGCAACTGAAATGTTTTCCACTGAATCCCAGTTTCAAAAGGCCACAGTAAATAACTGTTTGCTACGCTAACGATGTCATTTGCGACAGTCACTGAATGGGAGACATTCAAACTGTTAATGACGTGCCGGGTTCTTTTGCATATATAAGTATATGTACCTACTTAATATTATTTTCCACCAAATACGATAAGATCGACTAAAATGATTTACATATGATAGAAATGACAAGTAATGCCGGCAGAGGGCTTCCTCTAATTGAACACATTAAAAACTTGGCAATGTTTGAGGTCAGTAGGAGTAGGTCTAGAATTTAGATAAAAGGTGTTACTTGTATTGACGATTTTTACAAAATTTAATTTAAAAGTGTTTTTTTTGTCGGTATCAAATCGCTATTTTGAAGACTATTTTTCCTCTAATAACGAAAAATAAACAAAAAATCAAAATTAAATGTTTCTTTTAAATATAGACTAATTTATTTATTTTGTAAAATACAAGAAATAAATTGTTTTAAAATTATTGTAGGTACAAACAAAAACTAGGTCAATAATTTTACCACAAAACGTTCATGTAGGTACAGTACTATAGGCAACCAAAAAGTTTAAACTTTTAAGGTAATTTCAGAAATAACAAGTTTGTAACTCTTTGAATTATTCAATTACACATGTAATTGTGGAACCATAACTTTCATATTCAATTTACTGAAGTGAGTTTAAGTAGCAATTTGTGAAAGTGGTCAGTCTGACGCAGATATCGTTATTACGTTTTGTTTCAAGGTCAATGGTTACTCTTTTCTTTTCCGTAAAATTCATAGATGAAGTCCATTTAGGGTGAATTCAAACAATGGCGAATATATCACTCTATCACTGCTTCTCATCATGTATCAAATCTATACAAATAAATACAATTTAAATTAGGATTTTTGTCTGTCTGTCTATTTGAAGTTTGTCTACTCTCTCAGAAGTTTGTGCTCTTTGTTACATCTTGATTTCTTTGAATGTTTCTAAAAAATAAATAAATAAAGTTTGAGAATGATATCAAAAAAATCTAAGTAGGTAGTTACTATAATTTTACTTGCGGAGTGAAAGACGATGTTGTGACTAAAATTAAGAAAAGTAACTTACGCTGGTTTGGACACGTTAAAAGAATGAAGGATGAAAGAGTTACTAAAAAGGTTTATATATGGCTGTAGTGAAAGGAAATGCTGGCAGAGGATGACCTAGGTGTACTTTTATTGAACATATAAAAAAATTATTGATCGACGGCAATATTAAAAGTACACACAATCGCCGAGCATATAGTAATAGGTATGACGAATATAAAAGAAGCGAAAGAGGTATGTCAGGATCGTGGCAAATGGCAATCGATAGTCTCTGCCTCCCTCCCTCTTGGCTTAACGCGTGATGATAGATAGATTTTATAAGGCATTTGGTACACATAGTGGCGTATAATTTAGAGAAACAATTCGAGTCAAGCGTGCAATGAAGCGTACAGTAGTTTGACGCCAAAGTTTCATGACTGGCACTAACTTTGGGGAGAATTGCGAACACGAAGTAACCAACTGTAATTGCAGACTCGGGGGGTGTTATCCAACAAACGAGTTCAGTTAACCTACTTCAGTTTGAAATATATCTTTGTTTCTTTAATGAAATTGACATTTTATTATTCAGGAGCAGATCTAGTAAAATATTTGAGAAAAAAATTGCAGGTTGTTGTGTGAAATTGGTATACAGGATATCTCATACAATAAAAATAAAAATTGTTCTGGGTAGCTTTCGTATAAGTATACCAAATATTTTGACCCAAAAAAAATATTCCAAAAATTGGTAGAGGAGTCCCACGAGGCCTCAACCGAAGACTCAATTATTTGGCCCAAAGGATATAAGTATTGCTATCTAACGTGGCAACGCAGCCAGCCTTATGGGCACTCTCCCAGAAGGCAGCGATCTTGATGATTTTTTTTATATTTATAGGTTTATTTGTATAAATAGCATAGTAGGTATATTTAATTGTTTTTTATTAAAATACTTAATTTTTTATTAAATTAAAATTTTAATCAAGATTTAAGAGTTAATTTCACGTAACATATCTACTTATAAAATACTTATCACAAAAAAATGTTCTGGAGAAAAGAAATCATAAAATATTTTGACAGATAAAACAAAAAATTGAAAATAATGCCAATTTAACGCAGCATAGAAGAGGTGCTAAAGTTACTGAACAAATTTTTTTTTTACTTTAGGTATATATACTACAGATTTGATTAGTACAGGCAACTCATTGATTATGGACATTTTTGTCAGTGTCTGGCCACGCCACAAGGCATAAAGGTCATGATGGATGCACGTTTAGAAATCACAGAAACATAGCGATAACTAATCCCTCACAGTTTCATATTAATATTTCTAGTTAATTATCGTTATGAGACACTTTGACAGCAATCCAACGCTATTCATATGCTGATTTTCCGCTTCTATTATAAACATGGCAACGTTGGTTTAGGTCGTCGAGATCAAGCTTGTAACAAACGGGATCGTTAAGCAGAATTCTGAATAGTTTCTGTTCTGTAACTCGGGTACTTTATTCAAGTGGGTGTATTGTTGTAGTTGAGCAGAGTGGAAATGGAAAATCAGAATATGCTAGCGAATATGCCACGCTTTTTAGTTTATTTTTCGAAAGACAATTGCCACTGTATACGTTTTTATTTTAAGATTTATTTATGCAGTTTGATGAAGTAGAATGTCGATATCAAATAATCAAGGGGTATCTATTATGTTTTATACCCCCTTTTAATCACTTAACTGGACTATTCACGTATGATGAAATATATATAACCATTTGGTTCTGAAGGTTTTGTGATTACCAAAGAATAACTTTTAAAGAAAACAAATGTCCCAAAATGCTTTTTTCATTAAATTCACATGATATTTTAGCCAATTATTTCGAACTTTAAGGGTTAGAAATCAGTCGATGTAGACCACTTTAGATACAGTCTTGGGTAGGATTATATGCAAGAATAAATCGAAAATGCAAAAATACATCTACCGCGTCACCTATATTAAACAGAACAGGTGGCAAGCCTTCCGTTTAATTTCCCTATAAAGCACATACAGATTTACACTTATTGTTATAGAAAATTGATTAATTACTTACCAATAAAGTCCTTAATAGGTTGTGATCCAGAATCGAGTATGTCCGTGGGATTGACTCTGATGCGGCAATGCTTCACAAACGGCATGTCCGGTAGTTTACTCCATTCACCTCCTCCTGAGGTGGAGCAATGTATGTCAATAGAGATTGAGTTCTCATATGCTCTGATTACACGTTGAACTTCGTTCTCTTGGAACGCGTCTGTGAAATCGGCCAGAGAAAATGTCCCGTCCTGTTGGAAAAAAAACACATTATATTTGATTATTACTACATCTATGAAGCAAGAGGAGTATACCAGGATCGAGGGAAGCGTATACTGTTGCTTGAGAAAGAAGGGATGTCGAAGAAGGTGGACCGTACGGTGCAAGCCGGGGATTGGACGAATGTGTGGCCTCTTTTAGAAGAAAAAAATAATCGGAGGAGATCGAAAGGCCTCTAGTAACCCGTCTCATTTTTTTTCATCCTAGTCCTACTAATATTTATAATACGAATGTTTGTATGTTTGTTACTCAATCACGCCAAAACGGCTGAACCGATTTTTGTATACGATTGTGTAAAACTGACTACATAATATTAAGAAATATACCTGGACCATGCACCCACTCTATCGTTTGAAGTCGAGTATGTCATGAGGTACCGCTGTCGGCGGATGAGGGAACGGAAATTAAAGGCACTGACGAACTATATAGCAGCTTCTACTTCAGTGAACACTATCTAGCGTGACCTAATTATGACACTTCGTCGCACCTGGTGTACAGAAACAAACACATCTTCAAGGCTTCTTTATACCTTGCGGTTTAGCCAGACACACCAGTTTATTTTGCCAGTTAGAGCCCTAAATCCATAATTTGTATGGGGATAAACTATTCCCAATTTCTCTGTAAATAATCCACCTGTGTCACTATAATTTGGCATATAGTTACTCAATTTAACTAAGTGAAATAACCGTTATTTTTTCAATTGGTTTTATTGAATAAGAAATATGGGTTTATTTATGGGGAAATGGGGATTATTTACAGAGAAATTGGGAATAGTTTATCCACATACAAATTATGGATATAGGAGCCAGCCTGTTGCTGCATTTTATGGTACTAATATTTCATTTCTTTAACAAATTCTTCTTCATAAAATATATATTGAACCCCTTTGTTCATAAATAACAAATGGTTGAACGTGTTTATTAGCATTCTAGTCTATTCTAACATGAAATACTTTCCATTGAATTCAGATCGTTTTAGTCAGCGATACTAAAGTCAATACTAATTCAATCGTTTGTATTTGTGAATGATCTGCCCGCTAATGGATTTTCAATGTTCGTTAAAGTTCCCCTCGGCAATATCGCTCGAAGATAGACAAATGGAAAATTGGATCAATCGACTGACAGCTGTAGATTTAGCGTTTAATATTTTGTTTCTTATTATAATAATAGCGATAGGTCCTGAATCAAAATTAATTAAAGTTTAATTATAGATGAACCATATTATTATTATTCTTCTTCTTCTTTTATTATGGCTCCACCAATCTTCATCGGTGATTTGCCAAAGTCAAGTATAATATATCAAGCCTTTATAGTGTTTACTTATAGCCGATTAAGCGCTATTTAAGATAATCCCGCCAACCGTAATATGTCTTATTAGTCGTCGACTAATCACAACCATCACAGCACGGACAGGATTTAACTGGATTCCTCTACTTTATTATTACTTTTTGTTTCCTATAGTTTTTCTACTACAACAACATTGGTATCTATGGTTTATCCCGCATACCCACGCTATTTTATTACTCGGACGAGACAATTTAACATACATACAATATTATAAGTAATGTATTTTGGCAAGAAGATAAATGAAAAATAAATATATATATATATTATTTTATATTATTTTATATATATATAAAATAATATATTGATTAAATACATAATGAAATAGGAAAAAAATGAATTGTGCTGTATGGACTCAGTTCCTTTGCCTGATCCTGAAGAGGAATAAATTAACCAAAAAAAAAACCTTAGCTGTCAAATCGAACGAATGTTTAAATTTTATTTAAAATATACCACAAAACGTAGAAAGAGCATACAGCCGCATTTTCGCACTATAAAGTCGCGTCGCGTTGTGCCTTATTGAGATCCTCCGTTCCCACTGCACCTGGTGATACGTGAGACTGCTGAGGAAGATTGCACTTCAAGACTGCCTATCAAAACTGTGAGTGCTTTTCCATTCCATCATATATATTTCCAGCAAATCACTATTTTATCTATGGGTATAGAAATGATTATATAAGTATCGGCGTAGATCGTACATGGGCAACCTACGACAACGATCGGTTTTATTCCGGTCCGCGGAACAGAAAAGTAAATGTTCACCGTGAGTTGAAAAATTAATAAAATGACTTCCCTGAGCCGTAGACTAGACAGTAAAAGTGGCGATAAAGAGCTTATAGCTGTGTGGTGTTCTGTATATAATTATGTAGTCTGTGGTCCGTATGGTGATCTCTATATTTATATTCTGTGGTCAGCCACTCCCAGCTTTAGAAAGTGGCGCCATCTGTCAGGTGCAGTGTGTCATAAGCCACTTCATATTCCGCCACATATAGCCGAGACGATTTATTAGTGTGTAATTTCCCCTTACCTGCATGATCCAGGAGCCATTACCAGCGAAGGTATAGCCGGTATGTATGAGATGTCTGTGTCTTGTAAAGGAACTGAGCAGGTTTCTCATGCACTGCATCAGTGTGTTCATCTGGGGATGTATGAGGATCTCGGTCACGAGGTTCTCTGATGCAAATTGTATCAATCGTTCGCCTGCAACAAAATTAATATTATTTAAAACATGTTTAGCATGGGGATACTGTTGTACTGGGATCTCTGGCCATATTAGCAAGCTATAAAAGCCGTGAAAGTGTGTCTAAATTGTAGACCTTCACGGATCGATTTCGATATTCTCGATGATTCTACGTAATGTCTGGCGACCGACACAAGCGTTCCGTCGCGACATGATGGGGAATCCGGTTTAATTCTGTTCGCGCTGTGATAGTTGTGAGAACATAATTTAGTCGGCGGGAACATCTTAGCTACCGATTAATACTTGACTTGGTGTCCGCTGAGAATCAAGACCAAATGGTTCAGAAACCTCTGTCCAAATATTTAATCACTTTTGTCCTAGCCGAATCCAATATATGTAAACCAATTTGAATCAAAATTGTCTACGATGTTGTTTCCTATGCCTTTTGTCCATTGTCCGCAGGATAGGCTTATCAGGATTTAAGAAATGACAGCTATGTAGAGAAGATAATTATTATTATAATATGGTCCCTAAAATAAATCAACTCAATTCTAAACTGAAATCGAACCCATACCTACTCTGGACCAATAATGTTTAAGATTTTGTGATTTCGTATTTTTGTGAGTTGAGTATACCTATGTTCGCATTTCACCGCAACTTTTCATATAGTTGTCTTTGCAATGTTCGAAAACTCCTGAATATTTTTTTCATTCAACCATTCATTGAAAACATAGGACTATTTCGGAAGAGGAATTTTTCAAAAATTAAATAAATCATGCAGGAACATAGTGTATTTTTTTACATGTCTAGTTTAGTAATGCAAATGTCTTTTTTTTATTTAAATAAGAGTTTTAAAATATTATTAGGTATTAATTCTGCAAATTTTTAATATAACTTTTAAGAATTTTAAATGACTGCTTATTTAAAAAAACCGGACAAGTGCGAGTCGGACTCGCGCACGAAGGGTTCCGTACCATTATCTATAAAAACGGCAAAAAAAAATCACGTTTGTTGTATGGGAGCCCCCTTAAATATTTGTTTTAATTTAATTTAATTATTTATTTTTAAAGTGAATATATAACTAAATATTCTGTGTGATTTCAAGCGTCTAGTGTCTACCTGTTGCCGTTATCAATATCGAGCAAAAAAAATCACGTTTGTTGTATGGGAGCCCCCTTAAATATTTACTTTATTCTGATTTTTAGTATTTGTTGTTATAGCGGCAACAGAAATACATCATCTGTGAAAATTTCAAGTGTCAGACAGACGGACAGACAGACGGACGGGCAGCGGCGTCTTAGTAATAGGGTTTCCGTTTTTACCCTTTGGGTACGGAACTCTAAAAAGACATGCAAAGTTTATTTACCAAATAAAACAAGTCAATAAATTAAATACACTTCTTTTTTTCTTAGGTACCTATGCAATCTAATTGAGGAGCTCTCATTTTCATTAGAAGTCGCTTTGAATGAGAGCTTCTTCTGCCCTTGAATGGAAAACACGATGTGACACGACACCGCTCTGAAATAAAACGAAAGGGCGTGCGGCATGCGGCGTGCCCTCAATGAGTGGTTTCAAAAGAAAACGAGATAAATAGGCGACCTTGACTTTTCGTTCTACTTGTCGACGTTTCTAGCACAAACTAAATTAATGAGACCGCTTTACACATCCTAACGCACGATTTTCCTTAGTTGATTTGGCGCAATGCGTCATCCACTCACATTTTTTCCTTTTGTCTTTCACAAACTTGAAGTTATTCCGCA
Source organism: Nemapogon koenigi (assembly GCA_963924495.1). NCBI lineage: Eukaryota > Metazoa > Arthropoda > Insecta > Lepidoptera > Tineidae > Nemapogon > Nemapogon koenigi. Next base: position 9,106,886 of record OZ004644.1, on the reverse strand, counting down.
AGCACCGCCATTCGAGTGTCAGACCACGCCATTTTATCCTTATCCAGTGGCTGGCGGCGCCATTTACAGCCATTTATTGGTCTCGAGGAAAATTTCAGTGACGTTTTGTAGTACCGTCTTAATCTAATTCCTGTAACGAACGGATTGAGGTCGACAGCAAGTGTCGTTAGGTGGTATTATATAATAGATGGTAATTATGCATTTTTATAGGTGAAGATCTGATAGAGACAAAGATATTTTAAATTATTATAGTCCGTTCAATAAATAGGTTGAGGTAGGTATACAAGTCTGTGATACTTAGTAGTTTGATAAACTCATAGAACATTATAAAACAGTAGAAGGTAGCATGTTAGCATATTTGTATGAAAACCGGTGTAACCATATTTTTGTACTGTAATGACAAAATAGTGAATAACTAGTCTAGTTAAATATGATACATTGTGCTATCTTTAGACAAATTATTTGTACGGTTATAATGTTCACTCTGAAATACCAAAAATTTTTTAGGCTATATTTCAGGGGACTTACGGAAAAATGTGTGTGGTTATGGAATCGCCCACTTGCTACTTATATGTCTTTTATAATGTTCTGTGGACTAGATTTTTTCCGAGATGAAAATTAAATATAGATATGCTGAAAGTTTTATTAAAATTTATTTAGTCATTTCTGAGTCTGGACAAAAATCTCGGCAGCCAGATCGTGTAAATAAATCAGCCAAAGATCATTATCAAATACGTGGGCCGTTCCGGAAGTTGTTAGTAAAACCAAAAATAATAAGTATATGAGAATATTTTATTTACAGTTTTTCAAAATACTTTCCTCCAGCCTCTATACATTTATTTATTCGAGAAAACCAGCTTTTAAAACATTTAAAAAAAAGATCTTGCGGAAGGTCGAAAAACAATCGCCTAAATTCATCAATAGCCTCATCCGAAGTCTTAAATTTTCTTCCACGGAGCATTTTTTTAATGGTGGGAAACAAAAAAAATCACGCGTGGCCTGGATCTGGGCTGTAAGGTGGATGGGGTAGTAATTGGACGCCCGTAGTGGCTAAGAAATCCATCGTTCTAGCGGCCGTGTGAGGAGCAGGCGCGTTGTCTTGATGAAAAAAAATGCCCCGAGTTCCGCTCCTTGGGCGACACTCATTTAACTCCTCGAAGGTTCGGGGCAAACACACTTCGCAATACCACTCACTAGTAACCGTTCTACGATCTTCTAATGGAATTATTGCTACTGGGCCATTACGACGGAAAAAAACGGCAATCATTTTTTTATTTACACTCCGCCCGCAAACAACTTTTGTGGGCAACTCGTCTTCTTCTAACACCCATTGAGTGGATTGCTATTTTATAAGAGGATCGTAACTATAAATCCAAGATTCGTCAGCAGTTAGGATGTAGGATACTTGTTGCGAAGTCCCTCCTTAGAATTTTTCTAGGGATTTTAGCTATTCTGAGAGACAATATGGTGTCTACCTCGAAGCAACCTTCCTTACACTGAGATGTTCATGCAGGATGGTAGAAACCGCCTGTGATCCAATCTTTAGTTCATTCGCAATCTCTCTATGTGTGATATTCTGATGCTCTTTTAATAACCACTCCACCCTGATGACGTTCTCGTGGGTAACCGCAGTTGGCGGTCGTCCTGGCCTAGCATCATCCTCTAAGCTATCCCGACCTCGTTTGAAATTTCTTTACCAATAGGTGACAGTTGCTAACGAAGGAGAACACTCACAAAAAGCTGCTTGCAAATTTCCGTGAGATTCCTTAACATCGCACGAAATGCTTCACGCGGCACGCTCATTGTTCAAATCAATTTACTATCGACGCATTGACGTAAAAAAATAATAATAAAAAAAGTAATTGTAGATGGCCAGTGATTTTTTCCAAGGAGGTTTACATTGAAATTACACTTTGATTTCTAATAAATGCAAAAATAAATAATGAATACATTTTAGCTAAAAACTTTCGGAACAGCCTATGTATATAATGAATGAATAAATTATTCGAGTTAATAAATATCTTTATATATATATATATAATTATTCTGTACGTATGTATGTTACTGAAGTCTTCCTAAACGGCAGATTCCGATTTTAATATTTCTTTTAGTGTGTGTTTGAGTGGGTCCCTCAATGGTTTAGATTCACAATTGGACCCGGTAGGTGTCGCTATGCAATCGGGTTCTAGGACATTTAATTTTTTGACGAAATGTTGCCAACGTTTGGGCAGGACAACATATAAGTAACAATACATTATTAATGAAAAGGCTTTTTCATGTCAACTTTTGTTCTACTTGATGATATTAATTAATATTTTTCATGAAATAAAATCATCCTAGCTCGGCGTTGATATTAAATTGTTTTCATCGACGTTGAAAATTGATTTTAGTGAAAGCTTCTGTATTATACATATGAAATTTAATAATAAAAGCTCTTCGGCATTTAAAATACCTTGCAGCGTGGCCTGATAACATTAGAATTACATTAGCTGGAAATTAGATATTTTCTCGGGATAAAAGTTGACTTGTCACTTTCAGGACATCCAACTATCTCTACGTTTTTTTAATTGAAAATATAATTTACGTTTATTACTTACATATAGCTACTTACTAGCAACTCTGGTTTATTATTAATTTGAAGTGACGATCGATTGTCTTTTTACAAACATTTTAAAGCTTTTTTTTGTCATTTGTATGATTTATAAATTCAAGATAAAACACGGTACATATCAATCATTAAAAGACTAACACTAAAATTAATAAGTAAAATTAAAATAATAATAAAACTTAACATACTTAAGTAAATAAGCTAAATAATAAATAACTACTACATTATAATTTTTTTTTTGTATTTACTTACATATGAAAACTAGAGCTGTCACTTGATAAATAAAAATATCTATACATACATATAAACCTTCACGCCTGATTCCCAAAGGGGTGGGCCGAGAATGTGGAGCGCCACATCTCTCGATCTTTGCATAGTTCTCCCACATCCATACATTGTTTCATACATATACACATCTATTTTTAGCACTGTACGTATTTGACCTTTTTAAGGACATCAGATATTTGGTCAATGAAAGTTCGTATTGGTCGTCCTTTCCTTATAATTTATTTTTTAATGTTATAAAGTATCAATTATTAAAAAAAATGCGTTTGTAGGCTTTAGTCCTTTAAAAAGTTTTAATTCACCAAGTAAATAAACGCCTAAATGTTGTCAAGAATACTGCAGTGGATTACGTAATTCTAGCTAAGAACTTTTGAGAGTTCGCGTTAAGCCAGGTTTGAAAAGAGTTTTTGTTTATGAGCAAAGGAAGCTTAGCTTCGTCGGGGGCTTTTGAGTACCTCAAGAGCTCATTGTGAGGAACAAACATTTACTTATTTAATGCCCTCTCTTGTTTACATTTAGCGACAAAATTATATTTTTATGCAAAGTTGGGTTAGGTATTCGTGTTCAACCTGCAAGCATTATCATTATTGGTTATCACTATCTATACAATAATTTTCCCCAATTTCCATGCTGTATTCATTTATTCCATAATAAAAGCAATGTTCGAGGAGCCATTTTGTCAATTTAGATTTAAACTAATTTTCATTTAGTAATTTAATGTCATCAGGCAGATTATTATAAAGTACAATACACATATTATAAATGTTTCATAAATAAATTTAAGACAAGGAGGCTGGTATAATAAATTCATTATTTTAGCTCTAGTTTGCCTCTGAATAACTTCACTGCGTTTTTGAAAATATTCAGAATGGGAGTCCACAAAAATATACATGCTGGGACGCTGGGTAGTGGTAATATTTTCAGCTTTTGGAATAATGGCCTACAACTATCATCAAACCATGATTTGATTGAGTAATCAAGTTGACAAAAATCCATACTAATATTATAAATGCGGAAGTAACTCTGTCTGTCTGTCTGTTCCGCTTTTACGGCTAAACCACTGAACTGATTTTGATCAAATTTTAATACGCAGTAAGCTTGTCCCTAGGGAAGGACAAGGATGAAAGTAACGGGCGAAGCTCCACAAATATTTTTAGATAATATTAAATAAGTAAAAACAACACAGATTTTTTTATATGCATATGACATTTTTCACTTTCGCTTCTAGGTTAACAGTGTCTCAAATACGTAATAATATTACGAAAACAAAAATACAATTCCTGAAAAAACTGAAACGTGTCCTCTCTAGGGACATCGTCAGCGTTGTTTGCAAAAAATGGAGAGGAAATAAGCACGCTACAAAAACGGCAACGGTAGCAAATTGTTAGCCTAAAGTTCCAGGTTTCCTAACAATTTTTCATTTTCAGAAGCGTATAAACTGTCTTTGTTCCCGAAAATGAGAGATAAAAGTGTATTGTTTCAGTGTGCTCGAGTGACAACCATTTATAGTCCAGTCAATGTAGGATTTTATCTGAGGTTGCAAATATTATATATAAAGCTGCAGTATCTATCGAAAGGACCAAAGGAAAGGAAATATCTGATGTCCTTAATATAAGTTATAAACGCAGTACTAAAAATATATGCAAATATCGAGAGGTGGCGCTCCATAGCCCCCATAATCTACTTACCCCTTTGGGAAACAGACGTACTTTCACGTGTGTGAAATTATTTGTTTCTAAGAAGAAAACTCCAAAACTACTAGTTCTTTAAACCAATTCGAAAAATTATTCCACTTATTATTCTTTAAATATAATTATAAAAATACTTCTTTTATATAATATTTTTTTGGAAGTTTTGCTAGTTTCGAATGGGCTATCACAGGAAATATATTTACGAGTCAAAACGCGGACAAAAGCTAGTATTGTTATACATTATGAATAATGTTGTAGGTGATTTGAGTTCCGGCTACGGCAACACCTATTCGGAACACGGGACATTTCTACAGTATATTATACTCTTTGCATTTCTATAACGTATACTCTGTGGCTTGACTGACACTATCTGTCACTTTGTTTGGGTGGCAGTTTTGTTATAAATCTACATGTAAGCAGAACGTGGTTCAGTGGTTGATCACATATGGATACATAAATAAAGATATTGTATTTAAATGAGACTTTTATTTCTTAGTTAACAAGAAATAACAATATAAAACACATTTATATTAAACATACACAACATAACATTCAGATAGACCTTGACATATTTTCTTTCTATTTTAAAATATCAACAATCATATTTAAAACTAAGATTATATAAAACCTCTTTCCAACAAGTTTCTCAGGGCAGTTTATATTTCTTATTTTTAGTTCTAGCTACTCAAAATTAAATTAAAAATATAAAAACTCAACCAAAAACAAAATATAAAAATACCTACGTGTATCTTATTTTTTAATATTTTTAATTAAAGTAATAAAAATGGGTGATTAAAAAAATTAAATGTTGTCCATTGAAAAATTCGGGAAAAACCGAAAGTGATTCTATGGGATTTTTGTATGATCATTGATATTTGGGATGAAAGTTGATATGGAGGGCGTCGGTGGTTGAGTGGGTAAAACGTCGGCTCACAACTGAGAAGTCGCGGGTTCGATCGGGTTTTTATAATAAAAACATTGTAAAAAATTTACTGGCCACTCGTTAGGTATAGCCTCAAAAATCTTCGGCTAAGTGAGGAAAACTTTGTCTTCCGCTGGGTAGCCTGGGGCCGGCAACGGTTCCCGGAGCTGAGGCAACCCGTGAGTTGATATGGGCACCACGGACGAAGCCGGAGCGGAAAGCTAGTACTAAATACAATGACTAAATACTTTATTTTATGTTATTTTTAAGCTTTTTGTTCTAAAAATTATAGTGTCATAGCTGTCATTCCCAAAAGTACAGCGACAGGCTTGCCAGCTGTCATGTTTAATATGGACAACGTGCTAAATTTAGATTTAGACATCGTATCTGTTGTATCTGTTCTAGTGTATTTGTTCACGCCGCAACAGTAGGCTTACGACCGATTTTATATTTTTTTATATTTATCAAGGAAAAATTAAAATATACCTACTGAGCGTTGCCTTTTTAAAGCTTTCACAGGCTTTATCTACTTATATGATATTTTCAATACATTTTATTCTCTAAACATAAGAGAAGCATCGATCTGGTTTATCGAGTTTCTGACTCAATGGCTCGTCAGCCGAAACTTCCAGAATTAATGACTGGCATTTAGAGTTGATGATGCGTTACGTTTATGTAGCGAAAATTGAAACAGGTTTTTAAGCAGATACTTACTAAATATTTGTGAAGGGATGAAAATTATTTCAGGATTCTATTTTTTTGTTGGTCCTTATTTTATTAACCGACGAAAAAAAGGATCTCAATTCGGAACGTATGTTTTTTTTATGTACATCGATTTTGATGATATATTTTTAATCGATAGATAATTCTTCCGGATTGGTCCTGAACCGTCTTCAAATTCTACGACGAAATATTTATTATACCTATCTTACTTTTCAGTGCAAATTTTTGAAGTCGGGACACTTTTTTTAAAACGTTTTATGTTCAAATGGTTCGAACTAGTATCTCACTCCTTTAGGACAATAATTCTAATTGGAATTTTGATACAAAATCATCCTTTCCCTTACTAAATCTTCTTCTAATAAATTACCGCAGCCTATCCGCTGTTTCTACACAAATAATTAATCTACATTAGCATACACCACTACGGCCTGTATATAAATCTCGTGCTTCATAGGGAACGCAAAGACGGCTCGGCAATTCTTCTAAACATAACCGATACCTACGTTTTCTAAGTTACTGCGCTAAGCTAAGTGCTGCAGAAACAGGCTTCCTACCGTTTAATATGGACAATTGGCTAAAAGTAGACACTGTTACAGGTATCTCTGGCCACACCTCAAGGTATAAAGTCCGTGAAGATGTGTGAAGAAAAACGCTGAGCTTTAAACCTTAGCTTTTCCGTTTTACGTCCCTGTAATTTTACCTGTAGCCAGCCCTGTATCCATTCATCAGAATTGAAATGGCTTAGCTAAGCCCCAAACCCTTCCGGATAATGTGATCAACATGATCGATTTATTTTGTATTGTTACTTTAGACAGAATAATAGTACTAACGCTTCAGGACCGTTATCAATCAAGCTCACACTGGTGTTAAAAGCTTAACATATCACATCCCAATGAGTCTTGGGTTGAGTAGAAACTATAGTAGTTAGAAGGTGATTACGTTAAGCTGAACTGAAGGGGTAGATGAAACAGAAAAATCGAGCGAGCCTTACAGTAGTCTCATTTATTGTGTAACATCTGACATTTCACCTTAGTACACGCACACACTGTTGGCTGACGGTACCAACCTCTCGGAAAATTGGTTAGTACCATCTGACTGCCAACTCTACCACCGCGCGCGCTCATTGGTCCTGGCTTTCTGTTACAAATTTCCGTCCCTTTTCACGAAATCACTCTCACAGATTGCAGAAAAGGGAGAGGAAAGGGGAACATCAAAAAGAGGGGAATAAAAATGTATATATTATAATATGCGTTATCGTATTGAGCAGATTTTCAATATAATTCTCACAGTTGCTAATCATTACCGACGAGCAATACTGTCAAATTTATATACAACCCAGCCTTCCACCCCTGGCTTCGCCTATACTAACTTTCATCCCCTAATATATCCCCTTAGTAGCCTACGTCCATCCCTAGGGTTCAAGCTTTCTCTGTATCAAATTTCATCAAAATCGGTTCTGTGGTTCTGTGGTGGCGTAACAGACAGACAGAGTTATTTCGCATTTATAATATTAGTATGGATAGTATGGATATTATGGAAATACGTACCTATGACTAACTTTGCGCCTGGATTTTTGAAATGCTCTAAGAATTTATCCAGAAGGATTTCCAGGTTTAAAAAGTTACTGCCACACACTGTGCAAAAATATCACGTCGCCGTCTCCGTCCGTTGCCCTGTATGACGTGAAAGTAGGACAAACAAACAAACAAACAAATTCATTTTCACACCTATATTAGTATAATAAAGCTAAAGAGTTTAATAGTTTCTTTTTTTTCTGTTTGAACGCGCAAATCTCTGGAACAACTAGTCAAATTGAAAAAACAGCCTAATTCTTGAGGAAAGTTATGGGCTATATAACATCACGCTATGACCCAAAGGAGCGGATCAGTAACCACAAACGCGGCTGCAACAGCAAGGCAGACCTATAGTTTCTAATATTAGGATATAGCAAGAAACTTATGCTTTACCCTGATTGGTTTTCCGTCGTCGTATCGGCATCGCTGTCAAGTCGCTGATTAATATGAACAGCTAGCAATAAGTGGACACTGTTACTGGTGTCTCTGGTCACACCGTAAGGTATAAAGGCCGTGAAGATGTGTGTGTTTGTGTAATTGTGTAATTTCAATGGGATTTTGACAGAACCGTCGTCAGAAACAGTGCTAGCCCCCGGACACTGCACAATGTAGGGTACAATTAAGTTTTGTGAAGAACTTTCTAAATGAAGAATTATAGATGTCTTTATGTAATTTGTTCTCAAGAAAGATAAATCCTTCACACAAACTAAGCAAATAACATAAAGGGTTGTGCACATAAATTCCACTTTATGTGTCTGTAGAGAAATGCTCTTTGTTCCAGAAGCACTTTTGTCTTATTTAAGAGATATATTCCGCTTCGTTTAGAGTTTTTTTTCTAAATGCCACTACTACGGCCTCCATCTTTGTAACGTGGCCAGAGATACTGGCAACAGGACATAACTGTCACTTAAATGTTGGAGTAATGATTTAACTCAGGATTAAGTTTCTAACCTTATGTTATCAATGGATCTAAAAACTTTAAGCTTCATGGTGCTATCGAGTTATGTCTTAAGTCTGCAGATACATCTCAGCTGCGATATCAGAGTAACCGTCCATAGAAATTAGCCTAACTCTGGGCAATTATTATTTTAGTTCTTCTTCTTAGTCGTGGTGCTCTTGACAGAGCAGTTATGGCGGTCCAAAGCGCGACGCATCTTGCCATATATTGACTCGCCATGGTTAACATTCTTGGGAAGAATAGTGCATCATAATAATATGTTAAAGTATAATATTATAATTTCTGGTTTCGAAATAGACGATAGTGAGTAAGACTAGAAGAGAGTGGAGCAAGAAAAATGTATGTTTAGATCACATACATGTGAGCTTCCTTCGGTAAAGCTAAATTAAGACCTACCCTCCTCGTATCCCTTCTTTACTCCCCTTTTCCATCAATTTGGTTGGATAAATAAAAGCAACTTACCATATCTGGCTTCTTCGCCTTCCGGAGCTTGAGCTGTGAGTGTAGCTAGCTCCTTCTCTAAGTCGACTAGATGTTCGTTGGAGTCCCATGACAGCAGACCTAGAAATAAAAACAATATGTTAGGGTCATTTCATATGAAAAACAACTTTAGAAATAACGGACATGTGAATTTTTGCGGTTACTGGTTAGAATCCTACTTACATACCCACTAGATCTAATGAGAAAATAAATCTATATACAAATAAATAAATACTAGATGACCGTGCGAAAACTTCGCACCGTTAGATCAACTGATCTCCAACAGATGGCGTCTTTTACAAAATGAATAGTTTAGTCTAATTTTAAAAGAAACATTTAATTTTGATTTTTTGGTTTATTTTTCATCATAGGCTCCGAAGTGAAATTTCTCAATGAATTTTGATGAAATTTCAGGGATCATTTTCGATAATTTCGATATTTTATGTTTCCATTAGGTTAAAAAATGTAAAAGGTACCCATATTATTATATGGTCGGGTGATGTCAAAGTGGTATCAAAAAACAAAAAGCTTTCTTAGATCCCAAGGCAGTATTCAGGAATTTACTTCGGAGGTGGGTTTACCCTCAACTTAAAAAAATCGGTTTGTTAAATTAAATAACGGTATTTATGAAGGGTTGAACCATGCTAGATCTACTGAAATCGATTAGTTGTTTTTAGTGTCCATGTGTAATAGAACTTTGAGAATAAAAAATATCTAAATAAACGTGATATTTGGTAAATATATATTGTAAAGAGAATTCTACTAAAAATTTACGAGTGATCTCAAAACTCTCAACCGCCAAACCCAATTCGATACCCTGTAAATGTAAGTTCCAATTAAATAATATCTGTGTTAAAACGACACAATTGGCGTGAATCTACAAGCTAGTAAAATATTGCTCTTGGATGCCATCCACCATATCCGATATTGCATCCTTCCTGCTTGCCAACTTTTATTGCCTCCCACATGCAACTTTCTGTGTAAGGAAACTTCTCTAGCCCGTGTTGTGTTATTGCACTTTTATTGTTTCTGGGGGTATGTCGTGTGTTATAAATAATATCTATTATCACGCCTTTTATTCCAAGAGGGGTAGGCAGAGACAATATACTGACATACCTACATACCTATTTCGCTTCTTTTATATTCATCACACCTGTCATACATGCTCGGCGATTGTGTGTACTTTTAATATTGCCATCGATCATTATTTTTTTTATATAATCAATAAAAATACACCTAGGTTGTCCTTTGCCAGCATGTCTTTTCACTTCTGCCATATAAACCTTTTTAGTCAATCTTTCATCCTTCATTCTTTCAACGTGTCCAAACCAACGTAAACTACTTTCTTCATTTTAGTCACACCATCATCTTTCACTCTGCATTCTTCATCATCAACTTTTGGATACAATTTGAAAGATAGGTGGATAAGATACTAATTAAGTAAATCTATCGTATTGTATTAGACTTTTCAAGTAGTCTGAAGATCCTGATTTTTATCTGCATAAAGTAGCATGTGAGTTTTTTTTAATTAAAAACTTATGTACATAATCCGACAAACCACACTTAGAGGCTTTTCCATCTAAATATATCTCAACAGAACTAGCCACTCGTTAGATATAGCCTCACAAATACCTGGAACCCGTTACACGGTTTCGGGATGTGTAAAGCAACCCGTGAAGAAAAAAAAAAAAAAAAAAAAAAAAAAAGCATGTGAGTTGTAGGACTCATCATCACTGATATTGTAATAACCACACAAATACGCTTATTACTAGTTATCTATTAGAGATAAATACAACTAATTCTACACATTACACAATACTTTGTTATATCTTTGACGGATTATACATTAGACAGCATACGCCATGAAATTTCGATGGGGCTAACTTTTTCCCCGACTTGATTCACTTATACTATTAGTACTCAGCTCCTAAACATGATAGGTCCATGTTCAATCCGTAACCTTTTCGGTGAATATAATATAATATAATAATATCTATTAGTGAAAACCGCATCAAAATTCGTTCAGTAGTTTTTGTGTAAAAATATCACAGACAGACGCGGCGAGGGACTTTGTCTTATGTCTTTGTCTATAAATGTTCACAGGCGAAACCGAGGAGAGAATTTCATATTAAATAATTATTAGAAATTACGTAAGTTATTATGTAACAATAGCTGAAAGTAGCGCATTATGTGAACTGGAAGACAATACGTTAAATCTAGTTAAGTGAGAAACTAATTAAATTTTCAGTTTACGCTCTTAGTAGAGTGTTGTTTCATGAATATTTGAATCTAAATGTAATTAATATACTTACTTTAATATTATAGCGGGTTTGGTAGGCGTAATATGTTTTATTACTGTTGCTAATTTACGAATTATTTATGGCTCGGATTTTGAGTAGTGCCTACGATCTTAAGATCCATAATTTGTATGGGGATAAACTATTCCCAATTTCTCAGTAAATAAACCAACTGGGTCACTGTAATTTAGCATATAATTACTTATTCAATATATCTAAGTGAAATAGCCGTTATCTTTTTCAATTGGTTTTATTTAATAGGAAAGATGGGTGGTAAAATAAAGGATTATTTTGTCCCTGTTTTCTCGTTCATAATATATCACAAAGCTCTTAATTTTTTTAAAGCGCTGTTAGACTATTACCCTTAAATTATGTACATCGCATTTTGTGTAATTTAATGGTAGATAATGGTATAACAGCGCTTTAAAAAAATTAAGAGCTTTGTAATAGATTATGAAAAAGAAGGCAAAGTTTAAAAACCCATATTTTCTATTCAATATAAATTAACTTTAAAAAAAAGTGTACCGACTTCAAAAATTTTCACTGAAAAGTAAGAAATAATAAATATTTCGTTGTAGAATTTGAAGACGGTTGGTGCCAAATCCGACGAATTGTAGACCTCCTCCTTCTGTTTTGAAGTTCGGTTAAAAACCTATTGAAACAATACAGCTATTTCACTTAGATATATTGAATAAGTAACTATATGCTAAATTACAGTGACACAGGTGGATTATTTACAGAGCTTATTTTTATAAACTAACTTATTGAATGGTAGAAATTAAACGGTAAAGTATGAAATTTTCCGTCTGTCCTCAAGGCAAAACCTTTCTGTCAAAAAATCAGTCATATAAGTGCTATAATGTGCACTCAGTTCCGCGGCTAAACCAATCAGATTTGTATTAGTAAGTCTTTGTGTCAATAACCCAAATTGTCTGGTTCCTGATCTATTTTGGTGAAATGTTATTTATAATAGAATCGATTAAATAATTTGTTCTTCATTAACTTGCCTGCAAACTTTATACAAAAGCTTTGAACACAATGAACACCAATGAACATAATTTCAATTACTGATATTAATTGCGCTATTTGTAGCAGAATTAATTGTGCTTATTTTTGGGACAACATTGAATAGCATAGAGCGAAAACAAGAGGACGAAGGTTCAATTCTCACTAATTGATCCAAAAATGATAAGAACCACTTCAGTATACAATCACCAAATATAGAGGTATATTAGTTCCTTAGATGCTTGTTGAAATGCAGCAAATTAATTCAAAATCCAAGTAAGATGTTGACATTCGGAACGATGTCATTAGAGAAGAATTGCGGAGGAAAGATCATGTTGTGACTAAAATGAAGAAGAAGTAGTATACGCTGGTTTGGACACGTTGTAATAATGAACGATGAAAGATTGACTCAATAGGTTTATATGGCAAAAGTGAAAGGAACAGCTGGCAGAGGATGACCTAGGTGTACTTTTATTGTACATTTAAAAATAAAATTGATCGAAGGCAATGCTGGTATGAAAGGAATGAAAGGTATGGTATAATTATGTCGTAGCAAATGGCATTCGATTGTCTCTGCCTACCCCTCTTGGGATAATAGGCGTGATGATAGATCGATAAATAGAAGTAAGACATAATAATTATTATGACGCCATAGTGACGATTTATTTACACAGCTTGTGATTCAAGAATAAATAATCATCAACCAAGCTACCAATATAGAAAAAAATAGTCGCACCACAGACTTTTTAGTGTAACAATGTGTTAAAAATGAAATATAACAGTAAAAGCATTTTTTTTTAAATGACAAGTTAAAACAATAATTTTAAATCAAACAACAATTTAATATGGACTCACCAAGATATTCCCCGTTGTTACGTCAGGTAATAAAATGTATGTAAATTAGAATTACTTATTTAAAAAAAAATCTTAAGCATCGTGGACATACTTTGTGGTGTTCGAACCACATATTGAACCACGAATTGTCTATATTGAACAGAAGCCTGTCTTCTAGTGACTTGAAAATTTTTTAATTTGATGAAAAATTGAGCTGCTTAAGCAAAATGAGTTTTTTTATCTGACTAAATTATTGAATTGTCAAACTTTAACTACATAAATTAATAATTATGAGCAATTTCTGAAAAATAAGTCGCAAACACAATTCCTCTAATACCCGTCTAGACATTTTTCGATGTAATTTGCTGTATTTTTCTATATTTTTAGACATTCGCAGTAAGCAGCATTTTGGCCGTAATTTTTAGCTGCGGACTGGGTTTAGGTTTCGTCAGTGTTGTATCAAACGAAAAAACTTTTATTGGAAATGAATTGCAAATAGACGATAATGCTACACAGGCAATAGGTAAGTAAAGTTCAGACTAAAATTTAGTTTGGAGTCGTTTAGGGTTTTGTTTACAATGAAAAATATATCACCGGAAATTGTTCACGGTCTGACAGAGTCCGAGAATTCTCTGATCGAATGTTATATACGATCTTCGGAGAACGAAAAGAAATAAAATATAAATCGGGTATTAGCGAATATAACTAAGTTTAGTTTTATTTCTTTTACAGAAATAGCTGGAGAAATAGCTTTCGTACCATCAATAATAGCAATACCATTAGCTATGCAGAAGAACGGTCGACGTACAGCAACCTTTGTGACAATAGTACCACTATTAATTGGATGGATTTTATCATGTTTAGTTAAAACGAAAGTTGGTTTTATGTTTATAAATATATTTCATAGTTTTTCTATAGGGGGAGCTGTTGCTATTAGTAGCATTATAGTTTCTGAATACTGTGCACCAAGATATAGAGCAGCATTTCTTATGTCCGAAACCGTTATGCTATCAATGGGAATTTTAATCAGTCATCTATCTGGCGTATTTACGTATTTAAATTTAATTCCTTCACTTGGAATTTTAACTGCATGTTATTCTATACTGATCACTTACTTATCTCCAGAAAGTCCTTACTGGCTAATAACACAAAACCACTTAATGAAATGTACAGAAGTTTTCTACTGGCTTCGTGGTGAAAATGAAGAATCCAAAAAGGAAATAAATCATTTACTAAAGACGTATAAAGCTAAGATTCAGGAAAATGCCTTGAGACCTATCATAAATATGTCATTGCGTAACAAAATTGTAAGTTATCTGCAAAACTTGATGAAAACGGATTTTCTAAAACCGTTATCGATAATGATTTTATTGTTCAGTTTTGTTGGTTTTGGGGGTGAAAGTTTAGCAATTAATTTTTCATTTCGTGATATATTTGATTTGACTAACGGAAAATATATAGGTACAATAATACTGGACGTGATAACTTTAGTATGCTCCTTAACAGCTTGTGTTTTAGTACAACTAGTTAAGCGAAAAACGTTATTTTTATTCACAGGCAGCGTTTCAATTCTCTTCTTAATGGCTACTACTCTCTTTATATTTTTACAAACACTTGGAATGATTTCACCGGATCACACTTGGTTATTTCTTGCCTTTGGTACATTATTTACAATGTTCATGTCTTTAGGTACAACAGCATTACCTTTTTCTCTTCTCGGAGAAATATTTCCATTATCTTACAAAGGTGTTGGAAGCTCGTTAACATGCGCATATTTATGGGCATTTGGGAATAGCATTCTCAGGTTTGTTCCTCATTTATCACAAACGATAGGAATTCACACCATTTTGTTCGTATTTATTGGGTGTATGATAATTATTCTGATTATATTAAGTAAATTAATGCCAGAAACTGGTGCTGATAGTTTAGTGGATATTGAACATTTTATAACATCGGATAAATATGTAAACAATATTTATGAAGTTGTAAATGAAGATGAAGTTGAAAGTTTCGATAAATTACGACTATTTATTGAAGATGTAATTTAAGAACAAATAAATATTGAAATTTTAACACAAACTTAATTATTATTGATACATACGTACACATTAGACCTTTACATAAGACTAGCTGTGCACTGCGGTTGCACCTACGTAAATAGTTACTGCTCCGACCCTTTAGGTCATAGCGCGATGTTATTATAGCGTGGCTATATTACGCTTGATGATGAAGAAGATGATCTGCAACATGACAGCGATAGTGACACAGGTGATGATGAAACGTTGCAACAAAATTTGGTCAATAGTACTGAATATGTTCAACAAACCTTCCTCAAGACTACCAAATGCAAAAATGTTCAAATCCGACTGATAGTTCCACAGATTAGCGCATTCAAACAAACAAGCAAGCAAACTCTCCAGCTATATAGACAGATAGATACTTGAATCTTATTTGTTATTTAGATTACACAAGTTGTAATTGTTTTGTCAATTTAGAAAATTGTTAGCTTTCACCAAAATCTTGTTCTAAATTCTCGTTCAAACCCTTATCTCTAGACGGGTGACAACAAGAGGTTTCACATTACACTGTCGTCCCTTCTCAACCTGCTAATGCCACCTGATATCATGACCTCTCAAATATATTACAGTAACAATATTGACAATTTTAGTCTCTTTACATAATGGATAAGCTAAGAAAAATAACCTTAAAAGACCCTCAACGAAGAAAATAATCATACCAAGAGAAGAAAACTGTAAGATTAATCTCAATCATCTTGTCAGGTTGAATGAAGAGCGACAGTTGCGACTAAAGATCAACAAAATCTTAATATACAAAAATAATATGAAGCCCATAACTCATACAGAAATTCTATTATGGAACGACTTAAATTTATAATTGAAATTTCAGTCAACCGCTTATAAATTCGACCTTCAACCGACAAATCCTAGCTTAAGCTAACGCCGCTCAACTAAAATAATATCTCAAGAGTGTCTTTCAAGGAAAACTTACATTTCAAACTTATAATTTCTGAGAGAATCCAACTAAAGTCATTAAAAAACTAATGAAACTTATAGTATTTTATGGAAGGATTTGTTTTTGATGTAAAACACATCTATTGGCGCGCCTCGGGAGTAAGACCGATTCGTATGCCGTGACGGAAAACGCCGTCATGCTTCCTCTCCCCCGCCACCGCTCTCTACTCCCTTGTGTGTGCGTGGCGCGTTACTATATTCCGGGCGTCCCGTGACAGCAATCTTTTTTTAATACTTATTACTAACTAACCGGATTCGGGATCGCGGTCATGTACCAATGGGTTTTCTAATTAAAAAACTTATGTACATAATCCGACAAACCACACTTAGAGGCTTTTCCATCTAAATATACCTCAACAGAAATAGCCACTCGTTAGGTATAGCCTCACAAATAAACGAGGGAGACTTGTCTTCCGCTGGGTACCCTGGAACCGTAACACGGTTTCGGGAGCTGTAACGTGAAGAAAAAAAGGTCCAGGTTCTATGGGCAGTGGTTATGGGTCTTACTTACATTCACACACCGCATAAAGATTCTCCTGCTGACATAAAAGCTTCAATGTAAATTTAAACACGGTTACTTTTTTCTGGTATAAAATATTGAATATGCAAAATGTATGTAAATTGCATCCACAATTCCGATGGTCTATAACTGCCTCGCGTGCACTACCGACTTATCGACAAAAAGTAAAAGCGAACACACAGTAGGTAATGCCTAACAGTAGCACATGCAATTATGTTAAATAATATTATTAACATTTATATAAATGCTTTTAATAACTAATTAACACATAAACATACCATTATACTTTGCGTCGTTACCAGAGACATTGATTGAACAGAATTTTACATGCCCTCCGTTATAGCACTTGGTGTTTAGCATTGTTGACACGAGATAAGTTTGAATCCGGGTCCTTAGGTTTCAATTTCAACACCGCCAATTGAGCTATTGATGCATACACGAAAGTGAGATCGATAGCAGTGGTTAAACAGCGCGCTACTAAGGTCAGACCTTTCGATGACATACCTCAAAACTGACCCCTTGCCTAACAACTCCCACGATGTCAATAAAAGAAAATATGTTTAACCTCTTTTCATGAAATTCAGGTTGGCCTCCATGGAGGTGAACGTTCTGTCTAACCTCTTTTATAAAAAACCCGGTCATACCCGCACCTATTTTTATATTCCCCGAGCGACCTCTTTCCGCTACCTCAGTGAAAAGCCTACACAGCCTAATTAATATATGAACTCCATCCTCCTCGCTTACCATTTGATTAATGAATTACAGAATATCAAACAATGAAAGTAAGTAAACCTTTCTAGCTGTTGTATAAGTAATGGAAATTGGTAGAGCGGTGGACTTGAAATCGAAAGATCCGGGTTTAAATTTCATCTATCTATCATCACGCCTTCTATCCCAAGAGGTAGGTAGAGACAATCGAATGTCATTTGCTACGATCCTGACAAACCTCTTTCGCTTCTTTTATATTCATCATACCTTTCATACATGCTCGGCGATTGTGTGTACTTTTAATATTGCCATCGATCAATATATTTTTATATGTTCAATAAAAGTACACCTAGGTCGTCCTCTGCCAGCATTTCTTTTCACTTCAGCCATATAAACCTTTTTAGTCAATCTTTCATCCCGCATTCTTTAAACGTGTCCAAATCAGTGTAAACGTTTCTTCATTTTAGTCACAACGTCATCTTTCACTCCGCATTGTCTCTCCGCTTTATATCACACATTCTACGTAAAAACCGCATTTCCACTGCATTTATCTTACTTTCATGCTTCTTATACCATACCCAAGTCTCGCTTCAAATTTCACTCGGCACAAATTTTCTATAAGAATATCTACATCTAATCGAAAAGTCGGCGCTCGCACTTCTTCTAAAAATAACAGATACGTCTGTTAAAAAAGTGACACATAAATATGTCCTGCATTAAGTGCAACAACAGACTTGCCACCTGTTCTGTTTAATAAGGACAACTGGCAAAAAGTAGACAATTGTCTCTAATTTTGCCAGTGCATTCTACATTCCAAGCTTTTGCAGCCTTTATTTAACTGTAAAAGTTAACCTAACAAGTTTATGTACAAATTGTTAAACAGAACTCTTCGAGAATAAGGTCAAAAGTCACTAAGCAGTTTCCGTATTATAAATTTAAACAATTATAATTTCAAATTACTTCAGAGAAACCTTGGTAACAATATGGCGACAAAACTAATAAGAATTTGCATATCTGAAATACATTAAACCAAGTAGGTTATACACGAACAAGTATTACTTAATACACAATTAACAGACGTTATTTTGTCTTAACCATAGATCAATTCGATAAAACTCTTCAGTTCCTTTATGTTTCCAGTTTCATTCAAGCTTGGATCTAAAATATGTAATAGATCAAAAGTTCAAGCACCTCAAATTACGAATTTTGAAAAAACTAACTACATCCCATAGCATTGGCCAAATAAGGCACATTAACATTATTGGATACTGCTCTACTCCCAAAAGACGCAGCGTGATGTTTTATATACATAAACCTTCCTGGTGAATATCTAATCGTGTAAACAGTAACAAAATAGGTCTAACAGTTTTTGAGTTTATAAGGCACAAACAGATAGATATCCGATCATCCATTTAAAAATTAGTGTGATCCTCTTAAAACATACAAGGGAATTAGGGCAATTAGGGCCACGTACAAAGGCAAAAAGCAACTAAAGAACATGCTAAGCGAAACTAATCTCGATATAGCTGGCCCAAGGGAAATAGGCTGAAAACTGTTTGATCAAACTAAAGCTCTATATGCATGTACTCGTATATCTTCAGGTGATAGAGCAATCACTATAGAAATTAAATAATCTATTTATAAATTTAGAGGGTTCTATGTCATTGAATACGAGACCTCTCGGAATTGTACAGACTGTTAAAGAAGTGACACATCTTGGTTCATTGACAGGCTTGCCACCTGTTCTGTTCAATATGGACAACTGTGTCTCTGGCCAGCACACCGCAGGGTATACCTAAGGGCCGTGAAGGTGTATGTGTAAATATACATTAAATTTACATTCTGTAAAATTTATTTTGATTGGTAGGCAACTGAAAATTAATATATTTTGCAAAAATAAATCCTGAATTTATTGAATTATTTGGTGGTTAAAAATGAAAGAATTTTAATCAGAATCGATGGAAATCAGTTTACGCACGGACGGGCGGGCATCAATTATTAGGGCTCCCATTGCACCATTTGGCTACGAACCCCTAAAAAATGGTTTACTAAAACGGAATCAACTCAATTTACTTCGAAGTTCACTATTTATATGTAGAAGGGGCTAGTCACGTCCTATCAGAATTCACGGCACTCTAATGTAGTGTGAAAATTGAAGAAAATATTACCTACTTTGGGTAGACTTTGGGACCCTTTTCAGATTGGTTAAGCTATTTGTAGGTGATTTTCACCTAAGGTCAAATATATGTGTCGAAGTTTAAATATCGAATATCAAGGCGCGTTTGTAAAGGATTTGGATACGGTTTCCACTCTTCTGATGATTTGATCTGATTGAGTCATTGAGGAAATGATTGATAAATTAAATTAGTATGAATTTTGCTTTACGCTTGGATCGATAAAACAACCTATTTTGAAATTTTAAACTCCACAATAATTTTGCCAGATTAGCCTTTGAAATTCAGGATTATATAAGGGTAACAAAGAAGAAATTGCAAAGTTTTTTTTCCGTTACATAGGAAAAGGCAATGCATTATTCATAATCAACGCTGGGATGTGTCGGGATAACAAAGGTATAAAGCATAATAATGCAACTTTCATAAGATATGTATTACGGCCGGGTATACGCTGAAATTACTTTCAAGAAATGTGTGTATTGTTTCGAGATTAAATTTATTTTATTATAATAAACTTACTTCTGCCCGCGGTTTTACTCTAGTGGAAATAAAGCAAATGTAACATATTTTGCGACTGAGAAAAGCAAAATATAAAATATTTTGGTAGATAAATAATAAAGCCTCTTTATTCAGAATTCATATGGTACAATCATCATTTTCGTATGTTACAAATATAAGTAGGTATATAATAGTCAATGAATTAATTAATGTTTCAATCATAAATATCAAATTAAATTAATCAAAGTCAATCATTAATGTTTCACTTGTCAAAAAATATCAAACTAAATTAACCAATGTGAATGTCAATCAACAATGTTACAATTATAAATGTCAAATGTCAAACTAAATTAATTAACTAATGTCATAGTTTCAATTACATTAACTCAATGTCTAATTTGTTTTTGATGCAACATCGAATTCCGCGTGTCGTCGACTCTTTAATTAATCCTAAATACCAAAATAGATCAAGATCTTCCCTCGTCCGAAATAAAATCAGCGTATGTATTGTTTTGTTCACTATAGTTTCATCCAAATCCAATGTTTCATAGATATACGTCAAGGTACACATGTGTTAGAATTTGCGTCAATCCACCCCTATGTTTGCAGTCCTGATTGGTTGTAATCTCGTAAGGTTTACACAATGCAGGCGTTGCACAGAATAATTAAACTGAGGAAAATAAACGTAGCAAGTTGACTTTCTTCTAGGAAGTTTTTTAATTATCATCTAAATTTAGCTTAGGCCAATTAAAATTCTCAATTTTCGAAATTCAATCCCTAAGGAGTAAAAAGTTTGTATGGTAAACATATAGTTTTAGTCGTATTAAACTTAGCAAATTTAACTATTTTTAAAATTATCCACAAGCGAAACCAGGTACTGAAAGCAAATACTCTAACATCAATACTATATACGAGTACCTACATCATAAAAGCATATACTTCTCAAAAATTATTATAGCTTTGTGGCAATACTGCTGGGCCCATAACCTGTTGATTTACACAGGTATATTGAGGTATAGCCTCACAAATACCATCGGCTAAACGAGGGAGACTTGATCTGGGCACCCTGGAA
Source organism: Nemapogon koenigi (assembly GCA_963924495.1). Classification (NCBI taxonomy): domain Eukaryota; kingdom Metazoa; phylum Arthropoda; class Insecta; order Lepidoptera; family Tineidae; genus Nemapogon; species Nemapogon koenigi. The sequence continues at coordinate 9,085,505 of OZ004644.1, read as the reverse complement.
CCGTAACACGGTTACGGGAGCATGTAAATTGTAAGACAATCCGTAAAGAAGAAAAAAATAGTATATGGACTAAAGCGCCATCAATCGGACGTGCCGCCACAGTTTGATAAATGGTTCTAGATGGTTTCTTTAAAAACAGAAGAAACAAATTTCGTATTCAAGAAACTTAGCAAACTGGTGACAAGAATGATAAAAGCGTTCAAACATAAAAACTAACTTCACTGAATTTCTCCATAAAAGTGGAACGTCAATGAATAAAAGATTACAATTTCTGTTAGTGGCTAGTTGGAAACAAACGCGCTTCCCAGAGTTTCCATGCAAAACTCGTCTATCTAAAAAAACTCTTTGAATCATAAAAAAAGTCTGCGATCTTTTGTACTTTGGGGAATAATAGCTTTTATGAACCCAAGTTTTCTCGGCCAACCGTCATCTTTATGTTTAGTGAATTAGCTTTTACACAAAAGGATATTTCTGTCAACTTTACCACTAAATATAATATTGACATTATTTCAAAGTATTTTCTGCCTTCCAACAATATTTTAAGATTCAGAGATTTTTTTAAATTTTGGATAATATAATAATGGCTCTTACCTCGCTCAATGGATCAGTTTAACCATTCAGCGAGGTAACGCAGCCAGTATTTTGGGAACCATATCACAGGGAGGGGTTCTGGAAGAGGTATTATTTTTGTATATAGTTTTTAAATATATTATTTGTTTATTACTATACATTTTAGTTAAGATGTAAATATTTAAATTAAACTTTGAATTCAGAATTCGAGAGGTGATCGGAATCCATTAGTCGCATCTGTCCCTATCTGTCCCCATTTATTTCTTAGAGAAAATGCTTTGGATTATCCAATTTTGGATAATTGATTTTAATAGTCGGTGGTCGAGTGGGTAAAACAACAACTGAGAAGTCGCGGGTTCGATCCCCACTTCCGACCATGTACCAACGGTTTTTTTTATAATAAAAAATCCGACAAACCGTAGAAAGAGGATTTTCCATCTACATACCTCAACAGAGCTGGCCCACTCGTTAGGTATAGCCTCAAAAAATCTTCGGCTAATTGTGGAAGACTTTGTCTTCCGATGGGTACCCTGGAGCCAGCAACGGTTCCCGGGAGCTGTAAGGCAACCCGTAAAGTTTTTTATTTTTTATTTTGTACAAACAATGTGCACATTAAGGAAGTAGAGCAAGTTCTATTCTATGAATTCCTTGGATTATAAATCTCATTCAAACTTGTTTGTATTTTTCAAAGTTTTGTTTTTCTTTTCTCTGGCATTTTGCTGGATTTTTAATTAAATCAAATTACTCTCTTTATTAATTTAAGTTAATATGACTTAGCATAAGTTTTCAGATAAATTACTTAAGTTTATTTTCCTTTTAGACGTGAACTTTAAAAATAAATATTGACTTGATTAATAATATTTTTAACTTTTGTAATGACCAGCAATCTGCGACATTTTGTGTTCGTAGCAGTAGATAGAAAAATCTTTAATCAATTAAAATATAAGTAAGTACTTACTTTAATTTCAGGGGCAAAATATTTAAATACTAAATTTTTTTGCACTTAACAAAGTAACTTATTTAGTTTAGATCCGCGTGGAACAGTGGCATTAATACTGGCTGCATTTCCCCGCTGAATCGCGATGTCGATTTGTTGAGCGAGGAAGGAGCCAGCCCTCTTGTCACCAGAAGAGATGATCAGTCGTGGGGATATATCTTTAATAAACTTTTTGGCATTTGAACACCACGGACCAAGAGTTTGTAGACCAAACGGCACAACTAATAATATAAATCCGAAAGTGTGTTTGTTTGTTCTTCTTTGTCGTCAATGCAGAGCAACGATTCGACGTGATTTTTTGCACAAAGATAGTTTGAAGGCCAAAGATTGACATATTATAGGCTACTTGTATCTCGGAAATCCAATCCTTTGTGATAAATTCTTATTCTACGGTTCGCTAATGTTTTATATTATAACTCGACTTTCCGCACGTGGATATATTCGAACAATAAAATATAGCCTATGTCACTCAGAGATAGCGTGTAACTTTCTATTAGTGAAATAACTTTTAGAATCGGTTCAGTAGTTTTTGAGTTTATTCATTTCAAACCAATATACAAAAAATCAAATTTTACCTCTTTATAATTATTAGTATAGAAAAATAATTCTAAATTCATCTAACGACCTTTCTCAAATACAAAATGGATAAATTGTATCCAAGTTTAATTAAGGGTTGTTTTCTTTTAACAACTTGCTTTACAGAGAGATTTTATCAACAAATTTTAATATGAAAAGAAACATTTTTTATAAAATTCGTCGAATTTGTAAATTGTTAATTTTATAATTTTCATCACACTTACAATTTCTTCTACAATAACACATACCTAACCTATATGGAAGTGACACATCTAGGTTCATTAAGTGCAGCAACTGGCAATATGAACAACTGACAAAATATGGACACTGTTACTGTTGTCTCTGGCTACAGCGCAAAGTGTAAACGACGTGAAGATGTTTTGTTTGTTTGGGTCAATAATAGGTGAGAGAAATTCGCCATCACGCCCTTTGCGGCGGGACCAGAAACAATAATAATATGCTCATTTAGGGAGTCGGCGCACAGATGGTAAGCCAGTCGCTGCATTTGTCACTTTTCAAACTTACATGCCTATTAATCCAATAGGCTAGAGTTGAGAAATTCAAGCGTAATGGACTCAATAAGCTTTTAAACCCAACTTGAAAGCTGAAAAGCCTTTCAGACTCAATAAAACTTCCAGTAAAGTTGGTCAACTTTAAAGAAATTTCTCCGGACGAGTTTTCTCGTATTAGAAGAGGAAATAAAGCTATTTAATATCGAACTAAAAATATAATGCGAAAAAGTGTTTCTTTGTTTGTCCTTTTTTAACGATTTCATATATATATCCCGGTAAAATATCTCATTATCTCGGGAAATATATTTTCTATCCGTGCGAAATCGGGGCGGGTCACTGGATTTTAGGATACTAGGTTGGATAGACTTAGATAATATTTTGTACTAGCTTATTGCCCGCTACTTTGTATGCGTTTTGTTAGGAATACAATTCACCCCCTTAGGGTAGGTAGCGTGATGTTAAATAGCATATAACCTTCGCGCAATAATTGGGCTATCAAATAGAAAAAAAATTCAAATCGGTTCAGTAGTTTTTGATTCTATAGAATACAAGCAAACAAAGAAACAAACAAATATTGATTTTTATATATTAGATTAGATGAAACTTTCATATTGGCGTGTGATATCAAGATGTAACAGCTGGTAAATAAATAATGTGTCGGCCACACTATAGCTAAGTAGTTGGCCACTGTTGGCAGCATCTAACCAGAATTAGGTAGCAAAATATGAAAATGCAATAAAATTAAAATCCCGGCAAACGAAAAGTCCAAAAAAGTCCAATACGAGCTCAAAAGTATTTTTATTGCATGATTGTTTGCTCAATATTAATATTTACTTCAATAAAAAAGTAATACCAAAGGCTCTTAAACGAAGGAAATTGTTAAAATTTGCTAATTTTATAGCCTGAATCTGAGTCCCTTTTGTCCCTTAGACATTAATACCACGTGATGTTGGAGACATAATCCTTTATTTAGTACTGAATTAAGGACGTAAAGAAAAAGATTAAACCCAATTATGCTATACAAACTTTCTCCCTGCCTTTTACTTGGAAATATGTAAAATAATAAAACCTCATTCTCCTGCGTTGGAAATGGAACAAATAAAGTTTTAAGCCCTCCCCGTCCCGTTTTATGTGATCAAAATAAATTAATACTGCTATTTTTGTTCCTATGTAAATGTATTTAGTCGTTTCGGCGTGATTAAGTAGCAAACTTACAAACTTTTGCCATTCATAATATTATTTGGATAGAATGTCATATCTCACTCCCCTATATGGGATAGAAAACTAAAACCCGACAACAACTTTAAATACAATAATGAAACTTTTACAAAGAACAAAAACACGTCTTTAAAGCCTTAATATCTCTAATACATTAAGAGGCACAGTAACAGTGTCCACTTTTTGCGAGTTGTCTATATTAAACGTAACAGGTGGCAGGCTGCATTTAATGGACCTAGATTGTCACTCCTTTAACGCAAGTACTAAGCTATGTATTATTTTTATATAAGAAATTATTAAATATTGTTAAAAAAAGTTGGTGCTCAGCATTTTTGTCAAGAGTGAGATTTAAATCTGAATCCTCCGGTTTTAAGTCCAATGCTCTACCAATTGCACTGTTAAATCATTTAAATATCGGTAAGTTTGTATTGTAATTAAATTTGGTACCCGAAAGGATATCTTTATTAAAGAATAAATAACATTGAAAATACACAAAATAATTACAAATCTTAAGTAACTAAAAATTAAAAATATCCCCATCGTTGTCCAGCGGCATAGTTCCCATCACACTGGCAGCATTACTGCGTTGTATGGCGATGCCTATATGTTGAGAAAAATATCTGCCAGCGCGAGGGTCACCTTTCTTTATATTATTATAAAATGACTTTGTCTCTGGGCCCCACGGACTTAAAGTATCTACAGAAAAAGGCACCGAAATAGCTTGAAGCCAAAACAAATATAACATGTGTTATTTTGATCTCTGAAAGCCTGACGCCTGGCCGACAAAATACAAAAAGAAAACACATCTAAAAATAGGCATTCAGCTGTTAGGGCGCGGTTACATGCGATCGATAAATATGTCGCGACCTTACGTCATATTCTGCGTGCTGTTCTCCTTAAAATATAACAGGATTATTCGTCATAGAGTAAATAACTTTGCGACAAAAATCACTTACTATTTCCACAGAAAGATTTCTATACGTCATGTAAAATTGTGAACAATTAGTGTTCGATCTTATATAAGAACTGAATATATAATATAAAACCACCCGTCAAGGTGCAATGTTTAATGTTAACTTTACAGTCTTGGATTACAATTAAGTATTTTTGGTGTGTATATCTAAATGAGTTATTATTTTGGTAATGTATGGTCAGTAGTTTTAAAATTAATACCAATATATAATGAGGGTTTTTAATTTTTCATTTAAATTTATTTGGAGTATTTAGACTTAATCTTCTTTTTGTCTCATCTCGATATCTTAAAGGCATCTATCTGTCAATAAATTATTTTTTTCACATAACAATATTAAAAAAACCTAAAATCTAATCTAAACATTATAAGTCCGCGTGGAATCGTGGCAAGAATACTGGCTGCATTTCCCCGCTGAATCGCGATGCTGATTTGTTGAGCCAGGAAGGAGCCAGCCCTCTTGTCACCAGAAGAGATGATCAGTCGAGGGGATAAATTAATAATGAATTGCCCACCTAAGACTGGGTTATAATGGAATGGGGTAAGCAGTGATATTAAAATCGAAATGAGAGCGAATCCGGGGCTGAAAACTAGTAACAAATTAATTACAACATACATTCTTGAATACAAGCAAAAAATATAGTAAAGATATTTAGCCGCTTTGAGTTTAATAAAACCCACCACCAGGTGAAGATTTCTCCTCATCAGAGAAAAAAAGAGCGAATCCTAGCAATTATGTAACATCTAAAGAACAAAAAATCTTAAAAATGTATGCCACATTCCGAGAGCAAATCAACCCCACGTTTGTAACAAGCAATTATTGGGCCATAACTTGGCCCAAAGTGTGTATACGCCATTACAAATAGATATATCCACAAAGTTCCCACCCACTTCCTAAAGTTGACCAATATCAACATCGATCTCAATCTCTAGAGCTGTCACAAACAAGAATTTCTCGTTAATATCAATCAAAGTTTTGGGTAGGTACTTAGTTAAGTTTTGTATCAAAATATTGTTGGCAAATCTAAAGGTCAATTCAGAATTTGGAAGTCGATCTCAAGTAAAGCTGTTGTTGACGCAACAAATTACGAAGTACAGATTGACTGAAATCTATCACAAATACATATCCGCAAAGTTCTAATCTCACGTTATTGCAAAACAATGAATAACAATCAAATTAAGTATGTGAGCAGCGGTCAATATCCAATCTATAATTTCAAGCGTGGATATGTTGGAACAAAATATAACCTAGCTGAATAGCACACTTCCTATTAGTGAAAGTATGTTGGAACAAAATATAACCTAGCTGAATAGCACACTTCCTATTAGTGAAAGAATTTTCAGAATCGGAACAGTAGTTTCAGAGATAACCCCAAACTTACCAACGTATTAGTATAAATAAGTATAGACAAATTGTTTATCTACAAAGTTTTATAATTATCATTACGTCATAAAATTGTCACCTCCATTCACAGAGTGGAAGGGAAATCACATGTAGTGCTATTTAAATAAAAAATAAATCTGTTACAATATCACAGACAAAGCCAAATGACACTTTTTAATTAAAACAAAAAAAAAATCGTGAGCCTCACGCATTTCACTAACTACTAGGATAAAAGTGTAAGAAAATTGTTCTAGAAATATTCTGATACTTATTGGTACCCTCTTGGGATGAAATGCGTGATCATAGATAGATAGATAGATTATTAGTACCAATGTCTCTAGCCATGTTGAAACGTACATACCGTGACGGTACAAAGAACGGTTATTATGTCGATTTAAAAAAAACTTTTCAATTGTTTGTTTATCACCTTAAAAATGATGGCTCAATCATGCATTGGATTTGATGAAGTTATTAAGGGAGATATGGCGTAGTGACAATAAAACAGCTTTCTAAATTTCATAATCCAAAATCAACAATATTTCGTTTTCTAAAAAGAAGAGATTATTACATAAATTGGATAAGAGGCTCGAATAAAATCTTATATTGTATTTTTTACAAAGAAAAAATATCTGTTTCGGTTACGTCTGGATATTGAAAGAGCCTAAGGTAGGACTTACCACCCTTTTTCCACTCCAGTTCGCTTTTTAATCTATTTGTGGTCGCACAATTCGTTGAGATATAAAAAAGAATTAGCTTTTGCTTGCGGTTTCGCCTGCCTGGATTATAGTTGATTATAGCCGCTGATAAAAGTTATAAGGGTTGGGAAAATGCTATAAAATGATACATGTTTTGATCTTCCTGTTTTCTAGTATAGTCAATACGTCTTTGCATTACCTACTGAACGGATTTGTAAAATTGAAAAATTACACACTTTTTTTAACTTTTCTTTTTCTTCACGGATTGCCTTACAGCTCCCGATACCGTGTTACGGGTTCAGGGCTCCCAGCGGAAGACCAAGTCTCCCTCGTTTAGCCGATGATATTTGTGAGGCTATACCTAACGAGTGGCCAGTTTTGTTTAGGTATATTTTGACGGAAATGCCTCTAAGTGTGGTTTGTCGGATTATGTACATATAAGTTTTTAATTAAAAAACCCATTGGTACATGGCCGGGATCCGGGATCGAACTTTGTTCCTCTCTAATCAATGCAGATCCATGAAAAGATTTCGCAAACCATTTTACTGAATATAATTTCTGTAAAAAAGTAACAGTTCTATAATAATCAGTAGATTACCACCTATTTTGTTTAAAAACACGCTTAATGTGAACATTGTTACGTTACCAATGTCCTCGACACTTGCGCCTTATAAATACTTCACACTATCTCAAGAATAATATCATCACATCGTTAAAATAAGGCGTTAACCTCAAATTAATTGCTCAAGTTAAACGAAAATTTATGGGGCGTAAGACTTAAGTGGAAATTAGACCACGCCAGGCGCTTTCTGTAAAAAGGTAGATCTTAAGTAGAACATCTAAAAATGTCGACCTGGTTTAAGAGATAAGATGAAAAACTTATCTCCGCTGGAAATGCAATTTGCTAAGTAAATGTTAAGTGATGGAGATTTTTTATTAGAAAAAGAAAGGCCAAAAGGGGTTTTTATAATAGTGAAAGTGACTTGGATAATCAATACTTTTGCTTCCTTTTGTGATTTTATAAAAGGAAACTTTTTAGTCGCTTATGCAAAAACATAATCACACTTAGAGGCTGTTTTATCTGAATATACCTCAACAGAACTGGCTCCTCGTTAGGTATAGAGCCTCACAAATAGCATCGGATAAAAGAGGAAGACTTCGTCGGTTCCACGAGCCGAAAGGCAACGCGTGAAGAAAAAAAGGCATAGGCAGTCATGGGGGCTGCCGATAGAAGTCAAAAGTTAATACTATGAATAACAGTTCCAGCAACTATATAGAAGCCAGTACACGAATTCCTACTCGGACATTCTCGTGCCGTTAGCATTTAATCAGTCCGGTCAAATTTTGATTTTTGACATATAAATGTATCTGTGTCCGGACCGAAGAATTGCCGTGGAATTTACGTGGAAGCCTATACACCAAGTCCTGCCCGGACATTTTTGGGTCGAGCATACTCGGGCCAGGCAATCCATGGTCTTGTGCCGAAAACATGCCGCGAACACAGGTCGCAAATCCATAAGATTTCTCCTTACCAAAAATCGATCAACGCGACTAAAGAAGTTTTCACTTAAACAATTAGAACTTTCATATAAAGAATCTTATTCCAAAATGGTTCATAATCACCTATAGCCCAAAACCATTTGAAGCAATAGGAACATTTTCGGAGGGTAAGAGATTAGCATTGTTAGCAATATTATACTTATAGCATGTAATTTCCATAATGTGGGTCCAAAAACAATCATTAAATAAAATCATTAGCTAAATGTGGAATTTTTACCAGGATCTCTTGGCATACCGTTAGAAGTCTAAATCATAATAGCACGTATCAGTATAGCGATATTATTATAACACACTGAATAATTTAGTTTAGATTAAAAGCACTCTCTTTTATTGTCTTGGTCTCTTAAATATTAACAAGTATGGTACGTACTTTGTACTTAAGTATGTAGATAAGCATGAATTTCTAAGAATTATATAAAAGTTAAAAGGTTTGTCTCTTTATTGGATTACACAACCTATTTACGCATACAATGTTATTTCATATTACCTTACCTATATAAGTAATAGTATTTTTAATTAGAACCAAAGATTTTTTAAAAGTTCTAATTCTTATTGAAATCCGTCTCAGATCTCAATAGGAACAAGAAGGACAAAGAAAGTTTTATACTATGTTTACTCGTACTCAGTATTCAAAGGCATTCAAGGACATCTGAAATCGTAACCTAGTTATCAAGGTACCTACCTAGACAATGCTCTTTGTGTCCAGAACGGTTACATATTGTCTAATATTGACAAAGGCAATGTGTATTTACTGAGAACAAAGTGATCATCGATTCTATCTACAGACTTGTCTATTATTGAAAAGACTCATAATGGATGTTCTTTCAGAATTATATTATAAAACTAGCTTTCCGCATTCCATAGAAAAAAGCTCTTTCAGTTTTTCCCGATTCTTCCAATTATTCGGGAAAAATTTCCAATTCTTCTTTCCCTAAAAACCTGATTCGTGATCGAGCTATTACGAACATTTAAAAATAAATTAACCAAATAGCCGTTATCAAGTGATGCGAACCAATGAACAGCATTTCATTTTTATTCACAAAATTGAAAGTGGGATATGTTATTTATACGACAAAAGCTCTGAAACTGCTGTTTCAATCAATGGGTTTTCTAATTAAAAACTTATGTACCTACATAATCCGTCAAACCACATTTAGACGCTTTTCCGTCTAAATATACCTCAACAGAACCGGCCACTCGTTAGGTATAGCCTCACAAATACCATCGGCTATACTTGTAATAAGAGACTTGTAACACGGTTTCGGGAGCTGTAAGGCAAATACATAATATAAATAAACAATATACCGTTGATATGGCGAATTACCGATGTTAAAAGGTCGTATCTTGAGTATGATTCCTGTAGTAAAAGCCAAACGACGAAGCTCAGGTGTGAGTTGAATCAAATGTTACAATAAATCCCCTACTATAAAATATTTCACCGCATTGCGACGATCATAAATTCCCTTTAGGCACAGATAAGAATAGGTACCTATTTCTAAACCTAACTGTGAGAAAAGGGGAAACTCGTGTAAATACTCTTATGTTTGCCCCAAAAATATTATTATAGATACTTAAAATAACGGTTGAGGCTGGCACAAATTAGATTATTTATTTCCTTGGAAAAACACTTGGTATTTCAGCGTAAATGTTTTTATCTTTCCTAAATGAGACTTACGTTATTTATTTACGCAATAAATTAAATGAAACAACTTAAAAAATACTTTAGCTTAGTTATGATTTTATCTTCAGGATGCCTAAATTTTTATGTGCTTCTTATCTTATCACGGTCTTACCCAACTGGTCAAAACATCAGTGAAATAGGTGTTATAGGGGAAAATGTCTTTCTGTCTTATCTGTCATCAGTCATCACGCTTTTTATCCGATCGAATACTATTTGCTACGATCCTGACATACCTCCTTCGCTTCTTTTATATTCATTATACCTTTCATATATGCTCGGTGATTGTGTATTGTGTATACTTTTAATCAATACATTATTTTGAATCACACACTCGTATATCGTATTTAAAAGCTGTAATTTATTTATCTGTAATAAAATACGAAAGTTATTTAAAAAATAAGTTAATGAGTTATATTATTTTAGATGGACATATACTATGTTTTATTTAAAATAAAGCGGTAAGAATAGCAATATATGCAACTAAAACCGCAGGAGGAAATCTAGTATCCACCTACATAATAATTTAAATTTAATTAAGTCTGTGAGATAAATGTGCGTTACATTTCTAACCCAAACTTTAGTATAAAAGTTTTCAACTAAATGAGTTTCGACAGTCGGTACCGAGTGATCCATTAAATATCTTGCTATAAAATAAAAGTCCCTCAGGCAACAAAATCTACCGCCATCAGAGTTGCTACAATAAAATTTCTACTTTAAATTGGGAGTAAAAGTGGAAAAGAGTATTCAGGCAAAAAATTCCACTCCGAAAACCTTTCGCAATGGAAATTTTAGATTTAGGTCAAGTTCATCGTAAACGAGACCTGTAATGGAAATAATTTTGTCCATTTAAATTAGCCTCATTACTTTTAGCCTAAAATACTTTTAGGTTCTTCTTTTTTAGCCTTTCTAATTTAAATATCTATATATATCTAAAGGTAGGTACATTTTTTTGTTCGTAATAAAAGCTTTCTAGTTAACTAACAATGATTCTATATAAATGCGAAAGTACCTCTGGCTGTTATGCTTTCACGGCTAAACCACTCAACCGAATTTGATGAAATTTGATACAGAGAAAGCTTGAACTCTAGGGAAGGGCATAGGCAAATTTTTCTTAAATTGCGAATGCAAGGGCGAAGCTTAATGCTGAAAGCTAGTAATCTATAAATTATATTTAAAACTAGTACCTACGTAGGTACTAAACTTATACTAAATACACGATTTTGCTACATACTATATAACTCGAAATTATCATAATGTTATGAAACTGCGAAATACATGTTGAAATATAGTAGGTACTTACCGCAATAAGTTAATAATAAGGTGACCAACAATTTATAAAGACATTTTATTCTATTAAGATATTATTGATGAAGTTACCATACCATAACTGGAAGAATATGGCAAAGAACAAGAAAAAATTGAAAATTATTGAAGGGATTACGTGGGTTAGAGGATTATTGCATAGTAAATGGTAAATATAGGTACAGCATTATGTAAATAGGATTAAATGTAGGTAGGTAACTATTAGAATATGTATTATAGAAAATAATAAACCGGCCAAATGTGAGTCAGGCTTACTATAACAGACATACTATAAGTAAGGTATGATTCAGATTTTTATAAAAAAAATATTTAACACATTTTAAATCTCCACAAGTTTAAAAAACAAAAAAAGTTCTCAATTTGTCCCCTAGAAATCTTTCACCGGAAATAAATTTGATTTTAACTATGCCAAAAGTATAGCGATATAAAAACGGCCATAGCATACAAACAGACACCGAAGTATTTGCACGGAACCCTAACAAATTTAAACATACACTACACAAAGTTGATTTATTATTCATTTTCCTATTTGGTAAAATATTCTGGCCTTGACTTCTATTTAAGTAATAACGACCTCCATGAAATTTTTAAGCTGTCTGGTTATAATAGGTCAGTTTTAATTAAGCTACACTTTATGTATAGCAATTTTGAATTAATGTCATAAGGAAAGGAAATCATTTGATTTTATCTACATAATCCTCTTTACAATGTGTGCTTCTTTGTGCCTCGATAGCGCAAGGAAGCTAAGCACCGATTTTATTTAAAAACTAGCGGACCCGGCAGACGTTGTCCTGCCCAAACGTTGGCTTGCCTGCACTACCCCTAGCCCTACCCTTACCCTTATGCTTACCCCTACTCCTACCACTACCACTAACTTTGGATATTGTTCATGCAAAAATACTAAAATCGCGATTAAAAAATTGGGGTCTCAGACCTACTGAATATACACAAAAAAAATCATATAAATCGGGCAAGCCAATGTAAATACTAGATGACCCGTGCGAATACTTTCACATCGTTAGTTCAACTGATCTCCAACAGATGGCGTCTTTTACAAAGTAAATAAATTAGTGTAATTTTAAAAGAAACATTTATTTTTATTTTGTTTTGTGTGATGTTTTTTTTTCATTATAGGGAAAAATAATCTTCAAAATGGCGTATCAAACATTAACTTATCTTCAAAAAAACACATTTGAGAAATAATATATAGTGATAAGTGAAGTAGTACATTGGAGATGTCCCATTAAAATTCATATTTATGGCAAACCTAGTTTTCCTTTTAGTATACGAGACCAAGTCTAGAGGGTTAAGTATACTTTAGAATCCACGCTACGGAGACGAAATAGTTCAAGTGCGTGGTTAATAAATTAAAATTTGTGAAATAAAAATGTTGGTTCTTTAATATTATTTCATAAAGATTTCTGCTAAATTATACAAGTACTGGTTTTCCGCCCGGCTTCGCCAGTGTAAAGTTTTGAAATAATATACCGATACCCATGCAAAAATGTTTTACGGTTCCAGGGTACCCAGCGGAAGACCAATCCCGATCGAACCCGTGGTATGCCTAGTTAATACCATATTTAATATTTAATATAAATAATAATATTAATTACTATCCACCAAGATTTTTAAATAAAAAAAAGTAATAGATACCCCATTACCACAAAATAGTGTTAACCAGTGTTTAGTTTATGCATAGTTCTGTCTCAGTCTTTCATATTTTAATGACATATATTATATGTAAGAGAGTGATAAAACATAGTTTAGCTAAACACTTGTTAACCACCGTTTTGTGGTAAAGCCCATAGCTTCTTCTTCTTTCTCCGGCCTTATCCCGTGTTTAATTGGGGTCGGCTCTCCTTATGGTAAAGCACTTAGCATTTAATTTAATTCGTATCTAATGATACTAAAGATGATCTTTAAAAGAAGTTTAAGTATATAACGAGATTTGATTCGACTGATCATCTCTTCTGGTGACAAGAGGGATGGCTCCTTCCTCGCTCAAAGGATCAGCAACACGATTCAACGGGGAAATGCAGCCAGTATTCTTGCCACTATTCCACGCGGTTTATTTAGTTATTTTAATGTTTAGATTAGATTTAAGGTTTTTATATTGTTTTGTGTCAATAATTAAAATAAATAAATATATTCATTATACATGGCATACCTTTACTGCCTTGGAAACTTTGCACGGTAAATGTAACAAACGTTGGTTCAACTTTAAACGAGTTTATAAAGAAACTTGCAAACTTTATACTTATTGTATATATTATTAAATAGGGCAAAGGTCTATAAGTTGCGGTCTTGGGTTCAATGCTCACTCGAGTGAGAAAAGCAAGACATTATTTTTACCTAATAATAAAATAATGGGCTTTTATCGAACATGTCGTATCTTTATTTAAGAAGTGACAGCGCTAAATATGGACCAGCGTAAAGTAATATATCTATCTATCATCACGCCTTTTATTCCAAGAGGGGTAGGCACTAGGCAGATACGGTCCTGACATATACCTCTTTTGCTTTTTTTATATTCATCAATACCTTTCATACATGATCGGCGATTGTGTGTACTTTTAATATTTCCATCGATCAATACATTTTTTATATGTAGACCTAGGTCGTCCTCTGCCCCAGCATTTCCTTTCACTTCAGCCATATGAACCTTTTTAGTCAATCTTTCATGCTTCATTCATTCAACGTAAATTAATATATACATACATAAAGAGGAGTATAGTGATGTAAAGTGTTGGCAGATGTTCCATGATGAATAGACTTCGAAAACCTGATGATGGTTTCTAAGAATCTACTTTAATAAAGTATTAAGAAATACTTACACCAAAAACGCTTGGTCTGCAGTGAGATAAATAAAATATTGTTCGCTTAAATATTTGTATTTGTTCATACCGATATATAGGTCATCTAACCCTTTTAATAATAAACTCTGTACAAAATTATAATATGTTTTATCTCACTCGAACAAATCTATAATTATATATGATAGATGGAGACAAAACATTGTATCATTGTATTCAGCTATACTGTGTATTTTCAAAATTATACGCCCAAAAGCTAGCTCAATATATACTTAGCCTAGCTCACCGCTCGAGGTAATGAGAAAATTCCATCATACTCGATGTATAACAACGAGATTATTGACAGTCCATAGAATGGTTTTAGGCTATGTCCTAAATTGCTTCTGAAGCCGGCCATTACAGCGGTTTCCGTCTGAAATTCTCTGAAATTATAGCCTTGGGCATTAGGTTAGAAGGGAATTCGTAATTACACGTACGTTGCTATAATAATTTTAGAGAGTTACTAATAAACTTTATGTAATAACATGCCATATTCCTGGTAAATTAAGTTTCCCGGGATAAAAAAAACCAAGGTCACTCTTCGGCCCTCTAGCTATCTCTGTACAAAAAAATCACGTCAATCCGTCGCTCCGTGTTGGCGTTAAATTTTTGCATTTATATTAATATTATTCAGGATAAATTATAGTACATAATCCGACAAACCACACTTAGAAGTTTTTCCATCTAAATATACCTTAACAGAACTGGCCATTCGTTAAGTATAGCCACACAAATCGGCTAAAAGAGGAAGACTTGGTCTTCCGCTGGGTACAATCGGACCGATAACACGGTTTCGGGAGCTGTCAGGCAACCAGTGAATGAAAAAAAGGATAAATTATATACTGAAACCAAATAGAACGTAACAAATAATTAATGGATCTACAATTACTTTAATCATCCTTTTAGTATAACCATAGAACATTATAAAAAAGAATAGAAGTAGCATGTTAACATATTTATATGAAAACCGGTGTTACCAAATTTGACAATATTGTGAAAAACTAGTCTAGTATGTGTCTATCTTTAGACAAATTATTTGTGCGGTTATAATTTTTTCACTTCACTTTTAGGGGAAATTTTGAACGCGAACCGTTTCTTAAGGTACCTATATAAGTATCTCGTTGATACCGTGACCATTAGGAAACAAATCTTCACAAGACGCTGTCTAACCTGATAGATTTCAGGCGGGAACATGCTCGTGTTAAGTAAATACTGAAAGCAAAATCATATTCTTACAATCCCAAGCTCCAATAAATCCCATCTCGTAGAGTGGTTGAAAATTGAATTTGCTATACCTAACATAATATTGAAAATATCGATCTGTACAGATGAACCTAGATGTTATTACAGCAAAATTTTATATGAGAATCGAGTAGATATACTTTTTCAGGGTTCAATATTCTGTGTGTATAATATACAAGAGGGGTAGGGCAGAGACAATCGAATGCCATTTGTTACGATCCTGACATATCTCTTTCACTTCTTTTATATTCATCATACCTTTCATACATGCTCGGCGATTGTGTGTACTTTTAATATTTCTATCGATTAATACATTTTTATATGTTCAATAAAAGTACACCTAGGTCGTCCTCTGCCAGCATTTCCTTTCACTTATTACCTCATATAATAGAATATAATTAGTATCTACAAAAAAGTCTGTAGTAAGTACATAATAAATTTGCGTTCGCGCCTCGGCTTCGTACGGGTGCAATATGGGTTTACAACTTATCTATTAGACATAGATAAGTGCTACCACGGACTTTTTTGTAGCCCATTTTAATGTACACAATTCAATTCTACATAATTTTGTTACATCTCTGACAGATTAGAC
Source organism: Nemapogon koenigi (assembly GCA_963924495.1). Lineage (NCBI taxonomy): Eukaryota > Metazoa > Arthropoda > Insecta > Lepidoptera > Tineidae > Nemapogon > Nemapogon koenigi. The sequence goes on along the minus strand of OZ004644.1, from coordinate 9,069,333 downwards.
AGCATAACAAACGCCATGAAAACACGCTGGCCATAACTTTTCCCCCAACTTGATTTACATTATACGGTTAATGCTCAGCTCCTAAACATGATAAGCCTATGTTTAATACTGGAAAACCTTTGCGGTGAATTAACCTATCTAATAGTGAAAGTCGCAACAAAATCCGTTTAGTAGTTTTTGCGTGAAAAGGGCACAGACGGACAGACAGACGCGGCGGGAGACTTTTATTTTCTTCGCGGGTTGCCTTACAGTTCCCGAAACCGTGTTACGGTTCCAGGGTGCCCAGCGGAAGACCAAGTCTCCCTTCGTTTAGCAGATGGTATTTGTGAGGCTATACCTAACGAGTGGCTAGTTCTGTTGAGGTATATTTAGATAGAGAAGCGGGGAACTTTGTTTTGCAATATGTAATGTAAAGGTTCCGAATTGAACGTAACCAATTCAAATTTTCTATTAGGTACCAAAATAATAAGCTTAAAGTTTATAGTTAAAGCCTTATTTACCCGCGGGGATTATAAGGCTTCAGATCAAAAGTTCAAGTCAGGCCTTCAAAGTTCAGCCGTTCCCTCTATAAGCTATTCATTATTATGACGAAATGTAGCGAAGGCACTACTTGCTACGGAATATTGTAGTTTACATTTTAGTACACTTCCAAACTACGCGGGCTTTATAGGCCATTAAATATAAAGTGGGGTAAACTTGTATTTTTCAGTATATTCTCAAAGTAAGCGAAAAGTCGCGTCAGCACTTTTTATGAAAAGAAGTAACAACTCTAGCTAGGTATATAATAATATAGTTACTTCCTACGTAATCTCTAATCCCATTATTGTTCACAATCATATCATCATGCCTTTTATCCCAAGAGGAGTAGGCAGAGTCAATCGACGGTCCTGACATACCTCTTTTGCTTCTTTTATATTCATCATACCTTTCATACATGCTCGGCGATTGTGTGTACTTTTAATATTGCCTTCGATCAATAATTTTTTTATATGTTCAATAAAAGTACACTTTAGGTCGTCCTTTACCAGCATTTCCTTTCACTTCTAAATAAAGTCAAACTAAATCAAGCAAAATTTCATTCTAAATAAAACGGCAGAGCATATATAACGAAATATATATGATTTATTCAGTTCATTAGGCGTCCTGAAATGTTATAAAGTCAACTTTTCGTTGTTCCATTATTCATGTTCATAGTGTTCATGGGTCACAATAGAGTGTGAAAGTCTGCGTAGATTGCTTTCATTTGTCAAACGTCTGTGTTCATTTGGAAACAACTGAGATCGCTTACGCTTTATACGTGTACACTTATATAAATGAACCCAAAATTAAATTTTTTTTCATAGTTGATTAACTTTGGGCGTGAAATAATATTACTTGTTAAGGGCTAAGCCTTCGAATTTTTCTCTTCAATTCCTTTATCGTATCTTTTTAGGGTTCCGAACATCCGATGAAAAAACGGAAACCCTTATAGGATTACTAATGTGTCTGTCTGTCTGTCTGTCCGTCTCAGTTTATTTTCTCCGAATCTACTGGACGAAAAATGTTGAAATTTAGTACATATGTAGAGTTTCATGACCCAATCACAGACGATTTACGCAAATAATAATTTTGAGGGGAAAATTAAAACGTAAAAGAATTTTAAGGAATACCAATAATTTGTTTTCAAGTTCAGAAAATTACTAAAGAAATTTGTTATTTGTGAAAACTGCGGTTTGATCTTGATAAAATGAGCTGTCACCGCATTTTCATTACCTAAACCAAATTGACAATTCGAAGAGTACCAAATGAACTTAAAACATTAATTAACAACTCCCATTTTAGCATAGAATCTAAATTACAAATAGGTCGACTGTTGCTGTAGTGTTCACAGCTCTGAAAGTATCCATTTGTCTATGTACAAAGAAACCACAGACTCAAAGATGAATTAGCTTTTCGCTTTTAGTGGTATACACAGTTTTGTATTTAAGAAGTTAAAGAGCGAAAATCTTAAAATAATCGCTGGTCGAGTGGGTAAAACGTTGGCTCACAACTGAGAAGTCGCGGGTTCGATGCCCAACCCCGACTATTTTATAATAAACCGTATAAAATACGCAATTCCAACTCGTTAGGTATAGCGTCAAAAAAAACTTCCGCTAAGTGAGGAAGACTTTGCTTTCCACTGCGTATATATATTTGAAAAGAGTTATTTTTGTGATATTTGCCATAGAGATTTCTCTAATTCGACTAAATATCGAATGAGCGAGAATCGGCCCACTGGTCTTAATAATATCATCACGCCTTAATTCCTTTGGGATAGGCAGATATTAGATATACACTTGCTACAATCCTGGCATACCTTTTTGCTACATCAATTTTCATTGAATAATCGTTTTATGCCTGCACTCATTGCAGTTATTATGCTTTTTATTTTCCCTTTCTTTTACTTCAAAACATGACTGATTTCTCCAGAAGTCTCTCGTCATCCACTTTTTTCATATGATTAAACATTCTAAGCATACCTTTCTCTATTTTATTTACGTTCCCTTACTATTTCTTATTTTATCTTTCAAAGTTGTTCCTCAACGTTTGTATCTCAACTGCTTTGATCTTACTTATGTCGTTCGCATTACAATGAATGTATAGAGAATCCTTTACGGATGACTAGCTTACCTTTTTGAATTAGTATTAGTCTTGATAATTCTATTTATCTATCTATCTATCATCACGCTTTTTATCCCAAGAGAGGTAGACAGAGACACTCGAATGAAATACCTCTTTCGCTACTTTTATATTCATCATACCTTTCATACTTTTAATGTTGCCTTCGATCAATAATTTTTGTATATGTTCAATAAAAGTACACCTAGGTTGTCCTCTGCCAGGATTTCCTTTCACTTCAGCCATATAAACCTTTTTAATCAATCATTCATCCTTCATTCTTTCAACGCTTTCACGCTGGATTTAAATAAATATGTATTCTATGTTCTTCCCAAGGGTTGAATTTCTATCAGTATCAAATTTAAACAAAATCGGTTCAGTTGTTTTACCGTGAAAGCGTAACAGACAGATAGACAGATAGAGTTATTTTCGCATATATAATATTAGTATGGATATTACGATTCAATGAAAGAATTAAATATTTTTTAAAGAAAAATAGTCCCCGAGATATAGAATCTTAACTTGAAAAGTATTTTGTAAAGAGTACCTAATATGGTAAAAATTCAACGTCTGGACGAATTTGAATTATTTTCATAAGTGAAGCAAAAATGACTCTACAATTCTATATCCTGCTTATAAGCAATAGTGGTGAATCTACCGTAATCGATGCATTAACTATTGCACCCCTTCAGTCTTCTTAATTTTTGTAATTGAGATTTTTAATTTACCTACCTCATCGTTGTATTAGATAATCTCTGAAGTCCAAAATGTTTTTAAATTATGATTACCTGAAACAAATTAAACAACATCATTAGGTATTTTCAATAACTCATAAACATCTATCACATGTGATAGATTATGTAATATAAAACTTTGTACAATATTCGTTACTGATCATATACCCGATTTTAGGCAATCGTAACCTTCTATTTCGTTGTAAGTTGAAATATACCATTGAACTTATGGCTACATACAACAATCCAGCGATCATGAGTAAAAGGAATACTCCCAACGCAAATCGTTGGAAAGTTGCATATATGCCAATCTATTAAATATTTTCAATGGCGCGATACAGGTTTCAATGAGTTAGTAACGGTGCGACATCTATCGACGCGATGTGCCGCCACAAACTTTAATTATCAGTTGCTATTTTGAAGATGTTAGATTATACACTAAAAAGCAATATAAAAAATCTAAATATTTTCTAAGCCATACAAGTTAAAAGAAATCCTGAAAACAGTTTATTTAACACAGTTATTAAATATACTTGAATGTTGCTTTTTACTTCAAAAAGCTATCTGGCGTGGTTTCGGAAATATTTCATGATAAGTTAGTGGCTTTTTTATATTGTTCGTTAGCGTATTTTATAGAAACGACAAAAATACAATTTTTAATACAAACATTTTAGAAGGCTGAAGGCTGCCGACCGATTTGCCGACGAGCAGATTAAAAACTTCTTCAAAAAAAAAACTAGGTACGGCCCCAAAACTGATCCAATTTTCGTTTTATAGGCACCAATCTGAAGAAACATCAGAAACATCGAGAAAATAATTCGGAAAATTTTCACTACGGCCACAAAAATGATGGATACAATTGCCACACTTTTGTTAAAAAATGCGTAAGTAGGTATAAGTAAATTTTTTTCAATTAAAAATGACAATAGTGTTCTGCTAAAGAAATATATCTTATATTACACTCCTTTATGCGTTAGCGAATACGAGTACAATAGACATAAAGCTTTGAATGCTTCTTTTCAGAAGAGATCGTCTGAACTCTAACGGAAAAGCTGCAGATATCTTTCAGAGCTTATCGTAAAAGAAAAAAATATTTGAGTAAAACCTGAAAATTTAATCCAAATTCATTGAACCGTTTCAATGCTTATTCTGGAAAAAACGGTTAATATATGTTTATCTATCTATCATCACGCCTTTTATCTCAAGAGGGGTATAGGCAGAGACAATCGAATGCCATTTGTTATACCATCTTGACATATTTCTTTCGCTTCTTTTATATTCATCATACCTTTCATACATGTTCGGCGATTTCTTTTAATATTTCCATCGATCAATATTTTTTTTATATGTTCAATAAATGTACACCTAGGTCGTGATTTACTAATATTTTGGGTTTCAGTAAGGAAGGAGATTCCGTGAATTTTTTTTTTTTCAAACCAATTCTTACATTTTTCTCCCTAGTTCCCTCGAAACTACTCTCTTCCCATTTAAAAAAAGAATTCATATGATATGAAAGTAGTAGAACTCCTATTACGATAATTTCCCTAGAGATCGTATTTGTTTTCGTTTTAATACCAAAGACTTTTATTACTATAGAAAGAGTAGGAAGTCAGGTCAGAGATTCGACCTACTTTTGTGTTTTCCCATTTTGCCATATTATTATTAGTACATGATGGACCGAGCTTTCTGAGATTATTTAGATATAGGACGCAATCTAATGGGAATTAGATTAAATTCTTTAAAATTTACGAATTTCACCACTAAAATACAATAAAACATAAAAATTAATGAAATTGGAATTGTCAGGGGTAAATTGAGGATTAAACAGAGATTTTTGTTCCTAAATGTGATTCCACATCACGTTACGGTCCTTGACATTCGTCTTCATTGTATGTTATACTAGATTTTCGCCCCCGGCTTCGCCCGTGTATATTTTCGGAATATTCGGAAGGTTTAATTTTCAATGACTTTGTCGCATAAATCATGCTAAATATTCTGGACGACGTTCCTTATGTTGACTTTGAAAGCATCAAGTGTTTGTGGTTTATTCGTATAGACGTTTTATCTCGTTGGCCAGTTCAGGTGGCCGCCGTGCGAGATAACTATGCCAAATTCCTCAAATCGCTCGTGCAGAATGTCGATCGTGGCTGTGTGGCACGTAGCGCCGTTCTGCTGAAACCACATGTCGTCGGTATCCATATCATCTAGTTTATGCCACAAGAAGTTGCTTATCAACGATCTGTAGCTAATAGATTTCATTATTTGCACGTGTTTTTCAATTCTATAGCCTTCCATGGTAATTCCGCAACAAATTTGAGAGATATTGCTCTAACAATATGCCCGCTATAAACAATCAAAGTTCAATCTTATAGAAGTGAAAAACACATGTCTAAACTTTTTTTTTTCAAAGCTCTGGTAAATATGGAAACAATGTAGATTAAGGTTAAAATTTTAATATCAAATTATACCATGCGCAGGTTATTATTTTTAAAAGGAAGTTTAAAATGCTTTGTTCCATCCCCCATTTCAGAGTTATAGGTCATTCGTGAAACCTAGGTTTGTATATGAATAAAAATGGCGGCACATAAAGGTTTTTGGAAGCTCAAACAGACGGCGTCGACAAAAGCGGTATTAATAATAGAAAGCGTGATTTTATTGCACAACTTTAGCTCGAATTTAAAAGCTTACTCTCTATTTCAAAGTGAATGTGAAAATCTATTACGAGGACTTATTTTTATGAATAAAATTCCGCACTCAAATTCATATTCAAACTAGCTGACAGTCATGACCCCTATTTATGGTCTTGGTTTCATACAAAAAAGCCATAGAACAAAGCACTTTCAGTTTTTCCCGAATTATTGAATTTTCCGGGAAACATTTCCAAATTTTCTTTTCCTAAAAACCTTATTACCTACGAACATTTAAAGTATAAAATTACCCAAATTGATAAAGCCGTTTAAAACGCAAATTTAAAACCCTAAATAATAAAATATGGCTTAATCCTATTTAAAATAATAACTATCAGCAATTTGAGTTGAAAATAATATACTCATTTTTATATGATTAAATTGAGATTTGCCATATTTTTGACAGAAGTAAGATGGCCGACATAGGAAGCCACGGGACAAAACCGAAACAATTGTCACTTTTGTCATGTCACTTATTGTGACAGACAAAATACAAACAAAATCGCTACTTCATCTAGCTTTCTTTCCATTGTGGACATAAAGCTTCTGTTTGTATTTACTGTATGCGAAGTAGAGTACGTAAACACTAAGGAGTGGCTTAAATGTCTTGCTACTTTTCATTGGGCGATATTAAGACACGCCCCAATTTCCCTTAATGTACACTCGGCAAAATTGATTCCTAAGACACAGACTAGAGTAGTATTAACATTCTAAAGAAACTTCAGTTTTCCTTTGCCTAACAAATTGTCATGATGAGCTAACTTTTGCCATATAACGAAGAAACGCTTTGAAAGAAAGAAAGAAATTGTTTTATTTGTAGACCCGGCTTCTCCTATGCAAATTTTCGAATAACATTAAATGAAAAATAAAATCTTAGAACGCGATTACAGCGCCACCTACAGGGTCCAATTGTGAATCTAAACCATCCAGGGACCTACTCAAACACATACAAAAAATTTAATCAAAATCGGTCCAACCGTAGGAAGAGTTCAATGACATACACACGTACAGAAGAATTATAATTATATATACCTAAAGATAGACATGTAACATTTGAACATATTGCATGAAAAGATCTTTAGAAGAGTTTAAGTTAGTTTAGCTTTTGAAACTTTGCACTTAAACTTTTGCAAGCGTACGCTCTCAACTGCAAATTGTTCTAAACTTTCATAATTTTAAACTAACTAAATGACCCTTCTAACAGGTTAAAATAAATATGTATTTTTATAAACTTAAAAAAAAGTGTCTGTATTTATAAAATACTACCCAAGACTATAACTATCCAAAGTACCTAACGGCTAACTCATAATCGACGATTCACTTCTATTATTTTTAATACAGTGAAATTGAGCACCTTTTTTAAGTCGGTTAAAAATTTGAACAATTTTGGTCCCATTAATAAAAGCGACAGGCTTGCCACCTGTGTTGCTTAATATGAGCAACTCACTAAATGTTGATATAGTTACCATGACTCGCCACGCCGGGGTATAAAGACCAATCATGTGTAATATTATGTTGTATTACTAAAATCAACGACCGGCTGCGAAAGGGTAGAATTATTGTATTTAAAAAACCCGTTATCATGATGACATATTTTCCCGGGATAAAAAGTAGCCAAGTATCACTCGTCGGCTCTCTAATTACCTCTGTGCAAAAAATCACTTGCATCCGCTGAGCCGTATTGGCGTGAAGGACGGACAAACAATCAAACACACTTTTATCGACCACGTCTGAAAGCACATCACTAGTATAGGTCAAATATGTCGACAAAATAAAATAGAAACTTAATTAACAACACTTCATAAAAGAGCACAAAATATACTTTGCTTTTCATAAAATAGAAGGTGAAACACATCAACATTAATTACTTTACCGCGTTGTCGTCTCTTTATTTCACCTCAGGCGCTCCGCGGTGTTGTTGCTATGAAATTATTACATACTTTCATTAATAAATTCCTGGGAACTCTTAATTGGTAAGAGCTTTTGGTTTTCGTATCAATAAACACTCTTGTCTTGCTATTCAAATTTCACTTGTGGCAAAATTTTTTATCGACTTCTCGTACCAACGAAAAGCAGTTCAGCAGGTCCATTAAGTGCAGTAATAGAGGCTTGCCACCTGTTCTGTTTAATATGGACAAAAGTGGACACTGTTACTGGTGTGTCTAGCCACACTGCAAAGTATAAAGAGTGTAAAGATGTGTGTTTATACGCTAAAATATTTGGCAAAAAGTAAGTTGTTTTCGGATAGTCCTTGAATGTAAAGGTCATTGAAATCATAAAATATTACGGAGAAATCTCTTCAGACAGCTGTAAAATATAACGATGACTTCCAGACGATTATGTCATTTTATAGATTTCATGACATAAATTTACAGTTGTTTTACATCTAGGGCGGTTGACAGGGCGTTATATTATATAGGATACTATGTTTTTATCTAACAAAGTTAGTGGGCGAGCTTTTATTTCAAGTAGATACTAATTCTGCAGCAAATTAAACAATTGCTAAATATATTTTCTTCTTTTCATCCGCTATTATGATCTTGAGTTCGTACAAAAATCCCATTGGAAAAAGCACTTTCAGTTATTCCCGATTTTTTAATTTTTCCGGGAAACTTTTCCAATTTTTCTTTCTAAAACCTTGTCCTGACAATTACGGACAAAGAAAAAAATAATCAGCCAAATCGGTCAAGCCGTTCTCAAGTCATGATCTTTCATACATGCGGCAATTGATTTTTATTTATATACTAGATGTGCCTTGCTACTTTAGGTCGTAGGTAGCGTGATGTTATATAAGCTTCCTGAAGAATTGGGCTATCAACTATCAAATGCAAAATTTAATATCCGACTGGTAGTTCCAGAGATTAGCGCGTTCAAACAAACAAACGAAAAAAACGAATCTCTAATCAAAACAAAAGTTCTAGTTTTCATCATATCGCGTGTTATTGAAAACTCCTTCAAGTTCAGTAGCTTACCTAAACAGATCAATTACGGTATTCGTACTACGAGTAGGTTGTATTGACATTTCGTGAATATAAATGTTCTACTTGAACCATACAGTATTTTACAATCAATTTTCTTTCCATAATAAATTCAATTTTTATTATTGACTGCGGCTGCGCAGAAGTGGTTATTATTTATTTATTTCTAAACAAGACGGTCAAGTGCGAGTAGGGCTTGCGCTTTCTTTGAGAGGGTTCTGTCTGTACTATGTAATGGTAAATGAAATATTAACGCAATTTTTTTTTTCCACATGTTAAATTAATGATTATCGGATTTATGTCCTGGCTTGTGCCAAAACACCTTCCTTTGTGGTATTTTTTTTAAAGTGGGACTTTTAGTAAGTAAAATATGAAATTATAAACGCCTTGAAAGGCCATGTCTTTTTTAAAGTAGAACTACTTGCATTGGACCGTATTTTTGTACAAAGATAGTTGAATAGCCGCAGAGTGACGTAGGCTTTACTTTTTATCCCGGAAAACGAGATGGGGAAGAGGCATGGAAATGTATTACAGCCACAAGTCTATTTCGTTTCTTTCTTCTATATCCAAGCGAGTGAAACCACCGGCAAAAGCTACTATAAAATACTTCAAAGCGACAATTTACCCTCGGTTTACTTTATTGAATAGTCCTTACAAGTTGAAGAGGTTTTTAGTATTCACTACTTGTATAAAAGGGGGAAAAATAAAGAGTGGTCTCCCGTGGTAGTTTTCTTTGGTCGTAAAGTGCACGTCGCATGTTCCTGCTTCACTCGGAGAGCTAGAACTTTAAATAATTCACATTGATATAGGAACTTGCTTTGGAGCACAGAATATAGCTATATATTTTAAAATAAAAGAATAGGTTTATAATCCAAATTTTTAAAAAGTGTACCGACTTCAAAAATTTGCACTGAAAAGTAAGAAATAATAAATATTTCGTTGTAGAATTTGAAAACGGTTGGTGGAAGAAGGAAGTTGTTCGGAAGATAAAGGTGGCGCAAAGGTCTATGGAGCGTAGAATGCTCGGGATCTCTCTCAGTGATCGAATACCCAATGTCCAAATAAGACAGAAGACAAGAGTGACGGACATTGGAACTAGAGTTGCGACACTGAAGTGGAGATGGGCGGGACACGTAGCTCGAAGACACGATGATAGATGGACGTTAAGGTTTACTGAGTGGAGACCTAGAATGGGCCATAGAAGTGTCGGCAGACCACCAGCGTGATGGAGTAACGACATCGTGAAGAGAGAGGATAGAGCGTGGAGGAGAACTGCGGAGGATAGGTAGAAGTGGCGCAATGCTGAGAAGGCCTACGTCCAGCAGTGGACGGACACAGGCTGAAGAAGAAGAAGAAAAAGAAGGTGTCAAATTAGGATACAAATTAAGTAAACATCAAGAAGATAATGTTTGTACTGATGATCGTAGGTTCCTAATGAATTGTCTAGATTAGTGAATTTGGGAACTAATGTGTTTTAATTTTAACCGTCTTAAAATTCTGCGACGAAATAATTTCTTACTTTTCAGTGCAAATTTTTACCTAATTAGGTACCTACCTATACCAAGACTACACCATTTCAATGGTTTTTTTTCTTTCTTCACGGATTGTCTTACAGCTCCCGAAACCGTGTGTCCCAGGCTCCCAGGGTACTCAGCGTAAGACCAAATCTCCCTCTTTTAGCCAATGGTATATTTGTCGGATTATGTACATAAGTTTTCGGCCAGGATCCGGGATTGAAACCGTGGTCTGCCTAGTTTATACCAGAAGCCTTAACCACTCGGCCAGCAACGCACTTTTTTGTTTTTTTCTTTATCTGTGTAATTTTGTAAGCTCTGAAACCGCTGATTAAAATTTGCTGAAATTTTGAGCGATTGTATAACCCAAATATAAAATTAAATTGGCTATATCATTTAAGTATCTTTTAATCGCTGATGTCATAATATTTTTATCTACCCCTAAAAGATTCATAGGTGTGATAGTCTAGGAGTTCTCATGAAAGCTGTAGAGATATTATATCCTTCGCAAGGTCGTATAAAACTGATAGAAAGAGAAAGGAAGTGAATAGTAATGAGGCTTTGTCCTTGATGGCTGAGTTTGCTTATCTTTCATATAAAGTGGGTCGAATAAACAAAACTTTTCAAGAAAATATACAATGAAGGGCGAAATTATCATTTCGCTATGTAGACGAAATATTTATGAGCGGATCTATTTTTCGTAACTATACATACGCAAATCATAGAATCACTATACATACCTTTTGACGCAAAAACTACTCAACGAATTTTGTTGCGGTGTTCACTATTAGATAGTTTCACCGGGAAGTATTTAACATAGACCTATCATGATTAGAAGATGAGCATTAATAGTATAAGTGAATCTAATCCGTCAGAGATTTACCTAGCAAAATGATGTGGGAAAGAATTGTGTAGAATTCTGCACTTAATTGACCTAGATCTAGATGTGTCACTTTCAGACGTAAATATCTGCCCTCCGAAGCACGAGGAGTCGATTAAAGCATATTCTTAAAGAATATTGGTGCTTAGCATAATAAGAATAAAATGATCTACATAAAAGTCCACGGAAGCCTATATCCTAAATCCTTTGGGATAAATTCTTATGTCAGATTTCTAACCAGCCGGGCGGAAAGCTTGTATTGAATATTACCATAGTTTATATGAAGGAATGTATTTATCAAAAAAAATTACTATTCCTTATGACTTCAGCGTCATATTTTTAAAACATTAATAAATAATTAAACATCAGAAACACTTAGATATTTCAGGATTTCATAGAACTCAACCCCCAAATTCAATCTATTTGAATTGCTTAGGTAATACGCAAATCGCGTCGCGGCCACACGGCGGTTTTACTACATTTTTAAAGCACATTTATAAAATAGACTTCTTTTTTAAAACAGTAACGTAGACCTGAAATAGCTTTAGTAAAGTTATATAAGTGATCTGGCATTTCGAAGTAGAATGCGCCAGGATTGCCGCAGTGGGCGATTAGTTAGTTACACCCGCAATCAATCTAGTTACTTAACGATAAACTAGTATTTACCAACGAATTTTCCTGCGCAGGATTCGAAAATCAAAATAAAAAACTTGATATTGTGCTTATAAGATACCTAAATAATTTTTTTATGGCTTTGAAGCTTCAATTTTCAAATATATATATATATATATATATATATATATTTAAGATTTTGGAATCATGTGAGGTGACAATCTCTTGAAATATTTACTTACCTAAATAAAAATACTCGATGGGGTTACGTTGTTTCGTTGCTGAGCTACTGTGGCCGCCTTCCGGCTCCATCACCTGGACCCTGGAATTTATCTAGGACCAGAGTACTTGTGAAGACAAATTAATCGAGCCCAAACTCGATGGGGTTATGTCGTTTTGTTTCATAGTACCACTCTGGCTCCATCATCAGATCAGATCGATGGTACCAAATTATTGTATTGTCATCCGAATTACATACACTTGCAAAGTTCCAAATCGTAACGACAATTAGAAGTTGGTTAAATTCTTCTAAGATTTGTTTACATACGTTAGTTAGTAACTAGTTCTCAATGCCTTGCTGAACCTGCCGCCACTTCACATTTATTTGCGCAAGGAGGCGAGGGCCTGCATGCAAAGAGTAACAGACCTGGGAGAGATTTCATGGCATTCACAAACACTGATTTCGCTGCAAAAGTCTACACAAGACGATCCTGTTATGCAAATGGCAACAGACACCATGCTCCCGCATAACAACTTTATTAAACTATACACTGTGGAATTGCCAAGTAAGGACGATTGGCTACATAACAAAATACCGCCTTACGAAAACCACAGCTTAATATGGTTTACTGATGGCTCCAAAATGGGACATAATGTAGGCTGTGGAATATATGGTGTTGAACCACTCTTCAAAGAAGCAATCAATCTGGGCAAACATGCCAGTATATTCCAGGCTGAGGTATACGCGCTAATTATATGCGCTGAAGCTAACATACAAAAGCACTACATAAACAAGAAAATTTACATACACTCAGACAGCAAAGCGGCTCTCTTGGCCATCAACTCCTACACTATATCCTCTAAGCTGGTCATGAACTGCGTTGATGTACTGAACAGACTGGGTAGCAAAAACCAGGTTATTCTTAAATGGGTACCAGGGCACTCAGGGATAGAAGGTAATGAAATTGCCGACTTCCTGGCACGTGCAGGGGCTAAGGATACACAGTATGGACCTGAACCGTTTTGTGGAATTCCTAAAAGCCTAACTAGAAGGATTCTGATAGACAGGTGCAATAAGGAATCAGTACAACACTGGCACAACTCGCCAGTACAGCACCATGCCAAGTTACTTATAAAGGGACACATGCAAATACTTTCGAATGAACTTAACTCACTCAGTCGAACAAATCTTCGTAGCATCACCAGAATACTTACTGGACACTGCAAATTGAACAGTCATATGTTCAATCTAAAACTATGCTCAACGAAGACATGTAGATTCTGCCAAACAGAAGAGGAAACAGCACTACACATTTTATGTGAATGTGGACCTCTCATGCGGAAAAGATATACTCACCTGGGAGAACATGTGTTGAGACCAGCTGCGGTACAAACAATCACTGCAAAACGCCTGCTGAAATTCCTAAAGGGAATAGGTATCTGCAGTGAAATTTGACAAGGAAAAAAAAAAAAAAAAAAAAAAAAAAAAAGGGAGATCACAATAAGCCTATTTTGGCTGCAGTGATACAGCTCTGTATAAGACTGAAATAGCCCTAACCCCAAATAATAAATAATAATAATAGTAACTAGTTACAGGTGAAACCTCAGATCACTTTAGTTTTATTATATGTGGCATGAATTTAATAGTAAGCTTGTTAGTGCAATGTAACTACTTAGTAAACCCCGCGGCTTGAGTCGATATCTATTTAAAAAGTTGTTAGAGAGATACACTGCAAAAAGAATCGATAAAATAACCAAGGATAAGATAAGATCGTCCAAGATTCACGTACCAGAAACATGAGAAAGCACGATTTCACAAAAAATCGTTCTTGCGAAAATACACAAAAAAGACATATGCTCTTCCAGTATTAGAAGTAGCAAGTTGTAGTTTACCTTTTTTTTAGCAATTATTTCTTTATTAATATAAAAACCTTAAATCAAATCTAAAGATTAAAAATAACTAAGTAAACCAGGTCCGCGTGGAATGGTGGCAAGAATACTGGCCACTGAAGTTGTAGTTAATGTTTCATAAAGTATGTGAAATTATCTATACCATAAATGCGAGAAAATTCGTAAATATATTAAGAGAACGAGTCGGAAATTTGGTTGAAAATACTCGTGAAATTGATGACTTTCAGAGCATCATAAAACTTAGGTGTAACTGATTTTCATATCTTTTTAAAATTCATACTGTGTCAATTATATTTATTTAAAAGATATATAGTTATCGCGTAATTTAAGAGGATCGTGTAGCTCAGCGTACGCAGCGAAATAGGTATTTAGAAAATCATATTCTGTCTCAAGCGCGCTCTTCCCCCGGGCATCAGTGCGACAGAGAGCACTGCAGCTCGTGAGTGTTCGTAGGTATGTTTTTCGTTGAAAATTGCGTTTTGGGCGAAAACTATTTACACCTACTAAACTATAACGAAACCTTACAATTTTGGTGTCATATGTTTTAGCAGATTATAATCTACGTACGTACGTTTTGCTTTTTTAGAAATTTTGCTTTGTTTCTCAAATACAGACGGTTTATTACCAGCAAGTTATGAACCAAAAAAACGAGATTTGAGGGGCTTATAACTTTTGACCTATTACGAATTTTGAAAAAAGGAAAAAATACGTACGTAGTTTTTCATTATGTCAATAACATATTACAAAATCGTTAAAATTAAATAATATTTAGGGGTAGTAAAACGTTTTCTCCGTTTGTATGGACATGGACGCGGTACACTACACTCTTAAGAAGTCGTGAACCATGTAATTTGTATATAGGAGAAAAGTTATGACGCGAGTTTGGAATATCCTCTATGGTATATACTAGAATTTATAATTATGAAACTAGAAATCGTCGTTTAAATTTCATCGTGAATTTAGAAAGGTTATTAATTTTATGGAACACTGGCCCACGAAGCATCACTCGCGTAGATTGCTCTGCGACCGCCTCTCAGCTCTCAGGGAATTTGACTCCCGCTCGCTGCTCATTCAACTCGGTTGACTTTCATATTGCGCACGTTGAATATTACTGTGCCAATTTCAAGAAACATTAATTAGTTTTTAATGAAATTATGAAAAATATAAGTAGGTACGGGATTATACTGTTCATTTTTAGCAGGTGGCAAACCATGATTATCAAATCAGAAATGTTTTTTTTATCCCGTATAAAACATGGGATTTCGAACACTTTTTCATTGCGAGAGAAACCGAGGGCAAATAAAAGTATGTTTACTACAAAAAACTATATACCTAAGGTCAAATATCCTGCATTAGCACATAGTGTTTAATAAATGTAAAAATAAAAAGCCATGGACCGTCATGGGGACTGCCAACAGAAGATGAATGACAGTGGTTAGATATACATATAATAACGCCATCTCGCGTTCATCTCACATATAAATGTATCTGTGTCCGGACTGAAGAATTGCCGGCCAGAATTGCGCAGCCTAAAATGCCCGACCCAGGCATACGTGAACCAATACACGAATTCCTGCCCAGACATTTTTGGGCCAGGCAATCCATGGGCTTGTGCCAAAAACATGTCGCAACACAAGTCGCGAATCCATAAGAATCCCCTACCAAAATTACTCAAAGCGCCTAAATAAGGTTTCACTTCAATAAATATAGTTTAGGATTCAAAATATTGCTTGCCATACTGACTAAAACAGAAATCCATCCATCTAAGAACAAAATCCATAAACTTTACACAATATGGATTTTCTGTGTTGTTGCCTACAGTTTACAAAGTAACGACTCTTTTAACACTCTGTACATCTTCTATTTCTGTGTTTATTTCCTTCAGCGAGCAATAGTGAACAATTTTCTTCCCGCTAAACCACATTTTCAATAGGAAATCCGAGTTTCATCATCTAAACCGACGGATTGACTATGAGCTCTCGCAATATCGCGAACGCCTCAATGGCTTCAGGCTGGAGGGTATTTTCTATTGGAGAAATTTCGCATGCAATCATGTTTGCAACTACATTTTGTTGAAAATGTAATTTAAAAGTTATTTTGCTTCATATCATACGAGTAGTTTTCCTCGACTATTTTCCGTAAACATTGGGGAAATTTTGTAAAATCTGCAGGAAGCTTTGACAAAATATTAATGGTAGAAAATCGTACTGAAAATACATATGGAAGAATTGATAAAAGGAGAGAAAAAATCGTCGGTCTGACAAAGTGTGGCATCGAAATGAAGCCAATAAATAAGATGGGATAGATAATTGCTTACATAACAATAGGCCAAGTTAGGGTTCAATTTCTCGATCAGAACTTTAAGACAGGATTTTCGTTTAGGTTTTCCTGTTAACTATAAGAAAGGTTCTATATTCTTTATTTTTTTCAAAATTTTAGACTCAGTGGTTTCGGAGATAAGGGGGGGGGTCTCAAGTATATTTTCTTTAATGTAATTTAAACTATGCATTTTAAAATTAAAAAAAATATATATTTGGGTTCCTTATAACGAGCCCTTTCATTATATGCACTTGAAACAAAATTCCCCCAAAATTAACCTCCAAAATCGAAATTCAATTATTTACGCTATACGTCCGTGATTGGGTCATGAAACTCTACAATGTACCAAGTTTCAAGATTTTGCGAATTATTCGAGAAAATAAGCTGTGCATTCGGACCGACAGACAAACAGACACAAGAGTGATCCTATAAGGGTTTTCGTTTTTTCATCGTTATTAATAAACTGGAATTAGCGACATATTAACTTAAATGTTTTTCATCACCCTCTAACAAATCTGCAATTCATTATGAAGACGGAGACGAAATACAGTTTAGTTAATACGTCGCTAATTCGAGTTTATTATAAGAGTGTATAAAAGTTAAATATTTTATGAAAGTGAAAGCGCTACAACAATCAGTAATGAAACATCGCAAAGCCTATAACAGTATTCCTAGTAAATCGGTGTCCATAAATCTTACAGCACATTTAGACTAGTACAGTCGCGGGTATAAATTCTAAATCTGTCTGCGACGGTGACGAAGGCGGCAACAGTCTAAATCAAGAACAAAGTGCATTGCACGAACATCGCGAAATCAATGTCAACGACCACGGAACACTTGATATACAACTTGATACCTATCTATACAGCAAGTATTTAGAACAATATTTACAAATTAAGTGAAATAGACAAAGGTAACAATGTCTACATTTGTCAGTTATACAATTATTAATCGTGAGAATTTACTATATACTATATTTAATACACAAGATAATCATAAAGTGAGGAAGTGCCCTACCCTTTAAATTATTCTCACCAATAGTTTTTGCAAAATTTAACGAAGAAAGAGTAACACCAATATGATCTAAATTTTAAATAAACCAAAAATTAAACACATGCAAAAAGGAATAGGCTCATCAAGTAGGACAATGTAATTACTTTCACCTACCCCTCCAATATCTCCAGTTCTCAAATTTATACAAATTGAGATTAAATCAACCGAGACCAGACTTTCATTATACTGGTTGCATATCCTGCGAGGCGCTCTGAGTCCCGCGTTTGATTTCGATCTAGTTATTGTCAAGAGGTCGTACGAGACTGGTACAGATTTTCGCCGTCAAAGAGTTTGTCCTTAAAACGGACAATAAACCCAGAACTTAGTTCGCTACTAAAGTGGCGGCAACTTATTTCTTACAGTTTATTCAAAGTCTACAAATTATTCCGTGGTTTGATCGTAAATAAACACCTGTTATGAAATTCAATGTAACTGATCGTTACAAATAAATCACGTAATTGTAGAGTTAACTTACGCAACTTAATTTTTTTATCGACGGCAAGTCGGAACTGCTTGGAATTTACCTGGAAAAAACATATAATGTTTATACATAAATGATTTGAACTTGAATGTTTACTTCAAAATAGCAAGGCAAAGTACAAAGGCTCATACTTATATCCATAATTTTTCTGGAATAAACTATTTCCAACTTCTCTGTAAATAATCCACCAAATTTTTGAAGCGCTGTTATAATGTATAATAATAATTATTTTTTACCAATTAAAAAATCATAAAATAATTAATATTTTGAATTTTGTGATAGTTTATGAAAAAGAAAACAGTGGCGAAATAATCCTTTATTTTAACACCCATATTTCCTATTCAATAAAACCAATTGAAAAAACCTTTTAAAAAAAAGTGCACCGACTTCAAAAAGTAAGAAATAATAAATATTTCGTCGTAGAATTTGAAGACGATTGGTGCCAAATTAGGATACAAAACTAAGTAAATATCTAAGACGATAAAGATCTGTTCAATATTATCTATGTTTGTGTGTACCTACTGATGATCGTAGGTTCCTAATGAATTGTCTAGATTAGTGAATTTGGGAACTAAGATGTTTCTAATTTGGCACCAACCGTCTTCAAATTCTACGACGAAATATTTATTATTTGTTACTTTTTGAAGTCGGTGCACTTTTTTTTAAAAGGTTTATTTTACCCTTTTAAGTGATTTTGCTGCCTTGAGAGACAAATAATAACGCAACTAAAAAAATATTAATGGAAAAATATCCTGCGCTGCACCCCATTATTAATTAAACGCTAGACCTTCGTCACGAAAATTGACAATCGGCGACAATTGACTTCGTGTCAATAGCAACCGTTGCTAAGGCTTTTTCTGATACATAATTTTCAGCCGTAAACAGAAATTAATTACTGAATTTCTGAAAAACTACTGAACCGATTTTCGTCATATGTCTGTGAGATAATGTCGAGAAATTATTATGTCTTAAAAAAATAAGTCGTCAAAATCGGTTCATATTTTATCGAGATATCAAGAAAAATGTACTTATAAAGTCAGTTTTTTCAAAATTTCTGAGAAACTAATGAACCAATTTTTCTGAGATAAAAATGGGACCAATCCGGAAGAATTATCTGTCGATTAAAAAAGAAACCTTCAAAATCGGTTAACAACTGGCGGAGTTATCGATTAAAAAAAAATATACGGTCCGAATTAAGCTTTTTTTGGAAGTCGGTTAAAAATAACGGTTATTTCAATATACGGTATTGAATATGTAACTATATGCTAAATTACAGTGACACAGATGGATTATTTACAGAGAAATTGGGAATAGTTTATTCCAGAAAAATTATGGATATAGTGGCTTCCAAACTTTGTAGAAAAGGAAGTGGAGATGGGAATGCAAAAGTCACAAGATCAGAATAAGATCAGAATATATAGTTCAATCCCCACTCATGCCAAAAATGCTCAGCACCAATTTTCTTTAAGAATATGTGCCACATAGAAGTGACACGTGCAGCACCAGGCTTGCCACCTGTTCTGTTCAATATGGCAAAAAAATTACATTGATACTGGTGTCTCTAGTGATTTACGCAAAATAAGGACAAACACACAATCGAACACACGTTCGTATTTATAATATTTGTTTAGATTTGTCTCAAAAATCAATATTTTCTTAGTTCTTACGGTACATGGCCAGCTCTCGTGCGTGAAACGATGCGACGCGGTCCGTTGGGGAACCTAATAATTGCTTGTAGTGTAATGAAAATGGCAAACTGCTATCTGTTAAAACAACTAATGATGCATAGTTATCTGCATATACTTTGCTTATAGAGTAGAAAATGTAAATGCAGTTTAATTTTATTATTTTAAAACTTTCACTAAAAATGTTCGTGCATTCAGTTATTAATGAGACGTTGTACGTATATGAATAGCAACCAAGGGAATTTAGAGTATTTTTTGTGAACTTAAACTCTTTTTGTCCACCTAAATATAAGTACTTCAACAGAACTGGCCACTCGTCACAAATACCATCGGCTAAAATAGGAAGACTTGGTCTTCCGTTGGGTACCCTGGGACCGATAACCGGTTTCGGGAGGCGGAAGGCAAATTGAAGAAAAAAAATTGGAATGGTTTGTTTACAATTATTAGAAAATCTGAAAAAATTACTAAAAGGTTTATATGGCTGAAGTGAAAGGAAATGTTGGCAGAGGACGACCTAGAAGTACTTTTAATCACCGAGCATGTATGAAAGGTATGATGAATATAAAAGAAGCGAAATATGTATGTCAGCATAGTAACAAATGGCATTCGATTGTCTGCCTACCCCTAATGGGATGAAAGGCGTATATCAGACCATTCTTTAAAGTAGAAATATGACAAGGTAGAATAGTGACAAACCGCTAAATGTGAACATTGTTACCAGTATCGCACAATGGAAAGGTATTTGTTTAATATAAACATAGAAAAAACATTGAAATGAAATGTTAATATACGCGCAAACTAATTGCAATAATCAGGTACTTGTGTGCGGTTAATTAATGACACGTTTCATTGATGTATTATGATAATGTCAATATTTTGTACGCACCTCATGTTATTACTCACAGCCTATATTACTATTTTTATATAGGAAACTTGCCCCGCGGTTTGTTTTCCGTACAAATTTAATACCCCTTTTTACCCTCTTAGGGGATGAATTGCAAAAAATCCTACTTGGACATAAAGATCAAGCGTCTAAGGCATAAAACTAAAAAAAATATTAAAATCTATCTAGTAGTTTTTGCTATATCCTTTGTTATTTTCTTTTTTTATCTTCATGGGTTAACATAGGTCCCAGGGCACCCAGCGGAAGATCAAGTCTCCAACTTTTAGTTGATGGTATTTTTGAGGCTACACCTAATTAGTGGCCAGTTCTTACTTAAAAACAGATTTAACTAACGGAAACCGGTCAGCATTTGAACTAGCTGAGTGGAGTGTCTGAAAGTTCCTCGTAACAAAATAGAGAATATCAATGTGATATAACTACAAGAATAGTCTGTCTACCGATAAATTGAAAGTTCCGTCCATCAAGAACAGATGACATTATCGAGTTGAGATAATATCTAGAATTGTAAACTAAACTTTCTTGTACGATTGCTTTAGGGTTGTCCACAACAAGGTTTAGAAAAGAAATACACCAATCATAACTAAATATCATGCTAAAAGAAAGAGAAAGAGCTGGCAAAAAATCATTGGCTAAATGAGGAAGACTTTGTCTTCCACTGGGTACCCTGGGGCCTGCAACGGTTCCCGGGAACTGTAAGACAACCCGTGATGAATAAAAAAAAACACTATTTCAAGCACAAATCATGTCACTTTCTAACCTATATGTATAAGTTGTGGGATAACACTTGTCTTAGGCACACTTTAATATTTGATATATTATTATACTTAACATTAATTTGCACAATAAAATAAAACATTAATTCTCCAAGTCTTTGCCTTTTTTTTTAAAGTGTACCGACTTCAAAAATTATGCACTGAAAATTGTGCTTTCCGAAAGCAAATGCATAAGTTACTATAAATAACCACTTCTGATGAAGAAAAAAAACCGCCTTCAAAACCAAAATGTGCTTTCCGAAAGCAAATGCACAAGTCACTATAAAAAAATACCCAAATCGCTTCAATTGTGCCTATAAAATTTGAAGAGTTCTTGATTTCTCCAGGATCCCATCATCAGATCCTGACCTGATGACCATGGGACCACCTGGAAAGTATACCCTTTCAAACAAACAAAAAAATTCCAAATCAGTCCAGGTGTCTTCAAGTAATCGGAGAACATAATAAAAAAAAGAAAAGATTCCGACGAATTGAGAACATCCTCCTTCTTTTGAAGTCGGTTAAAAATGGACTCACTCTAAGGCCAAACATATAAGCAAACAAAACATTATTTCGCATTCATAATAGTAGTACGGTCCACTTATTAATTCTAGAGAACATAGTTGCCAACCCTAAGTAGCCAGTGTATTCCCCAATGCGAATAAAAAGAGAATGCTTGCAGTCAGTTTTATCTCAAAGTCTATTTCTGAACACAATAAGTACACGAGTTTCAGT
Source organism: Nemapogon koenigi (assembly GCA_963924495.1). Lineage (NCBI taxonomy): Eukaryota > Metazoa > Arthropoda > Insecta > Lepidoptera > Tineidae > Nemapogon > Nemapogon koenigi. The sequence goes on along the minus strand of OZ004644.1, from coordinate 9,047,232 downwards.
TAGAACTGGTCTTCTGGCCTTATAGCGTATTATAAAAGCTTTAAGTCCGACTTCATACGGCTAAATTTATATGAAGCTGACATCTAAAATTATTCTATTTATTTACATAAATACCACCATATATATTATTATGTATAATAATATCACCCTTTCTAAAGTGGAAACTTTTTTTTGGTAGTTGGAAATCTTATGGATTCCTAACCTGTGTTCGTGACATGTTTTCGGGACAAGACTATGGATTGCCCGGCCCGAGTATGCTCGTAGGTCGGGCATTTTTGGATGCGCATTTATGGCCGGCAATTATTCGATCCGGACACAGATACTTTGTGAAATGATCGCTAGATGGCGTTATTATATGTTATATATACGTATAGTTTTCACTTTTGTCGTCAGTCCCAATAACTGCCTTTGCCTTTTTTTATTTAGAAATTTCCATCTCCGAAGCTGGGGATGGAAAGCTAGTATTATATGTAGGTCAAAGGATCAGACCCATGTATACCCAGATCCTCGGTATGTAAAGTAAAACTAAGGTACGATTTTTATATTTAAGTACTATATACTAATTTTAATATTTTTGTTTTCTATGCAGCAGTTTTTTTATAATAAATTATCAAAGTTTTATAAAACTACTGAAATTGTAATATAGCTATAGATAACATTGGCTGACAAGTTGACAACTAAATATTTTGCTTGTTTAAATATGAATGGCACCAAACTAGCCTCTATTTAGCCGATATAATGACGTCATTCATAGAAAAATAAAGACAATCTCACGATTTCAAGAGTTCTAAATTGAAAAATACGGATTATGAAACCAAACCTTAACTTTTACTTTACATACCGAATTTTGGTACTTAAAATCATATCATTTCATATATTAAAAAAAAATTACGTTACCAAGTCAAGTGCCTATAGAAGCTTTTTTTCTTTATGAGACGTCAGTATTTAAAGTTGGAATAATATATACGTTAAAATACACGTTATATTAACTCGATAAGCATTCGAGTTTTATTTGCAAGCAAATTTAAAGTCTAATTTGAAAAGCACCATTCTCAATAGCACGCTGAGAGGTCGTAAATTCGCTGCACAAAATTGCCTTTCAGCCTATTAGAAATAATATTTTCAATTTCAATATTATGAACTTGTTAGGTAATGTACCTCTAATGTCGTATAAAGTGGAAAGCTAGTTTGTGAAATAAATGTGAAAGTTGAAGAACCTCTCAACGGATTTATATGGGATTGAAAATGAATTAAGTATAGCTTGAATTTTTTGCCATAAAACGGGAAGTTAAATTTCCCGTTTGTTCGCATAAGGACAGATTCTCAAAAAGACAGATTCGCAAAAGGACAGATTTTCATAACGACGGATTCTCAAAGGTGAAACCTTGGGGAAAATTTAAATTACAATCTAATGTTTGTCCAGAAAAGGCTCAATAGATTTTGATGAATCTTATAAGGATACTTAGGCTTAGAATCTGCGTTTTGTTTAATTTAATAAACAAAATAAAATATATTACCCATAATCGAGTAGTCGTGATATCAAATTTCCACGAGCGGAGCCTGAAAGGCACTTATCTCTATATATTATTTGTCAAGACTTTTTCAGTATTACTTATACGGTCCCTTATTACTTCATGTAAATTAATGTTTAATACGCAATTTTGAAGATTATTTTCCCCTCTAATGACAAAAAATAATCAAACAAATCAAAATTTAATATTTCTTTTGAAATTAGACTAATTTATGTATTTTGTAAAAGATGCCATCTGTTGGAGATCACTTAAACTAACGGTGCGAAGTTTTCGCATGGGTCGTTTAGTTTATAAATAACAAGCTTCTGTCCGCTGTTTCATCCGCGCGGAAATAGATCCAAAAAGAAATAATCTCGTAGCTGTAATTTGCCGCTTCCCCGTCCGCTTTCGTACTAAAAAGTAGTACCTACTTGTCATTCTCTGACCCTTGAACTAAAACTATGCAAAAAATCATGTCGATCCCGTAAAAAACAACAACATATATTTTTCCGGGATAAAAAGTAGCCTATGTGTTATTCCGGACTATAATTATCCAGATCCGTTCAGCCGTTCTGGCGTGATTGAGTAACACCACACATACATCCATACAAACTTTCGCGTTTATACTAGTAGTATCATACACAAAAAGGTGCTTTAAAATTGAAGACTGTCTCTAAATTCAGACTCTCAACTTGAGAAAGAACCTTGTTCAATTCGGAACACAGAAAGTTTAATAATACTGCAACACTTTCTCCATGCATCCAAATAAGCTCGAACTGCGCACAAGGAACTTTCTCTTTTGTCACACTAACTACAACCCTTTGTGAGTTCTGTAAATTTCCACTTCAACAAATAAGTGTATTTTAAAGCCTTTCCCGAACAAAACACATCCTTCGTTTAGAATAAACAGATGGGGTAGACAATTAATTTTATTCTCAAAAGGAAAATTATACTTGTCAACCTCGTTTATTAGATTCCATTATAACAGAAATACTGGTAACAATGTCCATCTTGAGCAAGTTAAACAAAGGCACTTGTTTTCAGAAGAAGCGCCTTTTGTCAATTCATGGTAAGTAATTAATTAATTATATAATTAAAATTGGTTTTATAATTTAATTAATTAATAATTACTGAATTTCTGAAAACTACTGAACCGATTTTCGTCATATGTCTATGAGATAATGTCGAGAAATTATTATATATTTAAAAAAATTTGTCGTCAAAATCGGTATCGAGATATTTAAAAAAATTTACTCAGTCATTTTTTTTAAATCTCTGAAAAACTAATGAACCAATTTCTATGAGATAAAAATGGGACTAAACCGGAAACATTATCTGTCGATTAAAAAATAAATCTTCTAAATCGGTTCTCAACTAACGGAGTAATCGATGTCCATACATACATAAAATATACAGTCCGAATAGAGAACCTTCTCCTTATTTTTTTGGAAGTCGATTAAAAATAGCTGAGACTTTGATAGATCCTGTCACATGCATGCGATTATCGTTAATCGTTTATTAGAGTATAATATGTTATTAATATGGACAACTAGCTAAAAATGGACGTTGTTACTGGTGTTTCTATCCACACCGCAAGATATAAAGGCCGTTATGTGCGTTTGAGCAATAATAATAAAGATCGTATAATAACTTAATTTAAATCTTTCTTTGAAGCTTTTGAAACGGATTTGCAGAAAAAACTCAATAGAAGAATAAAGGCACTTTTAAAGATTTAAAGAAATGAAAGAATCGCTGGTGGAGTATTTGATCGAGGCTTTAGAGGAGCGGCTTCTTATACAGTTTGAAACGGAATTGAATTTCCGACTCAAAGAAACTAACTTTGCATTTCAAATGTCATCAATTTTTAAATTTTAATATATAATACTTAGTGCTAAATCAAAAAGAGCGTCTTTTATCCATACTATCCACACTAATATAAATAAACCTTTTAAAAAAAAGTGCACCGACTTCAAAATTTGCACTGAAAACTAAGAAATAATAAAAATTTCGTCGTAGAATTTGAAGACGGTTGGTGCCAAATTAGGGTACAAAATTAAGTAAATATCTAAGAAGATAAAGATCTGTTCAATATTATCTATGTTTGTACTGATGATCGTATATTCCTAATAAATTATCTAGATTAGTGAATTTGGGAACTAAGTTGTTTCTTCCTCAAGAATTGGTCTATCAAATGCAAAAATTCAAATCTTCAAACAAACAAACTCTTCAGCTTTATATGTCAGGGTTTTTTTACCTTGCGACGTGGCTAAAAAACTTGTAACGATGTCCACATTTAGCGAATATATTCAACAGAACTAGTAACAAGCCAGTTACTCGGACTAAGGTGCCAATTCATCGTTCGGTATTAGGTGACTTCTGTAGCTTAAGAAGTCGATTAAAAATTTCTCCAAAATATATTTCATAACTTTTCCGGCAATGACAACACCGATAATCGGCGGGGTTAGCATATATTTTGACAGCGACACTTTCGTTTCGGTCGAATGGCCTTGAACAGGCCAAAACGTTCATGTCCAACAAGGACCGGCCAGAGATAGCCCGGGGCCGAGAGGTCCGGCCCAACAATGTGCGTGCAAATTTGCTATGCCGGGCAAAGACAAGTACACAGAATTTGCCCGCACATAGTCATATAATTACAGTTTCATTTTCTAGTGGCCTGTTGTACCCTATAAGTTACCTATCGTAATAGATTACCTTCCCCCCCACCCCCCCACCCCCCCCATAAGTGGAAAAAAAGTATATCATCTCAAATTGAGATTTTAACGATGTATAATTAATAACAAAAAATGTTTGTATTTACATTTGAAAAAATGCCATTAAAAGTGCAATTTTCCTTGAAGAAGAAGACAATCTAAAGGAATACAGAAAGTTGTGAACTTTTTCAATTCCAAATACTTTAGCGAAAGGGTACTACAAAAATAAGTATAAAAATACAATTTCATTTAAAGTGAGTGGAAAATAGAAATAAGAAGAATAAAAAAAGGAAGAGGTTCTCAATTACTCGGAATATTTTTTTTATGTAGGTATGTTCCCCAATTACTTGAAGACGCCTGGACCGATTTGGATTTTTTTTTATTTAAAAGGGTTAACTTTTCAGGTAGTCATGGTCATCAGGTCAGGATCTGATGATGGGATCCTGGAGAAATCGAGAACTCTTCAAATTTTATAGGCATACCTACTTGAAGCGATTTGGGTATTTTTTTCATAGTGACTTGTGCATTTGCTTTCGGAAAGCACACTTTTCAGTGAATAATTTTTGAAGTCGGTTAACTTTTTTTAAAAGGCAATTATTAATGATAGTAAACGGACGTGGTGTAGGTATATATACGTATTTTACGAAATCTTTTTACTTTTTAGTATTGTATGATGGCAAAAACTAGAGTAGGTACCTACTTGTAAAGAGAAATCAAACTCGACGGGGTTACCTTACAGAGTTCCTGTGGCCACCATCCCGCTCCATCATCAAGACCCTGCATCATCTAGGACCAGAGTACTTGTAAAGACAGATCTAACGATTCCAAACTCGATGGGGTTACATCGTTTCGTTACAGAGTTCCTTCCAGTGGCCTCCTTCCGGCTCCATCATCAGACCAGCTATGTGACATTATTGCATTGTCATCCGATGTACGCAAAATGTACGCAAAATTACAGCTCAATCTAATACCGGGAAGCGGGTCAAATTGCTTGTAAAGATATCTGCGATTTTTACGAAAATCTAAAAAATAGAATTTATTTAGGTAACCTCTAAATGATTTTCGATAACTCCCCTTGAAAAAAACTATACATAGCGAATCGTTTCTATACAATCCTGAGTCGCACAAAAGTTTTCGATGGCGATACGATATTTAAATTTAAAGAAACCAGTGCTAACCCCTCAGATGCTTTTATTTAAAAAGAAAGAATGTAAATCCAATATCAGGCAGCGGTGCCACCTGATCTGTTTAATATGAGCGAATACGAAGATCCTTCGCATATGAGTTTTTTTACTCTTTTATATGAGGATACGATTTTCACATAATTTCACTTTCACTTTATTCTGAAATGTCGAAAATTAAACGCGTAGAGCAAAAAAATAAACGTACCTACGATCTACAATACGATTATGCTTAGATTTCGAGAGGGCACGTAAAGGCGGTTCTTCTAAAAAATAACAGATACTTGTCTAGGTCCATTAAGTACAACAGCAGGCTTGTCATCTATTCTTTTTAATATGTTATTATTAACTGGCTAAAAGTGGACATTGTTACAAGTGACTCTGTCCACGCTGCAAAGTATAAAGACCGTGATGAGTATGGTGTGTATACGAAGAATAAATCAATATAGTACTGTAGGTACAATTATTCAGTTCAAACAAGGATTAATATAGTTAGTGAAACGCCTAAATACACTCGTCATTTTGTGTCAAACAGAGCAGGCGTTCGCAATCTGAAATTGATTAGCAACTCCACTTCACTCACTATTGCTGGCAAACAACAGAGCTGTATGCCTAATTATTCTACATGACAATCAATGTATATCAAAATGGCTGACGTTGATTCAAAATTCCAATTTGACTCGCACGAAGCACTTAAAATTAGATCTGCGACAGTTTGCCGTCATTTTGGGGTGTGAGCTGGATTAGTACGTATTTTGTATATAACTGCACGCATGTATTCTAAAGTGGTAAGCTGAGATAAAGGACAGAGACTAATAGATCTAGATAGGTTCTACGAATGCCACGATTCTGTCTTATCTTGCTTTCTCTAGCTAGACAACGATTTTGGGTGACTCAAATAACTTGCATCCATCTACAATACTAAATTTCTGTAAGGACCAAGGTATCGACGTGATATTGTGAACGACGTGAAGCCGGGGCGTTTAAACAAGTAGTCTCATAATGTCTAGTGACTTGCCACAGTTGCCACCTGTCATCTATAATATAAAAAATAAATCAATTGCCACATATATGACGGAGCATCATTTGAGAACCGGTCGACCGATTTGGCAGATTATTTTTTTGTGTTCATAATTATTATCCGGACAACATTTTAGAGAAAGAAAAATTGGAAACGATGCCCGGATAAAAGGAAAATTGTGGAAAAAAAAATCTATGGGATTTTTGTATGAACTCAAGTTCATAATAAATAATAAGTTGACGGGCGAAGTCGGGGCGGAAAGCTTGTATTAAATAATAACTGAATAAAAGATCATATATTGCAAAATTAATATAAATGATACTTAATTATTTCTTTGCCCATGTATCAAATAGAAAACATATGTCATCAGACGGTCTTATATCCGAAAACCCCTCTCGGAGGTAATTCATCAAATCTATTTTGAGTTTTTCTGGATCCTCTCTGACAGTTATTAATGGAAGAGGCGGGGGCTTTTTCCGAAGCCCTGAGCCTAGAAGTTAAATTAGTTTTTGTTGGTACCGGTTAGGTTCAACTGTGCCTTTTTGCAATATTATGAGTTTCATAATAATAATACGTTCATGGTAGGATCCTATTGAGGTAAACTCAAAATATATTACAAAATATATAAGACTTTTATTTTGTTATCTATAGCGCAATAGTCAGAGCTTTGTACTTGGTACAAAAGGTACCGGCTTCAAGTCCCAGTTCGTTTAAATTTCTGAAAATCTGTTAATATTATAAATACTTGCTATGTTTCTTTGTTTGTCTTTATTGCACGTCAGACTGCAGTTGATTTCTTGCACAGTTGTAATTGGAGGATCGGAAAGTGACATTTACTTTTTAATCTCGGAAAATATTATGGAAATTGTTACTAGAATTAATTTATATTTAAGCAGTCTATTTCAAAAGTGACGTTAGGGGCAACGACAGGCTTGCCACTTGTTCTATTTAATATTGGGCAATCCGATTTAATTCACAATATTTGCTTATTTAGGCTAAAAATCTGACCTTACATGATATTTTAACGTTTTCGTGACAAAAGGATATACAGATGACGTATCCACTAAAATAGCAATTTGAATTTTTGCGTTCATGCGTGTGTAAATTAGAGGTAAGTACGTGAGTCAGTGTCTGGCGATACTGTGACTCATGACTCATAAAGTTATGTAGACGGCACGAATGAGGGGGAAATTCGGGAGGTGACATTTTGACTGTAACAATGTATTTTATGTTTCTGTTTTAACCAGACTACATATAAAAATACAAGAAGAGTGTATCAGAGTTCAATCCTCAATCGAGCAAAAATAAGAAGAAGAAAAGAGCAGAAGTTGTGAATTGGCGCAATCTTTCTGAAACAAAAAAATTGACGAAAGACTTTGCCACCTACATGTATATATGGACATTATTACCAGAACGGGTGAACAATGATAAACCGTACTATTAGTACGGGCGAAGCCGGGGCAGAAAACTTGTACTAAGGCATATTATATAGGACAGATTGTGCTTTTTTCAAATGCCTAAAGGTGACCACTTATTCGTCCAATCCACCAAAACCGACCACAAACTCGTCAAATTCTTGTAACGAACATCATAGGAATGGGAAATTTTCGGTCTATATTTATGTAAAATCAATTTCTGAACTTTATAGCGATAGCAGCTGCCTAATTTAATTTATTTGTATTCTTAGAATGACTGTACTTGTCCTGAAACCTTCTACACTCAATTCCTTTTAATTAATTTTTCTAATGAAAAAGTGATTAAGGATACAGTGTAAAGTGAAGTGACTTGAAATTTCAATTACTAGGACAAAAAAAAACAGACAAAAACTTAGCTAACCTTGACCTCGAATGACGTCTATCTAGTATAGTAAAATATATAGCCATTTATTTCTTAAATGGATGCAACACGACTTTAACAGAATTAGATTCATAGTATATCGATAGCAATGGCGCAAATATTAAGCTCATTTTTAAGTTTCTATTCAATAACTATTTTTTTTAAATCACGAAAATTGTCCAACATCATCAGACACAATGGGGTACGCAAAAAAACAATTTGCGTTCCTCAGTTATGTGGAGAGCTAACCCTGAATTATTTATTTTCGCAATGTACACACCTGTCTGTGGAAGGAAAGTGGCAAGTTTATGCTTGTGACATACGGACGGACGGACAAGGTGAAATTAGTTTTTTTTATTCATGTGTTTCTTTTTGGCTCCCGGGACTGTGTTATCGGTCCCAGGGTATCCAGTGGAAGACCAAGTCTTCCTCTTTTAGACGATGGTATTTGTGAGGATATAAAATACCTGACGAGGGGCCAAGTATGTTGAGGCATATTTAGATGGAGAATCCTGTTTGTCGATTATGTACTGTAACGAATTTATCTCTGGTGTGGACACGCAAACGAATCGGGATCGGTGTCTTGGGCTGGAAGTGACCACACGAAGAAGAAATTCGTTATATTTTTGTATTATATTTGAAATGTGTAAATGAATAGGCTGTATGATGGAAGTTTCCCTTTGCCTACACTCGAGGTTGTAAAATAAGTAGGAAACGTCAAAGAGAGAACCATAACCTGGAGTGTAAGACAAAGGCGACAAAACGAATCGCTCTTGGCAAGTTTATAGATAGAGGGAGTCTTGTATTGGACACGGAGACGAGAGGGTCCGAATTGGAAGACTGAGGCTGACACGTCGGGCTGAGGGGCTGCGCGATGCTGGCCGCCGACAGCCCGGAGAGATGCAAGCGGGGCAGCGTGCTGCACGAGGACTGTTTCCTCGGGCAGCGAGAGTGGCAGACCACGACGGCGTCAGGGAGTGCCATGCAGGCTGCCAGCAGCTTCGGAGGTGCTCAGGAGGATTGCTTCCTGGGGCAGCAATGGTGATACGACTACGATGACATGGGTACGCCAGGCCGGCCGCACTACACTACAGACGTATGAAAGATGGGAGCAACAGTTCTGGAGTCCGTAACAGAAGTCGCGCCACAGTCGTGTGGCTCGACCGTAATTATATTTAAAGAAGAAAGAAGACGGTAGGGTTAACAAGCGTATCAACCTCGAGTGGAAATCTAATTTGTGTAAATATAGTGTTAAAACATGTAAGTGTCTTTTAACTGTTCACTCCTGGCAGGCACCCGTGAGACCTTGTAGTGTAGACCGCCGAACCACCCCTGAAGTAATGTAGGTACATGAGCTAGCTGGGAAACATCTATCTCCTCCTTTCTCTTCATCTACTTTCTCTATCTTTCCTCTTCTTGTGATGTCTAGGAGCCCTAGGTTTCCTAAACGTTACAATGGCGCCACCGGGTTTTCCCATCATTGTCTACATTACAAAAGGGGTAAAGTTTAAGTAAAATTGTGTAATTGTTCAGTAAGAAGTCTCACGAGGTCGCAAAGGAGTTAACAGTAAGGTAGTTTTCAGGTAACTTTTTGAAAAGGGAAACAGTTAGAAGTTTGAAAATTTTTTTTACCCACATAGTATTTTGAAAATTGTAACAGTTGATAATTTTTTTTTATGTTTTGTACCCACAGATATTTTAAAATTTGAGGGAGTCGTTGCCCAGATCTGAGAGTAGTTGGACGTGTCCCAAATATTTTTGAATTTGAGATTCAGAGTTTAATTGTTTTTTTTCTTCCTCAAACTTTTAATTAGTGTCAAGATATTTTTATTTTTAATGTGTATTTAAATACAGTTGTTGTTGGTGTAGTTTACAAGGGCACGGCACAAAGGAGAAACAAACTCACTGAGCAAACTGAAGAATTAGTAAAAATTAAAACTGTACACACACACTCCACTACTTGCTAATGTTAGTTTATTTATACACATAGAAAATGGGATATATTTTTCTGGTCCTTTTTCTGTAACAAACTTGCACCAGGAGGTGTCAAGTGCAAGGTTGTTAAACCCATATCCAACAATGCCCACTTGCTACAAACCTTGGACACTGGGAAATGGCCACTTTCCATGTCTAAGCTTTTGTTGTAACTGTCCTCAGAATAGGACTACAGGTGGCAATTGTCACATTACACACATAGAAACAGACACACAGTATGTATATTTATAGCTAGAATGAATTGCTTCACAAATTTATTCTTTTGACCCATATAATTATTTTATTTACACTGAACAGGATAAACACTGAAGAATGGATGAGATGTATGGGTTGAGGAGAACCATAACCTCGAGTGAAGGACAAAGGCGACAAAACTAATCGCTCTTGGCAAGTTTATAGATAAAGGGAGTCTTGTATTGGACACGGAGACGAGAGGGTCTGAATTGGAAGACTGAGGCTGACACGTCGGGCTGAGGGGCTGCGCGATGCTGGCCGCCGACAGCCCGGAGAGATGCAAGCGGTGCAGCGTGCTGCACGAGGACTGTTTCCTCGGGCAGCGAGAGTGGCAGAGGACTAAAAATATTCTCTGTTTTTTCTGTTTTTTCTTTTGTTTTATTTAATAAAGAGTGTTGTAACGAATTTATCTCTGGTGTGGACACGCAAACGAATCGGGATCGGTGTCTTGGGCTGGAAGTGACCACACGAAGTGGAAATTCGTTATATTTTTGTATTATATTTGAAATGTGTAAATAAATAGGCTGTATGATGGAAGTTTCCCTTTGCCTACACTCGAGGTTGTAAAATAAGTAGGAAACGTCAAAGGGAGAACCATAACCTCGAGTGGAAGGAAAAGGCGACAAAACTAATCGCTCTTGGCAAGTTTATAGAAAAGAGGAGTCTTGTATTGGACAGGGAGACGAGAGGGTCTGATTTGGAAGACTGAGGCTGACACGTCGGGCTGAGGGGCTGCGCGATGCTGGCCGCCGACAGCCCGGAGAGATGCAAGCGGGGCAGCGTGCTGCACGAGGACTGTTTCCTCGGGCAGCGAGAGTGGCAAACCACGACGGCTTCAGGGAGTGCCATGCAGGCTGCCAGCAGCTTCGGAGGTGCTCAGGAGGATTGCTTCCTGGGGCAGCAATGGTGATACGACTACGATGACATGGGTGCGCCAGGCCGGCCGCACTACACTACAGATGTATGAAAGATGGGAGCAACAGTTCTCGAGTCCGTAACAGAAGTCGCGCCACAGACGTGTGGCTCGACCGTAAATATATAAGAAAGAAGAAAGAAGACGGTAGGGTTAATAAGCTTATCAACCTCGAGTGGAAATCTAATTTGTGTAAATATAGTGTTAAAACATGTAAGTGTCTTTTAACTGTTTACTCCTGGCAGGCACCCGTGAGACCTTGTAGTGTAGACCGCCGAACCACCCCTGAAGTAATGTAGGTACATGAGCTAGCTGGGAAACATCTATCTCCTCCTTTCTCTTCATCTACTTTCTCTATCTTTCCTCTTCTTGTGATGTCTAGGAGCCCTAGGTTTCCTAAACGTTACAAACCCATTGGTATTTATTGAATGAAAATATATTTAAAATTGCTCGGAATCCTAAAAACCAGTTTTGTCCTTTATATAATTTTCCTGTAATATTTACAGTACCAATGACGGACTTTTCAGAAATAATTGCAAAGGAAAGCAAAAAAAATGTTTTTTCCCAGTCTTAAAAATTTCAGCGAAGTTTCCGCTAAATGTTTCACAATTCAAACCACAGGTTCAAACTTAGCAAATATCCTACCCTACATTCTGTTGTTACGCAACTCAAAAGAGCAAAAGTTCCATAAACTCATGAAAATTATTCATGAATATGGCAGTATTATTATCTCAAGTTCATTAAAAGTTAAATATGAATTGAGTATTCACATCACGAATGCACGCCTCAATTTTCAGCCAAAATTCGATTAAAATCGGTCCACGAAATTTGAATTCTGTATTCGAAACACATCAATGGTTTAATCAAAGTTTTTTGATAATTAAATTATACCACTAGAGGTAGAAAAGTTGTTCTAGGGTGTACTCTGTGTTAAGAAGTGGCTTATCCATTGTTATTCGGTTTCCTTCTTTGGACCGGATAAGAAATCCGACTAACTAAATTATGAATCTACATTATTTATATATCATTGTAATATAATATTAATACATCTCCACTTAAACAACAATATTTTTTTAAATAAAAAATATACACACAATTATTAGAAAACCTCAAATTAAATACATAATCCGCGTGGAATAGTGGCTGCATTTCCCCGTTGAATCGCATATTTTTTATTAAATTATTCAAGACGAGCTACATTGTCTCTATTCAAAATAACTTATTTTTATTTGAAAAATCAATAAAAAAATAACTAAGTACATAATAATTTATGCAAATAATAGAGTTACTTCAATGAACTAGTTTCAGATAAATAGAAGCAGAAAAAAAATTGCCTGAGGTATACGCTATATTTTTTGGTATGGTAGCCAATTTTTATTTTATACTTTCCACCCCGGCTTCGCCCGTGGTAATTTTTGAAATGAAACATGAGAATTTAAAAAGAAAAAAATCACATCTATCAAAGAAGGGCAAACAAACAAACAAACAAAGCACACTTTCGTATTTACAATATTAGTCAGCATTCTGTTTTCTGCTCAATTTGTCAACATTTCTAACCTAACACTGACATTTGCATTTAATAGGAATATATACGTGAACATCTACAGACTGTAATCTTGTCTAGAGGAAATAGCTAGATCTCGTTATGTGCCAAGTATTGATTGGAGTCTGAGGCAGCGTCGGACAGGCGCCCTTTGTGCTAATACCTACCCACTTTACCATTACTTTTACTCTAGCAAACGTGCTAGCCTTTTATTGAAATACTATGTAGTTTCTAGATCTATATAAAACTCGTAAGTGATGTTAATTTGAGCTAGAGGATTTTTAGGAAGTCATACAAAACTTACTAATCCTTTTCCTAAGGTTACCAATTACTATGGCGATAGAACTTAAAAAAAAGTATACCATATACTCGTACATTAGAGAAACAAGTAAAAACACTTACTTACACAAATACTTTGAAAAAATTATGAAATAGCATTTTGATAGTACTTTATATACTAGAAAATACCTTCCTCAAGAATTGTGCTATCAAAAACAAAAATAATTTTTCAAATCCGATTGGTAGTTTGAAGAGTTTGGAGATTGGCGCGTTCAAAAAAACAAACTCTCCATAGCTTTATTATTAGTATAGATAGATAGATTATGTAATTATGTCATTTGTATGAATTTTAGAATGTCAGTACCAGTAATCAGGCTTTCGATCAATTTGTTTTAAATGAACAAGTTGCTAAATACATTGTGACAATGTATCTGGCCACGCCTCGTGATATAAAAGCCGTGATAATGTTTTTTTTATTTATTGACGCATTTATAAAGTCAACATTGTCGGAACAAAAGTCGCCAATCCAAACAATTTCGTGACGATCACTAGCAAAGCTATTATAGATACCTAGACAAAAACTAAGTGTAATTTTGGGAGAATTGAATATAACAAAAAGTTTTACAGATATGTCCATAACAGCACTAAGCTATTGACACTCCCTCGTCTACAAAAAATGCCTATGGTCGTTCTCTCTGTAAATAACCTTGACGATTTGACCTCTATATTTTGAATAGAAACGCTCGGGATTATAGGGCTACGGAGCCTGCGGATAATCTTCAATTTAGGTGAAAAAATAAAATTGACAAGTAGGTAAATTGCGGATTAAAATAATTTATTGGATCGTTATGTATCTATACGTATTTTTTTATCACTGCAATTGATTTAAAAGTTCTTTGGATATTTTGACTTAAATTTCGAATAATTTAGGTATTTTACAGCTGTTAAAGCCTTAATCGTATCGTCCTATAAAATCATTAAACAAAATGCACATATAAATAACTTATTAAATTCAATGTTGTGCTAATATACCAATTAACACAATATTACTAAGTCAACACGCAACGCTCGGTCAAATGGCCGTATTCTCATAGAAAAACAATGTCCACCGTCATTATAGTCCAGAAATGGGCCAAGATTGTAATAAAGAAGGACTTAATGGGTAATTTGGCCATTTCAGCACATAAACTAGGTCATAAGGGAATTTGGGGGTAACATTTCACATCAAACAATGCTAATTATTATTCCTGACTTTGCTTAAATAGGAGTTAATTTGATTTATATTGTTTTGTTTAACAAATTGTGAATATTATACCTACACGTAAATGTGAAAGTTAATATTTCGAATAATTAAGTGAATAATTCGATCGATCGATGTAAATAGTCACTTAGGCCCTCCCCCAGTAATTTTTGCACTATAATTTTGGCATTTTTACTGATAATAGTTAAAGTAAAAACACATCGTAAAAAAACAGGAATCTGATATATTTTTTTTGTTATGACAGTTTTTTGCGTATGTGTGATTTGTTAAATTATACTCTGTAATTCACTGTACAAATGAAGTATATTTGGCTGAATATAAAAGACATATTCTGGATAAACCCGAATTAATTTTTAATTCTTATGTTCTACTAGCAGTCGGATTTATGGGTAAAAGTTGGTACATCATTTCATTTCGTTTTTAAAATTTCTGGAAATGTTTTTCAAAGTTTAATTAATTGAAGCTATAAGGGCGACCTAGAAAAAAAACCAAAGCTATTTTTTATGGAAAATCGTTCCTTAGGACCACAGAAGTATATCCTTAAAAGTCCTGACTCCTAAAGTGCCGGCGTCCCCTCCCCCGCCCCTCAAATATGTCCCGGTTAGCAGTTTTTTTAATTTTTCTCAAAAACAGTAGGAGTTAGGTGGAAACTGTCAAAGAAGTAAATATTACCTATCAAACGACACTAGTTTCATACTAATTGGAATTTTAGTTTTTGAGATATGCTTGCCAATATTAAACAAAAAAAATAAAGATAACCAAATTTCTACAAATTTCTTGATTTTCTGAAAAAACTGTTAGACTATTCATAATACCTTAGGAATAAAATTTATTCTTCGCACAATTGTCTACAAGACAAGACCATATTTTCTTCAATTGCTCAATTAGTAATTAAGTTGCAGTTCATTACGTCTGAGCTGATAAATTATATTATAGTTCTTCTTTGAGAAGCGCAGTGAAAACCATGGCAGTATCTTTTCAAACACCAAATATATAATTAGTAAATTCCTGGATACGAAAATCGCATCCAAATTCGTTCAGTGGTAGTTATACAGACAAACACGCGCCGAGAACTTAATTTTATTCTATGTAGTTATTAAATCTATATAAAGTCTAGACTAATAGACGTTGTATGTATTTAGTGAGAATAAAAAACAGTACAATTGCATATGAATCACTATAGTTTAAAAATGATCTCATTTCTCAAGGTTTCTTTAAAATAGTACGATATGAGATGATAGCGGAATTTAGATATTAAAATCTTTATGAATACCTAGATGAATTTCATTGAGGATTATAAAGACTATAGGTATGATGGAGGAAATACCATATAGCACCTTACCCTGCAAAAACTACTGAACCAATTTTATTGCAATTTTCACTATTAGATGGGGTGATTCACCCGGCGGCGGGGTCTCTAGTAGCTATATAGACCTGAATGAAGGAATAGATTCAATCAGCACCATTAGATTTTTTAAAAATGTTTTTAGAGTTGTGTTGTTCATTGTTTTATATTTTATTTGCATGTTGTGTCTGTCCAAAGGTAGTTCACCCACAAAGTTCACAACAGTCGACACTCGATAGACGTCTTTTTTAAATAAATAAAAATTTATTTGGTTAATAAAAAAATTAACTATAATATCCTGAATTATCCCATTCGGGGCGGGGAGTGGCGCGACTTCATTTTACAGCATCAGCTAAGGGTAGGTGTAGGTACATACCACAACATTGCGCCTATACCTACCTTGCGCCATGGCCAGAGACACGAGTATCGATGTCTACTTTTAGCGAGTTGGATAGCCTGTTCTGTTAATAATACTAGCATTCCCCCCGGCTTCGCCCGTGGATTACGAACAAAATAAAATATACCCTATACCAACCCCTACCCCTACCCTACCCCCACCCCTACCCGTACCCCTATCCCTACCCTTACCCCTACTTCTACTCCTACCCCCTACCGTAGTTTATAATATTACTAGCATTCCGCCCCCGGCTTCGTCCGTGGATATTTACGAACAAAATAAAATATACCCTATACCTACCCCTACCCCTACCACTACCTCTATATCATCAATAGTTGTCGCAGCGCACGCGATGTAAGGAATTTCTTAGGTCATTTTTTTACACCTTGGGTTACATTATTGGAGTTTTAGTAAGGATCCCTAATTTTGTTGAAAATAGAATATAGCCTATGTCACTCAGGGTGAATGTAGCTTTCCAATGGTGAAAGAATTTTTGAAATCGGCACAGTAGTTTTTGAGTTTATTCATTACAAACATACACACAAAAATACAAATCTTTCCTCTTTATAATGTTTAAATAATTAGTAGGTATTATATATCTCTATGGCTTTTAATCGAGTTCTCGTGCTTTGGAGGGCATCTAATTAATTCTTACCTAGGTCTGAAGTAGTGAAACATTTAGGTCCTAGGCTTGATACTGTTACTAGTGTCTCTGGTCACACCGCAAGACCGTTATAGGTGTGTGTGTGTGTGTGTTTGTGTGAATATTATAATGAATGTCCTGTGTCATTAAAAATGTGCTAAAAATCTAGCTGCATGGCTAATCGCAAATATTTGAGTGTTTTATGTCCACATGATAGAAGCTAGATAAGACGTAAATGCATAATTATGTTTGTTGAACAAGTAACTCAAGGTCTCCCAAATATACAAGCTGTGTTGGTAAATGGTCAGGAAAAGTTATCATATTTTTCTGTATGTGCCAGCTCCGAAACTACTAAACGGATTTTGTTGCTATTTCGCGATTTTGATAGATTGATTCAAGAGCAAGGTTTACGAGTATTAAACTTGGACATATCATGTTTAGGAGCTGAGCATTAACAGTATTAGTGAATCAATTCGGGGGGAAAGTTTGTCAATATTCGTAACTAAAACCAGGAAAACACGTCATTCTGATTTGAATTAGAAGTAATTCAATGATATACTTATAGAAAAATATACTTTAATCAAATTCTCAAATAAATTCATTACAATTGAATGCTTATTTTTCGTAATAAGTCCTAATTTGTAATCAGTAGTCGGAAACAAAATTATGTGACTTGAATTCTAAACGAAAATCGAAGTGGGCCAAATCGCATGCGCTAAACTTTTTCTTCCTTTCTATTGTATTCCTGATCGAAACTACAAGGTCAAAGGAAATGAAGAGTGAATAGAATAAAAATTAATTAAATCTCAAATTAATAACAAAAATCCGGGGGGGACCCAAAAATGTGTTCCAAAATGCTAAGCATCAATATCTTTAGAAATATGAGTTTTAATCGACTTCTCGTGCTTCGGAGGACACGAAAAGCCGGCGTCCACACTTCTTCTAAAAGTAATAGATGCTTACGTGAATTTAAGCTAGGTCCATTAATTAAGTGCAGCAACAGGATTGCCACCTGTTTTATTTAATATGGACAGCTGGCAATAAGAAACGGAACCAGCAAAAATTATATTGAATTATTGAAGATTGGATGGAGAGAAGTGTAACCAATACTCTCACTGGTGACGCCCATTGAAGTATAATGTATCCGTCACTCAGCTTAACCTGGCTTCTTGGAGGAATCTCCAGAATCAGGCATTTTGGTGGAAAAATGGACGATAGGTTTTAGCCAACTTAGGAGTCCGGTAAGCCCATCAGCTAAGATTTTGCAATTCAGTCGCGCGACGAAAATTCAGTCGCAATAGCAACCGGTCGCAAATTGCAAACACTTGTATTGTAGTTTCTCGCAAGTAAATGGCATTTCTAGTATGAGTTTTAATTATTTCATTGTTAATTCCTTATTTGGTCGGTAGGGCCGTTACTTAGCGTCGGTTGTGAGTTTAAATGCGTTTTGTCAGAAAGCAGAGTGGTACTTCTGCATTGCGTAAAGTGCATGTGAAATCCTAAAATATAATTCGGTTTCAGAAGACTCTTCGTTTATAAGCAAAGTGAGCTGTCAAATGTCTCTTGAAATTATTTCCCACCACATAAATTATTAGCAGTTAAAAAAGATACAAATTCTAAGAAACCCCTTCTTAAAATAATGCTTGTATTAGAATAATACCTCTAAGAAGCTGACCGTAAGATAATTATAAAAAAATAATTAACTAAATCTATTCATTTAAGAATATTAACCGAAGAAAGTGTTCATAAGTTCAATCCATCTTCGAATGTACTAACACGACACGACAAAATGCACTGGAACTTTGTACGTGCTAGTTTCTACTACAACTGCATTCATTAATACATTTGTCTGAAAGTTCGCAAATAAGCGCTAAATGGAATTCACGCTCCATCTCCGCTACCCTGAGCCTTAATTCCCTAACTGTAAATCAACTGTAAATTTAAAACGTTTGTGATACCTAGACGCTGGGCAGAAAAGAACCGTCGTAGCTCGTGGGAACTAAAATGTATAAACCAAATGAATAAAATATCCAATCATTCATAACAAGTATCAAGATTTTTTCTGGATGAGAAAGTTTTGGTGAAGTAAGTATTCATTATGCCACAAGTATTTTAATAATTTCTTTTTTAAATACGCGTTTTTGACAGTTCTTAAATATTTTTTCATAAATTATGTTTACTATTTTCAATTATTTAATATTACAATTTTATTAGCATTGATTTACATAATAATATATTTCATATTTATTTTTACATACTTTTTAAAAACGTTTAAAAATCTTGCGTATTGTCTACAATATTTTTAGTGAAAAGGAATTGGCCTCCAAGTACAGCGGCGTGCAAAAGCAATCAATTCTACGTGCACTAAATACAAAAAACAAAGTGCCACGTTTCTTCCATGTGTTAGAAAAAAAAGAAAAACAAAATAGCACAATAGTAAGAGATTTAAATTGTTTTTGATGTCTTCACTCGAAGTAAAAAAGCTAGGCACCAATTTTCTCATTGAAGCTGCACGTAGAGGTTCTGTTAAACGTGGACATTGTTACATCCTTGACAACGTTACAAGGTAGAATACCGTGTTTCCGCATCTAGCTTTGAGATACTTATTATGTTTAATTCTTCGCAAAAGTAAATGCACTCATTTTGCATGAATGAGCAATATAATTAACATGCAAATCACACACGGCATACATCACACTACAAACTGTATTTCGGTGTTGCAGAAATATTATTGATTTAACTTCAATTTACAGAGATGCGACAGTTTGAATTGAGTTTATTACGGGTGAGCAACTAAAAACTACTTGTTAGGTATCGTATAACCTCAAAAATATAATCGGCTGAATGTGGAAGAGTTAGTTCTGGGGTCTTCGACACGGTTCCAAGAGCCGAAAATAATACGAATTGGTACGAATAATTGCATACTCAGCACTTTGTGTACGATTTTTTATAGCGATACCAAATATAAATGACATGGTTGCCTTATGGTTCCCTTATATAGGTACCTAAGGTTTTTCTTTCAAATCCTAAAATCCTGAGTACAACAAAGCAGAAACATCAAATTACTTGAAATTTAAATCAAATTGAGTTATCTCATCAGCTATTCGATTTCAAATTTCTCGCCGTCCCAACGAAATTGAATTCGGGATTTAATGATTTGAAATTGAAATTTTCGTCAAGACTAACCCACCTGTATTTCCATCAGTCGGAAGCCATAGTTTACACTAAAAGAGTCTTTGATCTCTGCCTACCCTTACTTAGCTGTGTATAAAAAAGATATAGTATTCAGAAACACAATTCGAGGCTAAACATTTCAAGCCGAATTTACAATGAAGCCAAGTAAGTGAAGTCGTTTTAATTAGATTTGTATTATAGAGTACCTCGCATCCATTATTGGAACTATGTCAATGTTTAATATTAACTTGTTTCCATAAAATTTAACAATTTTCCTATAACTTTTTGATTCAACTAATAGTTCCAGGTTTGAATCTGAAAAATATCTCGGTAATTGTAAACTAATTCAGAAAAGTCAGTCTCTTTCTAGGGTCGGTGTATAAAAAAATTCTAGCCATAATATGACTAAACCCCAAACTAACGTTTACTATTTACTAAAGGCATCACAAACCATTTATTTTTATTACCATTACCATAATAAATCATAACTTGTGAGGCGTGGTGACTATAGATACGTTAAATTTTAATTTCAATCCTAAAATTCTGAATTTAATTTCGTTGCGATGACGACAAGGACAATTTTATTTAAATCGTAGCATATGAGGATTCTACGTCATGTCATGGCGGACAACGCACGCGCCCCATCGTGACATGATGACGAATCCCTGTCCGCGCTGTGATGTTTGTGATTAGGTCATATCACAGTTGGCGGGAACACCTGGCTTTTGTTACTGTATAACGTCTATAATACCTACTTGACATTGGCAAATCATCGATTACATTGATGGAGCCATTATAAAACAAAAAGAAGAAGTAGCATATGAGACGACTTATTTAAACACAATAAAATTTCAATAAATTTCAGGATTAGTCCTAAAATTGAAATTTACGGTAATAGCATCATTTAATTAAACTGAAGCTGTCATCTATCTCCTAAGTACGAGAAATCGAATAAAGTACTTTGCTTTTTTGGCTCGTATGTGCTGTAACCTATCTCCTAAGTACGAGAAATCGAATAAAGTAATTTGCTTTTAGGCTCGTATATAACCCACTGTACCTAACCAATGCGCCATTTGTGTGTATGCCAGACGAAACCTGTAGCTAAATACTAGTGGTAAAACATTGTCTGCGTTTTAAAATTCGTTTAGTAACTTCCCCCTACATACTAAAAAGGAATTCGCCGCGTGCGCCGCGACCGTGCGCCATAATAACTTCCGGAGTAAGCAAACGGTGCTATAACACTCGCAATATCTATTTATATGAGCTAACCTAACCGTAGGTATAGTCTAGATTATTTTAGGGCGTCAGCTCACAACAGAGAAGTCTCGGATTTGATCCCCACAACCGGCCATGTACCAATGGGTTTTTATAATAAAAATCTCTGTACATTATCCGACAAACCTTACAAAGAGGCTTTTCCATCTACATACCTCAACAGAGCTGGCAACTCGTTAAAAAAATCTTCGGCTAAGTGAGACTTGTGTCTTCCGGCAACGGTTCCCGGGAGCTGTAAGGCAGCCCCATAAGAATGTTTTATAGCCTAATTTTGTCTAAGTTTTGTTTGACTAACAACAGTAACTTGTAAAACCACGACGAAATAGAATTAATTAAAGAAATTATTTTCAGAAATGAAAACTATTGGTATGAACCCTAAGATTTTTTTCTATAATGTATTTTGATTATATGATGCCACGGTATTTGTACCACAAGATGGTCCAATAATATAAAAAATAGTTTTTCTCCCGTGTAAATTTTGAAATGTGGAAACGTCAGAAAAAAAAATCGGATGGGCTCTCTTATTTTAATCGTTTTTCTCCATTACAAATATAGTTCCTATAGGCAATGTTAATCTGGAATTATGTAGCTTCCCATAAGCGAAATAATTTGTCAAACCGGTTCATTATTTTTAAGTTTACTTCTTACAAGTTTGAAGTGGCGACAGTAATCTCATACATTATTTAGATAGCGTTTCTGGTCTATTATTTTTCTAAAAGTATTCCATGATATTACAAAGTTACGAAATTTATATAACTATGTAGTGTACACGCTGATGGAGTCACGCGAATGGGCCATTCATATATTTTTTCAGAACGTCTACTTTAATATCCGTCATAAAGATTTAGGCATCTTTATAGAGTAATACCATTTTATGGTACAATTCTGAGTATCTGTACTAGACCATTATAAAAGGAAATAATTTGTAAATTGGAATAACCTATTTGTTTTATAGATGTTGAACAACTGTTTATTTGAATATACTTTGTCACTTTTATACAAATCTGTAAGTTAATAATATGATAGGGTAAGAAAAAAAGGCGTTTCTCAGTAGTCATACTAAAATGTCCTACTAGTATGACCAATGAGAATAGCTATTATTGATTGAATTTAGTATAGAAGATCTGTGGTCATAACGATTAATTTTCGAAGGCATACCTACAATCGTAAACAGAGCATCCAACCTACAATGCAATACCTACTTGGTATACGTGTCTACCTAAATAGACAAATAACTTGTGTTTGACATTTCCTTTAATCATAAATATTGTCATCATTTTAAAAATATTTGATTACATACTTAAAAAATGTAAAGAATATTTGATTTCGTCTAATCCCACTAGTCCCATTGATTATAATCGTTCTGATTGTACCTCTTATCCATATTGTTATGTCAAATTCCTATCTACAGCATGTTGTCGAAACGTAGTATGACTATCAATAATAGTTATTCTCATTGGTCATACTAGTAGGACATTTTAATATGACTACTGAGAAACACAGAGAAAAAACATATATTTCAAATTTTACAACATTATAAAACAAACACATCTTCACGGCCTTTATACCTGGCGATGTGGCCAGAGAAACCAATGGGTAACGTGTCCACTTTTCGCCAATTGTTCATATTAAACAGAACAGGTGGCAAGCCTTATCTGTTATTTTTAGAAAAAAATCGAATTTCAAATCCAACGCTCTACCAATTCAGCCCCTTTACTCATCTCATTTGTTTAATTGATAGTACATCACAGACCAGTAGTGCCACGGGACAGAAACACTATAAAGAAATTGAATTCGAGCGCGTTTATTCTGAGCACTACTTTACCAAAATGTGACGTCACTTTTTCGTCTGTCATCAAAACTTTGAAATTTATTTTAAAAAAAACTACTGTATTGAAAAAAAAGTATTCAAATTAGTTTCTTAAAATAGCTTAACCTTTTAAATAAAAATATAAAAAATAGTTTTTACTTTACATAGGTACTGAATTACATTACCAACAATATTTTTTTTATTTCAAATGGTTTGAAGTGTTGATCTTAAAATTAAAGAATTAAATTTCCACTCCAATAAATTAAACATTGTTACCAGTATATCGACCACAACGCAATGTATGATAAGTCCGTATATTTAAATTAACATTTGACAGCACTCCAAAATTCAAATGATCTTAATTCTAGCCTCTTAACAACAAGTCCCCAGAATTTTTCAGTCCAATTAGTAATAGCAAACATAAGCAAATATCCCAAGAGCGCAATCATTACCGTTCATGTTTGTTAAAGATATAATCGGAATGCGTTGATTCTAATTATCTACCACGTGTTCGCTGTACTTTCTCGAGCAGATACCGTGGCAAACTCATACTTTATTTTACACGATATAAGATTTTGTTTCCATTTGCCTGTTAGCGTCATTTTCATAACCCTACTTTGAGATATTAAAAGAGCTTCATATAAAGCAGAGACTCTTGTCTAATAAAGTTCTTCGGCCATATATCTCTAGTGGTACAAGGTCAAGTCCACAGTTGGACTGACCCGATTAAATCTGTGACGGAGTATTCTAACAATGAATGTTCCCATGAGGCTGTTAGCCAGAGCCGGTGAAGGGAAATCGCAAGAGCGACGGAAGTATTACTGACTGATTCATAATCAAAACAGCTGGAGAAGAAGAAGTTTGAGATAGTTCTAGGTGCTTGCACGCAATTCCTCTTAATTGGCTACGATCCTCTGTCTGATGAAGAGCTATAGCAGTAGCGGTGTTCAGATTTTCGGACATCGTTTGGAGCTCAAGCTTTTCCAGCTTTTCAAGCTTCGTGCAATATGGAAATCCACTGCAGAGTATTATTTAAAACCCCATGTTTTATTTTGAATTTCTTCAATCACTATCAATAATTTAAAATATCAATCTTGATCACCAAGATTAAATTTTTCAAAAAACTGTCGACAGACGACGAACGGATCCAATAATTGTCTTATAAATGTTATGATTTGCTTATTTTTGAAGTACGGAACCCTAAAACCTGATTCGGTGCAGATGGATCTAAGACCTGTACAAGATGACCAATTTGACTAAAGCGGGGCAGTGGCTTTAGCAGAAATCTAGTTAAACTTTGTATCTAATATACGACATATTAACATAATTTATTCACATTTATTTTATTTACACTGCTCTATCACCTCTCATTACTACAGCGTTATTTTACAGAGCTGGGAAAAAATGTACCAAAACCCACCAGTCTTCAAGTTATCGCAACCCTAACTTCCAAAACGTGTGCGAAAATATTTGATAAAGGGCCAGAGATTCTAATTTTTATCTCGGAATATTTACACAGGCGAGTCGGATAGCTAGTTCCAGAATAAAAAGTTTCTACAAATTTTCCAGGCTCCTCGCCCGGTTATAGCGAAAGGTGTGACGATTATTAAAGGGAGCAAAAATATATGACAAGATAGTGACAATATGTTATTATCTGTTTACTCCTCCTAGTGTACAAGGCGTGATGTTCTATTTAAATACTTTTATTGATACGAAGAACCCTATAGAATAGACCTATGATCCTTATAAAATAAAATAAAACTAGGATTCAATTAGGTGCGTTCCGAAATCTAAAATTATAAGTACCTACTTATTATATTAATTAATCAATATCTTTTGTGATTCAAATGTAACTTGACATCAAAGTAAAATTCTGAAAACTATATTACCGACCGAAGTCAATTTTTTTTATTAATGTATAACATGCATAATTATGACTCTACCACCACCTAGTTTTGACCTAAAGTGGTGAATGAAGGCAACCACTGCAACGAGAATCGCAATCATCACATTCACTATGCCAATGGAAAGAAAAAACTTCCTGCAAAATTTATAATGTTAGAAATCTGCAATCAAAAATCTGCTAACAGCTATTTATCTGTTCATATTTTATTTGTCAAACTTATTTTGTTTATTTAAATAATAACTATTAATTTAAGAAGTAGTTATATCAGAAATTATAACAATCATTTCATAAAGTCTACTGGTTTGCCCGTACTTTCGCGGAGGCAAAATGCCGTCGGCCGTCGGCTCACAAACGCATGATTTATTATGAAATTCTACCTATTTACATTATTAATAGCTTTATTACAGTAACTAACGCACGATCATAACCTTTATACCGGTGTAGCCACAATGTCCACATTTAGCGAGTTCACCGTGGTTTTCCTGAAGTATCTATTACTTTCAGAAAGAGTACGGACTTTGTCCGCATTCGTGGCTTCCGAAAGAATATTGAACCCCGGACATCCGGTTTCAAGTCTAAATTAGTTTTTAAACAATTGTTTTATTAAAATATCTCTAGCCTCTATCAATAATATAACATGTTTAATAAAGTTTATAATAAGGCTGTTATTGTAAAATTCTATAGATATTTTTAAGTTATATAATAGTATTTTCACATCGTTCCAAAACAAACAAGACGTGAATAATCGTTCAATCTATAACTTCCTCTTCATACATTCTTTGATTATAACTTTTTATGCATAATTTTTTTATCAAATTAACATAGCGTGCTCTTGAGTTTTTCTTTTTAATTGCCTACTTCATTTTGATATTATAAGGACTTAGTAATACCTTATTAAGTATTACATAACTTTATTTTTTATAATACATGCTTTTGTGACGGTGATATTTTATAAACTGTGGTTAAAAACTATCCAGGCATACAATAAGTTCAACGTTATTGTGATAAAAACCTAAATAGAAACCGCAGCAAAAAAATATTCGTCAACGATCGTACCTATTCGATTTAGAGAACAAAAAATCCAATTCTTATTAGAAATCCTAAATTCCATTCTGTGAATCGCGTTTATCGTTTGATTGGAAGTTTTTAAACGAGCTAAATACTTTCAATTATAATTACTAAAAGATTGTTTTTCAATCAATTTTAAAAAACGTTCGTTATATAACTTTATCCAAGATTTCACTCGCGTGGAATTTGAAAAAAAAGGCAAAGGCAGTCATCGGGACAGAAAACTTAAAAACAGAAGTGAAAACTTAAAACTATGAATAATGTTTTCAATTAATAAATAACACCATCTCTCGGTTCGTACCGAGAATTACCAGCCAGAAATGCGCAGCCAAAAATGCCCGACCCAGGCAGACGTGGAATCCAGTACACGAATTCCTGCCCGGAAATTCACGGGTCGAGCATACTCGGGCCGGGCAATCCATGGCCAACACAGGTCGCGAATCCATAGGATTTCTGATTTCCCCTTACCAAAAAACTGTTTCCTATAGCCCCATGTTTTAAGTCTTTCCTCATCCGTTTTACGGGATTAAATCCAGTATTTAACCGCGGTGAAGAAATCATTTAAATCCGTTCAGCCGTTTATTAACAAACATCTAAAATTTTGCATTTATATTATTACTTAGTATATAATATATCATGAAAAATAGTTATGAAAATAATTTCTTCAGCAGCCATGTAACCGACGGAAAAGTAAATTCTCTACTTACCTGACTTTAAAAATTTTCTCGAAGAGTTCAACATAAACTTTCCAAGTAGGTACTTAATTATAAAAAAGTTCAAAACGCATAAAAACATAATTGAAACATCACAAAATTTCACAAAAACAATTACATTCAGAGTATTAACTTAATTAACATCATTACTTAGGTAATCCTTACCTTTGCCAAGTCGCTGCAAGATGATCTCCTTGTGATCAGCCGTATGCGGTTCACCGATAACGACTAATAAGTAGCAGCCAGTAAGCGGGCTAGGGGGAGGCACAGAAGCCGATAGCTCTGTGCCAAGAGACACAGAACGTTCTTCCTCGACCTCCATCGCGAAACGTCCGCAAGCGGCAAGGCAGCCGCGCGGAATGGTCGTCCGTATGATGGGTTGCCGGCTTGCGCGCGCATCTTCATCGACCGGTAACGCGCGCCGGTTTTATGTTCGCCACGTGAACTGCAATGCGCCTGGACATCCGCCCAGCTGAGTCCCAGCTGATTATCACTGTCAACGAAAACCGGCTGACACAATAAAGTATACTTTAGGATAGGTTTTCAGATACACTCCTTGGAATAAATTGTTATGGCGTTGTTGTCTTACAATTTATTCATACCATCGACCGGTAACGCGCGCCGGTTTTAACTTCGCCATGTGAACTGCAATGCGCCTGGACATCCGCCCAGGTGATTATCACTGTCAACGAAAACCGACTGATACAATAAAGGTTGCGTCAATGGCCGAGTTCTTAAGACGTATATAGTATTATGGTGGTTCGTTTTCCATACAAAAATGTAATTAAGATAAACTAATTAACTAAACAGTAAAAATGTCTAAATATGTGCTTACTTAACTATTTTCGGCTTTATATTGCGCGAAATCAATAAAAAATAACTTTTTTATAATTTACGTCCGGTCACCAACCCGCCTGCCAAGCGTGGTGACTATGGCAATTCCTCTCAATGAGCACCACTAAACTGGTGCGCTAGAGGGAGATCAATGATCCAGCAGTGGATCTTAAAAAGGTTGATGATGATGATGATAATATTTTCCTTTGCTACGGAATTATTGTAATATTTAGAACAACCTAAACTAAGTTTGTATAGTGGGCATAGATATTCAGTTACTCTTCTTGAAATCCTTCGATATAGGCGGACTTTATTTTTGGAAAAAGGAGGGGGTTGAGTAAGTTAGGGAGTTTTGCTACAAAAGTTACCGAGATCCTTACATAGGCTCTGATGACGATCTTGTATTAAACAAGGCTAAAAACCATCCCGACTAAACCAACCATCAAATAAAAAAAGCACATTAAAATCTGCCCGCGTTTGGGAACTACGATGCCACAGACTTTTCGTCTGGGGTTAAAAAAGCTACTGCAGTAGCTAAGATTTCAATTTCAGTCTTGATTTTTTTTCTTATAAGAAATTGGTTGGTTCTAAATCCATGCATTATTTTTAGAATGAAACCTAACTGATACAATAGTTTCCTTCCTATTATGTATAGTAATCAATAACTAAAATAATCCGACAAATTGCTACTCTATCACGAAATGTCAATATTTAATGATATCCAGAGGACTAGCTTTCCGTCCCGGCTTTGTCCGTAGAGCCCATATTAACTTTCATCCCCTATTTAGCTCATACAAAAATCCCATGCATAAAAACACTTCTAGTTTTACCCGAATTTTCCGAGCAAATTTTACTAATACTGTTGATGCTTAGCTTCTCAATCTTGACTCAACCCATCTAATTGTGAAACCAGCAACAAAATAGTTTTTGCGTGAAACAGACACAGACACACAGATGCGGCGGGGGACTTTATTTTATAATATGTAGTGATGTCCTCTAAACAGGATGTATGGATCTGGATCGAGGGAACATGTGATTTAACCTATCTGCCTGCCCCTGTAGATTATATATTGTATATTGTATATATACATATCCTTACTAGTCCTTACTAATATTATAAATGCGAAAGTAACTCTGTCTGTATTATTTGATATTGATGCGGAGATAGCTTGGACCCTAGGGAAGGAAATATGCAATTTTTTTTAATCCACCCCCCTAAGGGGATCCAATAAGTGATGGACGTACCTAAGTACGGGCCCAACGGGCGAACAGCTACCTATATATATATATATATATATATTGTATATATTATTATATACAATATTTAAAATTAGTGGTAGGAGTAGGGGTAGGGATAGGGGTATATTTTATTTTGTTCGAAAATATCCACGGGCGAAGCCAGCATAATATATAGCTGTTCGCCCGTTGGGCCCGTACTTACTTCCATCACTTATTAGATCGGCGGGTGGATTTAAAAAAAAGTTGCTTATGTCCTTCCCTAGGGTTCAAGCTATCTCCGTATCAAATTTCATCAAAATCGGTTCAGTGGTTTAGCCGTGAAAGGGTAACACACAGACAGACAGAGTAACTTTCGCATTTATAATATTAGTAAGGATATCATTTTATTATATCCCTGACGGACTATACAGCATACGCCATGAATACGCTGGCGCTAACTTTTCGCCCAACTTAATTTACTAATTATTAATGTTCAACTCCAAAACGTGATAGGTTAATACTCGTAAACCTTTCTCGTGAATATAAACTCCAAGAAAATCCGTTCAGTAGTTTCGGAGTGAATTTGTAGTGTGAATGATTAAAGACAGGATAGACTGCTAGCAGCATAAAACACTGATATTAAAAACATAACATGTCGTCTAACCAAACATTACCTAAGAAAATTATAACCAAAAGAGGAAATTTATCAAAAAATCTACTTTGACATCATCCAAGTCTATTTACGGTTATGAATTCAAGGTCATTCTTGCAAAATGCAACTCGCAAACTGATATATAGGTATAATATGACTCAACCATAACAATCTCGATAAGAGACAAAATTATCTGCGAGATCACATCATTATCTAAGCCGCGGGTGATACCATTTTTTAGTAAGTAGTAAAAGAAACTAAGAAAATGGCTTTCATTGTATGCTCCTGCCTGGTTTCCAGGATATCCTCCTTCGGTCCTTCAGTACTGAGGATCGTGACTTCGACTTATCAGCTTCTCCAAAATTATCTTCCTCAATTGGCTGCGGTCTTCTGCCTGATGAAGGGCTGTGGTAATAGATGTGTCTAGGTTTTCGGACACTTGATCGAATCATCGTTAAAGGGCTTCGTTCTCGAGGTGTATCAGGATATATTTATATTAAATTTAATTTTTTCTTGCCTTACAGTTCCCGAAAACGTGTTAGAGCGTGAACAATAGTTGCTCGCGAGTCAGTCAATCCTAAGCTCAAGGAGAGATCTTATGTCATTTTTTGTTTAGTTGATTCAGAAAGGAACACCTAAACTTTCACATTACTGGCGAGAATGTCTCTTATACAAAAAAAAAACATGAAATACATTTCATTTATAATTCCTTTGGCCGAAATCCCGTCGTCGGTATTTTCTGCGAACTACATCCTTCCTTTAAAAGAAGTAGGTAGGTACCTACTACCTACCCGTCGGAAATATCTCGGCACCTCGAAAGAATGCGCTTCCCCCTTTATATTAAAATTAAGAATTTAATTTAATTTTTTAAATAAAAAAACTAAACAATAAATTGACTAATTTTATTTTTATAAATCATAATTCTATTTTTTGACGTAAGTAGTGTGCTAGGCCGCATTCTTTTGAGGTGCCAAGATATTTCCGACGGGATATACATACCTAAATATGGAAAAGCATCGTATAAGACTGCGTATCAGACAGTCCTGGGTTCGCTTTTCACACATTTATATCAAAAATTTCAGGTATTTGATTAGCACATAGTAAAAGCTAGCTAAGTGTTGTTTCAAAAACATTTCTTTGAAAAATAAATTTTAATTTAACCTATAAACAGTCCATCTCTGCCTACAATTTTCTTTACCTTTTAGGTAACATAACGTAACTGGTTTTGGCAGTGTTCCAGACTTGTAGGAAGTTTATGATACCTACTCACAGCGAATAGTCTCCTTCGTTTTCTAACAAATTACTTACGTAAAAATACTTCAAAGAACGTGCTGCTACGAAATTACTCTGATATCCACAAACTTACAATTTTTTAGGATTTCATCAAAATGGTAAAACTTAGGTGTCTGTCTGTCAGTAGTCACGGCTGTTTTTCTAACTATTGAAAGTGTTAACTTATTTTTTTTTTATTAATATATAGCTTTCCCTGTCTTAGCCCATATTAAATTTCATCCCCAATCATGGTCTTGAGTTCATTCAGAAAAAAGCAACTTTCCAGTTTTTACTGAAAATAATGTTTATTTATTCATTATCTGTCAAAAATATGGCAAATCTCAGTTAATCCTGGAAACGTGAGTTTATTTATACAACATTTCCTCACCACACAATAATAGTTATTATTTGAAATTGGATTGAGCCATATTTTTATTATTGAGGGTTAGGTTAGAGCCGTAGTTTTCAATACGAGCAGTGCCTTTGCGTTTTGGAGATTATAGTTATTTGGAACTCAATATGGTTCAATCCAATTTAAAATAATAACTATGAACTGCGTGCTAAGGAAATGTTGTATAAATAAACTCACCTTTCCAGGATTAACTGAGATTTAACATATTTTTGACAGCTACAAGATGACCTTGACCACCGTCACGTAAACGGTAAATCATTTCTATGTAAATATCAAATAAATAACCACAAACTGTCACTGACTTAGCTGTCTTGTTTTTATCTAATCTGTGACCATCATTTTGTTCGTTACCAAGGTGTGACGTCATCATCGCGCGGGAATTAGAAAAATAAAATTTAAATCATGATTTTTTTAAATAATATATACCTATAATAAACCTTACAGCTATAATTTAAAAGTATTCCCAAAAAATTGTCATCATGCCTATTATACATAACGCCAAGAAAATTTATTTAAAAATATGATAAACTAATTACTTAATTAGCTAGTATACATAGGTAGACATGATGCATTCCAATTTTTTTTTCACTAGATTTCTCTCACGTATTTTGCATGGTAAATGCATTCAAGCATATTATTATGACTACATTAATTAACTTAAACTGTACATATTAAACCTGAAAAAGAATACTACAATAGATAGATAATTAAAGAGTTTAAGGTTTAAATATGAACTTTATTTGAAAGATATTCAAGTAAAATGTTTGAAAACTTTTAATTTCACAAAGAATTCGTAGATACTGAAAATTTTCAGCGCTGCAATTAATCTTTTCACGCCTAGACGAACGTCAAACAAGAGCCAAATTTCAGGACGGGACAGGAATTTGAATTAAAGCCTATACTGCCTACGTATGTCGAAAGCACATTTCGCCAGTTCATAATTTTAATACAAAAAGCCTAGGAAATAAAGCCTGTCTGTGATAATGTGCGTATATAAACAATCCTTACATAAGTCTATAATCTATAGTAATAATAAATCTGAAGTTTGAACCCACTTATCTCTGGAACTACCAGTCGGATTTGAAAAAATATTATTGCATTTTATAGCCCAATTTTTGAGCAAGCTTTATAGGCTATTTAACATCACGCTACCTAATTAACCAACAACCATAACATAACGCCTACGGGTTAAAATGGAGTTGTATTCCTAATTCTACGCGAACGCGGGAAAAAGCTAGTATACAATAAAGGTAAAATAAATAGGTGTCACAGACGTTCGCACTAATTCCGCACGATGGTCTACCGAGTTTAGTCAACATCTTAACCATACTCAGCAGACATCAGATCTTTTTTTATACATTATACATACATACAGATTATACATTATTTAACATCACGCTACCTACCCTTAGGGGTAAAATGGGGTTCCTTATATTCCTAATACAACGATAATCCACTGAAAACTTCAAATGGCGTAAACATGCTTCTTTAAGGATAATGAAGGAAGAAGGAAGATGACTGAGAGCAACGGTCCTTAACCACTCGGCCACTGACGCACCTTTTTCTAGTTTTTCTTAGTTTCAATTAACCCATAACTATATTACCTACATATTATGATAAAGTACTTATATTATCTACTTTATTTCCTTAGTTGGTACGAAATTTCCCGAGACGTGTTATATTTGTCGGTGCCGGGTGTAGGTGCGTGTAAGACGGCGCGACTTGTATCGATCGGTCCCGCAATGCGACGTCGAAACCACGGAATAACAGCTGATTTGGAAAATTACATCACGTTTTTGTAAATATTACGAAATTTGTAAATGGAAATAGTGAGAAAAGCTTTTTAAAGAGACGATATGGAAGGGTATGACAACATATTAGGATAGATTAAGGAAGCATTTTTTTAAGCAACATTTTTAGAAGAAAGTCAAGAAAGGAGTTTTCGAAATTCAATGCCTAAAATGGTATAAAGATGGAAAATATTACATAAATATTACTAGTGACCGGCACGGGTACAATATGAGTTTACAACAATTTGAATACCTTCTTAAGGTGGTTCGTTTTCCATACAAAAATGTAATTAAGATAAAGTAATTAACTAATCAGTAAAAATGACTAAATATGGGCTTACTTAACTATTTTCGGCTTTTATGTTGCGCCAAATCAATAAAAAATAACTTTTTTATAATAGAAATAATTAATATTAAACATAATTATTTTTAGACAAAATACGCATAAAAAGAATTATGTTTAATATTAATTATT
Source organism: Nemapogon koenigi (assembly GCA_963924495.1). NCBI lineage: Eukaryota > Metazoa > Arthropoda > Insecta > Lepidoptera > Tineidae > Nemapogon > Nemapogon koenigi. The sequence continues at coordinate 9,013,763 of OZ004644.1, read as the reverse complement.
TCTATTATAAAAAAGTTATTTTTTATTGATTTGGCGCAACATAAAAGCCGAAAATAGTTAAGTAAGCCCATATTTAGACAGTTTTACTGATTAGTTAATTACTTTATCTTAATTACATTTTTGTATGGAAAACGAACCACCTTAAACACTCTTATAACTACTAATCTATTAGAGATAGGTATATGCAACAGCAGACTTTTTTGTAGATCATTTTACTCTAAACAATTCTTTTCTACATCATTCTTGTTACATACGCTATACGATAACTCGAATCGCTGGAGCTAATTTTATCCAGGCTTGATTTACTTGCACTGCTCCTATCAAGTCGTAAACAAAGTTAGACCCAGCGCGGTTTCATGGCGTATGCTGTCTAATCCGTCCTAAAATGGTCTACAAAAAATTCCGTGGTAGCATATATATATCTATCTCTAATAGATAAATAGTTATAAGCGTGTTTACGTAGGTATTTAAATTGTTGTAACCCCATATTGTACACATGTGAAGCCGGGGGCGGGGTCGCCAATTAAATAATAAAACATGAATTTTACCTTTTTTTGAAAATTGTGTCAGGGCGGGGGTAGGTATATAAAAAGTTATAATATATATTATGTATTATACTCGGGGGTGGAAGTGTCTAAAGGCGTAATAACGGGGAAGCTATATGTGAAACCGGTGTCACACCTCTCGACACCCCCAGCCGCTTACACCAATGTTGCCTGTCTTACTGCCGGCAGAAATGCTTAAAAATGGTGGTTGTTTTAGGAGGCCCATTTAGTAAACGGCGAGTCACCACCTGCCAATTTTACGTTTCATGAGATGAATGATATATATGATCTGCAGGTGACCGTAGTCTCAACCAATAAACTTGATAAACCAATCCATTTAACATCTCAAAACAATAGCCCGAATTTAATTTAATTTTATCTTAGTCATAGTCCAGGCACCTGACGGGGCCTGTCTGTGAGCGCATTGTATTTGATGCATTCAGAGATAGGTCCCGACGGGTGCTAGTCACAACACTTTAGATTAAACACTCTAAAGGGCCTCTACGTGTTGGACCTATGTCCCCATGCAAGCCTTACAAAGGACCGGGTATTATGCCCGTGAATTTAGAGTTACATAATTATAATAAAAATCACAAATTCATTATTAACAACTAAGTGCACGAGTTCTTATCATAAATTTTAGACGATAAAATACCGATAACAGAACCTTCTAGAAATTACATTGCCCCAGGACTCGAGTGGTAAAATGTATAACCGTCTAGAAAATAGGATAACCAGGCTTTAGGATACTTAAGTTTTACCGAAATCCATAAACCTGAATAGTTGAACCAACTGACAACTATTTATTGTGGTTTCTTGTGACAATATTTTATATAATAATAAATAAACCTGGAATTGTTTTCATAAGGTAATTAATTTCTAACCTGAGCTTTAACAACATTGTCAACATTAGTCAGACCTAAGTTTATGACAATTTAAATACTCGAAGCTCAAACAAACAAGATATTTTACTACTCACCAATATTTAGGTATATTTCACTTTCTACACTCAATTAGTTTAGTTTATTTTTATAATGTATGTATTTTGAGAAAATTATCTCAGATGCTTTCAACCATCGTCAAATGAAATTATTTTGTTTTTCATGGAATGTCATAACCAAGAATATTATTTTTAAACGTCAAATTCAAACAAGATAACAAACAACCAGTATTTCAATATGTCCAGTGTTGCCAATGGAGATATTACTGTATACTATACTGTGTAGTATAAATTATAAATCTCCTAAGTCCCTTTTTTCTAACTTTCCTTTTAGGCAATGGTAATAACCTTTAAACATCAAAATTTCTTTTTTTTCTAATATAATTATAATCATCAATAACTGAATTTACTTTATTTTAATAATCCAAATATCACAAAAACTGCAATGTGACAATGTACAAAAGCGCTAATCTCAAGAACTACCAATCCGATTTGAGGAAGCGTGCTACGAACCATATAAACGTCGGTACCGAGAATTCTCGGCTAGAAAAGTGCCCCAAAAAAATGCTGGAATACTTGCCCGGAGATTCTCGGGTCGAGCATACTCGGGCCGGGCAATCTATGTTCGGCATTTGTGCCGAGAGCATGTCGCGAACACAGATCGAATTTAACCAACTTCTAATTGTCGTATCGATTTGAGGATTTGCAAGTGTATCTGATTATGGAGCCAGGAGGTGGATAGTGGAACTCTGTAACGAAACGAGGTAACCCCATCGAGTTTGGGCTCGTTTGATTCATCTTTACAAGTATCTGATCCTAGATGATGTCCAGGGTCCGGATGATTTTGTTTTGTTTTTAGTTTTTTACAAATTATTTAATTATTTTATACAAATTAAGAGAAATACTGAAAATTGTGTGAAATTAGCTGGACACAAGAGCGAATGTAAGGCATTTATATCCGAATATCTGCTATCTAGAATGATTTAAGCTTGGGTAAACCGCATAAATCATAGGCTGTCAATTTTTTGCACTAAAATATCGGACACATACTTTTACATAAATCCTGAACTCCTTTCTAGATAGGTACACAAATATTAATATAATGGATTAAAATGCAAAAAAAAAGTAGTTTACGCTGACACAATATATGTTGAAACGATAAAGGATGAAAGATTAACTAAAAATATAGCAGAAACGAAAGGAAATGCTGGCAGAGGACGACCTAAGTGTACTTTTATTGAACATATAAAAACATTATTGATCAAAGTCAATGTTAAAAGTGCACAGTATGAAAGGTATGATGAATATAAAAGAAGCGAAAGAGGTATGCCAGGATTGTAACAAATTGCATTCGACTGTCTCTGCTTACCCCTCTTGGGATGAAAGGCGTGATGATAGATAGATAGACAATTAAAATGCACCTACATTACTGAAAAATACAAATATTATTGTTTGAATAAAAATGATCAGTCACGTCTACGATGCGACGCAAAACAAAACTCATCTTTACGACCTTTATATATTTCGGTGTGGCCAGATACTCTAGTAACAATGACCGCTTCTTGCCAGTTGTCCATATTAAGGGGCTCCCCGTACCAAACGGCCTTGAGAATATGAATAGCATAGGGCTTCAGCCGCTTATGTCGAATACACTAAGTGTGAGTAGAGAAGCGATAGTGTAGGTACCGCCCCTCTTTCTGGAATTTCTATGTGATTTAGTATTTTTATTATTAAATTATGTAATAATAGGTTGTATAAAAAAATTTAAAGTGTAATGTTTAGAGCATAAAATTGGTGTAAACCGCAAATAAAAAGGACTTCAAAGTATGAAGTAGATGCACGTAATAGGTCTTTACTATAAATATTGACCCTGTTTGTATACAAGTTTTGTAAATATTTAAAACAAAAATAAAATAAAATAAAAAGTGGAAAGAAAAGTTAAGATATTAAAGATTTTTTTTGTACACTTTTTTATTTTTTAGTCCTTATAATTAACAAGAAGAGATCCCCTAAAAAGTACCTTTCTTACGGTTTTGCTACGGGAACTGCTCAGGTGTCTTTACAATACCTATTTTTTTATGTAAAATTTCGAAGTTGAAGTTTCCTTTGACAAGTTTATGTTTAATTGGTGAAAGATGGTTGTTAGAGGCTTTTCCATCTAAATATAGCATAACAGAACTGGCCACTCGTTAGGTTAGTGTCACAAATACCATCGGTTAAAAGAGGAACACTTTGTCTCCCGCTGGGTACCCTGGAGCCCGTATCACGTGAGAAGATATAAAAAAGATGGTTGTTTTGTATCACAAGTAGTAAGGAACAGTAACATTTCAATAGCATTGATCTTGGTTGGCGACGCAATGTCGAGGCTGCCGACACAGGCGCAGACAACCAGGCGAGACGTGATGCCAACTCTATTTTACTACTTTAACTAGATTTCCATGCGGATATTGTCATGAAATTTCCCAAAAACAAGACGTATATTATTATGAAGTATGTAAGTATACGTACAAATATAAAAAACCGGCCAAGTGCGAATCGGACTCAATAGTATGCACAGTTATTGTTATACTAGTTAGACGTTTGTATGTATTGCAAAAAACGCCAAATAAAACCCTCCGTCCAATTGGATCCCATGACTAGGCTCCCATGGGATCAGGTATCTTGTATGGGGGACCCCCTTTAATTTTTTTTATTTTCATTCTTTGTTGTTATAGCGACCATAGTTCATTTTAGCATTTTAATCTATCTATATCGTCACGCCTCTTATCCCAAGAGGGGTAGGCAGAGACAATTAAATGACACTTGCTACGATTTTGACATACCTCTTTCGCTTCTTTTATATTCATCATACCTTTCATACAAGCTCGGCCATTGTGTTTAACATTGCCTTAATTTTTTTTAAATGTTTAATAAAAATATACGTAGGTCGTCCTCTACCAGCATTCCTTTTCATTTCTGCCATATAAACCATATTTCATCCTTCATTCTTTCTACGTTTTAAAACTTTACATAATACTTTTCAGAGAATATGCGAAGTCGGCACGGAATGCTAGTATAAAATAAGTATTTATATATTTTACATAGTATTTCCAACATATTGTTCTTAAATTCCAATTTATTTTCAGTTATTCGTAACAGGTGGTGGCTCTACCGCTAAGTAACCGAAACGTTACAGAAAAATCTATTTTACCTAGAAACAGAAGAAATACAAAAGAATTCAGTATTCTTTTGGTCGAGAATTTCTTTCCAGAATCAATCAGTCGTTGTCTAGGAAAACACAAACGAAAAGCCTGGCGAAAATAAGCGGCTCAAAATTGGATTTTCTGAAACACTGAGCGAATAGAAACCTAATATCTGCCCTTCGTAGGTCACTGTATCATTGAGGGTACCTATATGATTAACCTTTATACATAAAATCTACAAGCGCAATGGTTCCAACTTTAAGATGAGGTCCCAGGTTTTTCTTCTCTTTTTCTTTCTTCTCGGGTTGCTTTACAGCTCCCGAAACCGTGTTACGGTTCCAGGGTGCCTAGCGGAAAACCAAGTCTCCCTCGTTTAGCCGATGGTATTTGTGAGGCTATACCTAACGAGTGGCCAGTTCTGTTGCGGTATATTTATATGGAAAAGTCTCTAAGTGTGGTTTACAGTGAAATAAAAGTAAATAATACTATCTATACTTATATTATAATGAGGTAAAATTTGATTTTTTCTATGTTTGTTTGTAATTGTTAGGGTTCCGTCCGAATTATGAATTCGGGACGTACTAATCCATGGGCGAGTTATTTGGGAACATACAATAGACCTACAATTCCTTAGATAAATGAATTTATATCATCTGTATAGTACTGTACTGGTGAATAATTATTGATGGAATATAAATGGAAGGAGTACGCCTTTTCTTCTCGTTTCCTCCAGCTGGCTATATATCTGTATCTGCCGTGTAGCCTTTTTGCACGAAATTACACTTTTATATATTTAGTTAATTTATTTGTTTTTAACGTCGCGGACAACCATACAGTAATTAATAAACTCAAAAACTACTAAACCGATTCTACAAATTATTTCACTAATAGAAAGCTACGATATCCCTGAGTGACATAGGCTATATTTTATATTGTTCGAATATATCCACGGGCGGAGCGAAACATCGAAACTGAACCTAGAATGTATAAATTTTATCCAAACCAATCCAAACTGTTCCCTGTATCTGCAACTCATTGAGGTGTTTTCAAAATTCAAAAGCTAAAAGTAAAAGTAAAATTATTGTAAAAGAAAATATTTTTAGAATCTTATTTAAAAGTTTCTTCCGCACAGAGATATCGAAAAACCATTTTCAGATACCTATCAATAAATAACGAATATTGATGGCATATTAAGAAGACAGTTATTTCTAATTTGGCACAATTTATATAGGTCGTGTACCAGAAAATATTTGCACACATTTTACTGTTTACGTTCATAATTCATACAATTTATTTTGCTTTATACAATTACTCCTACATTTCCATCCAGACTTCATCGTTCCATATACCGATTATACCTGATTATATACTGTAGTAGATCATGTTAATCCATTAAATAACTCCAATAATCCAAAAAAACTTATAAAAAAATGAATGTTTACTCATTATTCTTGCATTTTCTACGTAAGTACTACCTACCTACTTAGATAAATGTGAAAGATTAAAAGCAACCAACCACAACAAAAACAAAGGATGAAATTATTTCATGATAAGAAAAACCGGTACTTTGCCGGTTTTTTTTAATTTAAACTTAATATTACGTAACATAATTCGCAGTTATTTTCTCCAGAATTGGTCTAGATTGTCTAAATTCCAGACACAAACTGCCGGCCGTAAGTCATTTAGCGAAATTCCGAGGAACCAAATTTACTCCTACTCCATATTAACATTAAAATACTTCTGCTAATAGCAAGGTAGATGGAAATTTTTATCACTAATGAAGTGGAAATAGCTGTACATGTCTAATCGAATTCATACTTAAGTAGGTTGAACCTACTTTCATCGAAAGTACTTTTGCTAAAGAAGATAAAGGTAAGCAGCAAATATTACTTAGTTCATATTTAAATTTTCCCATCATTAGCCTGAAAATCGTTAGCCCGAATACCTTTACCTAACCTAACCTAACCAAGTCGACGTCAATAATATAAGTTTCTGTGCGGATATAAAAAATAACCCTAACACATACTATGTTTGTGTATGGTTATAACAATAGCGGGTGAAATCACTGGCGAAGGCTAAAATCTATACAATATACCTACATATTAAAGTCCCCGCCGTCCTTCAGAAACTACTGTAGGGATCAGGCTGGCGCAACTTAGAACAAAAAATTAGGGCTAGAAAAAATGAGCCAATACTAATGGCGTCGTATCGCCATCTCTTTCACCCCATATACAGATGACAGAGATAGAAAATATTTCTATACCAATCCACAGTACGATGTTGTTAGGTTGGCAGTACTTTTCAGCCCTAACTTTGTTTCATTTCAATGTATGGCAGTTCCGACTCTTATTAAAGAACATAGTGATTGCTACTGTAGGGATCTCTATGGTAGGGATTTAGACACGGTTTTCATTAATAGATAGTCTGCATCACGTGGAAGGTTTAGGAGTTGAGCATTATCAGTATAGGGAATTAAGTCAGAGGAAAGCGCCAGTGCGTTTTCTTAGCATAAAAAAAAATAAAATTATACTCGTGCGAAGTAGAATATAAAAAGTAAAGAAGTTATAAAAAATAAATAGGTACACTAGAAATAATAAAGCATGTTAAGCAACATTTAGCAGATTGCGGCAGTGGTAGAGGTCAGGGCGTAGCCGTTTGATGGCAAATCGCCAGTTGGTTGAACTCTAACCCGATTCTTCGCTGTCGAAATATGTATCTTATCTAATCTAATCTAATAAATAAATTGTGGGATTCGTTTGTTATTGAATCATATGGAGAAAAGGACCTACGAATACATTATTCAAAAAATAAATATTCCGGTTATGTGATTGTAAATAATGGTGGTCACTATGCATACTACCTGTTTTAGCCGATGGTATTTGTGAGGTTATACCTAACGAGTATTTTATATTTTTAGGGGAAAAAACGGAAACAAGGATCACTCTTGTGTCTTACTGTCCGTCTGTCATACCTTATTTTCTCCGAATCTACTGGACATAAAAAGTTGAAATTTGGTACATGTTGTTGTTTGGTACATGAATGTTCATTATAAGGTTTAATTTTGGGGGATAAATAAAATGTAAAAAAAAATTCAAATGCATCATGTGACATATCAAAAGAAAGAAACATATTATAAGAAATACATTATTTTTTATAATTTAATTTTAAAATGCATAGTTTAAATATACGAAAATTCACAGACCCCCCCCCCCCTCTATCTGCGAAACTGCAGAGTTTAAAATTAAAATAGCTTACAGGAAAACCTAAGCGAAATTCCTGTCTGAGTACTCACAACTTGGCCAATTATTTTATTGTGAGGCAATCAAATGCTACGAAAAATGTTCGTAGCACTTTATGTATGAAAACTTTAAAGGTTTTTTACATTTCAAATATTTCCACTATCTACACACACACCACGGCCATTATACCTTGCAGTGTGACCAGAGACACGTAACAGTGTCCACTCTAGATGTGTCACTTTTTTTAAAAGACTTCAAAGAAAAAGGAGGTTCTCAATTAGACTGTATTTTTATTTTTTATTTTTTTATGTTTGTTCCCTCAGAACTTTCGACTAGGTGAACCGATTTTGATGATTCTTTTTTTATATGAAAGCTGGTGCTTCCCGTGTGGTCCCATTTTTTTTAGTCAAAATTGGTTCAGTAGTTTTTAGAAATTTTGAAAAAACTGACTATATAAGTCAATTTTTCTTAATATCTCGATGAAATATGAACCCATTGACGACTTATTTTTTTAAGGATATAATAATTTCTCGACATTATCTCACAGAGATATGACGAAAATCGGTTCAGTAGTTTTTCAGAAATTCAGTAATTTGTCTCTGTTTACTGCTGAAAATTATATATCAGAGAAAAGCCTTATTTTTTTGCGTTTTTTTTTTTTTTTTGGCTTATTTCTTACTTTTCAGTGCAAATATTTGAAGTCGGTAAACTTTTCTTTTCAAAGTTAATTTATAATGTTCGAAAGCCATTATGAAAGAAATATAAATTATGCGAGTATTAAATATCAATAAAAATTTTAAATCTATTAAATTGTGAACCTCATCTCCAGAGGAAAATCGTGACATAATCTTTTAAATAAAGTGTTTTTTAGGGTTCCGTACCGAAAGGGTAAAAAAAACGGAAACCCTATTACTAAGGCTCCGCTGTCCGTCCGTCTGTCTGTCTATCACCAGGCTGTATCTCATGAACCGTGATAGTTAGACAGCTGAAATTTTCACAGATGATGTATTTCTGTTGCCCCTATAACAACAAATACTAAAAAACAGAATAAAAAAATACTTAAGGGGACTCCCATACATACGTAATTTTTTTTGCCGTTTTTATAGATAATAGGAACCCTTCGTGCGCGAGTCTGACTTGCACTTGGCCGGTTTTTTCACGTGCCCCTGATCAAAACTTTACCAATTACGCTATCTATGCTTCTAATTTCTTTGTAGTCGGTGAAAAATGCTACGGTCTAGGGTGAGGTTGTGAAACAATAGGTGACCTACTCGTAGTATGTCATAATACACTAGAGTAGATAACTTGACATGTTTTCATGTCGGTAGCGGTATTAACAATGTTGAATTTACTTTATTTACCCACCAACCCCATTAGAGTGAATTTACTTATATCTGACACATTTTTTCCTATATTTTTTTCACATACAACACGATGGTAACAGTTTCCACATTTAGATAGAACAGGTCGCAAACATGTCGCTAAATTTAATGGCGAACTGTCACTTCTTCTTTTTCTTCTTCTTAATTTATACTGGCTCCATCAATATTAATCGATGATTTGCCAATGTCAAGTATTATTGACGTCACAGTAACAATAGCCGATAAATCGGATGTTCCCGCCGACTGTTATTAATCACAACCATCATAGCGCGGCGTTGACCGTCAAGTGTGGACTTTACTTGCATCTGAAACATGAGAAGTCAAAGGAAGGATTGTCGCAATCTATCAATAATCACGCCCTGTATCAAAAATCGAATGATATTTGCTACAATTACGATCCTGAATTCTCTGAATATGATTGCCCTTCACATATCACTCAGTCACTAAAAAGGAAATTTGATTTTGAAAAAGTATTTTTTTGAGGCTGGAGAAATGAGGTTATTTTAAGGTATTTTGAGATCGGCCTCATTGTACAGTTTTTCGTATTATGTACATAAGATTTCTTGAAGTTATGTAAATATTACGAGTATGAGTGCTCAGATTTCTTTCAAGTCATAAGTGATCGATGCAGTACCGATTCATCATACCTAATGTAATATATTTCAGGAGAATAATTGCTGAAACTTTTCTGGTGTACTTTTGATAAATAGGTATCCCACTTTTTTCTACTTCTAGTTATATTAGTTTAAATATTTACATCATAACTTATATGTAATGGTAATAAATACATAATATATTTAAAAACTATATATACAAATTATAAAAAGAATACCTCTTCCAGAACCCCTCCCTGTGGCATGGTTCCCAAAACACTGGCTGCGTTACCTCGCTGAATGGTTAAACTGATCCTTTGAGCGAGGTAAGAGCCAGCCTTTAGGTCACCCGAGGCGTGGACTAATCTAGTACCTAAATTTTTCAAGAATATTTTCATTTCGGTAGACCATGGACCCATTGTTTCCACTGCAAGCGCCGAAAATAAGTAATTTGTTAAAATATTTGAATATTTTCGGCGCTTGAGCAGTTGAGCGTGTTCTGCCGCCGCACCCGCTTTTAATTTTGTATACTGTATGTGAGATGCTGCCAGTGTATCAACACAGGTAGCGTCCCACACCAATTTTTTTCCTAAATGCCACGGTACTAAAGTTACGCCATCAGGTCTCTTGCCATCGTCCCTGCTCATACCAGATGGTTCAAGAATCGCAGGAACAGAGGCAGTGGCAAGAGATCGGCGTACTATATCATTTAAGGTACCGTGGCGGTAGGTGCGACCAGCACTTTTTGTGCATGAAAGTCCATGGCGACCAAAATAGTCCACATAGGCAACGATGAGGTTCACAGACCTTAGTACCTAATCGTAAACTAACGGCGATACGTAAGGTCGACGAGTCCAACACCGTACCTATGTTATGGGAGGGCAATGCGTGAAGCCAGTGTCCTGACTCTTTTTCAGATACAGCTAGAAGCCGTGCTCTGTCGAAATCATCAGGACACTGTTCGAGCAATGTAGCGTGGGTTGCCTTTATGGATGGTAAATCCCACGCTCGCTGGCTACTTAATTCTGTGGGAACGTCCACTCCTAGGTGAGTTGCACTCCATATACTTCTGGCCTCGTCTACACCCGCAACTTCCCCATCGGTTACATTAGGTAAGTTCAATATAGTACCGATGAGGGTTAGCGCGCTATAGGTTGATGACAAACAAATAGGTATCCCACTAATATTATAAACGCGAAAGTTTGTATGGATGTATGTTTGTTACTCAATCACGCCAGAACGAAAAATTATGGTTCCTGTGGGATACCTAGATTTGTTTTTGTTTTTCACGAGATCGATATGATTTTTGCATAGTGGTAGTTTAGGGTCAGAGTTTGTTTGTCGGATTATGTACATGAGTTTTTAATTATAAAAACCCATTGGTACATGGCCAGGATCCGGGATCAAATCCGTGGTCTGCCTAGTTAATACCAGACGTTTTAACCACTCAGCCACCGACGCACCGTGGAAATATTTTCTACTTTATTAGCGTCACATTAGCATGGGCCGATTTTCCCAGAAATTTCCACGTCAGCCTATTAGAAATTTTATATCGCCGGTTAAGAACCAGATGTACGTATCTACAAATGTATCAAAAATGAGTTTTTAACACAAAATTTCTTAAATGACCGTCACAATATATGATGTGCCAAAACAACGTATACAGCTAAAGCCTTATACTAAATGTAATTTCGATGGAACTACATGAATTTCTTTAAAATAAGTGATATAAGAACGTTTTTCAATAGCGTCAAAATGTCTGAGATTTTTTTTTCCACATTGAAGTATAAGAAATTACGTTGTATTGACTTTACGAAAACACCTTTTTTGGAACTAGAACAACGTATCTAGACGCTTTTAAGCGTCTTTTATGCGCAAACTTATTTTCTTTGAACATGAAACATATTAAAGCCAACTCAACATATGTACCTATGTGTATAAATATAACATAAATAATATAAATATATCGGTTGCTAATGTAAATGTGAAATATATTAATTAAATTAAATTGCGAAAACTAAACAACGTATTCGAGATGTACGTTATTTTAACTCTTTCGATTAAAGCTTAGTATATTATTAGAACCAAAACAACGTCTGTCAACCGTTTATAATATAATAACCGTCAACGAATATAATAGTAATCATACAATTTATTTTATAATATTCTTATCAAATGTTCTGAACAAAACAATTAATTTAGCCATTTAATTTATATTCATTGTAATAAAAGTTAATAATGTAAGACTAATTTCACTATCTCGCAAATTAGCGTTTCCCCAAAATACATAAATTTGTAGATACGTTCACCTGGCTATTAACCGGCGATATGCTATAAGCTAGAAACCCAAGAAAGACAAGGTACATAAATATCCATCCTTCACTCCCTCACATGTAGGCCAGACAAATTACTTAGATAACTTGTGAAATATTGTCGTATCCAAAATCTTACTGGAAGTAACTAATTACTTCATTTGATACCAACGCGATCTCCAAAATAGCTCTAAAATTATGTATATTTAAAACCGACTTCAAAAAAAAGAAGGAGGTTCTAAATTAGGTTGTATTTTTTTGTAGTGAAATCTTCTTTAGCAGGTTTGGTAGGGGGAAATCTTATGATATCGCGACCTGTGTTCGCGACATGTTTTCGGTACAAGACCATGGATTGCCCGGCCCGAGTATGCATGTAAAATTATAGAACTTTATTTTTCGTTATTCTCTACTTAATTTCTCTTCATACTAAAGAGAACTGAAATTAAAAAACCAATTTAAATTGGGTCAGTGGTTTTACGGAAATAAGTAATAAAAAATTAACAAATAGATATCTATCGTATACAATAAATACATTAATTTCGTAATTTATGATTGAATTTATAATAATATTATATTTTACAGAAACAATAAATTAATCAACCAATATAGAAACGACGACAAAAGCTTCTATAAAGGGCTATTGTATAACAGAGAATAGAAATGCCATCGATTTCCCTAAGGTCCCCTGTGGCTATGGAGAGGGGAGTCTTTCTTAACTTCAGAACAGATAATAAATTACAAATTCTATTTATTTACACAGGATGGGAACAGTTGCCTCTACTCTAATAAACATAATAATATGTCCATTATATTTTCATATCTACTCTTGAGTCAGGGGTTGAATTATGGCAAATGTTGCAACATATTTTATTGTTTAAAATTTTCCCTATACTTACATAATTTCATATCCTCGATTTACACCCTTAGGGGTTGAATTTCGAAAAATCCTTTATGTCATGAAATGCAACAACTGACTAATAGGTAGAGAGATGGTGACAGAAAGTGGTTATAAGCACTTGCCGGCAGAAAACCTCTTTTTCGTGTAGTGTGAGCCCCCCTCTACAAATTCCTGTAGACGAGTAGGGGTCCAGCGCTTGTCGGTACGCCGCTGAGCCGATTTAGAAGAAAAAAAAATTAAAAAAACAGCTGGCAGAAAATGAGTGAACAGCATTGCTCGGTCGCCAGAGCCTCGTTTGTTGTCCAGCTAACCTAACCTAACATGTGTAAATTGAGTAAGAAACCCTATCATAGCTTTGTTTCACATATAACATACTTTTAGTCTTATTATCTGTTCTGAGTTGGTAACCTATTTATAAGGGTCGCTGCCCTTTAGCAAGGTCGACAGCTGACTTCCATCGATTGCGTCATAAGTTATAAAATACAAAATACCTGTACCTACACCACACACCCTTTTATTCGCTAATGTCAAAAGTCACGGAATATAACGTCTGTTTTACAATGGGTGGGACAGTTTTTTTAGAAGAAGCGTACCCTACGATTTGCCACAAGTGAGATTGAACCTGGGACCCTCCAGTTTAAAACACAACCTGTCCTACTAATTATTATACTTCTGACGCTCTATATTTCTACATATTGTGAAATTTACACAGTAAGTAGTAGGGGAACGCCTCCAGTGATGGACACTTTAACATCAAATTTTACACATTATTATTAGTAGGTAGGTACCTAATTAATTTAGAAATTGTTCTTGTATAAATAACTATTATAGTTTTTTTTTTGTTGGTTCTATTATTATGTTACTCTAAATTCACGGGCTAATACCCGTGGGAACATAGCATAGATCCAACACGTATTATTATTATTAATTTTTACTTTACTCTTATTAATGTTGAATATGTGTCGGACGTAGGTGTTGTTGGGCTATTATATATAATAAATAAATAAATTACTTTTCTAATTATTTATAATTAATTAATTGTTGTCCATCACTGGCGCCACTACGCTATGTGTTTATATTGTATCATTGTAACATTGCTGTGTGGTGTGGCTAATAAAATTAATAAGAGCTTAGAAGTAAGTAGTATTATTTGTAGAAGAATTTGCGAACGCCCGCTTTACATTCCCTATGTTACACGAATATCTTATTGTAGCCAATTGCTCTAAGGTTTTTCATATTTTCAAATATTTAGTTAGTCATGTTCCAAAATATACCTTTAGCGCCATCTATCGATACTGAAACGAACTAGCTACTATTAACATTTTACAGAAGTTCTTCTTCTTCTATGAGTTCACACCATGTTTACTTATTGATTCTACTTATCTATCTATCATCACGCCTTTTATCCTAAGAGGAGTAAGCAAAGACAATCGAATGTGATTTGCTACGATCCTGACATATACGCTTTTTTATATTAATCATACCTTTCATACATACTTTATGACACGCGACCAAATGTTTTCTCGTAAAAGATAAGTTTCATCCATGAGAAAATTCGTTTTCACACAAAAAAATCGAAAGTCTTCGAGCATAGCTCGGTCGCAAAGACGTAGCCTGGGGGGGGGGGGTGTCCAGTGGGTCCAGACCCCCTCCCCCACCCCCCCAAATTCCGTTTTTGAAATTGAGAATTTTAATCCTGGCTACGTGCTTGCTCGGTCGCCCAGGTACTAATAATTTATTCAGGAGCTACAGTATCTACCTGCTGTTTATATTTTTCTGTGGGCGTTTATTATTATTATATTTTTGTTCTTTAAACAATTATCTAAATGTTTTGTGCAAACTTTCCTTAGCAAAAGATCAATAAAAGCCACATCGCAACATGGTTAGCGGTTTTCATTTTCTTTTTCAGAATTTTTATATTTCGTTAATAACCATCCTAAAGTTTTTACTGTTCTTTGTCAAATGACAGTTTTTCACTCAGACTTTTGAAATTTGAAAAAATTGAGAAACAACTATTTTATTATAACTAGATGACCTGTGCGAAAACTTCGCAGAGTTAATTCAAGTGATCTCCAACAGATGGCGTATTTTACAAAATACACAAATTAGTCTAATTTTAAAAGAAAGATTTAATTATGATTTGTTTCATTAGAGGATAAAATAATCTTCAAAATGGCGTATCAAACATTATATTTGATGAAGGACAATCCTTGAGAAATAATATACCTAAGTATACGATTTCTTTCTTCTTAAAACTCAAGAGGTCCTAAGCCGACTAAGTCCTTAGTCTTTAGACTACCGTTATATCTCAGTAAACACCATACGATGGAAACAACAAGCGCCCAATGACGTAATGATTGACCTAAGTTTATGTAAGTACAATGCTTTCTAAAGAACTAAAGTTCAGCAAATGAAATATCCTTTTTGGCTCCATGCCCACGTATTCAGTGTCCTGGTTTATAGATATACAACTTGTATGAACCAAATCGTTTGTTATTCAAATTGTTTGTTCATAACTTTTGCCATATATTTCAAATCTACATATGCTGAATTAGGCCAAATGTATTTTTTTATCCGGATTGGCCAGCTAAACTTTTCGAAGAATTTATCCCGAACAATTATCGAGTTAAATATTTTTTTTATAACTTTAAAACTCTCTGGACTTCCAACTGTGTCTATGCAAAAAATTAAAGATCTCATGCACCACTGCATGCCCATCAAAGACCATTGGAAATGAACTTCGGTAATATGCTGAGCGAATATGTATCTATATTTTGACAGCTGTCATCCGAAATGAAGATCTCATCGAGACCTTTCATTATAGTAAAGACACGACGAGTCTAGGGCCAGTGGTTTCCGAGATATGGCCCTTTTAAATTTTGATCTTCAAATCGTAATAACTGATTTCTGAACATTTAAATAAAATCGCATAAATAGGTTCTTACCCCAAAAAATTACCATTTTAGAGCCTTTTTAATTATTTTTTCAAAAAATACATGACTATTTAGAAAAATACATGCAGTACAAATTTTGACACCTCAATCATTTATAGCGACTTACAACTTCCTGAGATATCGGCATGTCGCACTTTTGCTGAGAAAGGGGCCAGAAGCGATCGAAAAATAATTTATCACGTCAATCAGTTGTTCTATTTTGACGTGAAATAAAAACAAATATACATAAATTACATAGAAAAAGCAAGTGACTCTACCAAAAAGTGGTGATTCTGTGAGTGAAAACTTATTGCTATGACCGTCGCAATAATGCTTACAGACTGGAAAGTGGACAATAATGTCCTCGTCCTTGATATTCGACAGATTGATACTTTTTCATGTATTTAGCTTCGCACGGGTAGATCAAGTTTTGGATTAAAATACTCCAATAATAATTTCCCCTAAGTATGATATATAGGCTCAGATTAAAGTGTATCTATCTCAATCTTCGGCCATCCAAAGAGTACTTATATGTGCAAAAAATCCCGTTGCTCCCGTGAGAAAGAAGGATAAACAAACAAAAAATACCATCAAAG
Source organism: Nemapogon koenigi (assembly GCA_963924495.1). NCBI lineage: Eukaryota > Metazoa > Arthropoda > Insecta > Lepidoptera > Tineidae > Nemapogon > Nemapogon koenigi. The sequence continues at coordinate 8,997,143 of OZ004644.1, read as the reverse complement.
AGGGGGACTTGGTCTTCCGCTGGGTACCCTGGTACTGATAACACGGTTTCGGCAGCTGTAGAAAAAAAGAAAGAAATGTATACTATGTATACTACTAGACTTTCCGCCCCCGGCTCCGCCCGTGGATATACTCGAACAATATAAAATATAGCCTATGTCACTCACGGATATCGTAGCTTTATATTAGTGAAAGAATTTTTAGAATCGGTTCAGTAGTTTTGAGTTTATTAATTACAAACAAACGTACAAAAAATCAAATTTTACCTCTTTATAACCTACTAGCTTTCCGCCCCCGGCTTCGCCCGTGGATATTTTCGAACAAAATAAAATATAGCCTATAGCGCTCGGGGATAAAGTAGGTTTCAATTAGTGAAAGAATTATCAAAACCGGTTCTGTAGACCTAGAGATGACCTCACAAACTTTACCTCTTTAAAATATTAGTATAGATACTCTAAATAATTTATACTTCTTACTTTCGTTGATTTTTCCATTTCTGTTATCAAAATTACCATTCGTAGCAGTGTTTAACATATATTAGAGATACAACTTTTATAATTTACATTGTACTCATAGCATTAATATTTACAAGAATAATATTAAAAATAATTCAGAACACCCGCATTATATTTCACATACCCTATTTAGTATACAGACTCGCACAAACAGTAATTTGTATTCACAGCGACACAAACACTCAAATCATTTCATATTCCCTGAAGGGTATCCATTTACAAATTAGCTGAGTTACTAGTTATATAATTTTTTATGGACCTACTTAAGCGACTCGTGCTTGCTTCGCTCGTGTACAAGTTAGTTTCAATTAATATAGAGAATTTATCGCTCGTATATGTAAATCAAGTCGGGGAAAAAGTTAGCCCCAGCGAGTTTTCATGGCGTATGCTGTCTAAAGATATAACAAAATGATGCAGGAAGGAATTGTGTACAATAAAATCATCTACAAAAATGCCTATCTCTAATAAATAAGTAGTTAATTGTATACCCATATTGTACCCATGCGAAGCCGGGGTGTGGTACAAACGGGTGATTAATTCTTTCAGTTCGTGTTTTCAAGACATGTTCAGTGGTTATCCAATAATTGCAGCGACAGGCTAATTGTGGACGCTGTTACTGATGTCTCTGGCCGCGCCTCAAGTGTGAGTGATGGTGTGTTTTTGTATAGTAAATTGATTAAACTAAAAGTATAGATTCTTTCAGATCGTGTTTTCAAGACATATTCAGTGGAATTTTCTTTCGCAATAGGGCGTGTCCGGTAATGGACATACTTTTGTTGCAAGTCGTTGGCACTGTGCCAATCCATAGGTAGGCTTAGTCCGGCAGAATTTTCTTTAAAACTTCAGCATTTTCTTTAATGTTCCCTAAACTTTTATTTGTTTTTTGTCAAAGTTCTACTTGTGAATATACATAAATTCTATTTTTACTTATAATTGTTATAGAAGACTATGATCATGAGCAAATGGGATTCGATTGTATCTGCCTAACTTGGGATAAAAGGCGTGATGATAGATAGATAGCTCGTGGCTCTAGCCGTGGGTAAGCAACGATACCTCCGACCACCCGAACAATAGTGATCCAGGGAGTAGGTCTAGGCAGGCGTCCCCACTGGTAGACCTAGGTCTCTCGCTCCTGGCTTGCCTTAGTTGGCTGTCCATGGTAGAGACGTTAGAGAATAATTTATGTATTATGCTCGGGGTTGGAAGTGTCTAAAGGCCTAATAATGTATAAATAGAGCTTCATGTAAAACCGGTGCCACACCTCTCGACACCCCCAGCCGCTTACATCAATATTGCCTGCCTTACTGCCTGCAGAAATGCTTAAAAATGGTTGTTCTAGGAGGCCCATTTAGTAAACCGGCAGGTGACCGTAGTATCAACCAATATACTTGATAAACCAATCCAATTAGCACCTCAAAACAGTAGCCCAATTTTAACTTAATTTTATCTAGGTACTGCAATAGTCCAGGCACCTGACGGAGCCTGTCTGTGAGCGAGCATTGTCTCTGATATCCATCAGAGATAGGTCCCAATGGGTGCTAGACATAACACGTGTTGGACCTATGTCCCGATGCAAGCCTTACAAAGGACGGGGCTTAAGCCAGTGAGCTAGAGAGTTATATAATTATAAAAATGACCACAGCAGTAAGGCTGTCAGCAGGGTAAACATTACAAAATGGTTACTAACGAAAAATTACAACACGTACATTTATATTATATTTTGCAAAATAACTGGAAGCCTCTGACTTAAATTAGTTCAGGGGTCCTATAAAAATATTTGTAATTGTAAAATTTTGCTGAGTAAATATATTTGTATTTGTGTTTGTAATAATAATAACTTTATTTATTCGGCGCATACATATTTTAACATTCCTGTACAGATTTAAATGATTTGTTGTTATAAACAACATAAAATTGATTAGGCTTAGGTATATGGGACTTGGTAAATATATCTTGTTTTTTAAATAAAATAAATTATGAATTTACATCCTGCATTTATTATCACCAAAGACTTTTCCTTTATGCTATCATATAATAAACACAAATTACATAATATAATTAAATAAGTATAATAAAGATTTAATATTTATAAGTACTTACAATACTTTCCAATGATTTTTTTAAATATATTTTAGAAATGAAATATTGATATATAAAAATAAAATCAATTCATTTTAAACTATATTTATATTTAGAAAATAGCGCAAAAGAGAACTTCTAGAAAATTACTAAATAAAGGAATACTGAAATGCGGCTAATTTTCAGTCAGTTATACCCTGAAGAAGAGCGGCCACTAAAACCGTTTCCATGGTTGCCGTGGTGGTTATTGGCATTAGAATCATAACCACCAGATCTTCCTGAAGCTTCAGTATCTTCATAAGAAATATGGGGCTTGAAACCGCGCTCATCAGCTTCGTAGCTTACAGTCTGAAATTTTTTAAAATAAAAAAAATTAAGGAGTTTTAGTTCCTTCACCTGAACAAAGAAAGCTATGCACAATTTATATACCTAAGTTATAACTACCTACCTATCTATTTTTTTTTTAAACTGACAGCTCTAGGCCACTTACTAAATGTAGACATTGCTACCATGTCTCTGCCCACGTTTTATTGCAAAAACGGAACCCTATTCTATATAAATGTCTTCTAATAAATCTACACCTATCCAACTTCATAACAGTGTTAGAATTTTCCAAATGGGTCCTGCAATTTAATTCAATACAATTTCTTCTTGCCAGGAATTTTCTGTATAGCCTAAATTTTCGACAATGGTTTTTCATCAGATAGACAGACATGTCAAGTTATATTATTACCTGTTTCCTCCCATCCGGGAGTACCACATGGTATTCCCCATGAGCAGATTCGTCATGTCTTTCCTCGTGGTGTCCAAAATCAGTGCCTTCATGTAAATCATTAACCATGTACCCGAAGTTATAATTTGCCGGCTCCTGTATTCAGAGTTTTTGTATAAGTACTTGAGTTTTATATATCTTTATATAAATTTAAATTGAATGTTTGTGTGTTTTATGTGAATATAATAAATAATAATATGATATATAAATATAGTACTTATACATAAACCTGGACCGTCACCATACATAAAGATTATATATAAAAAATATTGTGTTTTGTGTGTATTTTAGACGCTTTTAATAAAATATATAAAAAATAATAGGTTTATTTCGCCATCTTTTGGCAGAAAATTAAACTTATTTCTATTATAAAAATTATATTATAAAAAAATAATAAAATATTAGATAATTTTATATAACAAATATCATCAATGTTTGAATGAGAAGGATTCGTCCAACCCTATCAAATGGATTCCAAACCATGTTCCTTTGATTTCATGGAAGGAGCTGCATTTTTAAAGGAGAATTACTCCTTTTATTAGGGTTCGGTACCCAAAGGATTAAAACGGAAACCCTATTACTAAGACTCCACTGTCCGTCCGTCTGTCTGTCTGTCCGTCAGTCACCAGGCTGTATCTCATGAACCGTGATAGTTAGACAGTTGAAATTTTCACAGATGATATATTTCTGTTGCCGCTATAACAACAAATACTAAGAAACAGAATAAAATAATACAACAAACAAACAAACAACAAACGTGATTTTTTTGCTCGATCTTTATTTAAAGGCAACAGGTAGACACTTGAAATATTTACAGAATATTTAGTTATTATATTCACTTTTAAAATAAATAATTAAATTAAAATAAAACAAATATTTAAGGGAGACTCCCATACAACAAACGTGATTTTTTGCCCTTTTTATAGATAATGGGACAGAACCCTTCGTGCGCGAGTCCGACTTTGCCGACTTGGCCGGTTTTTTTCTCAATATAAACTTAATACAGGTGAAACCGTTGGTTAAGTCAAGTTCTTTATAAAGTAGTTAGAAGGAAGCTAATTCGGTTTGTATTGATTTTTCTCAAACAAGTCCGTTGAAAGCCATTAACAACACGGTAGCACAATTCAAGTCACGATACAAAAATTATGAACATAAACCTAAATAGCTTGAATAAAGTATCAGACTTTTAAAATCAAATGTTGATTTTACTACAATATGTTATTTATTTATTTTTAGGTCCGCAAACATAGTCACCCTTTCAGCTTTTCAAAAAAAAGGATCTAGCCAAAAATTTAAATGTATATACCAGAAAACTGAAAGAAAAGAATACCTATGTACTGAACTCCTCCTAAACTTTCTTTTGTTTGCGTTTGATTGGTTTCCTGCATGGTTTATATTAACAATTGGACCCGGTAGGTGGCGCTGCAATCGGGTTCTAGGATTTTTTTATACGTGTGAAGCCGGGGGCGGAATGCAAGTATTATTATAAAAATATATGTTGGTATATGTCATATTAATGGACTCAAAAACTACTGGACCGATTTTGATACGGTTTTCACTAATATATAGACTGATTAACAAGGAAAGTTTATGGGTATAAAACATTACGCTACGTCTTTTGGGAGCGGAGCAGTAACCAATAATGTCAACGTTCCTTATTCGGCGAATTGTTTCAACGGCTCATGTTATTCGCCGACCCTCAATTATTTTATAAGCGTAATTATATTACTTTTTATTAAGACTTACCCCGCCTGCTCCGAAACCACTTCTGCCAAAAGCTCCAGCGTTCTGATCGTATCCTTGATGACCCTGACCTCCAAATCTAGCTTGAGCACCTCCATGTCCACTACTTCAAAAAAACAAAAATAAATCTTTTGAGTTTAACTTTTATCGGATAAAATAAGCTGTGACAGACGTACGACAGACACAAGAGTGATCCTATAAGGGTTTCCGTTTTTTCATCGGAGATGTACGGAACCCTAAAAATTTATGTTGGTATATCTGTTTGAGATATTAATCAAAAACTAATTTGCCGATTTTTATATGGTTTTCACCAATATATAGATTGATTCACGAGGAAGGTACCTATATATATATATAGTACTAGCGGACCCGGCAGACGTTGTCCTGCCCAAACGTTGGCTTGCCTGCGCTACTCCTACCCCTACCCGTAGCGGACCCGGCAGGAGTTGTCCTGCCCAAACGTTGGCTTGCCTGCGCTACTCCTACCCCTACCCCTAGCGGACGCGGCAGACGTTGTCCTGCCCAAACGTTGGCTTGCCTGCACTACTCCTACCCCCCTACCCCTACCCCTACCCTACCCTACCCCTACACCTACCCCTATTCCTACCCCTACTCCTACTCCTACCCCTACTCCTACCCCTACACCTACCCCTACACCTACTCCTATCTCTACTCCTACCCCTACCACTACTCCTACCACTACCCCTACCACTACTCCTACCCCTACCACTAACATTTTCCAACTTTTTTTTTCTTCTTGTGTTCAGCGTGACCGGAACGTACTATAAAGTACTATTTGTCACCCGACCGTACCTCGGCCGTACCTTAGCTCTAACCGTACCATTTCCGTACCAACAGTACCGACACTACCGACTTTAGTATTGATCTCGGATCTTGTCAAGAAAAACCTGAAAAGAATCTTGCATAAACACTAATTTAAAAAAAACTACAATTTTTGTATCAGTCAATCTGACGATACATTCCAAATTTCAACAAACAGAGAAGACAACATTTTTGATTTATATGAAAACCTTTTAAAAAAAGTGTACCGACTTCAAAAATTTGAACTGAAAAGTAAGAAATAATAAATATTTCGTCGTAGAATTTGAAGACGGTTAGTGCCAAATTAGGATACAAAATTAAGTAAACATCTAAAAAGATAAAGATCTGTTTAATATTATCTATGTTTGTGCTGATGACGTAGGTCTAGATTAGTGAATTTGGGTTCTAAGTTCTTTCTAATTTGGAACCAACCGTCTTCAAATTCCACGACGAAATATTTATTATTTCTTACGTTTCAGTGCAAATTTTTGAAGTCTGTAGGTACCTACACTTTTTTTTAAAGATTTATTTTTCACTTTAAGTGATTTTGCTGCAACAAATAATAAATAATAACAAAAAACTGCGGTGGATGGGATTTGAACCATGTGCATCCTGCCGCTAGACTACCGTCGATACAAAAGTTGACAACTTCGTGTAAATGTAAGGCTTTTCTCTGATATAAATTTCAAAAGTAAACAGAGGCAAATTAATGAATTTCTGAAAAACTACTGAACCCATTTTCGTCATGTCTGTGAAATAATGTCGAGAAATTATTATATCCATAAAAAAATATTTCATCGAGATATTAAGAAAAATTGACTTATAAGGTTAAGGTAACTTGACTTATTGACGGAAGAATTCTCTGTCGATTAAAAAATAAATCATCAAAATCGGTTTCGAACTGGCGGAGTAATTAAAAAAATACGGTCCGAATTGAGAACATTGTCCTTCTTTTTTTTTGGAAGTCGGTTAAAAAGTATTATAATGATTACTTACTTAGGTTTTTTTAGCTTTTTAAGGGCTTTTCATATAATTATTATAACTAATTCGGTTATAAGTTTCTGCATATAGGTAATATTAGGATTTAGCGTTCCGAGAGAATACAATACTAGCGTTCGTACATTGTCTAAGGGGGCTGTTCTGTTGAGGTTTATTTAGATGGGAAAGCCTCTAAGATAATAAAACCTTTGAAGCAAAAAGCCACTAAACCATTATTTCGAAATAATATAAGTTATTCAATATTATTTAGCAGTCAAGTTCTGAAGTTCAATATTTCATATCTGACGTAGAGAGCTTAGGAGATACCGTCGGAGTAAATAACTTTGAAAGCTCTAACTTAATACTTCAGAATTCTTGGTACATACATACCTACCTACCACCTTCAGTTTCCAGAAATACCTAGTACTACCGTTAGGCGTCGGTGGTCGAGTGGGTAAGACATCGGCTCGCAACTAAAAAGTCGCGGGATTCGATATCTACATCCGACCATGTACTAATGAGTTTTTTATAATAAAAAATCTATGTTATTTATTTATTATCCGACAAACCGTACGAAGAGGCTTTTCCATCTATATACCTCAACAGTGCTGGCCACTCGTTAGGTATAGCCTCAAAAAATCATTGGCTAAATGAGGAAGACTTTGTCTTCCACTGGGTACCCTGGGGCCGACAACGGTTCCCGGGAGATGTAAGGAAACCCGTGCAGAATAAAAAAACATTATTTATTCGCTCGTCGAATAAGGAACATTGACATTTTTTGTTACTGCTCGGCTAGCAAAAGACATAGCGCAATTTTTTATACACCTAAACCTTCCTCGTGCATCAATCTATCCAATTGTGTAAAGAATAATAAAATCGGTCCAGTAGTTTTCGAATCTATACGGGACAAACAAACAAAGAATTACAAACATAGTTTGCTTACAATTGAGTGCTTAAAAACAGTTACGTACTTGCCAAATCCATTAGATCCATGGCCATGTCCCAAACCCTGACTCCTGGCAGCCACTACTTGTGGTAATCCACCAGAAGGACCACCAGACGGATATCCACCGCTACTACGGCTTGATGGTGGGAGATAACTGGAAATAAAAAAATGGTTTCATGAAAAGGTCAAGTGCGAGAGTTCATTACTCTATATATATCAAATAATTATACCTAATTATATCATTACTTCACACGGGTGCAATATGGGTTTAGGCACAACAACTTGAATTCGCTGGGGCCAACTTTTTCCCCGGCTAGATTGACTTTGTGCTCAGCCCCTAAACATGATACATCAGCCTATCTAATAGTGAAAACCACAACAAAATCCGTATAGTAGTTTCGGCACAGACAGACAGACGCAGCGAGGGATTGTTAAAAAAAAAAAGAGTCAAGGAGCCGGATTTTTGAGTTCTCTATTTGCCCTAATTTAATTTAATTTTTTTTATTATTTTTTTATTTATTATTATATATTATTAATTTAAAATTAAAAAAAAAATTAAATAAAATATTTTTAATTCGCCATTTATTTATTAACTATCTTTTAAACTTGAGTAAGTTGAAATTATTATTGTTGTATTTTTAAGAATAACAAAATTAAATACTGTCGGGTTGTGGGTTAGCCAGGATGGGTCGATGGGTAGGTATTGCAGGAAAACTCGTAGTAAACTTTCACCATTCGTTTATTGGTCGAATTAACAAGGAAGGAACAAACAGGAACAGCAAAAGAACAACCAGTAAAAGCATCCGTAAGGAGCCAAGGAGAAAGCCGTCAAAGGAGAAAGGAGCCGTAAGGAGAAGGAACCATCAAAGGAGCCGTCAAAGGAGAAGGAACCATCAAAGGAGCCGTCAAAGGAGAAGGAGCGCAAGTACTTATTTGCGCTCCTTTTATATTAACATAGATATTAGTTCTTGAATATTGATTCAATACATTTTATATAGTTATTTACTTAGTTGATAAAATAGAAATATAATAAATTTTACAATTGGCAGAGTACTGCCTAAGTCAACAGTTTGTGAAGGAATAAGTAAAATTTTAATTTAGGTTCCACACATTGAATATTTGAAAATAACATACAATGTTCTATTGAATTTAAATGAACAATATCGTGTTCTAAAATCAAAATAAATGCTATTTATGATGGCCAGCTTGTAAGCGGCCAGGAAAATAAGGTCGTATCATCACAATACTTAAATGAAAAGAAAGACATAATGTTAATCTTAAGTTGGGTCAGATTTCACTACAGGTGACTCTACATTAAGTCAATTAAATCTCACTAATAGAAAACGATTGAATCGGTAAATGGAGAATTAAGTAAAGAAGAATACTTATTGCAAAAGCACTTTACCCATTCAATTTTACCTTTTAAACGAGAAATCCGATATTTTACTGTTGAAAGAATCTTAATGGAAACTGTTGGAAACTTACTTAGCAATGAATGCCTATTTACTATTAAATATATATTTTATCTATTTATAGCCTTTCCTTTAATGTTAAAATCTAATGCCACATACGGACGGGCTCAGTTTTCGCCATATTATTATGACTACGGAATGCTCAACATTATAAAGTAATTGTTTATATAGATAAGTAGATATTAATCATAGATGTAGTATGCTGGCGCTCTACTAGATTGGTAATGTCGCGATTAGAACAAGACCAAAAGATTAATACATCAGTGTGCGTGACAAATGGCACTGCATCATTCACATATAAGCGAATTTACTACTGACGTTAGGCTGCTACAGGCTGTTACACTACCTATTCAAAAAACGGTGTCGTCTATCTGTCTCGCTTTAACATATACGCGTATCTATGCGCTTTCTCTTTTATATTGCCAATCTATAGTAGAGCGACTATATTAAATTTTAATCTATGGTATTAATATTTACCTATTGGATGGTGGAGGCTCGGCTACCGCTACAACTGCCAAACAAACGGTTACCACGAAAACCTGAAATTAGATGATTATAGAAATATAGAAAAAAGCCTTTAAAATATCGACTAGAAACAATATCTTACCTACTCATTATAATCGCTTAAACTTTGATCAATTTAATTAAGTCGTTTCTGAGCCTATTCTGAACAAACATTCAAACAGATAGCATGTTCTACTTATAAATGACACACAATATACTTAGTTAAGTACATAACATTGAAAATATATTAGTTAAGTTGGTAACTTTTTGATAAGTATAATTAGGAAAGAGGCTAACGATGTCGTATATAACTAAGATTTTGGCAATTAGGCATACTTAATAATAATAAATAATACGTAGGTATATTAGTAAATTTAAAATAATAAATAATTCAGCGTTTTCCACGACTCACGACACGATACGATTTACGGTTACAAAAATCACACAAAAACAAAACAATCAACAAACGGTCTTATACACCGCAGGTACGCGAGAGAGTTTTCTGTCGTGTCGTGTCGTACTCGGCTATAGAGTTAGATACTGTCGCTGCCTGTAACGATTTAGCGGCAGCAGCGATATAGCCAAATTACGGTTTGATAAACGTTGTCGTGCGATGCGATATCCTTACGTGAAAAAACGGTCCATATAAAGTGTATTTTTTTGACTTGTCTTATTTGGTAAATTTTACGTCTTTTATAAATTTAAAATTCCTAAAAGACGTTATATTACAAATTTTACATAATAACTAACATTTTTATTCATTTTACACTTGCAAAACTAATAATAATTTTTTTAAACACTTTTTAAAATTTATTACCAAAAAGAGGCGCGTTTACCAAATAAGACAAGCCAAAAACACTTCAATAATATATGGCGCGCTGAATCGGTGTCGTGTCGTGCCTAGTGGAAAAATAGCCTTACTAGGTACTTAACTCACTCGTACGATGTCAATAAAGATTGTGTAAGCCAATGCAAGTATATTAAGGCGCTTAGTGTCGCCAATAACCTTGACCATACAAACGGTCAGCGAGCGCTGTCCCCGAAACACCTTCGAAATTGACATATTTCGATATTATTTAAAGGAAAATGTTAATTGATTTAGATATACTTTGTTGTGTTTAAAGCACAACGGGTTATTTATTTTTAGGCTTGTAAATATTTCCAAACGTCATAGCCGTTTAAGAGCAATAGACAATTAAAGCCAAAAAACAAAATTATTATTTTAAATATTGAAGTTTTGCTCTTACAAAAAAATATTTTTTAGGTTTTGTTATCTTAGATTTGATAATTACTACATAATTTTTTCAAACATTTTAGTCCGTCAGTAAACGAGCAGTAGTCTGTCGAAAATGCTCATTCCAGACACTAAAAAAAAACACCTTAATAAAAAGGATAAAAAAAAATTTATTTGTCACGATATCTACATTCTACTCAAATAAACTTAGATATAAAATAAGCTTCTTCAATTTAATTGATAAAAATATATGCACTTACCTTCATAGTAAAAATGTAGGACACGCTTGCAAGAGACGAATATTAAACTCAAATCCAGTACAAACTGTGATGCCATTGCTCCAATTACGAGATCTTTTATACTGATGCAGTTTAGGCGATCATCTCTAGTAGTAGGGGGTTGAAAAATAGCCTCCCATTATAAACACAATAGACGTAAGCTCATTCAAGGTGTTGTCGAGTCACAGCAATGAATAGAGTCGTCTATTCAAACAAGATTACTTGGTAAATAGTCACGACACGTTATAATCCCGAAATTCAATGTCATGGTGGCTAAAACAATTGTAACAATATTTTTACCTTAAAGAAGTGGAGCCACCGGCCCCTTAAAGAAGTGGAGCCACCGGCTTTACATAGCCTCAGAGGTCGGCTAGCATGAGACACCATCTTTCCGCAAATCTATATATATTTTTTGTATTCCCCTGGTTCCAGGAGTAAGGCAACCCGTTAATCAGGCCTGGATTTACACTAGGGGCCACAGGGGCCAGTGCCCAGGGCGGCAAATTTCCAGGGGCGGCAAAATTCGGAGGGAGAAAAAAAAATTTCGCGTTATCGATAATGCTTTAAAAAGTACTGAATTTAAGAATTGAAAACATTTGCACAATGAACGTTTATTTATTCCATTTATATTAAAAAGATTAAATAATTGGTTTTATTTATTTAAATTTTTTTATGTAGGATTTAAGTAATTTTTCACGGTGCCCCAGGGCGGCACTAAAAATAAATCCGGCCCTGCCGTTAATATACAAATATTTGTAATTCTTAGCTTTGAAAATCGTAAGATTTGAAGATTTGCAAGATCTGGTTAAAGATTGTTACTTCTAAGTTTCTGAGCAGTAACCGCGTATAGAACTAGAATAATTATGTCAATATGCGTAAGTAATAAAAAAAAACAACTCCATAGTTTTGTAGTTCTATTCTTCCCTTTTGACAAGGATACCGTTGCCATGATAGGTACTTCCTATTATTATATCTATCTATCTATCTATCATCACGCCTTTCATCCCAAGAGGGGTAGGCAGAGACAATCGAATGCCATTTGTTACGATCTTGACATATCTCTTTTGCTTCTTTTATATTCATCATACCTTTCATACATGCTCGGCGATTGTGTGTACTTTTAATATTTCCATCGACCAACATATTTTTTATATGTTCAATAAAAGTACATCTAGGTCGTCCTCTGTCAGCATTTCTTTTCACTTCAGCCATATAAACCTTTTTAGTCAATCTTTCATCCTTCATTCTTTCAACGTGTCCAAACCAGCGTGAACTACTTTTCTTCATTTTAGTCACAACATGATCATCTTTCACTCCGCATTCTTCTCTAATGACATCGTTCCGGATGCGGTCAATACTTTTATATCACACATTCTACGTAAAGAACGCATTTCCACTGCATTTATTTTACTTTCATGCTTCTTATTCCATGCCCAAGTCTTGCTTCCATAAGTAAGTGATGGAACTAAAACTGCATGTATGTTCATTTTACTTTTAGTTGTAAGTTGTTTATTTCTGAAATTATACATTGAAATAAGTGATTATTAATCATGTGCGTAGTTACGCACCACTATACTACTAGCTATATTTAATGCAATACATACATACCTACATACATAACCTTAACCTATATTTATTAACCTAGCTATAATAGGTAGTTAAGTTTTTTTTTTCTTTCTTCACGGATTGCCTTACAGCTCCTGAAACCGTGTTACGGTTCCAGGGTACCCAGCGAAAGATCAGGTCTCCCTCGTTTAGCCAATGGTATTTGTGAGGGTGGCCAGTTCTGTTGAGGTATATTGTGTGGTTTGTCGGATTATGTAGGTACATAAGTTTTTAATTAAAACCCCCAAAATAGTTAAGTATGTACAATTGTATATCATTATTATTAGTTTGATATAAAATGGGTAGAGTAGCGGGCAAAGTCTTATAATAATCGTGGCAAATGTATGTCGATTGTCTCTATCTACCCCTCTCTTAAAATACATGACGACGACATAAACAAACATTGGTGTGGCATCTGGGGGCGGGTAGACCAGGGCCACCCCATAATTTTGTGGCCCATACCAGGATCAACATGCAAATGCAAATTGGGTCCAAAACCAATCAACAGACGTCTGACTTTATAATATTTTTTTATTAGGAAAAATGAGGGTGCGAAGTTTTCCCAGCCAAAAGAGCCAAAAAAATGTTATTAGCAGTAGGAAATTCCGTCGACAAAAATAAAACGAAAGTAAGTAAAGTAATTTGTTTTCATTCTCAATAGATTAGGAAAGAAAAAAAAGATTAGAGTTAGGAAACTAGCTATATGTAGGTAAATTTACTGTGCTTGAAGCTTCTCTTAATTAGAAAGCTACAAGTTAAAAATTAAAAAAAAACCTAACTAATTTTTTGATTCAGAAAATTAGTTAGGTACCTACCTACGAGAAGCCATAGAGTTCGCCATTTTGGAGTTAGTTGGACGCAATTTTTTTACGGCCATCATGAGCCATGTGTGATGATGTGTGCTTTACCCGTTTACTTGTTTATGCGCGTTGAGCGATTTTTGGTAGTGGAGAAATCTTATAGATTCGCGACCTGTGTTGAAGCGAGAATGTTCGGACAGGAATTTGTGTACTAGCTTCAACGTAGATATGCCTGAGTCGGGCATTTTTGACTGCGCATTTCTGGCCGGCAACTCGCGGTCCGGATTTTTTTTAATTGAAAACTTTTTTACGCTTGCGCGAGACGGCGTGGCGTAATTTTACGTTATATTACGTTTTATACTTATAAATTAAAAACCACTGTTATTCATAGTTTTAAGTTTTCACTTCAGTCTGCGGTTGGGGACTGCTTATGCCTTTTTATTTCTTTCTGTGTCACATTATCATATTTTCTTTAAAAATATTGTTGATTACCTACTTATTAGGTACATATAACTATTCGTAGTAGGTACCTACTTCAAGTGACCTTGCCTCGATTTTGACCGAATAGTGAACATACTGATATGTTTTTAATAATATTAAATATTTTACAATAAAATTTTATTATATTTCTACAAAATCGTTTTTATATTTAGACCCATATCCTCCCATTTCAAAGGCTTTGTTCACGAATTACTATGGTTATTGTTATTTTTATCAAGTAGGTACTTTATACTACGTACTACCTCCTCCCATTCCGCTACCTCTTGGGCTACTTTAGATGAGAGAAACTACATTCGACAACCTACCTCTCCCAGGCGGGGTACCCCATGCCATTCCGTGTATTGAATTCATGTATTGAACAACGTCTTTTCCTACTATGAAATAATCTAAACACAATGGAGATCAGTGTACGTACCCAACTTGTATTGTAGTCCCCAATCGACCGATAATCAAAAAGTTTTGGGACAAGAAGTTTTTCTTTACACCACAACTGCACCGACTGTTGATAAAAAAATTAGTTCCAAATTCAAATTTCCCTCCATATTTAGTCCCACAAACAATGTACTATAGTAATATTATCACAGACAAATCACAGACGTCATAGTCTTTGGTGATGACAGCCGCAATCTACACGACCCGGATTAAAAATAATGGTAACTCATAGCAACATTTATTTTAGGACGCTGTGTCTTTAGTTATTGTTTTGGTTATTGTTAGGGATGCTGTAATGAATTTTGATACTTCATGAATCCACACACACTTTTGCTCTCAATCATCTTGTATACCCCCTCCTGTGTCAAAAAATTCCTCTTGTGGATGATTTTTTATTATTAGCTCTAAACTTAATTTTTTTGAGTAGAATATATTTCGTTTGCCAGTCAGTCCATATCAAATTATGAAGATATCTGTCTTCAAAAACCGCTCAATTTTCGGTCGTTCATTCTTTTTGTGTCGCATTACGGAAGACGCTGCGAAGTTTTAAATTGTTATTTGAATTAATTATACAATGGAATGGTAAGTTATCTTCATTTTAATAGTATGATAAAGTGATTTCCTTTTTATTTTCCTTGAAAACAAAGCATTTGAATGAGCTCATATGCAAGATTTCAGTGACAGCCTTGATTTCATTTCGAGATTTCATAGGGTAATTATAAAGTTACAAAACTATTGTTTTAGTAGAAAATGGGGCTTAGTTATTCTATTATAGGTTTATTAATTAACAATAGTTCTAAATACCGCAAAATTTAAGAAATTTAATTTTAAACATCTACTGGTCGTCGGAAACCCGGAGGGGGCTTTTTGACAGATGTCCATCTGACAGTTGCATTTTGCAAAATAGTGGGTGCTCGACAAGTATACAAGTATGGAAGCTATTGAATTTGAATAAATTCTTATATTTGGCCACTTATATACATTTCAGGTGGCAAAGACGACTCGGAGGACGACAACAACTTCATAACGGCGCGGAAGGCGCAAGAATTACTGGGCGATGCTGATGTGGAGCTGCCGGTCTCCGCGGAGCCCGACATTGCGTGGCCTCCAGTAATCTCCAGACACATACTCAAGTTTTTCCTTAGATGAGGAGAGAATCCTTTTTCAATTACCACATGTCCTAGTCAGATTGTATTATTTTATTATTTTAAGAAAAAAATCCGTATCCATACTTAGTTACCTCATTATTGCCAAAATTTTGATATTTTTTACTATTTTTAACTGCTATTTTAACTTATATGGAACAGTGCCGTGTTTTGCCTTTATATTAGTCATAATATATTTCCATTCATGAATAATTTACTATATCCATATAAAATGCAATATATTTGACAATATTTCATTGTTTTCAATATGCTGATTTCTACTCATATTTTGGGTACCTACTTTGGTTGTCTCATGCATAAAAATTATGTAGCCTAACCTTGTAATATTATGTGATATGCTTTACTTGTATCCCCATTTACTTAAAAAACATAACATATGATACTTAAGTAGCCTCATAAGCCTAAAATAAAGCATGTAACAGGATGGTCACTCACTTATGACAAGTATTTTACCTGTAAAATTTACCACAAAACTAGAAATTTAAAATAAAAAAAAAATTTACTAAGCTGTATTATATTTTTCTTTTAATTTTTTCTTTATTTAATGTGTATAGTAATAAGGTGTAAATAAAACTTAAAACTATGTTATGCAATTGTTTAATTTTTAAATAAACCCCAAATAACTAGGTTTTTTATAGGTACCAAAAATTGAACTGTATACTAGAGTACAAAGTTGTACTACAGATATAATAAATATTAAGTGTGTGTGTAGAAAATATATCTAGGGTTAGAACTGTAAAGTTTGAACAGGTAGTGTCATACTGAAAACATTGAAAAAAGCGATTTTAATGAAATACGCACCACCATTTTTGCTGTGTGCCAAAAAAACCCGCAGCGGGCGCTACAAACAGAGGCCGGTTCTATTTTTATGGCCGACTGGTGAAGGGATATTCTGTCAAAACTATATGGCTCTAATAAACTACTCTTAATAATGAAAATCTCAATTTAAAATTATAACTATCAACAGTTTGGTAAGGAAATGTTATATAACTAAACTCACCTTTCAAGGATTAACTGAGATTTGCCACATTTTTGACAGTTACCTTGACCAACGGCCCTTAATGTTCGGTGCTTTACCGCTTCACATCCCTCCATTAGCTTTCGTGCTGAGCTGACACGTTTTCTAGATTTATGTGGCTGTATGATAAAGTTAACCTTGCCTTGATATAGCGCGCATAAAGTGTACATAAAAACTGACAATTGACCATAGAGTAACTTATAGATGATCAGCCGAGTTAGCATACATTTTGACAGCGACACTTTCGTTTCGGTCGAATGGCCTTGAACAGGCCAAAACGTTCATGTCCAACAAGGACCGTCCAGAGATAGCCCGGACGGGCATGCCCTGCACAAGAATGCCGAGCAATTTGCTTGGCCGGACAAAGACAAGTACACAGAATTTTCCCGCACATTGTTGGGCCGGACCTCTCGGCCCCGGGCTATCTCTGGCCGGTCCTTGTTGGACATGAACGTTTTGGCCTGTTCAAGGCCATTCGACCGAAACGAAAGTGTCGCTGTCAAAATGTATGCTAACCCCACTGGATCTGAGAGGTAGACAGACAGATATTTGACTTGACATCCAATCACATCCAATGATGACAGCTAGCAAGCTGTGATCCTGTTCCTGATCCGCACTTGTATTTAGTAAATTATTATATCGTTTTCATTAAAATAAGAAAGTGACCTAAATTATTAACTTATCAGTTGATATCTATTTAAGTGTTAGATGTGCCGTATATATATTTGAATGAGAAACAGTTACCTAAAGAAGCCAAGCCAGAGTGATCGATATAAACCATGAAACATGTCTCCTTGTATTGGACCTGTGTACAACAGAACAAAACGAAAGTAACCAGTTGACAGTGAAAGGATATATATTTGTATGTACATTAATTATAATTTATAGAGGATGGCTCAAACCGTAAGACGAGCTGTGGAAGGCCGATATCCGTCTTGCTACATACCTAACAGAATAAAAGAAAGAAGAGCTAAGGCCAGGGCATTGAGGTAAATTATACATACATTTTATATAACAATTATGTTAACTAATGAGGGCCAATGATATATTTATCTTTCTCACTAGTAGAATAAACAAACAAAATTGAATTTATGATAGGTATATCATCTAATAAAATTTAGTAGGTGTAATTTAAAAGTAAAACAGTGCATTTTGTTCACATTGTAGGCATTTTAATCCTTTACCTCTACCCTCGGAAGGTCAAAAGTTATGCATTTGCAATCATATTTTTCTAGGTTAATGTAATTATCATCCATAAGATCAGTGAAGTAACAATGCCTGTTGCTCAATCTGTATAAAGTAACAAATATTTAAGTACTTAATCGAGATTTGAAATTAGATACATCTTGACTTTTATTATTTAACAAAGAAGTTTTCACCTCATTGTTATATTATGTCCCAGATTTTATAACTTTTTTTTTGTGTTTACTACGAAATTTAAATGAATTTAAGAAAGGAGAGTCACAATCTCTCTAAAATACAATATAATACTTTGGTAACTGTGTCTATTATTTTGACTTCAATGTAAGTCACTATTGCTGTCACAATAGGGTCAAAATAGTCTTCCGATTTCAAAATACCTCAATAGAACAGGGGCCCTTCCACAAACTTTAACAATCTTTTTATTGTTTTGAAATTCTATGAATAGGTATGTATTTTTATCAGCGGCGAGAAGTCCATACACTTCCCTTTAGGAATTAGTCAATCTATATCAAAGGTTCTCAAACTTATTTGGTCTACCGCCCACTTTAAAAATCAATTATTTTTCAGCGCCCCCAAATTTTTTTTACTTTACCACATTTTAAAAATCACAATGAAATTCATTACTTTAATTTATATAATATAGTGTGCTATATTAGTTTTTCTCCCAGAGTTTCTTTATATAGAGATAAGATAAAAAAACAACCAAATTTTTAATATTTACTACAATATGTAGATGATTTAATAAATGTTAATTTTTTGCTATGCCAGTATTTATTTTGTATTTTGTATCCAATTAACAAAGGTTTATGACCTCAAGTGGCACCTTAAAGACTTAGCCAGAGTCTTTTGTAAACTGATAACAAATATCATAATACCATTTATAAATGTTTATCCTTATAGAATAAAGAGAGGATCAATGTATGGAATTTAAGGTAAACCAACCAAACCAAAATAATGACCGATTTTCATTATAAAGAAGGATGTAATAATGAGTTTACACTGTAATATCAATATAAACATATTTTATCAATTAAAACATAATCCATAAGTACATTTTTCTAAATGCCTAACACACCCATTAGCTGCCCATTAGTAAAAGCCAGCCTATTCCAGCTATTACTTCATATTTGGCTATTGTCTTTTTCATTTGTAATGAAAACATTCCCTCTCGTTGTAGCGTGTGCAAACTGTAGGTGACTGCTAAACAGCGAGTTTAGTTAGTTGCATGTTTACTTGTGTGTTTGTTTTATTTTGAAAAATTGTAGTTTTGAATACAAGAGACTATGTACTTAAATAAAGAAGAGTTTAGGTTATTTCAATTTGTTTATCATTGTTAAAAAGAAAGCGGCATTAGTTTAGTGAGCTATTTTATAGCTTCTCTTCTGAAAATATTCACCCTTCCCCACTGATATTTATTGTTATCAGTAGGTAATTATAGCATAATTTAAATAACAACATTAAGTTATCAATTAACAATGATAACAAATAATTAAATATGTAACCTACACTATAATACTTGACATCAATAATCAATATGCAATAATATATTTTCTTGCATAATCCTTCTAATGAGATGCCCTTAATAATATAATGATGATAGTGATCCTGCCAGCTGTATTAGGCATCTCAGGTTTGATTGGCCGCTGCAAATATTTATGCGAGTTATAAATGTTTGTGCGGGTCTTGGATGTCTGTGATGTATTTTTCTCAAAGGTGTTTTTTTGTCAGTACCTGTATCAAAGTTAATGTTGGATACGCCATTTTGAAGATATTTTACTCTCTTATGACGAAAAATAAATCTTAATCTTAAAATCAAAATTAAATGTTTCTTATAAAATCAGACTAACTTATTTATTTTTTTAAAAGACGCCATCTGTTGGAGATTAATTGAACTAATGGTGCTAAGCATTCCCAAGGGTCATCTATTAATATATATTATAGCAAGTTTTCCTCAGTGCTTTTGCTTAGTGATTAGTCAATAGGTATAGATAGAATAAATTTCTAAAAAAATAAAAATATATTTTACAGGTTAGAACAACAAAGAAAGCCAGATAAACCTGAAGATTTTGTGTGCTATTCAGACTCGGACAGTGAAGAAGAGACTCCGTCACAACAACATCGTATCCTGACAACATCATACAACTTTGTGGACTATGTACGGTCAAGAGAAACACTGGCACCAGAGGTAATATCATATTTCCTTCTGTACAAGGTGGCCATGTTTGTGCTGTTCATGGATTTGCCACAATTGCAGGCAGTGGTTAACTAATATGGTGGGATTTTATAAAATAAGTTACAAAATTTTTAATAATACACTAGTTTTAAATTTGTCAAAAATGTATCCTGAAGCATTTCCAGGATAAAAATTAACATATATATCTGTCAACTACTTATATCTGTGCAAAAAAAAAAACATTTTAAAATTGGGCAAATAAATAATCACACTTTTGCATTAGTTAGTTAGGATTTGCACTCATCTGCAATGAAATCTGACCTACTTTCATAAATAGTTATTCAAAATGACAATTGCTAAAAAACAATCATTGCCATATAGAGAAAGATGTTTCTGGGACAGGAAAACAAGCCTTATCAGAAATCTTTGAAAGGGTTGAGATTTCATTTTAATAACCCTAAAGCTACTTATGGTGCATTGGTGGCCGATATATAACAATATTCGATCCCGGCCATGTACCAATAGGCCTCAGAAATACCATCGGCTAAAAGAGGGAGAAATGTTCTTGCGCTGGTTACCCTGGAATTGATAATATGGTTTAGGGAGCGGTAAGGCAACCTGTTAAGAAAAAAAGGCTACTTCTAACCCTGATTGTCTATTGGTTCAGGTAAATTTAAATATAGATAGCTGTAAGTGTAATGAACTGATATGTAAATTAGTACAAAAGTTATCTATCTGACATTGTTTGACACCTTTTATCTACTGATTATGTAGGACTGTTTTTGTTATAAATCAAGGATTATTGTTGCACTCAATTCTAAATTTTAGTGTAGGAGTTTTCAAATAATTATTTAATCTAAACAGTTCATTGGTATGATCAATAATCACTAGGCTGGGATTCCACCTCATGTCATGGCGACCAACGCATGCGTTCCGTCGTGACATGATGGGGAACCAGGTATAATCCTGCCCGCGATGTGATAGTTTTGATTTGTCTGTGATTAATAAGACATATCACAGTCGGCATATATATTAATCAAGCCTTTATAGTAAAGGCTATACTTGACATTGGTAAATCATCAATTAAAATTGGTGGAGCCACAATGAAAGAAGTAGAAAAAAAACCTTTTATTAAAAACTTAAAATGCCAGCGTAGATGAGAACAGCCAGAGACAAAGAGAAATGGAGGACTTTATGTGATTTCCACAAAAATTATTGAAAACTATTCAATAAGATATTTCCTAAGGATGTTAATAACAATGACCCAGAAAAGGACTAAAAGTTAATTTACTTGATTACAACTTCCTCCCTAAAATCATTAGTGCTTATTATATTAGGTAGGTACTATGTTTTACAACAATTTCAATTTATTTACCATTTGCCACATATTTAACAGAGCAGGTGGCATGCCTGTTGCTTCACTTAATATAAGTACCCTAGATGTATTACTTCTTTAACAGATGTAAATATCTGTTATTTTTAGAAGAAGTAGCTTTGCATGCCCACTGAAGTGAGTCCAAAACACCAATTTCAATTATTATTAAAAAAGTATTGTTTTCTCAGACTATTATATTATAAGGATGCGGTTAAATGTTATTAACATTAGTTGTATTGGTACTTTACAGCCTCGAACTGTGGATCCATCATATGCCACAAGACACATGCTCACACATGATATGTTCAGAGAGACTCCTGTAAACTTGGGGAATCTGAATAAGGTCTTCTGCTCGCAGTGGCTATCTGATAGACAAGTTGTGTTTGGAACTAAGTGCAATAAGGTATGGCATTTGCATATTTTGTATAGAAATCAACATGTGGCTCTCTGAATCTAAATGGGTCTGCCAACAGCGCCATCGTTAGTCATACTTACCTGGTCCACCCACCTTAGTATGGTCCAGTTTGCCAACATTTTCTCGACCAGACAGATACTAAAAAACCGGTCAAGTACTATTATCTATAAAAACGGCAAAAAAAAACACGTTTGTTGTATGGGATAAAATAAATAAAAATAAATATTTATTTTATTCCGTTTTTAGTATTTCATGTTATAGCGGCAACAGAAATATATCATCTGTGAAAATTTCAACTGTCTTCGTCTTAGTAATAGGGTTTCCGTTTTTACCCTTTGGGTACGCAACCCTAAAAACCAAACAGACAAAATGTGTTAACTTACTTCTATATCTCTCTATCATTTAAGTGACAGATTCGTGTAGGGTTAACATGATTAAGATTTTTAAATACATATCTACTTATCTGGCAAAATTAGAGTGTGTGATGAGATAAAAGATATAGAGAAATGAAACATTGCTGCATTCCTCCGTATTTTCAATCACATAGTTTTTTTATTCAGCTCATGGTGTATGACGTGAGGACTCGTTCCCTGGACGCCATACCCACATTGAGGGCCCGTCTGCCCTGGCCCGGGCAGGATCACCAGACCGGCATCCATGCATTGAGGATCAACCCGTCGCGGACGTTACTGGCGACCGGGGCGAGGAACTCGTGCGAGCTGGCGGTCTACTCCCTGCCGACTTTGGATCCGGTCTGTGTTGGGGAGGCGCATAAGGATTGGGTAAGTGCGATTTTCTGGTTAAATGTTATTCCAGGAGAAGCCTTAGAGTCAACACAGAGTGTGTCGGAGTGGCGGCCAAGCGACTTAAGGAGCATATTTCACGACCGCGCCATACAAAACAAGATTTATCTTTAAACTAAATATTGTTCTCTTAATAAAACCTAGTTCGTTTGATGCCACAAAAACAGAAAAATTAAATGTTTATTAAAACGCGATTAAGGTCAACACTCGCTCGTGAACTTGTAATCATTAAAGTTATTACAGCATGATTACCCTTCCAGGGGGGTGAGCATATATTTGACGTGACATCTTTCGTGTCAGGCCAAAAACGTTTATGTCCGTACAAGAGCCAGCCACGGAATGCACGGTCCGAGATTGTCCAACACTAGAATGCCGAGCAAATTTGCTTAGTCGGGCAAAGACAAGAATTAGAACAAACCTACACAGAATTTGCCCGCACATTGTAGGGTTGGAACATCTCAGCCCGTGCATTCCGTGGCTGGCTCTTGTACGGACATAAACGTTTTTGGCCTTTCGGTCGACACGAAAGATGTCACGTCAACTATATGCTCACCCCACAGGAATAAAGGAATAGATCGATTTATTTTCGTTAGTATAAGCTGGCCACTTGTTAGCTAAAAGCAGGTAGACTTGCCTTCCGCTGAGTACCGTGGCGCAGATAACTCGTTTCCGGGAGCCGTAAGGAATCTCGAAAAAAACATACATGTCTTGCTTCATCAACATTTTTTTTTGCAATTGTACACGTTTTGTTTCCAGATATTAGACATGTGTTGGCTGGACGACCAGTTTCTGGTGACCGGGTCTAGGGACTCCAAGTTAGCGTTGTGGCGCATACCGGACGACGGGCCGAAGGACTCGCCTACTCCCGCCCACGACTACATATCACCCGTCACCGTGAAGGAGTGTCGCTCTGGTGAGCTCTTTTTTAATGTAAAGTAAACCAAAATATTTTCTTCGGAAAATCCAATAAAAGGTTAAGTAAGGTTAAGCCTTTGAGTCGGTTTTTAATTAAGGGGAGTCCAACAGAAGGTTTAGAAATCTTCCAAATGTCATTCATTCAAACACAATTCAATGAGACTTAGTCAGACCAACAATAGAAACTACAAAATTATATATCAGGCTATAACCCACTGTGTGATCCAAAAATTACTTTAGTAAACTGCAATAACTATTATTGAACCTAATTTTGAGTATTGAACGTCACAGACTTTGTTTGCACCTACTTGTAATTAAATATTTGTATACCGTAATATAGTAGAATATGCTACACTTCTAAAACTTCACCTATATTATGTACTTATCCCATATTCTAACAAATAAATAATCATTTCATTTGGTTTAATGAAGCTATTGGAATGTTTGATAATGAAAATCTGACGCAGCAGCCTACACCTAACTTAAATTTTTTTTTATAAATTTGAATTTTAAAGGTCAAAAAGTACGGGCATTAACGTTCAACGAGAAGTGGCGGGAGATAGCCGCTCTCACCCTCAACGGTTACATACATGTGTTCAATGCGGAGACGTTTAAGCAGACCATCTCAAGAAAGTTGCCCTCGTGTCAGGACCTAGTATGTCTTGCGACTCAGGTACACTAACCTTGTATTTCCGCTGCTATTTGTATTATTATTTTATTATATTAAAACTGGATTTCCGACGTATATCAACTCTCCGGCCCTCTCAACTGTATCTGTGCAAAAAGTCACGTCCATCAGTTACTCTGTTTTGATGTGAAAGAAAGACAATAAAACAAACACACTTTCGCATTTATAATATCCATCGATATAAATCCATTTAACCGTTTCAGATCTTATTCTGGACAAAAAAAATTAAAAACCGTCATTTATACTTCATTATTGTGTATTTCAGATATTTGTAGACACTTCAATACCATTTATTTGTACAGTATTTATAATATTGCCATGTTTGACTTTAGGAAAGCGGCGTCTACGCAATAGGTTGTAAGTCGTACACGTTGTTGCTGGACTGTCGCACGTTGCAGTCGGTCAAGAAGATTACGTCCCGGTACAATGGATGTGGGATACGGTCGGCCAGCTTTCGGGGGAACATGCTCACTATCGGGACTGGACTCGGTAAATACAGAACTTTTTAATCCTGAGCATACAAAATTGCGGTCCCAGAGTACCTCTTTTTTTGCAATATTTTTGTACAAAATTTTAAAATATAAATCTTCATGTTTTCACTAGATTTATTCATTGTGTATACTTTGAAATATTTTACAAGAGTTAAAAATTTATAGGTTTAAAATGAAGTTTTTAATAGTGAATTTTTTTATTTATTTATATCTATGCAGTGAACTTATTCAAATTGCGTATTTAGTTTATCTTTTTACTAGATAAGACACTCAAGAATACTACTTTTTGTTTTCGAAATATTATTAAATTACTTATATTTAAAAAATACAATGACAAAAAAACTTAGAGCGGGGGTGTACCACGAACTTTACATTCAATTTAAAACTATATAGCGATTGCTGACATGTCAGCTTTAAAAGTTTGTGGTAAGTCCCCCATCTCATTTACTCCCACCATGCTTAATTATTTTATTAACCTGATAAGAAAACTACTACTAAAGCTACAAACACT
The DNA here is from genome assembly GCA_963924495.1 of Nemapogon koenigi. Lineage (NCBI taxonomy): Eukaryota > Metazoa > Arthropoda > Insecta > Lepidoptera > Tineidae > Nemapogon > Nemapogon koenigi. The sequence continues at coordinate 8,971,706 of OZ004644.1, read as the reverse complement.
ATTGGTCCAATATTATTCAAACAGCTGTAACAGTTTTCATAAAATTTGGTAAAAAATTTTGAAGAAAAATACTTTCAGACATTTTAAAGTACTTATTCTTTTTTATACATTTTCTACTGTATGCTGATACTGATAACAGCCGCGTTTTATTATATACTGTATAGTTGCAACTGTTGCAAGGTTAGCTGGCCTAAATAAGTGCGAGTGAAGCCTGGCCCCAGGGTATACCGCTAGTATGTATATTAATCCAATTTAAATATTTCAGGCATGCTCATGTTCTATGATCTGAGAGCTGGGAAATATTTAGAGAGCAACATACACTCCTCCAAAACTGTCACGCTGAAGGCTTCGAAAGGATATGTGGTAAGGTTTAAAGTCATTTTTGCGACTTCAAGTTGGCGCATACTACTTTCACGATTATCACCTCGTCACCGTTTATTGTTGAAATAAGTGTGCATTGCCGTTTAGAACTCCATATAAAAAAAATACTGTGCCGACCTTAGCACGAGTTTTCCGTTTACATAACGAATAACTTATGGAGCATTTGTTTTTTAATTTGATAGAGCCAGCGCCATTTTCGATTGTGATAAACATTGGTCTGCTTGGCTCGACTGTCGCCTTCAGAACAGACTCAAAAGCTATGTTGCTTTTCACTTTGCTATACATTTTTTTGTCTTCACGCAACCGCCTTACAGCTCCTGAAACCAGTACCATACCATGGTCTGCCTATGGCGTTCCTCATATTATTCCATCAATTTGACATTGGCTTAGATCTATAGCCTAGGTAGGCGGCCAAAAAAGAAAAGTGTGGGTCCGAAATGTTTAATAAATGGGGCAAAAATATATTTTAATAAGAAACTCTATTCGTTGTATTATTAAAAATTTTAAACTACCCTCACGAAAAAAAATTGAAATACTAATCAAACTCATTTGTTAACAGTTTCCAGACGAAGAGGTTGACGGCTTTAATCAAGTGAAATACGTGCCGGCGATCTATACACACTGTTACGACGAAAGTGGTACGCGGATATTCACTGCTGGCGGACCGCTACCCGCCTCGCTTATAGGCAATTATGCAGGAATTTGGCAATAGTGTATAGCTATGAAAAGTGGGTTCAACAAGGGGCCTGTTAACAATCAAACAGATTGGTTCGTTCGTGTTTATCACATTTAATTAATAAATAGTCAAATTAAGCTTGAATTACCGGTTCACCTTTGCTATTTAAACATAAAATAAGTTGGGCTCTGACATTCGGTGTGCAGTACATTTTAAAATAAGTAATTTTTGAAGTTATACTTCTTTAAAACCTTCTTTTTTCTTTTAATACTTAATGTTTCTTTTTTTTACTTTTTTTCTTACTCTTAAAATAAATGTTTTTAATCATGAGATGTTTGAGCGGGTAAAATGGGACATTTCAAGTGAAGAAAAAAAAATATAGCAATGTATTATTCTTTTAAAGTTGACGTGAGATTTTCAATTATACCCCCCTCCGTTTAAGTGAGATATGATGAGATTTTACTGGACCCCTTCCCCCCCCCCCTCCCTTTTGAGCTCACGTAATTAATGGATGTCCCCTTATTTGCGTCCTAAATAAACTTATTTGTATTATGACAAAAAAGTATAACTTCTATCCATACATAAGTACATGACAATGACAAAAGCTCAACTTATTTGTGTAAACATAAATTTCTGCTACTTTCAAATTGTATTCAAAAGTGAACCGTAAAATATGGGCTGTAGAAGAATAGGCGGTCTATGAGACTAATGATGGACGTTACAGTAATGGTAAATATCAGAAAGGCAATAGGAGTTTTTATTTTGAACTTTACGATTTATAACTAGAAGCCATAGAACTGGATTTGATTTGATTTTAGAGATCAAAAAGAAAAAAAATATTAAAGATTATCAAACTTCCTGTGTTGGTAAAATATAGTCAGGGTACTGTTCCACTAACATTAAGCTATTGGTGTGAAGAATTATATGTAGCAAATGTATGTATTTATTTTGGTTTCCCATTTTTAATGAATATAATGATACTTTCATTAAGTCCAAACTTTAGATCATATAAATTTAGGTAATTTGATAAAACTTTTTTACTGACTCCATGATTATTGATTATTAAGTTCCATTGAGAACTGTATGTTGCACCACAGCCTTATTAGTTCATAATGACAAAATTTTATAAGTGTATTATTTTAGCTTAGTAGAAATATTTTTAATTTAAACAAGTATCTATAAATAGTAAGATAGTAAATTGTCCTATTGGTATATGTATGACCAATTTTATTTTTATTCGTTTTAAAAGTTTATTTAATTTGCAAAAAAATATTTATAAACAGACAGCGCGTGACAAATATGGATTTGTCAGAACCTGTTTATGTTATTTAATATCATTATTTAAAAGAGAATCCAATTTAATCCCGTTCGCGCTGTGATAGTTGTGATTAGTCAGTGATTAATAGGGCATATCACAGTCGGCGGGATCGTCTTAGATCGCTGATTAATCGGCATACACAATATAAAGGCTATAAATACTTGACATTGGTAAATCATCGATTAACATTGGTGGAGCCATAATAAAAGAAGATTATTGAAAATTAATTATTATTTTTTAATTCCGATTGCAGTACTAAGTTTATGAATAAAGAAGACGATTATAATTATGTTTATGATGGTTTTATTGGTAGAAGTTTTCCAATGACAAAATTTTCCATAAGATCGCTTGTAAAGAGCTAATAATAAAATAAATACCCATGTCTGAATATATATGTATATAAATATTGTTTTGTTCATAGTTTTTTATATGTAGAATATAACTTACCGTTTTATTTTTAGCTCAGTTTAGATAGTTTACTAAATTATAATTTCTTATATGGAGTAAAAAATATTTTCTGCATTCGATAAATACGATATCTCCTTACCTAGAATACTTTCTTACTACAAGTAACGGGAGTGGTTTTAAGTTAGTTTTTGTTGAATGTGACATGACATGCAAATTGCAATTAATAATAAAGTATGACATTAAAGAAAATAAAATTAGTTTTACGTGCATTTTGTAATCAACCATTGTTTTATGAGCTAAAATTGTTGTATGGTTGAATTGTAACTTTAGTATAAGAGCCATTATTACCTCACTAATTTACAAGTAGTAATAGTGAGATAAGAGTGTGTTTTTACATTTTCATTCTTTGTCGAATATGTGAACTTTTATAAACATTGTAAGACTTGAAAACTACTTTTTATTTTTCTTCTTACAGCTCCCGAACCCGTCTTTTATTTTAACCGATGGTATTTGTGAGGCTATACCTAACGAGTGGCCAATTCTATTGAGGTATATTTAGATGGAAAACGACTGTTGGTTTTATTTAAAAAAAAAACAAATTTTCAGGAACAATCCTAATGCCTAAATGTTTTCACGTTAAAACAGAGCGCGGAACGACGACCTTTTTTGCAGAGATAGTTGGAGGGCCGAAAAGCAACATACAGAATCTACTTTTTATCTCAGAAATCCTATCTATCACGCCTTTTATCCAAAGAGGGGTAGGAAGACACGATTCAATGCCATTTGCTACGATCCTGACATGTCTTTGGCTTCTTTTATATATTTCCATTCCATCTATCAACATTTTTTTATGCCTTTGTTCGCATAAGGACAGATTCTCAAAAAGACAGATTCGCAAAAGGACACATTCTCATAACGACGGATTATCAAAACGACAGAAATGGTACAGTCCAACACACCATTCTTTAACAATATAAACCCAACCCTAAAAAATCTTTCTCATCATTCCCCTTTTGTTCGATTGATATTTTATTCGTGTACGATAAATAAGAACTAAATAATTTTAATACAAATAATATTTATTAAAGCATAAAAAGCACATTTCAGAAATAATGCCATACATACAATAGCTGTTACACAAACAAAGAAACAAGTATTAAATATTTTAAAATATCTCCAAACTTCGTCTCTGCTGCATTAACGTTTTACATAAAGCAGTATTAAAAAAAATGGAAATCAAGTTGATATTTGATCTATTTTAGGAATGACCCATCCAGCAGGCAGCGGTGTTCCTTCACTGTCCAAAAACTGGTCCCATTGGGATCTGTAATGAACAAATAAAACTTTATTTAAAATTATATTACAAATTTTAAAGAGAAATGCTGATGTAAGTTTCTCATTTGTAAGAATCAAAAGGCAATAAATTATCCTAGTCCAAATTATATTTTCATTAAATTCAGGTGACTTAATACTTCCTAAACAAATTAACTGATTTAACAATATTTTTTCAATGTAAATGAAATACTTTAATTAAAAGTTATTAGTATAGTACCTAAATGGTTGCTAAGTGACATCATAATTATTATGAATGCTCAAAATTGTACTTAGAAAAAATTATCTCTTTAATTGAAATGTTGCCTTTTCCAGCATTGTGCACTCTAGTGCACTACTAAGTGATTTGTGGTTGAAATGCTAGACTTGGGTCCACATAAGATCTCATTACTTTTATGGACTAAGAGAAACTTGGCTTATATGTTGGCATTATGTAAGACTAGCTCAAAATTCTTAATCACCTATTAATGTATACTTTACCTTACCTAAGAGCAATAAAACTATAAATATCTCCATTAAAATTCCTTTGTGGCATCTGTTCACAACCAAAAAGAAATTCCTTCCATTTTGTAACATTGTCAGAAATGTTATTTTCTGTACCAGTGGATACATTTTCTTGATTTTTCGAATCTTCCTTCAACTTCGCTCTTAACTCAGATTCTTCCTTCTCGTACATCAACAATTTTTGAGCCCATAACGCCTTCAGCTTATCTATAACAAAAAAAAAACATTTAAATTGGTCCATCATTTAGGTGCTATGACACAAACAGAAATCTAAGGCTTCAAACATCAGCATCATCTTTTTTCATCAGGGGTTTTAAAATTATACCATTTATTGGATGAACACCATTAGCATAGCAATGTACTGACCAACAGAAGCATTAAAAGTTGCCGCTTCCCCATCAGAAGTGCGAACACCTCTACCCTTGGCTGTGTTCTGTCTGGCTTTCCTCAGTTTAGCTAGAGCTTCCAACTTAGAAATACTTTTCTTGGCATCACTCTTCTTTCTCAACACTTCACGAAGAACTAAATCATCGTGGACTTTTTGCTCTTTTTCCTGTAAAATAAACATTGAATGGATCAATAAATCAATGTTAAGATGAGCACTGAGAAACCCCTTGATTAATTTAGTTTTCTACTAGAATTACCTTTTCCATTTTCTCAATATCAGCTTTAACTTTCTGCATCATTTCCATGTGATCTCTCATGATTTTTTCTCCTTCTTTAATTTTCTTGTCTTTTTCCAATTTGTTCTCAATTCGGACCCTTTTCTGTCTCATTCTTTTCACACTTCTCTTTGCAAGTAAATTTCTTAATGTTTTAATATAAGAATCATTAATATCAGCTAAGAAACCATCAAGGGACCCTTTATATTGTTGTACTTGTGCTGTTTTTGCTTTCCATTCCACATCTGATAATGTATTAATATTGTCTTTTAAATATATTTCAGTTTTCTTCAATTCATTTATCCATTTTAGTACATCTCTAAGTTTTTGTTTCACCTCAGAAATTGTTATTTTCTCATGTACATGTTTAATACTAGACCGTGTGGTTGCTATATTATCCCATTGTCTCACATGTTCTTGATCAGACATCACAGGAGTTGTCGGTATTTGTGGAGAAGGAAAATCTGGATAAAATGAATGTGGGGGTGGTGGAGGGCCACGGAATGTAAAATTGTGAAGCTGATGTCTTGCATTATTATAATTTTGATTATAAGACATGATTTGTTAAAATATTATAAAGATTTCTAAAATTAAAGTTGATTAATAGCAATAATAATAAATTACAAAGTGGCAGAGTCTGACAATTGACATTCAGCTTCCTTTAACACTTGTTCAGCTGTAATGTAGTCCTCGTGTTCTTTTAAATCTTGTTCAGTATCTAATGTATTTTTTAAATCTGAAAATGCTTTTGCCAATCTGAAAGAATGAAGAGTGTCTGTTGTGTTACCTATTCATTTATTTATTATACCTAAACATTTAGGTATCGAGTCAAGATGCCACAAAAGATAAAAAAATATTTGATGTCCTGGTGGCCACTACACAACCATTAAGTAATATAATCAGTCCACAGGCTTCATTCTATTATGTTC